>CM077669.1:452307706-453507706 GCA_039707655.1 Elymus sibiricus
GTGTTTGCCGTCTGCTGGCTGACGGCAAAGCCTTTGCCGTCCGCCAAGCATGCCTTTGCCGTCTGCTATAGCAGACGGCAAAGTGCCTGATTCCAGTAGTGGGGCCAAACAAGAGCCAGGAAGGTGGGCTGTGGAGAGCACAACCCACCAGGGTGTGCCAGGGGGCCCCCGGCGTGCCCTGATGGGTTGTGCCCTCCACCGAGCCCCTCTGCACCTCCTCTGATGCCTATAAATTCCCAAATATTTGGAAAACCCTACAGTAGTCGACGAAACACAATTCCAGCCGCCGCAAGTTCCAGAACCGCGAGATCCAATCTAAACACCATCACGGAGGGGTTCATCTTAATCATAGGTGCCTCTCCGATGATGCATGAGTAGTCCACCATAGACCTACAGGTCCGTAGGCAGTAGCTAGATGGCTTCTTCTCTCTCTCTTATGATTCTCATTACAATGGTCTCTTGGAGATCTATTTGATGTAAACTTTTGCGGTGTGTTTGTTGGGATCCGATGAATTTTCAGTTCATGATCAGTTTCTTTCCATGAATATTATTTGAGTCTTCTTTGATCTCTTATATGCATGATTGCTTATTGCATCGTATTTCTTCTTCGAATCTTTGGTTTAGTTAGGCCGACTTGATCGATTTTTCTTGCCATGGGAAGAGGTGCTTTGTGATGGGTTCGATCTTGCGGTGTTCTTTCCCAGTGACAGAAGGGGCAGCAAGACACGCATGTATCATTGCTATTAAGGATAACAAGATGGGGTCTATTCCTACAAGAATAGATCTTGTCTACATCATGTCATCATTCTTATTGCATTACTCCGTTTTTCCATGAACTTAATACACTAGATGCATGCTGGATAGCGGTCGATGTGTGGAGTAATAGAGGTAGATGTAGGCAGGAGTCGGTCTACCTATCTTGGACGTGATGCCTATATAATGATCATCGCCTTGGATATCTTGAGAGAAGCCACTAGTGAATCCTACGGCCCCCGGGTCTACTTTTCCAACATATTGCTTTCCGATCTATCTTTTTGCAATCTTTGTTTTCAGATCTACAAAACCAAAAACCCCAAAACATATTGCCGCATATTTACTCTTTTTATTTGTGTTCTTGAGAGATCTATCTCTCCTATCTATCACTACCTAATCTATCTTATTACCATAGAAAGATTGACAACCTCTCTTTCGCGTCGGGTTGCTAGTATTTGTTGTTTGTGTGCAGGTGCTGCTTATTGGGTGGTGGTGATCCTCCTACTGGTTAGATAACCTTGGTTTCATAACTAAGGGAAATACTTACCGTCGCTGTGCTGCATCATCCCTTTCTCTTTGGGGAAATACCGACGCAGTCTCAAGCCACGTCAGAGTCTAAAGGCCAAATAGCGGCAGCTTCAAGCCGAGCAGGACGCCCTCAATGATAGATGGACGGAGGTCCTAGCAGCCGAAGAAGAGTACGGCGCTGACCAAACTAGGAGGTACCCACGCAGACGTTTGCTTCCCCAATTCAAGGACGAGGCTCTCGAGCACACACCTCCTAGGTACGCAATGCATGATCAACTGGATCGCCCCCCTCGGGGAAGAGACAGAGCGGCCAAGGACCCCGAATACATACTGGAGTTGCCCCGTAGGAGGGGGAAGGATCCAATGCGGTACAGGGATTGGCACGACCTACGTCAGGACCTGAATAATAGAACAGGTCACACTAGATCCATCTATGGATCCAGAGGATACTCCCCCGCTAGACGGAACGGAGAACAACCTTAGTTCGACCACATCAACCGAGAACGGGAACGACACCGGGCGCCAGAAGCCGAATTCTGGCATAATGTAGCCAGAATCAGAGGCGCTGCCCACCCACTATGCTTCACAGACGAGGTCATGCAGCACCAGTTCCCCGAAGGGTTTAAACCCGTAAATATCGAACAGTACGACGGGACCACAGACCCCGCCGTGTGGATAGAAGACTTTCTCCTACACATACATATGGCCAGAGGAGATGACCTCCACGCCATTAAGTACTTACTGCTCAAGCTAAAAGGGCCAGCTAGACACTGGTTAAACAGCCTCCCCGAAAATTCCATCGGAAGTTGGGAAGAGCTTGAGGACGCCTTCCGGTCTAACTTCCAGGGCACTTACGTCCGGCCTCCAGACTCCTCCGACCTAAGCAATGTCGTCCAGAAGGAGGGAGAGTCGGCCCGACAGTTTTGGAACAGGTTCTTAACCAAGAAAAAACCAGATTGTCGACTGTCCGGACGCCGAGGCAATAGCCTCCTTCAGGCACAATATCCGGGACGAATGGTTGGCCCGACAGCTCGGTCAGGATAGACCGAGGACAATGTCCGCCCTTACCACACTCATGACCCGCTTTTGCGCGGGCGAGGACAACTGGTTAGCCCGTCGTAGTCATAACCCTGAAGATCCGGGCACTTCGGAAGCCCAGGATGGAAACAGCAAGCCACGGCACAATAAAAACAAGTGCCGCCATAGCAATGGGGACACCGATGATACGACGGTAAATGCTGGGTTCCGCAGCTCGAAGCCCGGCCAACGAAGGAAGCCCTCTAAAGGGAACAGGGACGGACCTACTGCACTGGACAAGATAATGGAGAGACCCTTCCAGATTCACGGCACCCCAGACAAGCCTGCCACACAGACCAACCGTCAATATTGGGTGTTTCGACAGGCTGGCAAGTTAGCAGCCGAGGAACAGGGCAAAGGTCCACGCAGCGACGACGATGAGGAGCCCCGTGGCCTCAACAATGGAGGCCAAAAGCAATTCCCTCCAGAGGTAAAAACTTTGAACATGATATATGTCACGCATATACCGAAGAAGGAAATGAAACACGCCCTTCGGGAAGTCTACGCCTAGAGCCTGTAGCCCCGAAGTTCAACCCATGGTCAGTTTGCCCTATCACCTTCGACAGGAGGGACCGTCCGACTAGTATCCATCACGGAGGTTCGGTGGCCCTCGTCTTAGATCCCATCATCCATGGATACCACCTCACCAGAGTTCTCATGGATGGAGGAAGTAGCCTTAATCTGATTTACTCAGATACAGTGAAAAAGATGGGCATAGACCCGTCCAGGGTTAAACCTAGTAACACTACCTTCAAGGGAGTTATTCCGAGCATTGAAGCCCACTGTTCTGGCACTGTAACACTCGAAGTTGTGTTCGGCTCTCTCGACAACTTCCGCAGCGAAGGCTTAATCTTCGACATCGAACCGTTCCGCGGCGGTTACCACGCGCTGCTCGGGCGCACAACGTTCGCTCGCTTCAACGCCGTCCCTCACTACGCCTACCTGAAGCTCAAGATGCCTGGACCAAAGGGGGTCATCACTGTCAACGGTGATGACCCACAAGTATAGGGGATCAATCGTAGTCCTTTCGATAAGTAAGAGTGTCGAACCCAATGAGGAGCAGAAGGAAATGACAAGCGGTTTTCAGCAAGGTAATCTCTGCAAGCACTGAAATTGTAGGTAACAGATAGTTTGATAGCAAGGTAATTTGTAACGAGCAAGTAACGGTAATGTTAAACAAGGTGCAGCAAGGTATCCCAATCCTTTTGAGGCAAAGGACAGGCCAGAACAATCACTAGTAATAGGCAAAGTGTTCTTGAGGGTACACGGGAATTTCGTCTAGTCACTTTTATCATGTTAGTTTGATTCGTGTTCGCTACTTTGATAATTTGATATGTGGGTGGACCGGTGCTAAGGTGCTGTTCTTACTTGAACTAACAGCCTACTTATGATTAACCCCCTCGCAAGCATCCGCAACTACGAGAAAAGTATTAAGACAAAGTCTAACCATAGCATTAAACATGTGGATCCAAATCAGCCCCTTACGAAGTAGTGCATAAACTAGGGTTTAAGCTTCTGTCACTCTAGCAACCCATCATCTAATAACTACTCAACAATGCATTCCCTTAGGCCCATGAATGGTGAAGTGTCATGTAGTCGACGTTCACATGACACCACTAAGGGAATCACAACATACATATCATCAAAATATCGAACACATATCAAATTCACATGATTACTCGCAACATGACTTCTCCCGTGACCTCAAGAACAAAGGTAACTACTCACAAATAATAATCATGCTCAAGATCAGAGGAGTAATGAATAGCATAATGGATCCGAACATATAATCTTCCACCAAATAAACCATATAGTAATCAACTACACAAGGTAATCAACACTACTAGTCACCCACAGGTACCAATCTGAGGATCCGGTACAAAGATTGAACACAAGAGATGAACTAGGGTTTGAGAGGAGATGGTGCTGTTGAAGATGTTGATGAAGATTGGCCTCCTAAAGATGAGAGGGGTGTTGGTGATGACGATAGCTTCGATTTCCCCCTCCGGGAGGGAAGTTCCCCTGGCGGAATCGCTCCGCCGGAGGGCAAAAGTGCTCCTGCCCAAGTTCCACCTCGAGGTGGCGGCGCTTCATCTCGAAAGTCCTCCTCCTAATTTTTTTTAGGTTTTTTGGGAATTTATACCAGAAGATGGGCTCCGGAGGTGGGCCTGGGTGAGCACCACCCACCAGGTCGCGCCAGGGGGTGCCTGGCGCGCCCTGGTGGGTGCTCCTCACCAGGTGGCCCCCCTCAGGTATATTTTTGCTCCAGTATTTTTTATTAATTCCAAAAATAATCTCCGTAAAGTTTCAGCTTCATTGGAGTTGTGCAGAATAGGTATCTCTGACGTGCTTTTCTTGGGTCCAGAATTCCAGCTGCCGGTATTCCCCCTCTTTGTGTAAACCTTGCATATTATGAGAGAAAAAGGCATTAGAATCACTCCCCAAAGCATTATTATTCAACAAAACAAAGAAATAATAGTAGGAAATCATGATGCCAAATGGACGTATCAAACGGCACTACGGAGCGCTCCCTCCGAACAGAAGAGCATACCGCGGACCTAGCGGCCGAATGCCAATACGACAACGAAGCCCCAGGATCCCAACCTGCCTCGCAGAAGCGACAGGCGGGCAAAAGAGCTCGAACCCAACCGGACTTGCCACCTCCACCTCCCGCTCAGGGCAAATAGGGACATGCTCCCCACAGCACGGCTAGCCTACCCGTCAGGTATGTCCCTCGAAGACACAATTTCGCTCTTAAAATACCATGGACAGCTGTGGGGATCCCCTTCCGAGGACTGGATATCCGGCTTAACCGAACTACAGTCCGACCTCTTCTCCGGCCAGAGGCGAGATACCATTAAGGATCTATAAAATGTCAGGCCGACTTTATCTACGACGGCTTCTCACGGCCCCCCTAAAGGTCCGTCAGCCAAGCATCAACCACCCTCAATAGGTTTCGTAGCTCCCCGCTCGAGGGCAGCAGCGCGTAGCCGGGCTCAAGGAGGACGTCAAGCCACCCATCAAGGGCCCTGAATAAAATGCTATCCTGTAAAAGATTGCCTTTTTCTATTTTTCGCAATGAATAATTACGTGTAATAGCCGTCTCGGCAGCGTGAATCATAAAATTGTTACAAATGCCTCATTTTTTTTACTTGTCTTTTCGCATATATACACCATATAGATCGTCCGATTATAGGACAGATGTGATCTGCTGATAGACCGGGGGCTGGGTATAACTAAACAACCCAGTAATGACCCCGTCACTATGTCTCTCCCATCCGGCGTCTCGGATAGCACACTATATGCATCGGTTCCGAATTACGTCTTGGGTCAATAGTTGGATTGCCCCGCTCCTCTGCTTGCCCCTTTACGTTCCGCCAGTTCGGCTAAAGGGGCAATAGGGAGAACCGCTGCGATTGTTTCCCCAGCTGGCCTGGCGAATACCTCAGTGGAGAAAGCCGAATGTCATAATAAGCGAGAACCGGTCTACGATCCGAGCTAAAGTGTCAAACTAAGAATCGATGGAGGTTCTCCCGTGTCACACGAAGGGTTTGTACCTTTTCAAACCATGTGGTGTTAGTCTTAAGCTTCGGCCGGACAGACTGCCACAAAACACTGGGGGCTGGTCGCCAGCCCCCGCATTCGAGCTCCTAAGGCTAAGTGAAAGCAATAAAGCAAATAGTCTGATTGCCTAGTTTCCCCCTTTACCGCCTACGGGCACCGATATATCGGTTAAGGACCCAGCGCGGAGGCCGAAACACCCCTCGTAGTATCTACGTGGGGGCTGAAGCCGACGACTCGCAACTTTCAAATTAAACCGGCCACGCAGGAGTCAAAATAATACATAACACGATATATTCGGACAAACATAATAAAACATAATTGTCTGCAGGGTATAATGATAACACCCTCACTCATACATTACATTCTTCGGGCACTGGGTCTCTATAGACCGAGCACCCTCTAATGCGGCGCAGTGGTACAGCTCGGGGCATCTGTGCTCCTTCCCAGGAGGCGGGGGTGCGGTGGCCATCTTAATTGGCTTGATCCGCGGAAGTTGTATCATGGTCCGCGCAAAGGCCATCCACACTCCCTCGATGCAAACCGAACGCTTCACAACCTCAATCCGCGGCACGACGTCGCAAAGCTTCTGTAGCAGGCCAAAGTAGCTGCTCGGCAGCGGCTCCGTAGGCCACAGCTGGTGGGAGAGGTCCTGCAAGGCCGGCTCCGCCATCCGGTGCAGCTGCATCAGTTGCTTCACCTGGTAGCTGAGAAGGGGACGTGCCTCAGGAGTTTCAAACTGCGCCCAGAACAGTCTCTCCTCCACATCCCCATCCCGGACTGCATAGTGCTTCATCGCGTCCGCCGCACTCCTCGGGAGGTCCGTAAAGGCGCCTAGGGAACACCACAGCCGTGTAAGATAGGCGAACCTGTTTCCACCAAAGGCACATTGAAGTAAGTATGGCTTACCATCCGCAATCAGTTTGACTTGGCGAATCTCTTCTTCAAAGAACCGCCTATTAACGCGCTCCGACTTTAGGTCGGAGGTAAGCGCGTTCAGCTGGGTCGCCTGGTCTTGGACCCGCTGCTCCAGGGTCTCACACTTAGCGCTAGCATCCTGGAGCTCCTGTTGGACCTCGGCGACTCGAGCCTCATGCTTGCCGCTCTCCACCCTTAGCAAGTTTAGCTCGGCGACCGCCTTATCAGCCGCCGCCTTCTGGTCGGCAGCCTCCTGTTTGGCCCTCCTGAGCTCAGCCTTGAGGTCTTTGACCTCTGCGCTTGAAGCTAAGGGCATAAAGAGACGTAATATCAGGATCCAAAATCAGGATAATCCACATTAATGAGAAAAGCAATAGATTAGGCAACTACAGCTAAAAACCAACCTTGTACTTCGTCGAACCGTTTGTTTAAACAGTCCAATTCTTCATCGGAGCTCTGAAGCTTCCGATTCAGTTCAGTCAGTTCAAGGGCGTTGGATGCCCTGGCCGAGGACGAGGCCTGTAAAAGCAAACTTATTTATAAGCAGGATATCGGGCTATTCGATGCCAGATTATATGCCTACATTTACAGGACCCCCGGGCGAGTTTTTCAAACTCACCCGTGACTCGGGGGCTATTATACCCATAAGAAATTCATGACAATGTAAATGATACGTCTCCAACGTATCTATAATTTTTGCTTGTTCCATGCTGTTATATTATCATTCTTGGATGTTTTACAATCATTTTATAAAAAAATTATATCATTTTTAGGACTAACATATTGACATAGTGCCAAAGTGCCAGTTGCTATTTTTGCTTTTTTTTACTTCGCAGAATATCAGTACCAAACGGAGTCCAATCGCGACAAAACTTTTTGGAGATTTTTTCTGGACCAGAAGACACCCAGTGGGCCAAAGAAGAGCCAGGAAGGTGGGTTGTGGAGAGCACAACCGACCAGGGCGCGCCAGGGGGCCCCCGGCGTGCCCAGATGGGTTGTGCCCTCCACGGGACCCCTCTCCACCGCCTCTAATGCCTATAAATTCCCAAATATGCCAAAAACCCTAGGGGAGTCGACGAAACACAATTCCAGCCGCCGCAAGTTCCAGAACCGCGAGATCCAATCTAAACACCATCACAGAGGGGTTCATCTTCTTCATAGGTGCCTCTCCGATGATGCGTGAGTAGTCCACCATAGACCTACGGGTCCGTAGGTAGTAGCTAGATGGCTTCCTCTCTCTCTCTCTTATGATTCTCAATACAATGGTCTCTTGGAGATCTATTTGATGTAAACTTTTGTGGTGTGTTTGTTAGGATCCGATGAATTTTGAGTTCATGATCAGTTTCTATCCATGAATATTATTTAAGTCTTCTTTGATCTCTTATATGCATGATTACTTATAGCCTCGTATTTCTTCTTCGAATCTTTGGTTTAGTTAGGCCGACTAGATCGATTTTTCTTGCCATGGGAAGAGGTGCTTTGTGATGGGTTCGATCTTGCGGTGTCCTTTCCCAGTGACAGAAGGGGCAACAAGGCACGCATGTATCGTTGCCATTAAGGATAACAAGATGGGGTCTATTCCTACATGAATAGATCTTGTCTACATCATGTCATCGTTCTTATTGCATTACTCTGTTTTTCGATGAACTTAATACACTAGATGCATGCTAGATAGCGGTCGATGTGCGGAGTAATAGTGGTAGATGCAGGCAGGAGTCGGTCTACTTATCTTGGATGTGATGCCTATATAATGATCACCGCCTTGGATATCGTCATGATTATTTGATCTTTTATCAATTGCCCAATAGTAATTTGTTCACCCACCGTGTACTATACTCATGAGAGAAGCCACTAGTGAATCCTACGGCCCCGGGTCTATTTTTCCAACATATTGCTTTCCGATCTATCTTTTTGCTTCTTTTTTTTCAGATCTACTATACCAAAAATCCAAAAACATATTGTTGCACTTTTTATTTTCTCTTCTTATTTTGTATTCTTGAGAGATCTATCTCTCCTATCTATCACTACCTAATCTATCTTTTTACCGTAGAGAGATTGACAACCTCTCTTTCGCGTCGGGTTGCAAGTATTTGTTATTTGTGTGTAGGTGCTTCTTATTGGGTGGTGGTGATCCTCCTACTAGTTCGATAACCTTGGTTTCATAACTGAGGGAAATACTTACCGTCACTGTGCTGCATCATCCCTTCCTCTTTGGGGAAATACCGACGCAGTCTCAAGCCACGTCGAAGGAATTTTTGGCGCCGTTGCCGGGGAGGAAGCGGTCTCTTCTACGTGCCTATCTCAGGCACCGAGGAGACTCCATCATCATCTACCAGGTTCCTAATCACAAATCTCATCTCCTTGCAATTACATTATTTGCCATTTGCCTCTCGTTTTCCTATCCCCCACTTCACCAATTTGCCGTTTTATTCGCCCTCTTTTTCGTTTGCCTTTTTCTTGCCAGATCTGTTGCCTTGTCGTTATGGCTAGTGCTTCCTTTATTGCGTGTACTTCCGATAATGAGGTTCTTAATTTTAAACAAAGGGGAGGGGAGAACCTAAAAGATGTTTGGTATAGGATTTGCAATGCTCATAATAGATCTATCCATAAGCAATCTACTGTTGTTCTTCTTCGCAATTTTTATGTTGGCATCACCACTTAGTATAGATTCGTCCTTGATACGATTATCGGTGGGAATTTCTTGATGTGTCCATCTTTGGATGCTTTTAATGCTGTGGGAAGTTTAGTCGGGTCACCACCTATCATGATCAATGAAACAACTTTAACTCTCGAACACGTTATGGAGAGATTGTAGGGTAACGCAACGGTTTCGGCAGCTCCGGAACATTTCCGGTTTTCATTCCAGAAAATTCCAAAAAGTTTCCAGAACGATTCTGGCACCCTCCAAGAATTATCAGGCATGTGCCAAGACCAATTTGACTTTATGGTATCCCCTGAAACAACTTTTCCAGTTTCACCGAAACTCATCCGGTGACCTCTCTCTGCGGAACTTTTCCGCTGTCCGAAACTTTTCCGGCGTCCGAAACTTTTTCGGTGTTTTTCTCTCAGACTCCCTGTCTAGCATTCAACGGATAGATGACCCTTAAGCGTGTGACCCTATAGGTTCGGTGAAGCATAGACATGACCCGGAACCCCTTCCGATCAATGATCAACATCGGAGCCGTGGACACCCATATTGATCCCTATACCCACACGAATGAATATTCGAGTGAACCTCCAGTTCCCGTGAGCTATTCCTGTTGCTTCGCGATATGTTACAATAACCCGAGGTGAGACATGTTGGCATCCTCGTGGATCAACACTTGTCCACAATGCCAGTTACCTCGTTGCCGGTATTGTTCTCTTTTCTCGTTCCCGTGTTCCGGCATCCCTGTGATCAAATCACCCTGTGTCTGGCCAGACGATGATGGATACCGTAACACCGAGAGGGCCCAGAGATATCTCTCCATCGTCGGAGGAGCAAATCCCAATCTTGAGCTATCAAGTCCCTTGACATACTTTTCCATGAACCCGTAAGCCGCCGTAATAGCCACCCATTTACGGATGACGTTTAACAAACCCCAAAGTTCATGAAGCAAGCATGAAGAAACTCGACACTCTCATGGTCTAAGGAATTATGCAAACATTAACTATCTCTGTGTTATAAACCATTAACTAATGACGAATGTATCTCATAGCATAACATCAATTCGGGTCGATTCAACACAAGTGTTCTACCAACAATTGTGCCCTCAAAATTGCCGGCATAGTCATGCCCATGATCAGGAAAACAGGATCATCATGCAATACTTGAGCCAGTCATAGAGGCTTGACTAGGAATACTTTTTACCGTTTATTATCCCACACATGCACATGAGTTTCCCTCCAAGCCTCGTTTTATTTGCAGACTCGAGAATCATTGCAGTTATAGCATGGAACATAAACCTAATTATGAACAGGGAGATAATCAATAACATTTATTATTGCCTCTAGGGCATATCTCCTACAGACTCCCACCTTCACTAGAGTCAATAATCTAGTCAACGCTAATGCACTTTACACCTATGGCATACCGGTGTAAAATATGCTTCGCTTGTGGTATAGCCTGATGTCCAACGGATCTGACAACTTCAGCTCCGTGTGTAACTTTGCATATCCTCGCGTTTTCACGCTTTCACAAAATTCATATTTTGTGTGGACTTGGCTTTGCATATGTGTGAATCATTGGTCGAAACCTGATTCCTCAGACTGAGCTATGGAGCAACTATCTGCAATAGTGTCCCATAGACCAAAGCCATCTTGGAACCATACTAAGTTCATGAATGAACTATATGATTCAACAACTTCTTTGTCGCTTCTAAAGCGTCAACATACTTAGCCTTTGTTATAGAATTCGCCACAGTAACCTGTTAAGAACAATTCCAACTTACCGTGCCACCGTATTGTGTATCACACAAAACCCTTAACTTAAATCGAAAATCGCATGGAGCATTGATGAAGACTGTATCGATGTAATTACTTACAACGAGCACTTCATAATCTCTGCTTGCGAGAAAACATGTCATCAGTACTACTCTAGTACCTAATGACATCTTTCACTGTTGTCCCATGATCAGTACTTTTGATCACTTTGGTATCTATACTCGCAACAACTTTGGAGTATTGGACATATCTGGTTGTTTTACATACCATGGAATACATGATTAATCCAAACACAAGAGTGTGTGGAATCACCATCATGTATTTTTGCTCATCTGTGTTTTGAGACACCGAGTCTTGCAAAACTCTTCCCATGTGACTTCGGCAAGAATCACTCCTTGGCGTTTTAAATGCTAAAAGGTTTTAGCACCTTGTCAATATGTATTCATTGCTTAGCCCCATTAGGTAAATCTATCTCCATAGATCATCATGCCTAATATTGAGGCTATTTAGCCTAAGCACTTCATCGAAAAACTATTTTCAAATGAAGTCCTAATTCATGTCAAGAAATTTATTTCCAATTAACAATGTGTCAAGTACACAAGGTTTTTAGAAATATTATTATGCTCCCACTTACTTTCTTGAATCACAAGTATCTTCGATACCCATTTGATGAAGTCAAACCCCTTTGACCATTCCATCAAAAACGAAGATTCCAACTCCACTTTGCTCTCTTCTGTCCATCGCTGGAACTCTGAAGTTTGCATACTTACTAGCATCCTCTGGATCAACAATTTACTTTGGACTGTATCACATATAAGTCCTAGGTTTCATTTCCATCAGATGGAAATCCTTTTGTCATCCATGTTTCATATCTCATGATTGATATATGAATTAATTGCTAGTTCAACCCGAACCGACCTCAAGCATCGCTACGGTGAAACAACCTCATCGTAGTCAACTCCTTGAACTTGTTATTTCAACAAGTCGAGCTTTATGGATAAAACATTTTTATCCGTATCAGTTTTTAGTTCCATAAATATTCGTTAGACTCTAAGTCTTCCGAAAGGTGTATCAAGATTTTAATCTCGAACCACTTATATGGAAACTATCTCGGATTGTATTTGGCATTTAACCAATTCCGGAGTTAGGGCCCATCAACGCTTCCTTGTGTATCGTAGGTATACTGTTGTCTAACAACAATATCTCGTATGCGCACCTGAGAGGTTTGCACGAGTTTTTCCTACGCGGTTCAGCTGCAAGTTCGACCGAAGTCCATACATCTCATGTAGAGGCTTCCGTATCAGTCGCAGTAGGAAACGCCGGAATCACTTCCAAGGTTCCTTTCCTTTGACCTGATGACGAAGATACTGGTTATCTCGTCGAGTTGCACTGTCCTCCCACTCACCTTTTGTAAGAACTATTCTCTTTAAAAGCATACCGTTTTGCGGCAAAACCCTTTGCCTCGGTATAGTGGTGGGGAAATACCCAATGACTTGGGATAACCTTACAAAGTAGCACTTGTCTGATTTGGAATAGGTTTGTAACCTTTTACACAAGCCCCATATTCCAAATGTTAAGAAAAGATATAACATGGTTGGGCGTACCATACCATGGCGTCATTTCAACAGACCTGATGGAGCTCTTTTCAGTGAAAAAGCCGCAGTCTCTAAAGCATCACTTTAAAAGGGATAATGGCAATTTTATTTATGTCATCTTTGATCTTACCATGTCATAAATGGTTCGATTACATCTTCACGGACTTTCCACTTGCAGTGGTGTTCCAGGAGGTGCAAGTTATGAAACCCCTTTCATAACTCATTAGACATTCGCTAAAGTTGTAACTCAATTATTCCTTTCTGCAATCGAATTGTAGAAACATAATTTTGTTGTTACAATAACTTCTACTTCATTTTTGAAAACCTTATGAATGAATTCAAAAGATCCAGACTTACGTCTCAACAAGTAAATATCCATATATCTACTTGAGTCATTTCTGAAGATAGACAAATCCACTACTTGCAACAACATTTATTGGACTACACACATCATAATGTATGATCACCAATATGTTCTTTGCTCGTTCCTTATGGCCTGTGAACGGTATTTCAGTCACTTCACTTTTCAGAGGAAAGTTGCAAGTGTCAGATGATTCAAAATCAAACGACTTCAAAATCCATCACAATGGAATTTTCCATGCGGGTTTCTTCAATGTGACCAAATGCAGTGCCACACTTGTGTGGTATTCTTTTAGTCTTGCGACATTTAGCGTCAGTGTTATGGATGTATCATATTACCATCAATATTCATAGCATACATCCCATCCTGTATGGAAGCATGGCCCTTCATCTTATTCATAACATCAAACATCAAAAGTTCTCTTATGAATAACCTTCTTGCAAAATACCTTATGCAAAGGGCTAGAGTGTATGAAACTCTAAATGAATTATGAAAGTAAATACAGAGGCAATGTATTAATATCAATATTCATAACATACGTCTCATTCATAATGAAAGTATGGCCCTTATGTTATTCATAACACCGAACATCAAAAGTTCTCTTATGAACAACCTTCTTGCAAGATACCTTATGCAAAGGGCTAGAGTGTGAAACTCTAAAATGAATTATGAAAGTAAATACATAGGGAATACACCGATGGAAGGCATAGTAACTTTTACTATGTTCCCTATGTGTATCTTAACCTCATTCCTGGCTAGTCTTTCAGGCCATAGTAGTTCTTACATCGAGTTGCAACAGAATGCAATCAAGCGGGTATCTTTGTGATTAACTCACAATACCCAAGAATCAGTGATTAACATGTTTAACCATAATTCCCAAGAACTATATCTTTGACGAGCCTTCTATACATCAAAAACTTGTATGACATTCATACATGAGCTGGATATTCCAGTCTTCTTTCTTATTTGCCATTATACTTCTAACAGTTTAACTTTTAGTATTTCTCCTACTCTCAGAAGAAGCACCCAACTTAAGAGTGGCGATAGCCCCGGACTTCCTAGGCGTGAAAGTTTCACTAACACCCTTCGGACACTTCCTTTCTCTTTAAGTTGTTGTTTTATTCACCTTTCATCATATGACAGGCGTTCTCCTGGATCCCTCTCTTATCAGTCAAATGCCTAGTAAACACTTTTACTAATAGTTTGCAAACAAACATGGCTTTAGATATCTCATATCTTTCAGCCTTTGTTTGTATCTGAAAATTAATTTTCAGTTCCATGAATATCACATAACTATCCCAAAACTTTCGAAGTTCGGGTCTCATGGAAGCAAACATATTTCACTTGACCGTAACGGAATTTTAGCTTTTGGATCGAAGGACGAGAGTCATATCATCCATAGCATTAGCGGGAGAATACCGAAAGTATGCGATAGGACAAAGTCCTTCTCGGCACTCTTGAGGACAATCCTCACATTACGTTACCAACCGTAAAGTTTTAACCAGATATTTAACAGCTATTCAATTTTAATAGGGAAGGTGGAAACGCGAGCCATTATTCTACTTATTATGCAAATCACACTTAGACAGTGTTCAAGATTAATTGCACTGAGAATTAAACAAGGTAATTCTACAGTGCGCTCCCACTCAAATCAATATCTCTCATAATTGATTGTGAGTGATTCAAGATCCAAATTTCAATTCAACGCCAAGGATGCATCCATCTCAAGTGACGAGAATTTCATTTGGTAGGCCAACTTGCCAATCACATCTCTATGTGACTCTTGTTCATCTTTCGATGCGTGTGTTCCGAGCTCATGACTTTCATGCCTGAACGTCAAGACAACCAAGTGATCACGCTGCGAGGTCTCAACTCACCCGCCTCACACCCGTACAATCATTCGTACCCATGCATCCATGTGATACCCCGAAAGGAAAGATGCCGTGACGGTGCTACACTTGGGAGAACACTAACTACTTGATATTTTTGTGAGAGATCACCCTAATAAAAGTGACTACCACGCAATCAAGAAGGGTGCATCATAAGGGATAAACATCTCAGGCAATTCATAATAGCATGATATGGTATAGCCCTTTCTGACGGAGAAGTCTCATTTCTTCGTCTTCGGCATTCGCGTCGGTGTTCACCTTTGCGAAGATTGCCACCACCTTGTCGGTGCACCAGATAATATTGCTATCTCTATAGCTAATAAAATAAGTGCATTACATAAGGTTGACACGCAGGTCATTAAAGTGCAATCATATGGCTCCAGCCATCATGCCGAATCATGACACGCAGGTCATGTTAATCAATTTACATCATATAGTCATCTCATACATAATCAAATTATTATGAACACTGCTATACCACATCATATGCACATGCAAACCATCCTGCAAAACCAAGTTAGACGCCTCTAATCGGTTCATGCAAAATTTTATTTTACGTGGCTTCTAAGGTTTCGAAACAAACCGAAGCTACCAACTTCCATCATCAAGCATGATAATCCAAGTCGCTAGATTAACATTCCAGGGTGTATGAAACACGAGATAATAAAATCTCGAGCCCCATACTAAACTTCGTCATACGCGTGACCCCCGTGCAGATCATATCTGCATTGCCCTTTCGTCTGCGAAATTTCATCTTTCTTTTTAACTACGGTGGAATTCAATGAACTGTTAGCACTTCGTTGATCAATCAGGATCGCGGATTGCCAGAACATTGAAACTCCACCATACTGTTATCAAGATCAGAAATATGCAAATTCTAGGGAAGCAACAAGAACATCGGGTAACAGACTTCATCTGCTACCCGCACAAATAATTTTCAGCAATAGATCTCATCTACTACCTAATTATATTGTGCAACACCCATACATCTCTATGTATTCTAGATCGCAACCTGCATCTACGCATAGCACGGCTCTTGATGCCACTGTAGGGTAACGCAGCAGAAAACAAAAAATTTCCGACCTACGCACCAGCCCAGGACCACTAGGGAGACTGCATACAAGGTTTGATCATTTTCGTTACCGACTCGTAGCGCAGCGGAAGTAGAGTCGATGACGAACGGCGGTGCAGATCCCCGCAGCTAGGATTTTACAACCTCCCAACCGCGAGGATGTATACCCTCATCTGCCCCGCGGACAGCCCTCCAGGAGGCGGTCGCACAGTCCCCCGGACGGTGTCGCGGACAGCCCTTCGGGAGGACCTCCGAAACTCGGACTGTCACTCGGACAGCCCTTCGGGAGGACCTCCAAAACTCGGACGGTCACACGGACAGCCCTTCGGGAGGCACTCTCGAACTAAGACCGAAACTACGATCTCTCTACAGAGTTGCACACATACGGTGTCATCTATCTGGCAGGGCTTCGCCGTCCAGAACTAGTTCCTGCCGGAACCCAGACAGCCTTTCGGCTCTACGAAACTATTTTGCTGGGAGGGAGAGAAGAATGCCAGATCATGCATGGCTTTGTATGTGAGATCAAGAATGTGAAGATGGCAGCCATCTCCCTTCCTATTTATAGGAAATCCCAAGGGGAATATCCCTTTCTCAAAAGGAATATGCCTTTGGAATATCCCTTTCTCAAAAGGAATATGCCTTTCTCAAAAATCTCCGAAAAGTGCTTTCACTATTCACGACGACATTTTTCAGCGTCTGATCGAACTGAAAATATTCATGTGGGCTTAGAACAATTCTAGTACCCACCAAAATAATTTTCAACGCGAGCCGGAACAATTCCGGTTTAGTGATTTCATCTGCGAAAAGCATCTGAAGCGGTTTCGGCAGCTCCGGAACATTTCCGGTTTTCATTCCAGAAAATTCCAAAAAGTTTCCAGAACGATTCTGGCACCCTCCAAGAATTATCAGGCATGTGCCAAGACCAATTTGACTTTATGGTATCCCCTGAAACAACTTTTCCAGTTTCACCGAAACTCATCCGGTGACCTCTCTCTGCGGAACTTTTCCGCTGTCCGAAACTTTTCCGGCGTCCGAAACTTTTTCGGTGTTTTTCTCTCAGACTCCCTGTCTAGCATTCAACGGATAGATGACCCTTAAGCGTGTGACCCTATAGGTTCGGTGAAGCATAGACATGACCCGGAACCCCTTCCGATCAATGATCAACATCGGAGCCGTGGACACCCATATTGATCCCTATACCCACACGAATGAATATTCGAGTGAACCTCCAGTTCCCGTGAGCTATTCCTGTTGCTTCGCGATATGTTACAATAACCCGAGGTGAGACATGTTGGCATCCTCGTGGATCAACACTTGTCCACAATGCCAGTTACCTCGTTGCCGGTATTGTTCTCTTTTCTCGTTCCCGTGTTCCGGCATCCCTGTGATCAAATCACCCTGTGTCTGGCCAGACGATGATGGATACCGTAACACCGAGAGGGCCCAGAGATATCTCTCCATCGTCGGAGGAGCAAATCCCAATCTTGAGCTATCAAGTCCCTTGACATACTTTTCCATGAACCCGTAAGCCGCCGTAATAGCCATCCATTTACGGATGACGTTTAACAAACCCCAAAGTTCATGAAGCAAGCATGAAGAAACTCGACACTCTCATGGTCTAAGGAATTATGCAAACATTAACTATCTCTGTGTTATAAACCATTAACTAATGACGAATGTATCTCATAGCATAACATCAATTCGGGTCGATTCAACACAAGTGTTCTACCAACAATTGTGCCCTCAAAATTGCCGGCATAGTCATGCCCATGATCAGGAAAACAGGATCATCATGCAATACTTGAGCCAGTCATAGAGGCTTGACTAGGAATACTTTTTACCGTTTATTATCCCACACGTGCACATGAGTTTCCCTCCAAGCCTCGTTTTATTTGCAGACTCGAGAATCATTGCAGTTATAGCATGGAACATAAACCTAATTATGAACAGGGAGATAATCAATAACATTTATTATTGCCTCTAGGGCATATCTCCTACAGAGATTAGATGCTATTGAAAAGAAGATGATTACCCAAGAACATCTTGACAGTTTGGATAAGAAAATGCATAATCTTGCTAATAAAATTGGGTCTAAGGCGGGAGATGCTTTTAAATTGCTAAGGGAAAAAGAAACCATAGTTAATGAAAGGGTAGAAGAAAGTCCTTACCGGATTGATAAGTTGGAAGAAATTTTTAGTAATTTGGGTTCGCCTTTTTCTTCTATCAAAACTATTAAAAAAACTCCCGTAAAAATTGGCAAGCCCACGCAAGTCACTAAGAACAAAGTTGCTATAGCTAGTGGCCACAAGGGGGATCTTAAAATGATTAGTATTCATCACGACTTTGTTGAAATCATAAGAGATCCTATTTACAAGAACGAATTTTTTAGTTTTCTTCCTAGGAGTGTTATCGTTAAGAATATGCATGCTAAATCCTTGAAGAAACCTAGTTGTGTGATTGAAGAGTTGAAAACCAAAGATGAGAATTCTTGAATCTATGCGTTATGCCTAGCTAGGGGCGTAAAACGATAGCGCTTGTTGGGAGGCAACCCAATGAATAAATTTATTTTTGCTTTTTCCTTTCTGTTTTTGAGTGTTGACACAATTATGCCTTTGTTATGATTGTGTTTTTATGGTTTATTTAGTGTTTGTGCCAAGTAGAGCCTTTAGGATGATTGATAAGATGAGTAGAAGCGATGCTGAATCTGAAATAGAAACTTTGCGTCCGGTATTTGAATTTTCAATTTTTTTCTAGAACGTGATCTTGAGCTGAAATTTTAACACAGTGTTTCTATACAAATTCTTTACTTTGTACTATTTTTTCAGAATTTTTAGAGTTACAGAAGTATGGTTAGAGTACAGATTACTACAGACTGTTCTGTTTAAGACAGATTCTGTTTTCGTTGCATTGTGTGCTTGTTTTGATGAATCTATGGGTTATATTGAAGGGTATGAGCCATGGTAAAGTTAAAATACAGTAGTTATAATGCAATAACAAAATATGAATGGGTTTGCAACAGCACCTAAAGTAGTGATTTGCTTTATTATACTAACGGATCTCACGAAGATTTTGTTGAGTTTTGTGTGATTGAAGTTTTCAAGTTTTGGGTGAGATCACGATGGATGAAGGAATAAGGAGTGATAAGAGCCTAAGCTTGGGGATGCTACCGCACCCCCAAGATATATCCAAAGAGTAACAAGCAACTAAGCTTGGGGATGCCCCCGAGTGGCATCCCCTCTTTCTTCTAACGACCATCAGTATTTTACTTGGAGCTATATTTTTATTCGTCACATATCATGAGTTTTGCTTGGAGTGTCTTGTATCTTTGCTTGATTTGCTTGTTTGTTTTCCTTTTTTATCCTTGCTGTACACACCTAGTTGGGGGAGCCAAAATTATGCTATGATTTGTTAGATTTGCTCTCTATGCTTCACTTAAACTTTTTGAGCTATAGAATTGCTCTAGTGCTTCACTTATATCTTTTTGAGCACGGTGTGCTTGGAAATTTTTGTAGAAATACTCTCATGCTTCCCTTAGATTAATTTGAGAGTTAGTAAATTTTGAAGAAATCCTCTCATGCTTCACTTATACCTTTTTGAGAGATGAAATCTTTATGCTCATGTGCTTTACTTAAATTTGTTTGAGCTTAAAGTGATAGATATCCAAGGAGGATATAATAAAAACTTTCATGAAGATCATTGGGCAAATTAAACTTGATTCCTTGTAATAGTTTTGAAACATGATGATAGTAATATGTGAGTCATGTTAGTGAGTAATTATGCTTCAGTAGGAATATTGGTGTTAAGGTTTGTGATTCCCTACGCAAGTACGAAAGTTAATAGTTATGCAATGAAGTTACATCCTACTTGTGGTGCATTATTCAGTGTTAGTTATGCTCAATGCTCACTTATGTGAATTTTCGTTTCTTGGCTTGGTTGCTTCCCAATCTATTTGCTAGCCTCCATTTGTACTAAGTAGAAATAGTACTTGTGCATCCAAAATACTTAAACCAAGTTTTGCCTTATGAGTCCACCATACCTACCTATATGCGGTATTTCCATGCCGATCCAAGCAAATTTGTATGTGCCATCTCTAAATTTTCAAAATAATTTTTCTCTTTTGTGTGCTCGTACCGCTCATGAAACGGTAGGGAGTGTACAATATTTTTCCATGCTAAATGTGTTATTCTCAAGATGAGTGTTTATTCACTTGTCATTGCACGAGAGTGCGGCGGTAATAGGGATGCCCATTCCCGAAATGAAAAAGAAAAAAAAAATTTACTTTATGTTGTCAAATAATAAATTCCTTGGAAAGTGTTAGTATGGAAGGCAACCGTGGATACGGCCCGCCATGGAATGTGAAAGTTTGGTGGAAAAAGGAATAAACCTTATTTTTTGTTTGGGAACCGCCTATGATATATCTAGCATGGAAAGTATTGTGAGCTACTTTGTCGTTTTCGTTGACAGGAAAAGCATGCCACCCAAATTTTTTTCTCTCTCAATTTAAAACTTTGAGCTCTGACACCTCTATAAATCCCTACTTCCCTCTGCGAAGGGCCTATCTATTTACTTTATGCAATTTTTATTTTTACTTTGAGTCTCCATCTTCTCTTATAAAGCACCAACTAGGGGGCACTATGATCGTACTTGAGCATTGGGTATAGCTAGTGTGTTTCATGAATGGGTCAATAATTGACATGATGGGCTAGGGATAACTTTCTTTAGTATTGATATTTTGAAAGACATGGTTGCTTGTTGGCATGCTTGAGTATTGAAGTCATTATGTTGAAACTAGACTATTGCTTTGAATCACCTACAAGTCCAAATGTCCATGCTATACAAAAGAAAAGAATATGATGAACATGTTAGGCAGCATTCCACATCAAAAAATCTGTTTTATCATTTACCTACTCGAGGACGAGTAGGAATTAAGTTTGGGGATGCTGATACGTCTCCAACGTATTTATAATTTTTGCTTGTTCCATGCTGTTATATTATCATTCTTGGATGTTTTACAATCATTTTATAACAACTTTATATCATTTTTTGGGACTAACCTATTGACATAGTGCCAAAGTGCCAGTTGCTGTTTTTGCTTGTTTTTTACTTCGCAGAATATCAGTACCAAACAGAGTCCAATCGCGAAGAAATTTTTTGGATATTTTTTCTGGACCAGAAGACACCTAGTGGGCCAAAGAAGAGCCAGGAAGGTGGGCTCTGGAGAGCACAACCCACCAGGGCGCGCCAGGGGGCCCCCGGCGCGCCCTGATGGGTTGTGCCCTCCACGGGGCCCCTCTCCACCGCCTCTGATTCCTATAAATTCCCAAATATTCCAAAAACCATAGGGGAGTCGACGAAACACAATTCCAGCCGCCGCAAGTTCCAGAACCGCGAGATCCAATCTAAACACCATGACGGAGGGGTTCATCTTCTTCATAGGTGTCTCTCCGATTATGCGTGAGTAGTCCACCATAGACCTATGGGTCCGTAGGCAGTAGCTAGATGGCTTCCTCTCTCTCTCTCTCTCTTATGATTCTCAATACAATGGTCTCTTGGAGATCTATTTGATGTAAACTTTTGTGGTGTGTTTGTTGGGATCCGATGAATTTTGAGTTCATGATCAGTTTCTATCCATGAATATTATTTGAGTCTTCTTTGATCTCTTATATGCATGATTACTTATAGCCTCATATTTCATCTTCGAATCTTTGGTTTAGTCAGGCCGACTAGATCGATTTTTCTTGCCATGGGAAGAGGTGCTTTGTGATGGGTTCGATCTTGTAGTGTCCTTTCCGAGTGACAGAAGGGGCAGCAAAGCACGCATGTATCGTTGCCATTAAGGATAACAAGATGGGGTCTATTCCTACATGAATAGATCTTGTCTACATCATGTCATCGTTCTTATTGCATTACTCCGTTTTTCCATGAACTTAATACACTAGGTGCATGCTGGATAGCGGTCGATGTGTGGAGTAATAGTGGTAGATGCAGGTAGGAGTCGGTCTACTTATCTTGGACGTGATGCCTATATAATGATCATCGCCTTGGATATCGTCATTATTATTTGATTTTCTATCAATTGCCCAACAGTAATTTGTTCACCCACCGTGTGCTATACTCATGAGAGAAGCCACTAGTGAATCCTATGGCCCCGGGGTCTATTTTTTCCAACATATTGCTTTCCGATTTATCTTTTTGCTTCTTTGTTTTCAGATCTACAATACCAAAAATCCAAAAACATATTGCTGCACTTTTTATTTGCTCTTCTTATTTTGTGTTCTTGAGAGATCTATCTCTCCTATCTATCACTACCTAATCTATCTTTTTACCGTAGAGAGATTGACAACCTCTCTTTCACGTCGGGTTGCATGTATTTGTTATTTGTGTGCAGGTGCTGCTTATTGGGTGGTGGTGATCCTCCTACTGGTTCGATAACCTTGGTTTCATAACTGAGGGAAATACTTACCATCACTGTGCTGCATCATCCCTTCCTCTTTGGGGAAATACCGACGCAGTCTCAAGCCACGTCAGTAAAAAAAACTCATCATTATGAACAAGAGCATGGATTACCTTGATGCCCGCCAGCAAACCGTTGAAGGTTTCCTTCAGTCCGCTGTCAACGGACTGAATACTTTTTAGAACCGCACCCATAAGGGTGCGGTGATCTTCGGCAATGGAGGAGTCAGACAATGCCTCCTCCATCATGGCCGACCACCCGTCCACGGTCCGCTCAGTTGTGGGCGGCACCGGCGGTGACGCCCCTTCCCCCTCCTTGGGGAGGCAGGGTCGACGGCGTGGGAGGCACGGAAGCCTCCGAAGTTGATTGCGAGGGGAGCTCGGGTGACTTACGACCCCTTTCCTTATCCGCCAGGAGGGTTTCGACCTCCTGGACCTAGGCGGCCAAGGCGTGATCCTCGACCAGTACGTCTCCGGTGGCCGAGGTGTGCGCCTCGGCCATCACCGTCTCACCTCCGATGTTCGGCATAGGGGGGGGGGGGTATGACGGGACACCACCTCCGCCGCCTCACGTGTGGCAGGGGGTGGTGTGGTGTGGGATTCCGTCCCGCTCTCCGCCAGCTCGGCCGGTGGAGACTCCCCTGAGACCTGATAGGTCGGGAGGTCTCGGTGCCGAACTACATCATGAGAGCAATTAAATGAGTCAGCTCTACGAAACCAATAAGGATAAGCCGGATGGTGTTTAGATTCAATACCTCTGAGCTGGGGGCTTGATCTTGGGGTTCCTTTGGGGGACCCTCTCGAAAGCTCCGGAGCCCTCAACGGAATCCGGGCTATCGTCCGCCAGGGTCACCTTGGGCCTACATGCCCTCTTCGGGGCCGGGGGAGGAAGATCCTCCTAGACGTCCTCGGGCGTGGCCCTCTTCTTTGTCCGGGGAGAGTCGATCTCTCCCCCGTCTTCCTCATTCTCCTCTTCGTGTGTGGAGGAGGCTTGGGTTTCTCCGGATCTGGTATCCGGAGGACCCCTAGAGCGGAGGCCCCCGCGAACCTCCTTCTTCTTCTTCTCCTTCCTCTCTGGCGCCGCGTACGGCACCACGACCAGCATCGCCGTCAGCAGGGGCAACCTGGGGTCTTCAGGCAAGGGGGCTGGGTCGTTGATTTGCACAGCTTTCCCCAGCCAGCCCTGCAAAGACAAAGGGAAAGAAGGGTGAATCCGGGGCGATTGTTACAATTCGGCATACAGTTAAGGAAATCCTATCATACCTTCAAGGGTGGGTTATCGGCATCCAAGCCGGCGTCTTCTTCTTCGGCCGGCCACTCCTTCTGGGGCTTGAAAAGTGCCTTCCACAACTTCTCGTGAGTTGCGCGGAAGAACTTGCACACGGTGGCTGTGTCCTCGGGCATGTAGGCCCACATCGGGGTCTCCTGATGCTGGCAGGGTAGGAGACGGCGGCGGAGTATAGCCTGGACCACGTTGGTCAGCGCGATATTGGCCTCCACCATTTTGTTGACGCGCCTTTGCAGCGCCTTCACTTCGGAGGCAGACCCCCAATCGAGGCCCTTCTTCATCCACGAGGTTAGCCTCGCGGGGGGTCCGGATCTGAATTCGGCTGGTGCCTGATGTCTACTACGCAACTTTATTCTTGTAGACTTTGTTGGGCCTCCAAGCGCAGAGTTTTGTAGGACAATAGCAATTTTCCCTCAAGTGGATGACCTAAGGTTTATCAATCCGTGGGAGGTGTAGGATGAATATGGTTTCTCTCAAACAACCCTGCAATCAAATACAAGAAATCTCTTGTGTCCCCAACACACCCAATACAATGGCAAATTGTGTAGGTGCACTAGTTCGGCGAAGAGATGGTGATACAAGTGCAATATGGATGGTAGATATAGGTTTTTGTAATCTGAAAATATAAAAACAGCAAGGTAGCAAGTAATAAAAGTGAGCACAAACGGTATTGCAATGCTTGAAAACAGGGCCTAGGGTCCGTACTTTCGCTAGTGCAATCTCTCAACAATGCTAATATAATTTGATCACATAACCATCCCTCAACGTGCAACGAAGAATCACTCCAAAGTTCTTATCTAGCGGAGAGCATAAGAAGAAATTGTTTGTAGGGTACGAAACCACCTTAAAGTTATCCTTTCCGATCGATCTATTCAAGAGTTCGTACTAAGATAACATCAAGTTATCCTTTCCGTTCGATCTATCTAAGAGTTCGTACTAGAATAACACCATATGATACACATCAACCAACTCTAATGTCACCTAGATACTCCAATGTCACCACAAGTATCCATGAGTTAATTATACGATACGCATCAAACATTTTCAGATTCATAATACTCAATCCAACACAAAGAACCTCAAAGAGTTCCCCAAGATTTCTACCGGAGAAAGTAGGATAAGAACGTGTATCAACCCCTATGCATAGATTACCCTAATGTCACCTCGGGAATCCGCAAGTTGAGTATCAAAACATATATCAAGTGAATCAATAGAACACCCAATTGTCACTACGAGTATCCACATGTAAGACATATATCAAGTGTTCTCTAATTCAATATTCAATCCAACATAACGAAATCTCAAAGGGAAAATTCAATTCATCACAACAAGATAGAGAGGAAACACACCATATGATCCAACTATATTAACAAAGCCCGTGATACATCAAGATCGTTACATTTCAAGAACACAAGAGAGAGAGATTAAACACATAGCTACCGGTACAAACCCTCAGCCCCAAAGTGGATTACTCACACATTATCATGGTGAGAAAGAGAGAGTTATTAATGGAGAGGTGCAGCCCCAAAGAGATGGAGGCGATCGCGGCCATGACGCCGGTGATGGGCGGCGGCGGTGGCGACGGGCGGTGGCCCCTTGCCCCCCCTTCTTCCTTGTTCTTGGTGCTGCAATGGAGGAGCCTCTCCCCTTCTTGGCGACTGCAAAGGGAGAGGCAAATTCGTGGCTCTTGCCGCGCGAGCGAGCGAGCTGTTGCCGTTGGCCGCCGCTGCGCAAGCGAACGAGCTAGCCGCCGCGTGCGCGGGCCGCCGCTGCTACCGCAGGTGAGCTCGTCGCTGTGCTGAGCTGCAGCTGCGGGCGGCCACTGCCGGCGCGAACTGCTGCTACCTTCAGCAGGCGAGGATCCGATTGCATTTTATTTCTATGTGTGAGGGTATTTTATGCTATTTTACAGGGACCTTTTTGTAAATTCAATTGATTTGTACGGGATCTGTTTTGTCAACGTAAAAATCTGTCCCGTAAATTTCCAGAAACTCGTTTTAGGGGATACTTTATACCGTGTTTAGAGGATGCGGTTTTAGCGGGTCTCTAGCAGATGCTCTAATCGAGTCCACAATCACCCGAAACGCTGCTAGGAGTATCTTTTTCTAAAAGCCAAAACTAAAATTTTGTTTTAGAAGCCTACCAATTAAAGATCAACCAGTAGACTTCTAAAATAAAATTTAGGTTTGGACTTTTAGAATAAGCTGGGTGGAAGGCAGCTTATTCTAGAAGCTCAAAATAAGCTACAAAAGAACTCACCCTTGGTGGAACCGTACCACATATCCACTCACCCCAGCAGGCTGCACTTAAACGGCGGAAAGAAGCTGGCTGAAAAAAGAAAAAGACTGGGCTGAGAAAAAAAAAGAAGCTGCCTCGAAAGCTGGAACGATTCTGAACGGCGTCGTGAATGGAACACCGAACATTAATCTACCCGTGCTTAACTACGTCCTCCACTGGAGAAGAGGAAAGAACAGAGCGGACGGGATCGCACTCGCCAGCCCCATTTAACCTGAGCAATCTCCCCTCCTCCTCCTCCTCCTCGCAATCCGGCTCTTCAGATCGCTCTGTTTATCCTCCCCCCCCCCCCCCCCCCCCCCCCCCCCCCCAACACACACACACACACACCCCTCCTCCTGTGCAGTTCTTGGGGTTTGGGGTTTTTTGAACCGGCAGATGCGCGCCTCTCTTGTTCGGGTAGGATTATCTGACTGACCTTATCTATTAAACTGAGTCAAATCGAGTGCTGTCTTCAGGTTGGATACGAGAAAACCGCATCAATGTTTGGGTCTGGAGTTCAGTAGCCACCGTGGTTTGCAACTGGCGAGCAGCCGAATTTGTGACGATCTTATGCTCGAGTATTAATTTTGCTAGCTGGATTTCTTGTGCATTTTGTTGTTATTGCCGGCCATAACAAACTGTGCTGGCTTGTTTCGTTCCCAGTTGTTGTTCCCGGGGTTGAGATTTTTCATTTACTGAAGGGAAATCCATGTTACTTTTGGTAGGCAACATGACTGTGGTACGTGAAACTGCAAACTGAACTAACGGGGTATGAATGAAAACATGGAATTTTGGAACTTAATTTGCGATCAAATGGTTGACGTGTTTCTTGAATTAGTAGAACACATTGTTTCCACTGTCGATGCTGATGATAGCCATGTTCACGAGTAATTTTTACCAGTTCTTCTGCAGGATGAATCCTACTAGCAGTTGCGAAGGGCAGAGAGATGAAAATGGGGGCACACAGTCTGAGTCGAGCATCACCAGTCAAGTGGCCCCCGACGGTCTGTCGATCCACCCTCAGCATTTAGAAGAGATGAAACCTCACCAAGTGGAAGGTTTTTATTTCTTGGCCAAGAACCTGGCAGACGAAAAGAACCCTGGAGGCTGTGTTCTAGCAGATGCAACAAGCTCTGGAAATACCTTGATGCTGACTAGTTTCGTTCAAAGCTTCCTGGCCAGTTACCCTGAAGGAAGGGCACTGATTATCCTTCCAAAAGCCACCCTGGAAACTTGGAAATCAGAATTTCTCAATTGGAAAGTTGAGGACATTCCCTTGTATGACCTGTACTCCTCCAGAGCTTATACGCGGTCTGAACAACTCCAGGTTTTGAACATGTGGGAAGAGAAGAGGAGCATATTGCTTCTAGGTTATGGGCAATTTGTGCCCATAGTGTCTGATGATGAGACTTGTAAAACAGAAGCCGTCATGTGCCGAGAGAAGCTGCTGAAGGTCCCAAGCCTTGTCATTTTAGATGGAGGCCACATTCAGAGATACTACGAGGAAACTGACTTACTCACTGCACTTGGACATACACAAACTCCTAGAAAAGTGGTGGTCTCAGGTACCTTGTTTCAGAATCCTGTAAGTGAGGTTTTCAACATTTTGAACCTTGTCCGGCCAGAATTCTTGAAGACGGAGAGATCTTGTGTAGTGAAGCGTATACTTGGCAAGGTCGACATGTTGGGGGAGACGGCATGGCCAAAGGACACTTCTGATAAGTACTTCTATGAAGTGGTTGAAGAAAATCTTCAAAATGTTGCAAGTGATAAAATGAGAGTGATGATCATCCAGGATCTGCGCGAGCTAACTGCTGATGTGCTCCACTATTATCGGGGCGAGCTTTCGGAGGAGCTACCAGGACTTGTCGACTTCACCGTTTTTCTGAACATGAGCACCAAGCAGGAAGAGATCATTAGGGGTTTGGTGGGACTGGATAATCTTAGCAGAAAACGAACATGCAGTGTTGTTTATGTTCATCCGTGCATAAAGGATATTCTGAACGATGAAGAGAAAAATCGAGATATTGTCGTTAAGAAGATTGATTCCATCTTAAAAAGTGGAGTTGATATCAACGTTGGAGCAAAGGCAAAGCTTATATGTAATTTGCTGTCACTTTCAGAAGCTGCAGGAGAGAAGGTACTTGTGTTCAGCCAGTACGTGCGGTCTCTGCTTTTCTTGGAAATGCTGGTCACAAGAGAGAAAGGATGGACACCAAGGCTTCACACTTCGAAGATAGATGGTGGATCAACTCAAGACGAGGCGGTCGAGAGATTCAACCACTCACCAGATGCTAGAGTTTTGTTCGGTTCCATCAAGGCATGCGGGGGCGAGGGTATCTCCCTTGTTGGTGCATCACGCGTTGTCATTCTGGACGTCCATGAAAACCCTTCCGTGACGCGCCAGGCAATTCAACGTGCATTCGGACCAGGGCAGTCCAAAATGGTGTACTGCTACCGCCTCGTTGCCGCCGACTCACCTGAGGAGGAGTATCATAGCACGGCCTTCCAGAAAGAGCGGCTGTCGAAGCTGTGGTTCGAACGGACCGAGCTTTCCGACAGTGATGATTTTGAGCTTGCTGCCGTGGATGTTTCAGAGAGCGGGGACAGGTTTCTCGAAAGCCCTACGCTGCAACAAGATATCAAATCCATATACAAAATGTATGTATGTTTTAGTGACGAATATGAACCCTTTTTGTTTTTCTTCTAGTTGGTTGAATGCGTTAATGAATAATCCATATTTCGTTTGTTTGCAGGTGAACACCAGGGGTGAGCGCCAACCAGTGAGGAAGTAAATGAAGCAAACGTCCTGCTTATCTGCAGTATTTTGCTGATCGTCTGAAGCGTGCTAGTATGAAGAGGGTGCAAGTATCTACTAGTACAAGTTGCACTTTCAGAGTTAAAAATTTGATGATAAATTTCTGGACACCGCTGTATGCACTATCTGAATTTAAGTATTGTTAATGACTATTTGAAATTACGTACTCTTGGTTTCAGTCTCGTGCAACCAAGGTAATCTAGTCTTTACTAAGACTTGTTACTGTTTCTGTCATGGGCCACTATCCATGTTACAGGCTTTCTGAAGTAGATGATTCTAGCCTTTCTAGGCATGTCCATGGTATGAGATGTACAGTGACACAACTTTGAATATTTCATGCAGTATCCTGTTACGTTTGTCAATATTGTTGTAGATGAAAATCGCAAGCCGCGTTACAAAACATAAAAAAGCAAATACTGAGCTCATCGGTCTACCACCTTTTCTACCGTTTCAAAGTTATATTTCACCTTTGGTTACAATTTCAATGCATTTTCTCTCTTAAATTGCAACTTCTATCACAAGAGAGAGATCGCCGGCAGCTGGAATTATGGACCTGAAAATACAGAGATAGCTATTCTCTGATCTCCAAATGACCTGAAATCTTACAGAGATTTGTTTCGAAATATATTTAAAAATACTGGAAGAAGAATATATCAGAGAGGAGCCTCCACGGGCCCACAAGCGCCATGTGAGCTTGTGGGGCCCACGAAGGTCCACCGATGCCCATCTTTCACTATATGAAGCCATTTGGCCTAGAAAAAAAATTAGAAGAAGACTTTCGAGATGAAGCGTCTCTGTCTCGAGGCGAAACCTGAGCGACAACACTTTTGCTCTCCGGCGGAGCGATTCCGCCGAAGAAACTTCCCTCCGGGAGGGGAAAATCGAAGCCATCGTCATCACCAACGTTCCTCCCATCGTTGGAGAACTCATCTCCATCAACATTTTCACCAGCACCATCTCATCTCCAAACTCTAGTTCATCTCTTGTATCCAATCCTTGTCTCAAACCTCAGATTGGTACCTATGGGTTAGCAGTAGTGTTGATTACATTTTGTAGTTGATGCCTTTGTTGGAAAAGGCAGTGCCTAGGAGGCACTTAGGCATGCTTAGGCGCTAGGCGATGATCCAACGCCTCGTCTAGGGCATAAATGAAAGTCTAGTCAGGGCAAACAAGAATGTCTACCAAATGAGAAATCGTGTCATATTGCACTGATATGCCAAACGAGTCATATTTCAATGACAGTATTTCATAGTTAACTTATTTAGAAGCCCTAAATTAATATCGATACACATATAATAACCACAAATACACACTCATAGTAAAAAACTATATTAATGCCTAGGTTGTGCCTAGGGCGCTTAAGCACCGCCTAGGCACTAGGTGAAGGCCAACCGCCTCGCTTACGCCTACTCCTTTTTCCAACCTTATGATGCTAGTTGGTTTATTTGGTGGAAAATTATTTGTTTAGATTGTTAATCATATATTTATCTCCTCTAATCATGAATATAAATATGATTTGTGAGTAGTTTTATTTGTTCTTGAGGACATGGGAGAAGTCTTCTTATAAGTAATCATGTGAAGTTGGTTTTCGTTCGATGTTTTCATGATGTGTTGTGTTGTTCTTTCTCTAGTGGTGTCATGTGAACGTCGACTACATGGCACATTACCATTCTTAGGCCCAGGGGAAGACATTGTCGGACTAGTAAGTAGATGATGGGTTGAGAGAGTGGTAGAAGTTTAAACCCTAGTTTATGTCATATTCTGTAAGGGGCTAATTTCGATCCATATGTTTCATGTTATGGCTAGATTTATTTTAATTCTTCTTTCATAGTTATGGATACTTGCTAGAGGGGGTAACCATAAGTAGGTTGCTCATTCAAGTTAGAACAACACCTAAGCACCGGCCCACCCACATAACAACTTATCAAAGCAGCAAACACGAGTCAATCAATCATGATGAAAGTAACTAGACAACATTCCCATGTGTCCTCGAGAACGCTTTAATCACAATAAGCTTCCGGCTTGTACTTTGTAATAAAAAGAATTGGTACATCTTGCTGCACCTTGTTACTATTGTTACTTTCTACTTGTTGCAAAGTATCTTGCTATCAAAATAACTGCCACAACTACTTTACATCACTTGTTGGGAATACCTTGCTCAAATCTGCTTATTGATATCTTCTGCTCCTCGTTGGGTTCGACACTCTTACTTATCGAAAGGACCACGATTGATACCCTATACTTGTCGGTCATCAGAGGGATTCGTTTCTAGATGTTTTTTGAGTTTTGTTAGGATTTGCATCCTGAAGATGGAATAAGATTCTCCCCGCCTAGCCGTCGTCCCGGTGGTGCACCTCGCATCATCGATGGACGTGTGGAGGTGTGTCTCTGGCGGACCTTCCTTTGGTGGATTTGCTAGGAGCTGGTCATCGTTAGTTGATACATCCTAAACGTATCTACTTTTCCAAACACTTTTGCTCTTGTTTTGGACACTAATTTGTATGATTTGAATGAAACTAACCCGAACTAACATTGTTTTCAGCAGAACTACCATGGTGTTGTTTTTGTGCAGAAATAAAAGCTCTTGGAATTGGACAAAACTTTCTGGAGATTTTTGGAATATATAAAAAATATTGGAGCGAAGACCCACCGGAGGGGGCCAACAGTTGCCCACAAGGCAATAGGGCATGCCCTGATGCCTTGTGGGGCCCACGTGGCTCCGCTGACCCTAATTCCAACCCTATAAACCCTATTCCCCGAGAAAAAATAGGAGAGGAGTTTTCATCGCATTTTACGAGAAGGAGCCGCCGCCACCTCTTCTTCCTCGGGGGCTGGTTTGGAGTCCGTTTGGGGCTCCGGAGAGGGGGATTCTGTTGGAAATATGCCCTAGAGGCAATAATAAATTGGTTATTATTATATTTCCTTGTTCGTGATAATCGTTTATTATCCATGCTATAATTGTATTGATTGGAAACTCAAATACATGTGTGGGTACATAGACAACACTGTGTCCCTAGTATGCCTCTAGTTAACTAGTTCGTTGATCAAAGATGCTCAAGGTTTCCTGGCCATAGACATGAGATGTCATTTGATAACGGGATCACATCATTAGGAGAATGATGTGATGGACAAGACCCAAACTATAAACATAGCATATGATCGTGTCAGTTTATTGCTATAGTTTTCTGCATGTCAAGTATCTGTTCCTATGACCATGAGATCATGCAACTCACTGACACCGGAGGAATACCTTGTATGTATCAAACGTCACAACGTAACTGGGTGACTATAAAGATGCTCTACAGGTATCTCCAAGGGTGTCTGTTGAGTGGGCATGGATCAAGACTGGGATTTGTTACTCCGTGTGACGGAGAGGTATCTCAGGGCCCACTCGGTAATACAACATCACAATAAGCCTTGCAAGCAATGTGACTAAGTGTTAGCCACGGGATCTTGTATTACAGAACGAGTAAAGAGACTTGCCGGTAACGATATTGAACTAGGTATAGAGATACCGACGATCGAATCTCGGGCAAGTAACATACCGAAGAACAAAGGGAACAGCGTACAGGATTAACTGAATCCTTGACATAGAGGTTCAACCGATAAAGATCTTCGTAGAATATGTAGGAACCAATATGGGCATCCAGGTCCCGCTATTGGTTATTGATCGTAGAGGTGTCTCGGTCATGTCTACATAGTTCTCGAACCCGCAGGGTCTGCACACTTAAGGTTCGGTGACGTTTCGGTATAGTAGAGTTATGTATGGTGGTGACCGAAGGTTGTTCGGAGTCCCGGATGAGATCCTGGATGTCACGAGGAGCTCCGGAATGGTCCGGAGGTAAAGATTGATATATAGGAAGTCCTGTTTTGGTCACCGGAAAAGTTTCGGGTATTTCGGTAGTGTACCGGGAGTGCCGGGAGGGGTACCGGGGACCATCGGGAGGGGTGTCTCGACCCAAAGGACCTCATGGGCTGTGGGAGGAGTCAAACCAGCCCCTAGTGGGCTGGCCTAACCCCGCCACTAAGGCCCATGTGGCTTTGGGTGGAAAAAATCCAAAGGAGGAAAGGTGGAAAGGGTTTCCAAGTGGAGAGGAGGAATCCTACTCCTAATAGGATTGGAGTAGGACTCCTCCACCTCCAATTTCGGCCAAACCTTGAGGGTTTGAGGCTGCCTCCTCCCGTACCTCCCTCCTATATATACTAGAGGATTTATAGGGAAGAGCTAACCCTAATTGCCACGTGCTCTCTCTACTTCATCTAGATCGGTTTCTCCTCTAGTCTAGTTTCAGCGGTGCTTAGGCGAAGCCTTGCTGGAATTGTTCCACCACCATCGCCGCCGCACCGTCGCGCCGCCGGAGAACTCTTCTACCTCTCCACTCCCTCTTGCTGGATCAAGAAGGCGGAGAGCGTCATCGAGCTGTACGTGTGCTGAACGCGGAGGTGCCGTCCGTTCGGCGCTAGATCGGAAGGACCGTGATCAGGATCGCAATACGATTCGTGATTTGATCGCGGGACGGATCGTGATGGGATCGCGGGACGGATCGAGATTGGATCGCGAGACGGATCGTGATGGGATCGCGGGACGCTCGGCGATTTGGATCGCGAAGACGTTCGACTACATCAACCGCATTTCTTAACACTTCCCGCTTAGCGATCTACAAGGGTATGTAGATCCACTCTCCCTCTCTTAGATGCTCATCACCATGGATAGATCTTGCGTGTGCGTAGGAAATTTTTTGTTTCCCATGCAACGTTCCCCAACAGTGGCAACATGAGCTAGGTCTATGTGTAGATGAGATCTCGAGTTGAACACAAAGGAGTTTGTGGGCGTTGATATTCAGATTGCTTCCTCCCTTGGTCTTTTCTTGATTCAGCGGTATTGTGGGATGAAGCGGCCTGGACCAACATTACTCGTACGCTTACGAGAGACCGGTTCCATCAACTGACATGTAACTTCGTTGCATAAAGATGGCTGGCGGGTGTCTGTTTCTCCCACTTTAGTCAGATCGGATTTGACAAAGGCGGTCCTTGAGAAGGTTGAATAGCAATTTTTGTATCACCGTTGTGGTTTTTGCGTAGGTAAGAATTGTTCTTGCTAGATACCCGTAGCAGCCACGTAAAACTTGCAACACAATTAGAGGACGTCTTACTTATTTTTGCAGGGTATGTTGTGATGTGATATGGCCAATTACATGATGAGATATATGTGATGTATGATATGATCATGTATTGTATAGAATATCACGACTTGCATGTCGATGAGTACGACAACCGGCAGGAGCCATAGGGTTGTCTTTAATTATTTTCGCCGTTTTTGCTTTACTTTATCGCTATGAGTTAGCAATAGTCATGGAAGCAACAGTCGGCGCGACAACCTCATGGCGACACATTGATGGAGATCAAGATGATGGAGATCATGGGGTTATGCCGGTGACGATGGAGATCATGCCGGTGCTTTGAAGATGGAGATCAAAAGCACAAGTTCATGGCCATATCATGTCACTTATGATTTGCATGTGATGTTAACCCTTTTATGCATCTTATTTTTCTTAGGACGACGGTAGCATTATAAGGTGATCCCTCACTAAAATTTCAAGATAAAATTGTGCTCTCCCCGAGTGTGCACTGTTGCGAAAGTTCGTCGTTTTGAGACACCACGTGATGATCGGGTGTGATAGACTCTATGTTCACATACAACGGGTGCAAGCCAGTGTTGCACGTGCGGAACACTCGGGTTAAACTTGACGAGCCTAGCATGTACAGACATGGCCTCGGAACACAAGAGACCGAAAGGTCGAACATGAGTCATATAGTAGCTATGATCAACATGAAGATGTTCACCATTGAAACCACATCAACTCACGTGATGATCGGACTTGAGTTGGTGGATTTGGATCATGTGTCACTCGAATGACCGGAGGGATGTCAATTTGAGTGGGAGTTTTTAAGTAATATGATTAACTAAACTCATTATCATGAACATAGTCAAAATGTCTTTGCAAATTATGTTGTAGATTACTAGCTCGCGCTGTATATCCCTTGAACTTTTATATGTTCCTAGAGAAATAGAGTTGAAAGATGATGGTAGCAATAATGCGGACTGGGTCCGTGATCTGAGGATTGTCCTCATTGCTGCACAGAAGGCTTATGTCCTTAATGCACCGCTCGGTGCGCCACCCCCTCAAGCGTTGTCTGTAGATGTTGTGAACATCTGACAGGCACGTTCTGATGATTACTTGATAGTTCAGTGCGTCATGCAGTACGGCTTAGAATTGAGGCTCCAAAACGTTTTGAACGTCACGGAACATATGAGATGTTCTAAGAGCTGAAATTGGGATCTCAGGCTCATGCCCATGTTGAGAGGTATGAGACCTCCAACAAGATTCTTTTCCTGCAAGATGAAGGAGAATAGCTCAATCGGTGAGCATGTGCTCAGATTGTCTGGGTGCTACAATCGCTTGAATCGAGTGGGAGTTGATCTTCCAGATAAGATAGTGATTGATATAGTTCTCCAAGTCACTGTCACTAAGCTACTAGAGCCTCGTGATGAACTATAAAGTGCCAGGGATAGAAATAATGATCCCTGAGCTATTCGTGATGTTTCACACCGCGAAGGTAGAAATCAAGAAGGAGCATCAAGTGTTGATGGTTAGTGAAACCACTAGTTTTGAGAAGGGCAAGGGCTAGGAGGGAAACTTCATGGATGGCAAGTCAGTTGCTGCTCCAGTGAAGAAACCCAAGGTTGAACCCAAACCCAAGACTAAGTGCTTCTATTATTAGGAGAACGGTCGCTGAAGCGGAACAACCCTAGATACTTGGTAGATAAGAAGGCTGGCAACATCGATAGAAGTATATTTGATATACGTGTTATTGATGTGTACCTTGCTAGTACTCCTAGTAGCACCTGGGTATTGGATACTAGTTCGGTTGCTAAATGTTAGTAACTCGATATAAAAGCTACGGAATAAACGGAGGCTAGCTAAGGGTGAGGTGACGATGAGTGTTGGAAGTGTTTCCAAGGTTGATGTGATCACCATCGCACGCTCTCTCTACCTTCGGGATTAGTGATGAACCTAAATAAATGTTATTTGGTGTTTGCGTTGAGCATGAACGTGATTAGATCATGTTTATTGCAATACCGTTATTCATTTAAGTTAGAGAATAATGGTTATTCTGTTTACATGAATAAAACCTTCAATGGTCATGCACCCAATGAGAATGGTTTATTGAATCTTGATCGTAGTGATACACATGTTCATAATATTGATACCAAAAGATACAAAGTTAATAATGATAGTACCACATACTTGTGGCACTGCCGCTAAATGTCATATTGGTGTAAAACGCATGAAGAAACTCCATGCTGATGGATCTTTGGACTCATTCGATTTCGAATCGGTTGAGACATGCAGATCATGCCTCATGGGCAAGATGACTAAGACCCCGTTTTTCGGTATGATGGAGCGGGCAAGTGACTTATTGGAAATGATACATGTTGATGTATTCGGTCCAATGAGTGTTGTAGCGTGCGGTGGATATCATTATTTTCCTACCTTCACTGATGATTTGAGTAGATATGGGGATATTTACTTAATGAAACACAAGTCTGAAACATTTGAAAAGTTCAAACAAATTCAGAGTGAAGTTTGAGATCATCGTGACAAGAAGATAAAATATCTACGATATGATCGTAGATGTAAATATCTGAGTTACGAGCTTGGTATACAACTTAAGACAATGTGGAAGTTGTTTCACAACTCACGCCACCTGGAACACCATAGTGTGATGGTGTGTCCGAACGTCGTAGTCATGCTCTATTGGATATGGTGCGTACTATGATGTCTCTTATCGATTTGCCACTATCGTTTTGGGGTTATGCATTAGGGACAACTACATTCACTTTAAAAGGGGCACCATCTAAGTCCGTTGAGATGACACCGTATGAATTTTGGTTTGGCAGAAACCTAAGCTGTCATTTCTTACTGTTTGGGGCTGCGACGCTTATGTGGAAAAGGTTTTCAACCTGATGAGCTCGAACCCAAAGCGGATAAATGCATCTTCATATAATACCCTAACATAACAGTTGGGTAAACCTTCTATCTCAGATCCAAGCACAAAGTGTTTGTTGCTAAAACGGGTCCTTTCTCGAGAAAGAGTTTCTCTCGAAAGAATTGAGTGGGAGGAAGATAGAACTTGATGAGGTTGTTGAACCTTTATTTCAACCAGAGAGTAGCGCAGCGCAGAAAGTTGTTTCTGTGGAGCCTACATTAGTTGAATAGGAAGTTAATGATGATGATCATAAAGCTTCGGATCAAGTTACTATCGAACCTCGTAGGTCAACAAGGACGCGTACTGCTCCTGAGTGGTACGGCAACCCTGTCTTAGAGGTCATGTTGTTGGACAACGATGAACCTACGAGCTATGGAGAAGCGATGATGGCCGCGGATTCCGAGAAATGGTTAGAGGCCATGCAATCCGAGATGGGATCCATGTAAGAAAACAAAGTATGGGCTTTGGAAGTATTACCTGAAGGGTGAAAGGCCATTCAGAACAAATGGATCTTTAAAAGGAAGACGGACGCGGACGGCAATGTCACCGTCTATAAAGCTCGACTTGTGGCAAAGGGTTTTTCACAAGTTCAAGGAGTTGACTACGATGAGACTTTCTCACCCGTAGCGATGCTAAGTCTGTTGGAATTATGTTAGCAGTTGCTGCATTTTTCGATTATGAAATCTGGCAGATAGATGTCAAAACATCATTTCCTTAACGGTATCCGTGAGGAAAGGTTGTATGTGATACAACCGGAAGGTTTTGTCAGTTCTAAGGATGCTAAAATATATGCAAGCTCCAGCGATCCTTCTATGGACTGGAGCAAGCATCTCGGAGTTGGAATATACGCTTTGATGAGGTGATCAAAGTTTTTGAGTCTATACAAAGTTTATGAGAAACTTGTATTTACAATAAAGTGAGTGGGAGCACTATAGAATTTCTGATAAGTATATGTGGATGACATATTGTTGATCGGAAATGATGTATTATTTCTGGAAAGCATAAAGGGTTGTTTGAAAAGGAGTTTTTCAAAGGAAAACCTGGAATGAAGCTACTTAAATATTGGGCATCTTGATCTATAGAGGTAGATCAAGACGTCTGATAAAACTTTCAATGAGTACATACCTTGACAAGATTTTGAAAGAGTTCAAAATGGATCAGTCAAAGAAAGAGTTCTTGCCTGATTTGTAAGGTGTGGAGTTGAGTGAGACTCAAAGCTCGACCACGGCAGAAGAAAGAGAAAGGACGAAGGTCGTCCCCTATGCCTTATCCATAGGCTCTGTATAGTATGCCATGCTATGTACCGCACCTGTGTGTGCCTTGCCATGAGTCTGTCAAGGGGTACAAGAGTGATCCAGGAGTGGACCACCGGACAGCGGTCAAGATTATCCTTAGTAACTAGAGGACTAAGGAAATATTTCTCGATTATGGAGGTGATAAAGAGTTCGTCGTAAAGGGTTACGTCGATGCAAGCTTTAACACCAATCCGGATGACTCTGAGTAGCAATCCGGATACGTATAGTGGAGCAGCCATTTGGAATAGCTCCAAGTGGAGTGTGGTAGCAGTGTCTACAGTATGACATAGAGATTTGCAAAGTACACACAGATCTGAATGTCGCAGACCCGTTGACTAAAGACCTCTCTCACATGCAAAGCATGATCGAACCCCAGAACTCATTGGGTGTTAGATTCATAACAATGTAAAACACATGGTGATGTGAACTAGATTATTGACTCTAGTGCAAGTGGGAGACTGTTGGAAATATGCCCTAGAGGCAATAATAAATTGGTTATTATTATATTTCCTTGTTCGTGACAATCGTTTATTATCCATGCTATAATTGTATTGATTGGAAACTCAAATACATGTGTGGGTACATAGACAACACTGTGTCCCTAGTATGCCTCTAGTTAACTAGTTCGTTGATCAAAGATGGTCAAGATTTCCTGGCCATAGACATGAGCTGTCATTTGATAACGGGATCACATCATTAGGAGAATGATGTGATGGACAAGACCCAAACTATAAACATAGCATATGATCGTGTCAGTTTATTGCTATAGTTTTCTGCATGTCAAGTATCTGTTCCTATGACCATGAGATCATGCAACTCACTGACACCGGAGGAATACCTTGTGTGTATCAAACGTCACAACGTAACTAGGTGACTATAAAGATGCTCTACAGGTATCTCCGAGGGTGTCTGTTGAGTGGGCATGGATCAAGACTGGGATTTGTTACTCCGTGTGACGGAGAGGTATCTCAGGGCCCACTCGGTAATACAACATCACAATAAGCCTTGCAAGCAATGTGATTAAGTGTTAGCCACGGGATCTTGTATTACAGAACGAGTAAAGAGACTTGCCGGTAACGAGATTGAACTAGGTATAGAGATACCGACGATCGAATCTCGGGCAAGTAACATACCGAAGAACAAAGGGAACAGCGTACAGGATTAACTGAATCCTTGACATAGAGGTTCAACCGATAAAGATCTTTGTAGAATATGTAGGAACCAATATGGGCATCCAGGTCCCGCTATTGGTTATTGATCGTAGAGGTGTCTCGGTCATGTCTACATAGTTCTCGAACCCGCAGGGTCTGCACACTTAAGGTTCGGTGACGTTTCGGTATAGTAGAGTTATGTATGGTGGTGACCGAAGGTTGTTCGGAGTCCCGGATGAGATCCTGGACGTCATGAGGAGCTCCGGAATGGTCCGGAGGTAAAGATTGATATATAGGAAGTCCTGTTTTGGTCACCGGAAAAGTTTCGGGTATTTCGGTAGTGTACCGGGAGTGCCGGGAGGGGTACCAGGGACCATCGGGAGGGGTGTCTCGACCCAAAGGACCTCATGGGCTGTGGGAGGAGTCAAACCAGCCCCTAGTGGGCTGGCCTAACCCCGCCACTAAGGCCCATGTGGCTTTGGGTGGAAAAAATCCAAAGGAGGAAAGGTGGAAAGGGTTTCCAAGTGGAGAGGAGGAATCCTACTCCTAATAGGATTGGAGTAGGACTCCTCCACCTCCAATTTCGGCCAAACCTTGAGGGTTTGAGGCTGCCTCCTCCCCGCCCTCCCTCCTATATATACTAGAGGATTTAGAGGGAAGAGCTAACCCTAATTGCCACGTGCTCCCTCTACTTCATCTAGATCGGTTTCTCCTCTAGTCTAGTTTCAGCGGTGCTTAGGCGAAGCCCTGCCGGAATTGTTCCGCCACCATCGCCGCCGTGCCGTCGCGCCGCCGGAGAACTCTTCTACCTCTCCGCTCCCTCTTGCTGTATCAAGAAGGCGGAGAGCGTCATCGAGCTGTACGTGTGCTGAACGCGGAGGTGCCGTCCGTTCGGCGCTAGATCGGAAGGACCGTGATCAGGATCGCGAGACGATTCGTGATTTGATCGCGGGACGGATCGTTATGGGATCGCGAGACGGATCGAGATTGGATCGCGAGACGGATCGTGATGGGATCGCGGGACGGATCGAGATTGGATCGCGAGATGGATCGTGATGGGATCGCGGGACGCTCGGCGATTTGGATCGCGAAGACGTTCGACTACATCAACCGCGTTTCTTAACGCTTCCCGCTTAGCGATCTACAAGGGTATGTAGATCCACTCTCCCTCTCGTAGATGCTCATCACCATGGATAGATCTTGCGTGTGCGTATGAAATTTTTTGTTTCCCATGCAACGTTCCCCAACAGATTCGTCACTGTCATCATCATCAACCCTTCTTCATCAACAATTCCATGATGCTCACCACCGAGAGTGTGTAATTCCTTTGTAGGCTTGCTGGACGGTGATGGGATTGGACGAGATTTGTCATGTAATCGAGTTATTTTGATAGGGCTTGATTCCTAGTATCCATTATGTTCTGAGATTGATGTTGCTATGATTTTGCTATGCTTAATGCTTGTCACTAGGGCCCGAGTGCCATGTTTTCAGATCTGAACCTATTATTTTTTCATGAATATGAGAGTGTTTTGGATCCTACCTTGCAAGTTGTATGCACCTATTACATTTTATGATCCGCATACCCCAAGGTGATGATAATTGGGATTTTTTCCGGTGATTACCGTAGTTTGAGGAGTTCATGTATTCACTATGTCTTAATGCTCTATTCCGGTTCTCTATTAAAAGGAGGCCTTAATATCCCTTATATTTCCTTATGGACCCTACTGCTATGGGAGGGTAGGACAAAAGATGTCATGCAAGTTCTTACTATAAGCACATATGACTATTTACGGAATGCATGCCTACATTACATTGATGGATTGGGGCTAGTTCTGTGTCGTTCTAGCATGTAACTGTTACATGATGAATGCTATCCAATATACTTATCCATCACTGATCCAATGCCTACGCTTTTCACATATTGATCCTAGCTAAGTTACTATTGTTGTTGCCGCTATTACAGTTACTACAAACCTGCTGTTGTTACTGTTAACATTCCTATTACTATTTGGCTATGCTACTAAACTTTTGCTGCAGAGAGAAATCCCAGGTGTGGTTCAATTGACAACTCAACTTCTAAGACCAATAAATATTTATTGTCTCCCCTTGTGTCGAATAAATAAATTTGGGTAAAATACTTCCTTCGAACACTGTTACGATCCCCTATACTTGTGGGTTATCAAGACATTTTTCTGGCGCCATTGCGAGGGGGCATATCTCTATTTATTGAGTTCACTTGGGATATTCAATTATCACTATGAAGAATCTGAAAAATACTAGAACCAAGATCATACCCTCTAGAACGAGGGGAGGTAAGGAACTGCCATCTTGCTCTGCATTTGATTCACCTATTGTTCTGAACCAGCTTATGACACCTCCACATGTTATTCAATCTGATACTGCTTCTACTATGGAGGATGTTAATGATGATGCTACTACGATGCTAGATGAAACTGAAACTATGCCACTTAATGAATTACTTAATGCTCATATTGCTAAAGCTAGAGAAATTGAAAATGCTAAAACTGTTGAAAACTATGATTCATCTATTATGCCTAGCTCTCCTACTAGAGTTGTTATACCTGAAGTACCTAATGGTTATGTTATGGACGGGGAGATAGGTAGAGACTTTCTTGCTCGTATTGATAGAGATGATTTAAAGAAATTGCTATGTAAGCTGAAAGAAAAATCCATGATGGAGAAAATGAAAGATGGTCCTAAATTTGCTACTTCTCCTATATGTGTTACTGATAAGGATTATGAATTCTCTGTTGATCCTGAGCTAATTACTTTAGTAGAATCTGATGCTTTTCATGGTTATGAAACTGAAACTGTTGTAGCACACCTTACAAAATTGCATGATATTGCCACCTTGTTTGCTCATGAGGAAAAGATTCACTACTTTTACATACTTAAGCTTTTTCCTTTCTGACTGAAAGGTGATGCTAAGAAGTGGTTTCATACACTTGCTCCTGGTTGTGTGCGTAGCCCCCAGGATATGATTTATTACTTCTCTGAAAAATATTTTCCTGCTCATAAGAAACAAGTTGCTTTATAGGAAATATTTTACTTTGTGCAACTTGAAGAAGAGAATCCCCCTCAAGCTTGGGGGAGGCTTCTCGGGCTACTTAAAGCTTTGCATGATCCTCCTCTTAAGAAAAATGAAATACTTGATATCTTCTATAATGTACCAACCGATGCTTCTAGGGATTACCTAGATAGATGTGCTGGTTGTGTTTTCAGGGAACGAACCATCGGACAGGATGAAGAACTATTGAATAATATTTTGAAGAATGCTAATGATTGGACACTTCTTGAACCACCGACGGAACCTATTCAAAAGAAGAGAGGTATTCTATTCCTCCGTCCAGAAGATATGCAAGAAGCTAAGAGATCTATGAAAGAAAAAGGTATTAAATCTGAATATGTCAAGAATTTACCGCCTATTGAAGAAATACATGGACTTGATATCCCTACATAGGTAGTAGAGGTAAATTCTCTCCGTAGATTTGATGAAAGTGATATAACTTATACTAAGACTCCTGGTCAATGCATGGATGAATTTGATAATTACATTGTTAAGGAAGAACATTTTAATATGTATGTCAAGGATCAATTACAATGGAATGCCATGATGATTGATCGCTTGAGTGACCTGATGTTTAGAATTGCTAATGTTGTTAAAGGTTTAGGTATGCATTCATCCATGGTCTGCACTCAACTAGAGCAAGTTTCTATGTCACAAAATGATTTGCTTACTGAAATGAATGATAAAATGAATGATCATGTTGTTAGAGTTATGACTAGAGGAGGTAAATGACCCAGGAACCTCTCTATCTGGAGGTGCATTCTAAAAGGATTTAGCATGATTCACAAATTATTAATTCCGATACACCTAGTCCATCTAAAAAGAAAAAGAAAAAGAAAAATGAAAGGACTTTGCATGCTCCTAGTGAACCTGCAATAGAGAAACCTCCTGAGAATCATAATGACATTTCTATTTCTGATGCTGAGACACAATCAGGTAATGAACATCCACCTAGTGATAACGGTAATGATGGTGTTTATGTGTATGCTCAACCAGATAATGATAAGGAACCTGATAATGATGTAGAAATAGAACCTGCTGTTGATCTTGATAACCCATCTCCTAAAAATAAAATATATGATAAAAGAGATTTCATTGCTAGAAAACATGGTAAGGAAAGAGAACCGTGGGTTCAGAAACCCATGCCTTTTCCTACTAAGCCTTCTAAAAATAAGGATGAGGAAGATTTTGAGCGCTTTGCTGAAATGCTTAGACCTGTCTTTTTGTGCACCCATTTGACTAATATTTTGAAAATGCCTCCATATGGTAAGTATATGACAGATATTGTCACTAATAAGAGAAAAATACCCGAAGCTGAAATTTACACTATGCTTGCAAATTATTCTTTTAAGAGCGGAGTACCTAAGAAATTAGGAGAACCAGGAATACCTACTATACCATGCTCCATTAAAAAAAGCTATGTTAAAACTGCCTTATGTGATTTGGGAGATGGTGTTAGTGTTATGCCTTTCTCATTATATAGAAGTTTTGATTTGAATATGCTTACACCTACCGAAATACCTTTGCAAATGGCCAATAAATCCACTACTATACCTATTGGAGTTTGTGAGGATGTGCCTCTTGTGGTTGCAAATGTTACTAGCTATCTTAACAGACTTTGTTATTCTTGATATGCCTGAGGACAACAACATGTCGATTATCGTTGGTAGACCCTTTTTGAATACTGCAGGGGTTGTTATTGATTGCAACAAAAGCAAGGTCACTTTTCATATTAATGGTAATGAGCATACGGTACACTTTCCGAAGAAACAAAGTTCGGTGAATAGTGTTAACATTATTGAAAAAGGTCCTACAATCACTATTGGAGGTTTTCAATTCCCTCTTCCTACTACCAAAAAGAAATATGAAATTCTTATTGTTGGGGAGATGCATATCCCCATTGAGGTAACCCAGTGCTATACGAAAATTCTTCGGTTTCATGTTACTCGGAAATAGTTTGTTAATAAGACTTGATCAACCTTCTTAATGGATTCTTTTTAGGGGCATGTGGTCGATGAATTCAGTAAGCACAACCTTCTATATTCATAATTTACTCTCTGTTATTTATATTTTAATAAAATGAAGTGACATGATTATCCTGTTTTTTGAATTATCCATGCAATAAAAAATGACCCAAAAAATAAAATTGCTCAGAATGTCGCAAAATTTTTACATGAATTTTTCTGGAAGATTTAAGAATTTTTGGAGCTGAAAACACCCCAGGGGGTGCACTTGTTGCTCACAAGGAAACAGGGCGTGCCAAGATGCCTTGTGGGTCCCATAGGGACCCACTCACTTACCCCTTCAGCCCATTTCGCCTCCTACCTCTAGAAAAAAAATTCCTGGTTACTCTCTCCCTCGTGTTCTTGCCCCCAAACCTAAGATTTTCGATCTCTTTGTTAGGAACTCCGTTTCTGAAATTATTTTGAGGGATTGCCCCTTGGTATGTGACTCCTCCATTGCTCCAATTAGTTTTTGCTTTAGTGGATTATATTTTGCATATTTTAGTGCTCTTGGTGCTACTGAAAATGAGCTTGCATTTTGTATTCTTTGAGTTCTAAGTAGTTTGAATGCTTGATATGTCCTCTAGGCATCTATATGAGTAGTTGCTATCAATCTTACAAAGTTTTGTTGACATAATTTTGTGGTCTATTTTTTTTAGAAATTTGTTCTTAGGAAAATGTACATATTTAGGGGAGGTTCTGCGAGCCGGAGTTCCAAGGGAATCATTGGGAATGCCCAAGATCACGATATCAACATCTGGCGTAGGATAGAGGTTCGGCCGTGCGAATGGCTACATAATGCCTTCATGAACGAAGCTGGTTTTTACCAAGAGTTCATGCAATTCATTCCAAATGTCGGGCTCACTGATGACCCACAAGTATAGGGGATCAATCGTAGTCCTTTCGATAAGTAAGAGTGTCGAACCCAACGAGGAGCAGAAGGAAATGACAAGCGGTTTTCAGCAAGGTAATTTCTGCAAGCACTGATATCGTAGGTAATAGATAGTTTGATAGCAAGATAATTGGTAACAAGCAAGTAACGGTAATGGTAGATAAAGTGCATCAAGGTAGCCCAATCCTTTTGTGGCAAAGGACAGGCCAAAACAGTCTCTAGTAATAGGCAAAGTGTTCTTGAGGGTACACGGGAATTTCATCTAGTCACTTTTATCATGTTGGTTTGATTTGCGTTCGCTACTTTGATAATTTGATATGTGGGTGGACCGGTGCTTGGGTGCTGTTCTTACTTGAACAAACCTCCCACTTATCATTAACCCCCTCGCAAGCATCCGCAACTACGAGAAAAGTATTAAGATAAAATCTAACCATAGCATTAAACGTTTGGATCCAAATCAGCCCCTTACGAAGTCGCGCATAAACTAGGGTTTAAGCTTCTGTCACTCTAGCAAACCATCATCTAATAACTACTCCACAATGCATTACCTTAGGCCCAAGGATGGTGAAGTGTCATGTAGTCGACGTTCACATGACACCACTAAGGGAATCACAACATACATATCATCAAAATATCGAACACATATCAAATTCACATGATTACTTGCAACATGACTTCTCCCGTGACCTCATGAACAAAGGTAACTACTCACAAATAATATTCATGCTCAAGATCAGAGGGGTATTGAATGGCATAATGGATCTGAACATATAATCTTCCACCAAATAAACCATATAGCAGTCAACTACAAGATGTAATCAACACTCCTAGTCACCCACAGGTACCAATCTGAGGTTCCGGTACAAAGATTGAACACAAGAGATGAACTAGGGTTTGAGAGGAGATGGTGTTGTTGAAGATGTTGATGAATATTGGCCTCCCAAAGATGAGAGGAGTGTTGGAGATGATGATGGCTTCGATTTCCCCCTCCGGGAGGGAAGTTCCCCCGGCGGAATCGCTCCGCCGAAGGGCAAACACTAGTAGAAAACAGGCCATTGGATCGAAGCACTAGTCCCGGTTAGCTTCTGGACCGGGACTAATGTTACCACTAGTCCTAGTTCATTAGGCAGGGCATTAGTCCCGGTTCATGAGGAACCTCTCGTCTCGGTTGGTAACACCAACCGGGACTAAAGGGGTGGTGGCAGGGTTGCGTCAGGCTGGGGCCCCTGCGAGCCACTTTAGTCCCGGTTGCTAACACAAACCGGGACTAGAGATGGAACCTCTAGTCCCGGTTGGTGTTACCAACCGGGACTAAAGGTGTGGTGGCAGGCTGGGGCCCTACGAGCACCTTTAGTCCCGGTTGGTAACACCAACCGGGACTAGAGATGGACCTCTAGTCCCGGTTTGTAGGACCAGCCGGGACTAAATGTATCCCTATATATAGATGTGCTTCTTCCAGCCCGAGCTCATCCTCTCCATTTCTCTGTTTTCTCTTCCTGTTCTCGAGCTCATCCCTCCATTTTGCCAAAATTTGTCAAGATTTGAGGCACCCCATCTATTCAAGTGTTCACAAAGGTTAGCAACTTTGTCCTTTCATCTCTCATTGCTAGATTAGCTCGTCCAATGCTCTATAAGTATAGTGATTTGTGGGTTCTAGTTTTGGAGTAATTATGTGGGATTTTATTTGATTTATATGAAATTTGAGCTCAAATTAACTTCTTGGTTTGCATGTGTAGGTGTGGTTTACTTAGTGCCTTCCCGTCCCCGTCCTAACCACCGTCGATCGCCCGCACCGTCCCGTCGCCGGCACCACCTTGGTGATCCTCTTCTTGTTCTTATCCTTTTTATAAAAAAATCTTATTTGTATGATTGAGATAGTGACTTGCATAATTTTCTTACTTGTATGATTGTTTGTTATACATATATAGTGCCATGGTTTTGATATATGTGCCCATCGGCCCTCGTCCGGTTTACGATTTGGATGTGGTATATTCTCTTTTATAACTATTTGTTGCATTTCTTGTTTATGACAATTATGCCCATCAAGTTGACATAGATGTTTTTATCTAGGAGGTATGTGAACCGAAAATTCCAACTGACCCTCTTATCGAGCAGTTAAATTTAGTTGAAAAAGAAAATGAGGATTTGAAAGAAAAATTGAAAAGAATTGAAGAAGAGAAGATGAAATTGGAGTTGTATGTTGCCTATGTCGTCGATCACAAGATCAAGATGGATGCAATGCACTTGAAGATTAGAAATATTAGAAAATATGCCGTTGATAAAGAGGCTTGGTATCATTATGCTGTTGGATCAATTGTTACCTTAGTTGCGATTCTGATCGCTTTTGTTGTTGCATTTAAATGCTTTAGCTAGATAGTTTTATGTTGTTTTTATGAGACTAAGTGTGTATGAACTTTATGTATGAACTTGTATTAATTTGGTCTTTTCAGTGTTGTGTAATGAACATGAGTCGGCAATGGATGTACGATGACTGACGCTCTCCCCAGTTCATTGATGGCGTGCAGAGTTTTCTGCGTGCGGTTGAGGCAAACAAGCGGGATGATTTTATGTGTTGTCCATGTTCCAACTGTAAGAATGCTAGGAATTACTCTTGCTCAAAAGTCATTCACATCCACCTGTTTACGTCCGGTTTCATGTCCGGCTATAACTGTTGGACCAAGCACGGAGAAAGAGGGGTTCTAATGGAAGAGAATGAAGAAGAAGAGGATGATGGCAACTATCCTGGGTTCCCTGAATACGATGATACTACATTGGGGGAATGAAACATCTCATACGTATCTACTTTTCCTCACCCTTTTGCCCTTGTTTTGGACTCTAATTTGCATGATTTGAATGGAACTAACCCGGACTGAGGCTGTTTTCAGCAGAACTACCATGGTGTTGTTTTTGTGCAGAAATAAAAGTTCTCGGAACGGAACGAAACTTTTTGGAGAATTATTTCAGAATATATGGGAATTATTGGAGCCAAAATCCACCGGAGAGGGGGGCCAGGGTGGCCAGCACCCACCAGGGCGCGCCAGGCCCCCTAGGCGCGCCCTGGTGGGTTGTGCCCACCTCGTGGCCCCACTTGCCCTAATTCCGCCACTATAAACTCCTATTTTCGGAGAAAAAATCAGGGAGAAAGTTTCATCGCGTTTTACAATACGGAGCCGCCGCCACCTCCTGTTCTTCATCGGGAGGCCAGACCTGGAGCCCGTTTGGGGCTCCGGAGAGGGGAATCTTCGGTCTTCGTCATCACCAACCCTTCTCCATCACCAATTCCATGATGCTCCCCACCGGGAGTGAGTAATTCCTTCGTAGGCTTGCTGGTCGGTGAGGAGTTGGATGAGATTCATCATGTAATCGAGTTAGTTTTGTTAGGGCTTGATCCCTAGTATCCACTATGTTCTAAGATTGATGTTGCTATGACTTTGCTATGCCTAATGCTTGTCACTAGGGCCCAAGTGCCATGATTTCAGATCTGAACCGTTTATGTTATCATCTCTATATCTATGTTCTTGATACGATCTTGCCTAGTCATATTCACCTATTACGTGTTATGATCCTTCAACCCCATAGTGACAATATTTGGGATACTTCGCGGTGATGACCGTAGTTTGAGGAGTTCATGTATTCACCATGTGTTAATGCTTTGTTCCGGTTCTCTATTAAAAGGAGGCCTTAATATCCCTTAGTTTCCTTATGGACCCCGCTGCCACGGGAGGGTAGGACAAAAGATGTCATGCAAGTTCTTTTCCATAAGCACATATGACTATTTACGGAATACATGCCTACATTACATTGATGAACTGGAGCTAGTTCTGTTTCGCCCTAGGTTATGACTGTTACATGACGAATATCATCCAACGAGTTACCGATCCAGTGCCTACGAGCTTTCCACTTATTGTTCTTGTTAAGTTACTATTGCTGCTGCTGCTGTTCCAATTGCTACAAAACTATTGCTACTACTGTTACTGCTACTGTTACTGTCACTACTACCATCAAACTATCATATTACTGTGCTACTGATCACTTTGCTGCAGATATTTAATCTCCAGGTGTGGTTGAATTGACAACTCAACTGCTAATACTCTCAAGTATTCTTTGGCTCCCCTTGTGTCGAATCTATAAATTTGGGTTGAATACTCTACCCTCGAAAACTGTTACGATCCCCTATACTTGTGGGTTATCAAGAGGGAAGAGAATGAAGAAGCTGAAGAAGAGGCATCAGATGAGCCCGCTGATGATCTTGGTCGGGCCATTGCTGATGTAAAGAGAAACTGCGAAAGTGAAAAGGAGAAGTTGAAGTTGCAGCGCATGTTAGAGGATCACAAAAAAGGGTTGTACCCAAATTGCGAAGATGACAACACAAAGCTCGGTACCACACTGGAATTGCTGCAATGGAAGGAAGAGAATGGTGTGTCTGACAAGGGATATGAAAAGTTGTTGAAAATAATGAAGAAGAAGCTTCCAAAGGACAATGAATTGCCCGACAGTACATACGAAGCAAACAAGGTTGTCTGCCCTCTAGGATTAGAGGTGCAGAAGATACATGCATGCCCTAATGACTGCATCCTCTACCGCGGTGAGGAGTAGAGAATTTGAATGCATGCCCGGTATGCGGTGCATTGCGATATAAGATCGGTCGCGATGACGCTGGTGATGATGTTGAGGGCGAGCGCCCCAGGAAGAGGATTCCTGTGAAGGTGATGTGGTATGCTCCTATAATACCACGGTTGAAACGTTCGTTCCAAAACAAAGAGCATGCCAAGTTGTTGCGATGGCACAAAGAAGACCGTAAGAAAGATGGGAAGTTGAGAGTACCCGCTGATGCGTCGCAGTGGAGAAAAATCGAGAGAAAGTGGTCAGACTTTGCAGATGACCCAAGGAACTTACGGTTTGGTTTAAGTGCAGATGGCATTAATCCTTTTGGGGAGCAGAGTAGCAAGCATAGCACATGGCTTGTGACTCTATGTATCTATAAACTTCCTCCTTGGTTGTGCATGAAGCGGAGGTTCATTATGATGTCAGTGCTCATCCAAGGCCCTAAGCAACCTGGCAACGACATTGATGTGTACCTAAGGCCATTAGTTGATGAACTTTTACAGCTGTGGAATAAAAAAGGTGTACATGTGTGGGATGAGCACAAACAGCAGGAATTTGACATACGAGCGTTGCTGTTTGTAACCATCAATGATTGGCCTGCTCTTAGTAACCTTTCAGGACAGACAAACAAGGGATACCATGCATGCACGCACTGTTTAGATGAGACTGAAAGTATATATTTGGACAAATTCAAGAAGAATGTGTACCCGGGACATCGTCAATTTCTTCCGACCAAGCATGCCTTAAGGAAGAAAGGCAAGAATTTCAAAGGTGAGGCAGATCACCGAAAGAAGCCTGTCCTCCGTACTGGTGATGATATACTTGATATGGTCAAGGATTTACAAGTAATCTTTGGAAAGGGTCTTGGCGGACAATCTGTTCCGATTAACGCTGATGGACATGCCCTCATGTGGAAGAAGAAATCTATATTTTTGGAGCTAGAATATTGGAAAGTCCTAGAGGTCCGCTCTGCAATCGATGTGATGCACGTCACGAAGAATCTTTGCGTGAACCTGCTAGGCTTCCTGGGCGTGTATGGGAAGACAAAAGATACACCGGAGTCACAGCAGGACCATCAACGTATGAATAAAAAAGACGGCATGCATCCAAAGCAGTATGAAGGTCCTACCAGCTATGCTCTTACCAAAGCAGAGAAGGAAATCTTTTTTGAATGCCTCCTCAGTATGAAGGTCCTGTTTGGCTTCTCGTCAAATATAAAGGGAATAATAAATATGGCAGAGAAAAAATTCCAGAACCTAAAGTCTCATGACTGCCACGTGATCATGACGCAATTGCTTCCGGTTGCATTGAGGGGGCTTCTACCAGAAAATGTTCGATTAGCCATTGTGAAGCTATGTGCATTCCTCAAGGCAATTTTTCAGAAGGTATTCGATCTGGAAATCCTACCAAGGTTACAGAATGATTTGGTCCAATGTCTTCTCAGTTTCAAGTTGGTGTTCCCACCATCCTTCTTCAATATTATGACGCACGTCCTAGTTCACCTAGTCGAAGAGATTGCCATTCTGGGTCCTGTATTTCTACACAATATGTTCCCCTTTGAGAGGTTCATGGGAGTCTTAAAGAAATATGTTCGTAACCGTGCTAGGCCAGAAGGAAGCATCTCCAAGGGCCATGAAATAGAGGAGGTTATTGAGTTTTGTGTTGACTTTATTCCCGACCTTAAGTCGATTGGTGTTCCTCAATCGCGGCATGAGGGGAGACTGCGTGGAAAAGGCACGCTTGGACCAAAATCAATAATATGTAGGGACGGGCATTCTTGGGCGCAAGCACACTACACAGTTCTACAAAATTCTACCTCGGTGACCCCATATATCGAGAAACACATGGATATTATACGCTCCAGAACCCGGAGCAGTTTGACCCCTGGATTAAACGTACACACATTGCGGCTTTCGGCGGTTGGTTGCAAACACATCTCATGAATGACGACATTGTTGAAGATGAGTTGTACTTGTTGGCCAAGAGACCATCTTCGACTGTATTGACTTTCCAAGGATACGAGATAAATGGGAATACATTTTACATGATCACCCAAGATAAAAAGAGCACCAACCAAAATAGTGGTGTCCGCTTTGACGATGCAGCAAACACCAATGGGGAAAAGGACACATATTATGGTTACATAGAGGAGATATGGGATCTTGACTATGGAAGTGATTTGAAGGTCCCATTGTTCCGGTGCAAATGGGTCAATCTGACTGGAGGAGGGGTACTGGTAGACCCGTAGTACAGAATGACAACAGTGGATCTCAACAATCTTGGGTACACAGAGGAACCATTCGTCCTAGCCAATGATGTGGCGCAGGTTTTCTATGTGAAGGACATGTCTACCAAACCGAGAAAAAGAAAAGATAAGAAAGGGGATACATCATACGATGAGCCAAAGCGCCACATAGTTCTTTCAGGGAAAAGAAACATCGTGGGAGTGGAGTACAAGACAGACATGTCAACAAATTATGAAAAGTTTGATGAAATTCCTCCCTTCACAGTGAAGACTGACCTAAGCATCCTATTAAATGATGAAGATTGTCCATGGTTATGGCGCAATAAGTAGGGCCGGTCCTGAGGGGGGGCAGGGGGGCGACCTTCCGGGCCCCAAAAATCAAGCCCCCCCCGCTAGGGAGTACGTACTATGGTCGACGTATATGCGGCGATGGCTGAACCAACGAAGCGATTGGTGAATGCGTGAGATTAGCTTTGGCCTGTGCATGCAGAGATCTATCTCCATCCCGAGAGCAGATGGGCCCCAGGTGACTGCCACAACCTCCCTAAAAAAGTGATAAGGGGCCTATATCCCAATTACCAGCGTACACAGGCCAGCCCCATGCAGCGATGATAGTACTAAAAACAAACACGCACCGTTGCCAAATGTGCATCACGATTCCAGCGCTCAGAGTATGAGCAACGCGCGAGGAACAACCCTAGCACACCGCCTTGCCGCCGCTGTCTTTACTCCCTTTCTCGTAGTGACCGAAGCCATCGCCGAATCGCCATCGTCTCTATCCGCCATGAATAGCCGAACAACAGTGAAGGAGAGGTGGCCACCAGGCACTCGCCCAGACCACAATTTTAGTCGGAGATGTCCCATCGCCAGAGAGAGGAGATGCCGATTTCTGAGAAGGTAGTCCTGAACAATTTTACCGTCATAATTGATAGACCTATTTGATCTACCATACTTTAATTGTTGCAACAGGTTAGTCCCGAGCAATTTTACCTCCATATCTGATAGACTTATATGATCTACAATGTTTCATTTGTTACAACAGGTTATCGATAATTGACTGACTGAATACGGTGTAGTTATAGATATCAGTGGACTATGTCATTTGCGAGTTCAACATGATAATGGTAAGTTTTATTGAATTGAGCCCTAGTTTTCAGTTACTTGTTCGTTTAAATTTCGGCCCTGTCGTGGCATAAAGTATGCATCCCACATTCACAAAAGAAAAGAATAAATTCAAATAAGCCACTATTTATAGGAAATATTCTATACACACATATGTTAAATACTATTTTGATGGTTACATTAAGGGCCCCCGAATTGTAGCTTCGCCCCGGGCCCCTGAAGTCCCAGGACCGGCCCTGGCAATAAGCAAGGGACACACGTGAAGAAATAGTTTTATACCCCAAGAACCCACTCTGGGATGTGATTGGCTTCACCGTCATCACTTTTCTTCTCTAGTGAGTAGCCGAGATGGTCCAGTTTGTACACGAAGTGCATCCAGTTTTTGTTGTATCCCTCTCAACTTTTTAGCACATGCTATGTGGGTGAAATGATGATATCATGCCAAGTTTCAATCTTTTCAGAGTTCATTTGTAGTGCTTTTTAATTTCAGGGTCGTTTAGCTAAAAAAATCATTAAACACACGGAAAATAGCAAATGAAGTTAGAAAGGGTTGAAATTTGAAGATGTGGCTTAGAATGGTGCATATTGAATGCACAAAAAGTCTGGAGTTGAAACAAGTTTAAAAAAATGAAATGCCTTTGTAACAGATGAGTTTTCGTCCAAAACCCTCATACTTCGAAGGAGATGATCCAGTTTGTACACGAAGTGCATCCAGTTTTTGCCGTAACCCTCTCAACTTTTTAGCACATGCTATGTGGGTGAAATGATGATACCATGCCAAGTTTCAAAATTTTCGTAGTTCATTTGTAGTGATTTTGATTAAAACAAAAGAAGGTCTAAAACTAAAAGAGTTAAACAGAATCTGGTTTTGATTAAAACACCTATTTAAAATATCCTACAAATTCCCAAATTTAACATAATGATAAAACATACTAATATTAAACAACAGCAAAAACAATCACTCAAAAATCTATTTTTAAACTAAAGTTATTCACAAACTAGTGATTCACACAAATTTCAAAAGAATTCAAATTTAAACTATTTAAATTAGAAAACTACTGGCACTAACAGAAAGTTTGTAATTGTTTTGACCTAAAGCAAAAAAGATTCATTCAAAAACTATAAATATTCTAACAGTTATTCCAAATCTAAAAACAGAAATTAGAAAAACAAAACAAAACAAAAAAGAGAAAATACACCTTTAGTCCCGGATGGAGCTACCAACCGGGACTAAAGGTCCCTTCCCGCGCGGAATTTAGGCCGCCGAAAAGGATACCTTTAGTCCCGGTTGGTGGTTCCAGCCGGGACTAAAGATGGACCTTTAGTCCCGGGTGGTAGCACCAACTAGGACTAAAGGTCTTTAGTCCCGGTTGGAGCCACCAACCGGGACTAAAGGTCCTGGGGTATTTAACCCCGCCTTCTCCTTCCTCTCCTCACTTTCTCCCCCGATGTCAAACCACACGATGCCGCCAGGCTGCCAGAGATCGCCGTCGTTGTTCCGTCGCCTCCTCACCATCCCCGAGCGCGCTGACCGTCGCCGGACTGCCTCGCCCTCCTCCCCGAGCCTCTCGCCGCCCCTGCAGCTTCACAGGTGAGCTCCTGCCCTACTCCCCTCCTCCTTGCCTCCTCATCCTCCTCCTTCACGGCCACCACGGCCGCGTGCGCCGGCACCGCTGCCTTGGCCGCCCCCTCGCCCGCCGCCGCCACCTTCGTCGCCGAACCCCGGCCCGGCATCCTCAGCCTCCTCCACCCGGGGGATTTTTTTTTATGTTTTAGTTGTTTTAGTTAATTAAGTGTTCATATTGTTTAGTTGTTTAGTTGTTTTAGTTGTTCATATTGTTTAGTTGTTTAGTTGTTTTAGTTGTTTAGTTTTTATTTATGTTTTAGGTGTTTTAGTTGGAAATAATGTAGTCAAGTATCGTCGGTCGTCGGTGACGCGATATCGTGAGGAGTCCCCGACGATCGTCGGTGAGGAGTCCCCGACGATCGCCGGTGAGGAGTCCCCGACGATCGCCGGTGAGGAGTCCCTGACGATCACTTAAATAGGAAATGTGTCATTGTTGTTAAATATGTTATTATTGCCATTGTTGTTAAATGTAGTCATCTTTATTAAAGTTTATTAAATAGTAGGAATTAATATAGTTGTAGAATTTGTTCTCGACGTCAACGATGCCCGGCCCGCATCCTCGTCGTCGACTCGGCGCCGGCGACAACCTGCTTGAGAGGTGCCATGTCCGGGACTGGGCTCCGCCGGGCTGACACTGGGAGGTGCTACCTTCCCGGACGCGCAGCTTGGTGAGGAATCAGGCTCCCGTCGTCGACCCGGAGGTTCTTTGGTGGCGATCACGTGGACCACTATCAGTGCGGAGGGAGCCGGCCCCCGCGGAGGTGGTACGTCGCCGTGTCAGGGAGGAGGACGAGCACGTCCGTCGCTACATGGCTGCGTTGGACGCCAGGTTATCCAATACCTGGCAGGTTCTTCAGGGATCTCACCCGAGTTATGATCCTGCGATCATTCCTTCTCTTTGCGTGTCCACCGCCTGCGCTGCGAGACGTCAACTAGATCTGTTTTAGTGATATTATATAATTAATAATATTCGAGATGTATTAGTGATAATATTCGATGATATGTACTAGTGATACTATATGATAATAATATATATGATCATATTGTTGCATCGCCTTGTATTAATTGCACATCTCCGGTTTTGCTTATTGAATGCATTCTAATTGTTTTATATTTGTTCTGGGTTAGTTAAGCTATGGACGGTATAGACAGAGACCATGATCAAGAGAATGTCATGTACGACATGATACGCTCCGGAAACGAAGAGAATGAAGAAGTAGATGATGGCTCACAATATCTTAACCCATCCGGTGAGGGAATTGAGGAAGAACAACCAAGGAACGAAGGGGAACCAGCTGACAATGATGGCGAAGAAATTTTTCTCCAATTAAGAAAGTCCGACGAGGTATTAATTTGGCCTCTGGTGATCATCAGATGTATTAATTGATTAGTATATATATATATATATTAGCGAAAATCTTTCTTCTTTTAGCCCTCTGGATCGAGAAAATCTTCTACAAGGGTAAAACGAGGCCCGGCCAAAAAGTTGCAAGCTGAAATAAAGTACAACATCGATCAAATCAGAGCAGATGGCGAACCGATTGCTCCTAAAAAGAAGGCGGACAAATTTATACGTCAATGCGGAGTTATTGTTAGGGACCAAATCCCAATCACAGTTCAAGAATGGAATCAGCCAAAAGATCGCGCAGTTCCTTTTGTCAACCAAAGAGCAAAAAATACACTTTCGGAGACGCTCATGTCACATTTCACCCGACCAGAGGGTCTCACAGATCTCCAACGGGAGAAAGTCAAGAAGTGTGCTCTTAAGAAGATGGCCACACAATTCCAGACTTGGAAGAAAAAATTATGGAACAAGTACGTGAAAGACGGAAAGAAGACTCCAGAATTCAAAGGAGAACTAGTGAAGTTAAAAGATGACTGGGACAAATTTGTGAACTTCAAGGAATCAGAAGCAGCTAAGGAACGGTCGAGAGTAAACAAGATAAATGCTGAGAAAAAACGTTGCACCATCATCTGGGGCCAGGTGGCTACAAGTCTGGGTTGGCTAAGTGGGATGAATCCGAGGCTAAGATGATTGCTGATGGGGTCACTCCAAAAACCACGGGTTGGCCCGAGAGGTGCAGGACTTGGTTTTATGCGCATGGGGGAAAGTTGGACCCAAAGACAGGGGAGATTATTGAACAGGCAAGTCTTAAAGAAGCCTGTGAAGCTTTACTTGAGGCAATAGAAGCTGCTCGATCGGGTTTGTTCCAGCCCGAGAGAGAGAACGACAAGCTTACACGCGCCCTGAAGAATCCTGAACACCCGGGACGAACACGAGGCAAAGGCCTTGTTCCGTGGCTTGAGGGGTTTGCGGATTGGAACGACAGTTACAGAAGCCGTGCGAGAAAGAAGAAGCATGAACTAGACCGGATTCAAATGGTAGAATCAAAGAACGCGGACTTGGAACGCAAATACATGCTGCAGCAGGAGAAAATCAACAAACTTATCCAGCAAAGCGCGTCTGAGTGGCAGGAGCAACCAGACCCAGCATTGGATGGTACCATTCCATCATCTATGCCGAAAAGCAGCGTGGGTTCCACGGGGGTCCCGGCCGATGATGCACTGCTGGCTCACTACCCCGTGGATGATATCCAAGAGTCGACAGTTTGTGAGCTACACATGAAACTAAAGAACATATCCATGAAGGTGGCGGACGGCATTGCTATACCGAATGCACCTGAAGCACTCCTCCACGACAATCCGATTCCACCTGGCTATGCTCGTGTTGGGGTGGATGAAGTTCTATCGGGATATGAATCACTAGATCTTGACTACCTTGGAGGTCAAGGGGAGCAGACATTGGGAGAAGCCATACGTGGTATCATTGTATGGAAAAAGGAATGCATCGTGTTTCCAAACTCGGTGCCAAGGCCACCGACTCCTCCTCCAAGTCCGCCGCGTCAACAGACTCCAACCCACCTCGAGACGGAGCGCAGGGCGAGTCCGCCATATCGATCTCCGCCGCGTCAGCATAATCCATCCGAGACGGAGCCTAGCGCGAGTCCGCGATATCGATCTCCGCCGTCTCCAAAGCGGAAGAGAGCAGAAAAGAAGAAACCCGAGCCTCCTATCAAAAAGAAGTTAGCTTACGAGAAGACTGACGAGGAAATCGATGAACAAGTGGCTAAGGAATTGCAGGTCCATTTTGGACCGAAACCGCCCCCGCCGCCAAAGGAGAAAATACCTGAGGAAGTCGTACAACACTTTTTGAATGCAGCTAAACCGGCGGAGAAAAGGCCGCTATCAGACTGTGAACACTCTATTAGCAAGTCCTATCATAAACAAAAAAAACAGAAGTCGAGCTGTAGTAGTAAATGCGGGAAAACTGTTCCCCAGCTCGGAGAATAGGCAGTGCAATCGATCATCCCGCTCAAGGTGAGTACCGATAAGGTGGTAATAACCAACGCTGATAGCGAGAAGGCTAGAGAGATCGGTATCACTGTTGAACAACTCCTAGAGATCGAGGAATTCCCACCGACTGATCCGAAGGAACTAGCATGGACATATGTCCCTGGGAACCCTCTGGTGAGTCCTGAAGAGGAGAAGCTTCTATCAACCCAAATGCACAGCTTGCATGACTGGTACATGAGAGAAGTAAAGTGCGGGCGACAGAGCCTCATGGTGAAAGTCAAGCGAGAGCATTACATCCATGAAAAATATTTGTGGATTGAAAATGAAGAATTTTTCCAGTTATTCAATCAAGCCGCACTCGACAAATCTCTTGTCAGTTGCTATTGTCTGTAAGTGATTTCTTTCTGTAATTTAAGTCTCTAGCTCAGCTTGTTCATTGCCTGTAATATAATTATCCTCACTATATTCTTTTGTGTGCTATTATGCAGAATGAAGATTTTTGAATTGAAAAGAGATGGAGTCTATGGCATTGGGTTCATTGACCCAAATACCGTTAATAAAATTGTGTTAACTAGTTACTCTAAAGACACAGAGAAAGCCTTGCTAAGGTTTTTGAAGGCCCTAAATACCAAACCAGAAATACTTTTACCTTACAACTTCAAGTGAGTGTTACTGTCTTGTACTACAAATTCTCTTTTTGCTTACATATACATGCTCGATGTTAAGTGTAGTTGATGAGTTATGCATGCCCGCTTATACAAATCGTGTCCGCAGCTTCCACTGGATCTTGCTAGTCATTAGAATTGACGATGGAACTGTTGAAGTACTGGACTCACTACGTAAAGGCCCTGAAGAATACAGAAGCCTGTATTCGATGCTCAATAGGTAATTTCAATCATTAACGCACTATGTCGGCCTCTTTAGTTCACTTCCTAATATCAAGTAATTAATAACTCCTTTATTCATTTTCTTTGTCGGGCAGGGTTTGGAAAAAGTTCATCAAAGAGGTTAGAGGTGAATGGAAACCAGAGCTGAAATGGCGAAAGTCCAAGGTATTTAAGTAGTACTATCTACGTCCGCGCATCTCTTTAATTATAGTTTCAATACCATTATCATGCTTGATTATTATCTGATTGAATTCTATTCTCGTAAAGTGCATGAGGCAGGAACAGGGGACTAATTTATGTGCATTCTACGTTTGCGAGAACATTCGCTTTCTGACCGAAAGGACCAAAACTGCAAGAGATCTTTGGGTACGTAAACACCATTCACATTGGTTTATCATGATCTAATATATATACACACAACTAACATATTCATATTGATCTCTTTCTTTAAAGATGAACGAGATGCGGGATAAGCTCCTACCAAAGGACCGCATACGAGCAATTCAAGAGGAAATGGCGGGATTTTTGCTTGAGCAGGTCATATCTCCGGACGAAGAATACCATTACAAATTGTAGGAGAAATTGTATATAACAAATTGTACATATGTGTATGCATGGTCGTACGAGAAATTCTATGATATATGATTGGTTCTATGAGAAATTCTATTATATATGCACAACATGTACAATATGTAGTAGCGTAAAATATGTTTGAAATGAAAAAGAATTAAATGGAAAACACAAAATGAAAAGGAAAAATAAACAATAAAACCTAAACCCATAAACCCCCAAGCCCCTAAATCTTTAGTCCCGGTTGATGTTACCAACCGGGACTAAAGGTCCCCATCCCCTGCGCGCGCTGCCATCCCACGTGGCAGGGATTTAGTCCCGGGTCATAGCCAACCGGGACTAAAAGCTAGGGCCCTTTAGTCTCTATACATTAGTCCCGGTTGGCCAACCGGGACTAAAGAGGCTTCCCAACCGGGACTAATGCTCTGTTTTCTACTAGTGAAAAGTGCTACTGCCCAAGTTCCGCCTCGAGACGGCGGTGTTTCATCCCGAAAGTCCTCTCTTTATTTTTTCTAGGTCAAAAGACCTTATATACCAGAAGATGGGCATCGAAGGTGGGCCGAGGTGGGCACAACCCACCAGGGCGTGCCCTGGTGTCTTGTGCTCACCAGGGTGGCCCCCTCCGGTAGTTATTTGCTCCAGTATTTTTAATATAATCCAAAAATATTCTCCGTAAAGTTTTAGCTTATTTGGAGATGTGCAGAATAGGTATCTCTGATGTGCTTTTCGAGGTCCAGAATTCCAGCTGCCGGTATTCTCCCTCTTTGTGTAAAACTTGCATATTATGAGAGAAAAGGCATTAGAATCATTCCCTAAAGCATTATTATTCAACAAAACGTTATAAATAACAGTAGGAAATCATGATGCAAAATGGACGTATCAACTCCCCCAAGCTTAGACCTCGCTTGTCCTCAAGCGAAAGCCGATATTGAAAAGCATGCCCACATGGTTTGAGAGAGAGGTGTCGATAAAAACAAAAAATACAGACATAGTAGCATCATGATTATTATCATAACAGCAACAAATTTTTCATAAAACTTATTCATATACTTTCATCATATAACTTCTCATGAACAAGTAACAATTCATCACAACATAGAAGTATAAAGCATAAACCTTATTGAAAACCAACAAACTATGTTCTCAGTCAACTTTGCAACTACAATTCATCATATTTTCGGGAAGGATCTCGTGTCGGAGCCTTTTGGCAAGTCCACATACTCAACCATCATTTAGTCTTCCATGATTGCTAACACTACAGCATACCCATGAGCAAAAAGTTTCAACCGGACACATAGAAATATAGGGGCTTATAGTTTCGCCTCCCAGCGTATTCACCTCAAGGGTGATGTCAACAATAATAACGCATGCTCACTCACATCCAACTGGATATATGTGCCAAGATCTTTCCTCACCACATGATGCTTGCAAAAAGAGAAAAGTAAAAAGGAATAGGGGAGAATACTTTGACTCTTGCATAAAAGTAAATACATAAAAGTAAAATATAGGCCCTTCGCAGAGGGAAGCAGAGGTTGTCATGCTCTTTTTGGTTTGTATGCTCAATCCCTTAATGTAAAAGAACGTCACTCTATATTGCCCCCTATGATAGCAACCTTTATTATGTAGTCTGTCGCTTTTATTACTTTGCCATCATAAGTTCTTATAACGCTCAATTTTCTCTTACACTAATTTATCAAAACACATTTAGAAGCAATTTTTATTCCCTTATTGCACCGATGACAACTTACTTGAAGGATCTTTCTCGATCCGTAGGTAGGTATGGTGGACTCTCATAACATGAATTTGGGTTTTGGGTTTTTGGATGCACAAGTAGTATCTCTACTTAGTGCGGAATTTCTGGCTAGCAAAGATATTGAGCAAGCACCACATGTTGAAGGATCTATGACAATATAACTTCTATGTGAATATGAACAAACATAAATCATTATGTTGTCTTCCTTGTCCAATGTCAACAATTTTGGCATATAATATTTAATGAAGGCTCACAATCATAAAAGATGTCCAAGATAATGTATTTGCATGTGAACATTCTCTTCCCTTATTAATTGTTTCATGAATTGCATCATTGACCAATGCTATGTTTGTCAAGCTCCAATAAATTTTACCACTTATACCTTTCCTTATGTGATGTCACTACTTACCATAAGATTAGCATATGATTCTTTTCATTTATTTCTCTTTCCTTTTATTTTGATTGCAACAAGAAAATATAGAAGCAAAAGCTCAAACTAAACTTTATTATATAACTCTCACTCGATTACATAGATAGATAGATCACGAAACTAGCACACGGAAATAGATCATACTAAACTTTTATTCAACTAAATCAAGAAAAGGCTAAAGATCGAACTAAAATAGGTAAAGGTTAATAAAAGTGATGGTGATACGATACCAAGGCTCCTCCCCCAAGCTTGGCTGAAGCCAAGGGGAGTGCTCATACCTGTGTGCTCAAGTCTCCTTTGGTGGTGGTGGTGAGGAAGTGGCCTTCTTCTTCAACTTATATTTAAGCATAAAATTTTCCTCCCTTAGATCATCATTCTCCAACTTGAGCTTCAATATCCTTTTGCATAATGCCGCGTTGCTCTCCTGCAGAAAACGAGATGGAATAAATTGAACCTCAGGCTTGTATCCTCTAGTGAGGCTTGACTTCTTGAATTCCACATGCATGTCTCCGGGTTGAGGTAGCGGGTCATCCTCTTCCTCAGAGCTATCATCCTTTGTTTCCTTCATGGAAGCGTCTTCGTCCTCATCTGAGGTCCATCCACAATGCTCCACTTCTCCTTAGATCTTAGGGTTTGCAATATAGTCAGCAACATAGCTCTCCCCCTCTGAATCTTGAGATGACATATTTTTTAGATCTGCCAGGAAAACATCACGAAACAAGAACAGAGGATTTTTTTTTGCGATGCGGTGGTCAAAACAGTCGGGGGTATATATCGAGAATTTTTATTCTTGGGAAGCAAGCCCATGGAAGGAAAACGGAGTCGGGAAGGTGTCCAAGGTAGGCACAACCCACCAGTGTGCGCCTGGTAGGGCTGGCGCGCTCTGGTGTATTGTGCTCACCTCGGTTGCCTTCCGGTTTATTTTTTATTTTCCTAATTTTTCTAATATTCCAAAATTGACAGAAAATATTTTTTGCGGATTTTTCGGAGTCCGTTTACTTACCATATCACGTACCTCCTATTTTTCAGAATTATGGAGTGTTCCGGAAGGTTTCTTTAATGTGTTCCTTCGGTGTCATGGTTTGGATAACATTGCTTTCAACATTAATAGGCTTACCTGAGATATAGTGTTTAATTCTTTGTCCATTGACCACCTTCGGGTTAGTACCTTTGACATTATTAATCTTGATGACTCCAGAACAATAAACCTCTTCGATAATATATGGTCCTTCCCATTTGGAGAGAAGCTTACCTGCAAAAAATCTTAAACGAGAGTTGAATAAAAGAACATAGTATCCTATTTTGAATTCCCGCTTTTGGATTCTTTTATCATGCCATCTCTTTACTTTTTCTTTGAATAATTTGGCATTTTCATAGGCTTGGGTTCTCCATTCATCTAGTGAGCTAATACCAAATAGCCTCTTCTCACCGGCAAGTTTGAAATCATAATTGAGTTCTTTAATTGCCCAGAATGCTTTGTGTTCTAACTCTAGAGGCAAATGATAAGCTTTTCCATATACCATTTTGTATGGAGACATACCCATTGGATTTTTATAAGCTGTTCTATAGGCCCAAAGTGCATCATCTAATTTCTTAGACCAATTCTTTCAAGACCTATTGATAGTTTTTTGTAATATTATTAATTTTATTTCTCTATTGCTAAGTTCAACTTGACCACTAGATTTAGGATGATAGGGTGATGCAATTCTATGGTTAACATCATGTTTAGCAAGCATCATATGGAAAGCACCATGAAAAAAGTGTGAACCGCCATCAGTCATTAAATATCTAGGGACCCCAAACCTCGGGAAGATAATTTCTTCAAGCATTTTAATGGAGGTGTTGTGATCAGCACTACTAGATGGAATAGCTTCTACCCACTTAGTGACATAATCAACATCAACCAAAATATGAGTGTACCCGTTAGAGGAAGGAAAAGGTCCCATGTAATCAAAACCCCAAACATCAAATGGTTCAACTACAAGTGAATAATTCATAGGCATTTCTTAACGCTTACCGATATTACCGATTCTTTGACATTCATCACAAGACAAGACAAACTTACGTGCATCCTTTAAGAGAGTAGGCCAATAAAAACCAGATTGCAATACCTTGTGAGCAGTTGTATCTCCCGCATGATGTCCTCCATAAGCTGCGGAATGACATTTACGTAGGATTTGTTCCTGTTCATGCTCAGGTACACAACGTCTAATAATACCGTCTACTCCTTCTTTATAAAGATGTGGGTCATCCCAAAAGTAATGTCTTAATCATAGAATTTTTTTTCTTTTGTTGGTATGTGAAGCAAGGTGGTATATATTTAGTGACAATGTAATTAGCATAATCAACATACCAAGGAGTGTTTTGAGAAACATTTATTGCAACTAACTGTTCATCAGGAAAACTATCATCAATAGGTAGTGGGTCATCAAGAATATTTTCTAACCTAGACAAGTTGTCAGCTACGGGGTTCTCAGCTCCCTTCCTATCAGTGATATGTAAGTCAAATTCTTGAAGCAAGAGAACCCACCTAATGAGTCTAGGTTTAGCATCTTTCTTTTCCATAAGAAATTTTATAGCAGCATGATCGGTGTGAAGAATAACTTTGGAATCAACAATGTTGGATCTAAATTTATCACAAGCAAACACAACTGCTAAAAATTCTTTTTCAGTAGTAGCATAATTTCGTTGGGCACTGTCTAGAGTTTTGCTAGCATAATGGATAACATTCAATTTCTTATCAACTATTTGTCCTAGAACAACACCAAAAGCATAATCACTAGCATCACACATAATTTCAAAAGGCAAGTTCCAATCAGGTGATTTTACGATAGGTGCGGAAGTTAAGGCTTTCTTGAGTGTTTCAAAGGCTTCCACACAATCATCATCAAAAACAAAAGGGATATCCTTTTGCAAAAGATTAGTAAGAGGCCTAGAAATTTTAGAGAAGTCTTTAATGAACCTCCTATAGAAACCAGCATGACCAAGGAAACTTCGAATACCTTTAATATCTTTAGGACATCGCATTTTCTCAATTGCATCAACATTAGCTTTATCCACCTCAATACCTCGTTCAGATATTTTATTCCCCAAGACAATACCTTCATTAACCATAAAGTGGCACTTCTCCCAATTCAAGACAAGATTAGTTTGTTCACATCTCTGCAAAACTCGATCAAGGTTGCTTAAGCAATCATCAAAAGAAGTTCCGTAAATGGAAAAATCATCCATGAAAACCTCCACAATCTTTTCACAAATGTCAGAGAATATAGCAGTCATACATCTTTGAAAGGTAGCAGGTGCATTGCATAAACCAAATGGCATACGTCTATAAGCATAAGTTCCAAAAGGACAAGTAAAGGTGGTTTTCTCTTGATCAGATTGTGATACAGGTATTTGATAGAAACCAGAATATCCGTCCAGAAAACAGAAGTGTGTGTGCTTAGATAATCTTTCTAGCATCTGATCAATAAAAGGCAGAGGGTGATGATCTTTTCTAGTAGCTTTATTTAATTTTCTAAAATCGATTACCATTCTATAGCCAGTAACAATTCTTTGTGGAATGAGTTCATTTTTATCATTAGGAACAACGGTAATACTCCCTTCTTAGGTACACAATGAACGGGACTTACCCATATACTATCAGCTATGGGATAGATTATACCTGCTTCCAGAAGCTTTAATATTTCAGTTCTTACCACTTCTTTCATCTTAGGATTCAATCATCGTTGCTGATCAACAATGGGTTTAGCATCAGGTTCCATATTAATCTTGTGCTGACATAGAGTGGGACTAATGCCCTTAAGATCATCAAGAGTATATCCAATAGCAGCCCGGTGCTTCATTAGACTTTTTAATAATCTTTCTTCTTCGTGTTCTGAAAGGTTAGCACTAATAATAACAGGATATATCTTTTTATCATCAAGATATGCGTACTTCAAAGTATCAGGCAATTACTTTAATTCAAACACAGGATCACCTTTAGGTGGAGGTGGACCTCCAAGAGTTTCAATAGGCAAATTGTGTTTCAGGAGAGGTTGTTGTTCAAAGAAAAATTTATCTATTTCATTTCTTTCACGCAAGTGCATATCATTTTCATGGTCAAGCAAATATTGTTCTAGTGGATCAGTAGGAGGCACGGCAATAGAAGCAAGACCAATAATTTCATCTTTAATAGATAATTCTCTATCACGAGGTTGACTACTAAACATGGAGAAATTAAATTCGTGAGACACATCACCGAAACTAACACCGACAGTTTGTTTTTCGCAATCAATCTTAGCATTGACGGTGCTCAAGAAAGGTCTACCAAAGATAATGGGACAAAAGTCATCTTGTGGGGAACCAAGAACTAGAAAATCAGTAGGATATTTTACTTTCCCACACAAGACTTTAACATCTCTAGTAATCCCAAGTGGTGTGATGGTGTCTCTATTAGCAAGTTTAATAGTAACATCAATATCTTCTATTTCAGCGGGTGCTATATCATTCATAATTTCTTGGTATAAGGTAAAAGGGATAGTGACGTGGCTTGAGACTGCGTCGGTATTTCCCCAAACAGGATGGGATGATGCAGCGCAGCGACGGTAAGTATTTACCTCAGTTATGAAACCAAGGTATCGAACCAGTAGGAGGATCACCACAACCTAATAAGCAGCACCTGCACACAAATAACAAATACTTGCAACCCGACGCGTAAGAGAGGTTGTCAATCTCTCTACGGTAAAAAGATAGATTAGGTAATGATAGATAGGAGAGATAGATCTATCAAGAACACAAAATAAAAAGGGCAAATAAAAAGTGCAGTAATATATTTTTGGTTTTTTGGTATAGTAGATCTGAAAACAAAGAGGCAAAAAGATAGATCGGAAAGAAATATGTTGGAAAATGTGGCACCCCGGTTCAGAAAACCGGATTACCAGTGTTTCCAGCCCAGAGATCATGTCCTGTGGAAACACACAACAACTTGGAAAAGAACTGAACTGACTTTATTTATAGATATAGGGTACAAGCTCATATTTTACAATGTTAGCGAGGCCAAAGGCACACTCGGTGCTATGACAGTATCTACATTATTTATGAAACATAGCAGGGCCTCGGAACTACTAAGTACTTCTACAGCGTAGCGGATCATAGCGGCAACTCCATCCACAGGGACACTGCTGTGGACACATCCTAGTTAGCGTAGCACGAACCATCAGGACATCCGTCCTCGGCTTCTCCTGCATCTGGCATGATACGCCAGGTGAGTACTTTGAATGTACTCGCAAGCTCACGACAACCAAGTAATGCAGCAAACAATAGCATGGCAATCAACATGTTAAATATTTAAGCAATTCACTTACTGTACCAGTTACCAACTTACTCTCATCCGGGTTGTCCCACAACCCTCGGAATACTCATCGAGTACTTCCGATCATACGAAGAGTTCTTCCATCATTACTAACATTGTTACGGTTGACCACCTACTGAGGTCTGGACGGGCTGTCCAATTCCGTGGACGCGGCTATTCGAATAGATTTGACACTCTGCAGAGGTTGCACACTTTACCCACACCATGAAGCACCTGGCCTCGTGATCCCATTCGGGTGGACCAGTGTTGCTTCAACGAAATCTGCCTGACCCGTGACTCTTCCATCGTACCACCGGCATTCATCCTCCCCCGGAGTCCTGCCCTGGGTGGCCCCTGTGTCCTCATGACACCTGCCACCGTCGTGGCCAAACTAAACTGTCCCAAACGGGGATGCCGACACAATACTCAACTGGCTCACAGGGTTATCACCGCCTACCTGATCAGGGTAGCACGCGCGCATAACCCTCCCTCTTTGGAGGTACCGGTGAAAGAGCACGCAATCAGACCAAGTCAAGGCCGTCCCATACCGGCAAATGTGGTTGCACGGTTAAGCCCGGACAGGTGACTCAAGATCGACCACTAAGTTCATTTCAAATATAGTGGTTCATCACAATAAGCAACTAGGCATTTAAATTTTATTACTATGAATTATCCTATAGCAAATAAATAAGCATAATGCATGAAAATATGTAATGCTATTGAAATGCTTCATGAAATGGGTATCATGGCTTGCCTTGCTCTGTTGGGTTGTTCAAAAGTTCCTGGTCTTCAAATGTACCACAATCTCCTTCTGAAAATATTTTTAAAATGCAAAAGGAAATGTCACATAATGCATTTTTGTTAACCAGAAATTCCGTGGATAAGTGAAAAATACCAAACTTGGTCAGAAATTAAAGGGGGTCAATACAAACACAATGCAAAAAGAATCAACTGAATTGGATTTGTAGATTAAAAGTTATTCAAGGTCAAAATTTCTGGTCAAAATGAATTAAATAAATGAAAATCAGAAAATACCAGAAAACCTCCAGCGGCCACGTCGAAGGCGTATTCTCTGAATACGCCTCCACTCGTACCGCTTCGGGCGCGGGCTGGAGTCGCTGACAAGCGGGGCCCTGGTCTGTTTAAACAGAGGGAGAGGGAGACAGGGGGGAGCGGCTGCTCATCGGCGATAGGGATGGCGGCGGGACAAGGAAATGATCGGGATGGATCGGGCGCTCAACGACGGTTCTCCCTGTACCCGTAGCTCCTCCGTAGGTGGACGGACGGCATCACCCCCTTCCTCTCCGGCGAGTGGATGCTTCAGGGGTCGGCGGCGGCGACGACTCTGGCAGCAATCCGGTTGGGCAGGGGCTCAGGAAGGACCAGGAAGACAAGTTGAGCACGATGGTGGGGTTGGTTGGAGCTGGGAAGGAGCGGGGGTGGCTGGCGACAGAGGGGATTCGAGCGGCGGAGCCTTCGCCGGAGCTGAGGGAGACGAGCTCCCGGCTCTTGCTGGGGCGCTCAGGAAGCGATTAGAGGATGGCGAGGAGGGGTGAGGAGCTCGGAGGGGCTGGGCAGGGCCTTTTATAGGCGGGAGACGAAGGTGGGCGAGCTCTCTAGAACGGCCGGAGCCGTGGCCACGTCTTCGGGGCAAGGACGGCTAGCTGGCTGTCCGGAAGCGGCGACGAGACGGAAGAGGGCAGAGGCATTGAATGGCGAAGCGACGGCTCGCGAGGAAGACGACGACCCGCTCACCCACTGTGGTCGCACGGGCGCCACAGTTCCCGAGCGTCGTGGCGGCCGTCGAGGGCGATTCCAACGAGGAGAAGTTGTGGAAGAGGGCCATGTGGAAGGAGGGGACGACGTCGGCACGCCAGGACAAGGTACGGGTACGCGGTCGTCGGCCTCTGACGAGACCCGAGCCTGCCGGCGCCCAGAGCGCGGTTTTGGCTGGCTGGCTACGCGGTCACCATGTGCATGGGCACACGCGGCGCGAGCTGGCCTGCCGGGCCATGTCTGGAGTGTTGTCGTTGCACTCTGGAACCTCCTCGTGGCACTGGCTTGCACAGTAAGCCACTGAGATGAGAGGTATTGTCACCAACAGCTTGCTGTTGGCAACTTGGGGAGGTTTTGGAGAGGAGATAAGATAGAGATGATGCTAAAGTAGAAGCCTTGGGGGATCTACCTTGGAAGGACTGCAGACTGGCAAAATTTGAGGAAGTTTGAGAAAGTTTTGAATGCAGTTCCTTTGAAAACTACCATTCTGGTCCAAAAAGCAAATGAGCTTGTGGCACTCACATGGATGCTCTGCTGTTGATGAAACTTGGTGGAGGGAAGTTATTTGGTAGTGCAAACATGGCATAAATATTTTAGAGCAATTGTGCACCCGTAGCTAGTACTTCCTTCACAAAGGTTTTACATAAGCAGAATCTTGTCAGAGCCTTGCTGCTGAAAACTTGTACTGGACCAGATGATATTTTTGGATATTGGGGCTATATAGGATCCCTAGGAGCTTGGGGAATTTATTGAGAATTTTCTGAGATAGGGAAAATGGGGTTGCTTCACAATGGACAAATTCTGGTCAGAAATAAAATAATTATTCTGGCCAGAATTTTACATTGGGCAATGGAATATTTTTGAAGATTATGAGACCATAGGATGATAAGAAGGTGTGGAAAAAGTTTGGGAATTTATTGATCATCCAAACTATAGGTTGCTTCACAACCCATAGTGATGATATAATTTCCCAAATAAAGAAAAGAATTATTAGGAAAAGATTAGATATTGGAAATTGATCCAAAAGAGGTGTAGAAAGGTTGTGGCAATATGATAAGAGTTTTGGGTTGCTTGAGAAAAGATTCAAAGAATCATAGATCCAATCAATTGGAAAGGTTTGAAAATCATCCAAATTTGCAAATAGAACCCAAATGATTTTGAAAAGAAAAGGTTGTCCAAAAACCAGGGTGTCAGAAACCTACCCCCCGTAGGATGAATCTTGTCCTGGAGATTCGGTTGCTCAGGGAACAAGTACGGGTATGCAGATCTGAGGAAGTCTTCTCTTTCCCATGTAGCCTCTTCCTCAGTATGGTGCTCCCATAGCACCTTATAAAACCTGATCACCTTACTCCTGGTAGTTCTTTCCATTTCATCCAGGATCCTGACAGGCTTCTCTTCATAGGTTAGATCCTTAGCCAGTTCTAGCTCACTCATATCCGCTTGTTTGATTGGTGGTGCAATGCACTTCCTTAATTGTGATATGTGGAAGACATCGTGCACATCTGATAACTCCAGTGGTAATTCCAACCGATATGCCACTCTGCCTCTTCTAGAAACCACTAGAAAGGGACCGATGTATCTTGGTGCAAGCTTTCCCCGGGTATGAAACCTCTTCACTCCTTTCATGGGGGTTACTCGGAGGTACGCATATTCTCCGGGCTCAAAGGTCACTTCCCGGTGCTTTGGGTCATAGTAGCTCTTCTGCCGGGACTTGGCTGCTCGAAGACGCTCCTGAATATCTTTGACCTGCTTCTCAGCCTCGAGCATCAAGTCCGTGCCGAAGATACGGCTATCTCCTGTCTGGGACCAATTTAATGGGGTGCGGCACTTCCGCCTGTATAGTGCCTCAAACGGTGACATCTTCAGACTTGACTGATAGCTGTTGTTATATGAGAATTCCGCGTAGGGTAGGCTATCTTCCCATTTGGGTCCATGGGTGAGAGCACAAGACCGAAGCATATCCTCTAGTATCTGGTTCACTCGTTCGGTCTGCCCATCTGTCTGTGGATGGTACGCCGTGCTATGCTTCAGCATGGTTCCCAAAGCTTGATGCAATCGCAGCCAGAATGCTGAAGTGAATAGGGAGCCCCTATCTGAAGTGATAGACTTGGGTACTCCATGAAGGCTGACTATCCGGGACATGTAGAGTTGTGCAAGCTGGTTTGCGTTGAAAGTGGTCTTTACCGGAATAAAGTGAGCCACTTTCGTGAGTATATCCACGATAACCTAGATAGCATTGTTGCCTCTCGTGGTCCTGGGTAGTCCAACAATGAAGTCCATACATATGTCATCCCATTTCCACTGGGGAACCGGTAAAGGTTGTAGTAGCCCAGCGGGTTTCTGATGTTCTGCCTTGACCTTGTTGCAGATGTCACAGCAGGCGACATAGTATGCTATATCCCTTCGCATTCCTGGCCACCAAAATATCTCTCTCAGATCCTGATACATCTTTGTGCCTCCCGGGTGGATAGAGTATGCGGACTCATGAGCTTCCCTGAGTATTTGCTGCCTCAGGTTATTCTGATCGGGCACACATATCCGTTTCTCAAACCATAGGGTGCCCTGATCATCCACGCGGAAGGACTTGGCCTTCCCTTTCGGAATCAGCTCCTTGATCTCTTTTATTCCTTTATCTGGCTCTTGGGCCTTCTTAATTTCTTCCATAAGCGTTGGAGTAATTTTCAAAATATCTGGGGTAATTGGGCCGCATAGCACCATGTTGAGCTCAGTGAATTCTTCTTGTAACCTTGGATGGAGACTTCCCATTAGTGCATTTACTATGCCCTGTTTTCTGCTGAGAGCATCAGCGACCACATTGGCCTTTCCCGGATGATAGTTTATTCCAACGTCATAGTCCTTGACTAGTTCAAGCCATCTTCGCTGCCTGAGATTCAGGTCTGGTTGAGTGAAAATATACTTGAGACTCTTATGGTCCGTGTATATCTCACAACGTTGTCCGATGAGGTAATGCCTCCAAATCTTCAGAGCATGAACCATGGCTGCTAATTCCAAGTCATGCGTGGGGTAGTTCTCGTCATGGGGTCGTAGCTGTCTGGATGCATACGCTACAACCTTTCCTTCTTGCATCAATACGCAGCCGATTCCTCGTCTGAAGCATCGCAGTATATGTCGAAGCTCTTGTGGATGTCTGGAAGAACTAAGATAGGTGCTGTAGTTAGCCTTGTCTTTAGCTCTAGGAAGCTGCTGTCACATTCCGTCGTCCAGACAAACCTTTGATTTTTCTTGAGCAATTCCGTCAGTGGCTTAGCTATTTTGGAGAAGCCTTCTATGAACCGACGGTAATAGCCTGCCAATCCCAGAAAGCTATGTACTTCAGTCACCGAAGCTGGTGTCTTCCAATTCAGCACTGCAGTTACTTTGCTGGGGTCGACGGCTACTCCTTGTCCTGATAGAATGTGCCCTAGAAATCCCACCTCTTTCTGCCAAAATTCACACTTACTGAACTTGGCGTACAGACGATGGGTTCTTAACCTTTCCAGGACAGCACGAAGGTGTTGTTTGTGCTCTTCTTCATCCTTGGAATATATCAGGATATCATCGATGAACACCACCACAAATTTGTCCAGAAAGTCCATGAAGACTTTGTTCATCATGCTCATGAAGTAGGCTGGAGCATTTGTCAATCCAAATGACATGACTGTAAATTCATACAGACCATATCGGGTGGTGAACGCTGTCTTGGGTATGTCTTCCTTTCTGATTTTTAGCTGATGATACCCGGTTCGGAGGTCAATCTTGGAGAATACTCGTGCTCTGTTCAGCTGGTCGAACAAATCATCAATTCGAGGGAGCGGGTACTTATTCTTGATGGTGACCTCATTCAGCTGGCGATAGTCTACACACATTCGTAGACTTCCATCCTTCTTCTTGACAAATAGTACGGGTGATCCCCATGGCGAGATGCTTGGGCGGATATACCCTTTTTGCAACAATTCATCCAACTGCTTCTTTAGTTCCGCCAACTCTGGGCCTGGCATACGGTAGTATTTCTTATAAATTGGAGCGGTACCGGGAACCACTTCGATTGCAAACTCTAATTCCCGATCAAGCGGCATCCCTGGTAATTCCTCGGGAAATACATCCGGAAATTCGCAAACTACCGGAATCAAGTTCACATCCGTACCGGTAGCCTGGTATGCCATTCCTTTTCTTGACATCATCTTGCTGGCAAGGAATTGGACTGTTTGTCCTGCCGGGTTAACTAGTGTCACTGTCCTGGTGGCACAGTTGATGCACACCTGATGTGGTGTCAACCAGTCCATCCCCAGTGTTACGTCCAATCCCGAGGATTCAATGGCAATGAGTGCAGCTGGAAATTTAACTCCATGTATCAAAATTTCCAGATCTCTATATATCAGATTTGTTCTGAGCAGGGAGCCAGGGGATTGTACCACCATGATTTTGTCCAAAATTGAAGGAGAAAATTTGTGCAGGGTGGCAAAACTCCGCGAAATAAATGAATGGGAAGCCCCCGAATCAAATAAAATTACTGCGGGTATGTCGTTAACAGAAAACATACCGAGGACTACTTCTGGAGCTTCGCAGGCTTCCTCAGCGGAAATATGGTGGACGCGTCCATGGCTGAAGTTATGATTCGGGCGGCATCCAATAGTGTTGACCTGCGGCTTGACGTCAGAGGATGGCTTCCCGTTGTTGGCGGGGCACTATTTGGAGTAGTGTCCGCTTTGGCCGCAAGTGAAGCAGGTGTTGTTGCGGCGGCAGTCCTCTATCACTGGCTGTTTGCCGAAGGTCTTGTTTTGGCTCACGGTCTTATTGTTGTTGTTGCCACTGCTCCATGTAGGCTTGTATTCCGATGGGCCGGGCTGCCAGGTACGCGGCTTCTGCGCAAACGGCTCACGGTTGTCCTTCTTAGGTTCAAACTTCCGCTTGCGGTCATCATACCTGAACTTATGCTCTCTTTCGGCTATGAAAGCCTTGTCCACCAAAGTTTGGAAGTCCGGAAAGTCCAACATGCAGAGCTGGCAACAAAGGGTGTGGTTCAGTCCTCCCAAGAACCGATCTATCTTCCTCTCTTCAGTGGACACGTCATGGGTAGAGTACCGTGCCAAGTTGTTGAACTTATTCAGATATTCTGCCACAGACATGTTTCCTTGTGTAAGAGCAAGGAACTCCCTTTGCTTCACCTTCGTTATACCAGTGGGGATGTGATATTTGTGGAATAACTCCTTGAACTTATCCCAGGAGATGTCTTCTCCAGAAGGCCATGTTGCCTTTGTATTGTCCCACCATATAGCTGCTGGCCCTTCCAGATAGTGAGTGGCAAAAGGACCCTTGTCCGATTCTTCGCATCGGGCTATATCCAGCTTCTTTTCTATAGTCCTTAGCCAATCATCCGCTTCTATAGGGTCCACAGCCTGACCGAAATTGGGTGGCTTGGTGCGCTGGAAGTCAGACAACCTAGAATGTGTTCCATTGTGGTTGTGATTCTGACCCACCATAGTCTGCATGCTTTTCAGAAATTCCATAAGGTCCTGATTTCTTTTCTCCTCAAACATTCTCATGATCTGGTCAGTGGTCGGTGCTTGAGGTGGTGGGGGTGGTAAATCTTCTGGTGGTTGTCCTGCTTATCTAGCGGATCGACGAACGGGGGTTCCATCGCCGCCTTGGCTACAACTTCTCTTCATCCTAAGTTTGTTCCCATTGCAAAATACCGAATCGATGAGCAACATCCATAAGGGAAACACATGAGTATGACACCAGAGAGAAAATACGCGAAAAAGGCGAATAAAGCAAACATCATAATTATACAAGATAACCCAACATCATACATGGCAAGCTAGTAGGGGGATATCATGACTAGACTGCTCATACGGCAGTTGACATATGCAAAGATGCATGCACAACAACTCAAGCCTCTACTCTAGTGGCACGGATGGCACGAACACTGGCAAACTAAAGACTCCTCGTCATCTGATCCTGAGTCGGAGTCGGAACTGATGATGTGGATCTCATCCTCCGGATCAAAGGAAACACAACGACGCTGCTGGGACGGTTCTCCTTCCGGGGTAGAAGGAGCACGACGCCTCAGCATCGGAGCAGCTGGAGTGGCTAGGAGTGAGGCCCACTCAGCCGGGGTCTCACGGCGGCTACCAGACGAAAAGCCTGGCGGCACAGTAGAGCTAGAAGGAGCCTCAAACTTGGGTGGAGGTGGAACTGGTGGTGGATATATAGGTGGAAAGATAGGCTGAGGTGGAGGTGGCACTGGAGCCACGGCTGCAAGTGCCGCTAGGACACGAGACAGCTCCTCAGCCAAGGATATGATCGTGCGATAACTGGCGTTCAGATAACGAGCCAGAACAGAAGTCGCACGATCACACGCCGGGTCAACTGGCGCGAAAATGACTCGCCCTGTCGTAGGCGACAGGGTGGGATAATGGAAGAAACCTGGATGAGTCTGCATCTCAACCTCGTGGAAGCGCAAGTCAGTGAGAGCCTCCATCGCAGCAAACTGGATCGCCAACTCCGGGGTGGAAGCCGTTCCGCCCTTGGAAGAGTGAGAGTAGCTACCAAGATCCGAGCTCGCGATCAGGAAAGCCTCTGCGTGGTACTCATAGAATGACTCAGCAAGCTGCTCCCGAAACACCTGGTACACTGGATCTTCGCCATGGGGGTACAGTCGAAGCCAGACGTTCCGGAGCAATACTGGAAAGGTGGATGGTGCAGGCTCAAAATGGTAGTGGTATGGAACTGGTGCCATCTACACTCACAATGCCAACGGTTAGTAAAACAATGAATCATGATGCATGCCATGCAACAATCAAATGCAACAAGCAAGATGCACACTCAAAGCCCAATACTAATCGCGGTTCTAGCGCTGGTTAACTAGGGTGTCCTACAGTCAGCACGGCTCTAATACCAAGCGTTGTGGCACCCCGGTTCAGAGAACCGGATTACCAGTGTTTCCAGCCCAGAGATCATGTCCTCTGGAAACACACAACAACTTGGAACAGAACTGAACTGACTTTATTGATAGATATAGGGTACAAGCTCATATTTTACAATGCTAGCGAGGCCAAAGGCACACTCGGTGCTATGACAGTATCTACATTATTTATGAAACATAGCAGGGCCTCGGAACTACTAAGTACTTATACAGCGTAGCGGATCATAGCGGCAACTCCATCCACAGGGACACTGCTGTGGACACATCCTAGTTAGCATAGCACGAACCATCAGGACCTCCGTCCTCGGCTTCTCCTGCATCTGGCATGATACGCCAGGTGAGTACTTTGAATGTACTTGCAAGCTGACGACAACCAAGTAATGCAGCAAACAATAGCATGGCAATCAACATGTTAAATATTTAAGCAATTCACTTACTGTACCAGTTACCAACTTACTCTCATCCGGGTTGTCCCACAACCCTCGGAATACACATCGAGTACTTCCGATCATACGAAGAGTTCTTCCATCATTACTAACATTGTTACGGTTGACCACCTACTGAGGTCTGGACGGGCTGTCCAATTCCGTGGACGCGGCTATTCGAATAGATTTGACACTCTGCAGAGGTTGCACACTTTACCCACACCATGAAGCACCTGGCCTCGTGATCCCATTCGGGTGGACCAGCGTTGCTTCAACGAAACCTGCCTGACCCATGACTCTTCCATCGTACCACCGTCATTCATCCTCCCCCGGAGTCCTGCCCTGGGTGCCCCCTGTGTCCTCTTGACACCTGCCACCGTCGTGGCCAAACTAAACTGTCCCAAACGGGGACGCCGGCATAATACTCAACTGGCTCACAGGGTTATCGCCACCTACCAGATCAGGGTAGCACGCGCGCATAACCCTCCCTCTTTGGAGGTACCGGTGAAAGAGCACGCAATCAAACCAAGTCAAGGCCGTCCCATACCGGCAAATGTGGTTACACGGTTAAGCCCAGACAGGTGACTCAAGATCGACCACTAAGTTCATTTCAAATATAGTGGTTCATCACAATAAGAAACTAGGCATTTAAATTTTATTACTATGAATTATCCTATAGCAAATAAATAAGCATAATGCATGAAAATATGTAATGCTATTGAAATGCTTCATGAAATGGGTATCATGGCTTGCCTTGCTCTGTTGGGTTGTTCAAAAGTTCCTGGTCTTCAAATGTACCACAATCTCCTTGTGAAAATATTTTTTAAATGCAAAAGGAAATGTCACATAATGCATTTTTGTTAACCAGAAATTCTGTGGATAAGAGAAAAATACCAAACTTGGTCAGAAATTAAAGGGGGTCAATACAAATACAATGCAAAAAGAATCAACTGAATTGGATTTGTAGATTAAAAGTTATTCAAGGTCAAAGTTTCTGGTCAGAATGAATTAAATAAATGAAAATCAGAAAATACCAGAAAACCTCCAGCGGCCACGTCGAAGGCGTATTCTCTGAATACGCCTCCACTCGTACCGCTTCGGGCGCGGGCTGGAGTCGCTGACAAGCGGGGCCCTGGTCTATTTAAACAGAGGGAGAGGAGACAGGGGGAGCGGCGGCCCACCGGCGACGCTCACCGGCGATAGGGACGGCGGCGGGACAAGGAAATGATCGGGATGGATCGGGCGCTCAACGGCGGTTCTCCCTATACCCGTAGCTCCTCCGGAGGTGGACGGACGGCGTCGCCCCCTTCCTCTCCGGCGGGTGGATGCTTCAGGGGTCGTCGGCGGCGACGACTCCGGCAGCAATTCGGTTGGGCAGGGGCTCAGGAAGGACCAGGAAGACAAGCTGAGCACGATGGTGGGGTTGGTTGGAGCTAGGAAGGAGCGGGGGTGGCTGGCGACAGAGGGGATTCGAGCGGCGGAGCCTTCGCCGGAGCTGAGGGAGACGAGCTCCCGGCTCTTGCTGGGGCGCTCAGGAAGCGATTAGAGGATGGCAAGGAGGGGTGAGGAGCTCGGAGGGGCTGGGCAGGGCCTTTTATAGGCGGGAGACGAAGGCGGCCGAGCTCTCTGGAACGGCCGGAGCCGTGGCCACGTCGCCGGGGCAAGGACGGCTAGCTGGCTGTTCGGAAGCGGCGACGAGACGGAAGAGGGCAGAGGCATTGAATGGCGAAGCTACGGCTCGCGAGGAAGACGACGACCCGCTCACCCACTGTGGCCGCACGGGTGCCACAGTTCCCGAGCGTCGTGGCGGCCGCCGAGGGCTATTCCGGCGAGGAGAAGCTGCGGAAGAGGGCCATGTGGAAGGAGGGGACGACGTCGGCACACCAGGACAAGGTACGGCTACGCGGTCGTCGGCCTCCGACGAGACCCAAGCCTGCCGGCGCCCAGAGCATGGTTTTCGCAGGCTGGCTACGCGGTCACCATGTGCATGGGCACACGCGGCGCGAGCTGGCCAGCCGGGCCGTGTCTGGAGTGTTGTCCTAGCACTCTGGAACCTCCTCGTGGCACTGGCTTGCACAGTAAGCCACTGAGATGAGAGGTATTGTCACCAACAGCTTGCTGTTGGCAGCTTGGGGAGGTTCTGGAGAGGAGATAAGATAGAGATGGTGCTAAAGGAGAAGTCTAGGGGGATCTACCTTGGAAGGACTGCAGACTGGCAAAATTTGAGGAAGTTTGAGAAAGTTTTGAATGCAGTTCCTTTGAAAACTACCATTCTGGTCCAAAAAGCAAATGAGCTTGTGGCACTCACATGGATGCTCTTCTGTTGATGAAACTTGGTGGAGGGAAGTTATTTGGTAGTGCAAACATGCCATAAATATTTTAGTGCAATTGTGCACCCCTAGCTAGTACTTCCTTCACAAAGCTTTTACATAAGCAGAATCTTGTCAGAGCCTTGCTGCTGAAAACTTGTACTGGACCAGATGATATTTTTGGATATTGGGGCTATATAGGATCCCTAGGAGCTTGGGGAATTTATTGAGAATTTTCTGAGATAGGGAAAATGGGGTTGCTTCACAATGGACAAATTCTGGTCAGAAATAAAATAATTATTCTGGCAGAATTTTACATTGGGCAATGGAATATTTTTGAAGATTATGAGATCATAGGATGATAAGAAGGTGTGGAAAAAGTTTGGGAATTTATTGATCATCCAAACTATAGGTTGCTTCACAACCCATAGAATTATTAGGAAAAGATTAGATATTGGAAATTGATCCAAAAGAGGTCTAGAAAGGTTGTGGCAATATGATAAGAGTTTTGGGTTGCTTGAGAAAAGATTCAAAGAATCATAGATCCAATCAACTGGAAAGGTTTGAAAATCATCCAAATTAGCAAATAAAACCCAAATGATTTTGAAAAGAAAAAGTTGTCCAAAAACCAGGGTGTCACAGAAAAGTAGACCCCGGGGCCGTAGGTTTCACTAGTGGCTTCTCTCATGAGTATAGCACATGGTGGGTGAACAAATTACTGTTGGGCAATTGATAGAAGATAAAATAATCATGACGATATCCAAGGCGATGATCATTATATAGGCATCACGTCCAAGATAAGTAGACCAACTCCTGCCTGCATCTACCACTATTACTCCACACATCGACCGCTATCCAGCATGCATCTAGTGTATTAAGTTCATGGAAAAACGGAGTAATGCAATAAGAACGATGACATGATGTAGACAAGATCCATTCATGTAGGAATAGAGCCCATCTTGTTATCCTTAATAGCAACGATACATGCGTGCCTTGCTGCCCCTTCTGTCACTCGAAAAGGACACCGCAAGATCGAACCCATCACAAAGCACCTCTTCCCATGGCAAGAAAAATCGATCTAGTCGGCCTAACTAAACCAAAGATTCGAAGAAGAAATATGAGGCTATAAGAAATCATGCATATAAGAGATCAAAGAAAGTCAAATAATATTCATGGATAGAAACTGATCATGAACTCAAAATTCATCGCATCCCAACAAACACACTGCAAAAGTTTACATCAAATAGATCTCCAAGAGACCATTGTATTGAGAACCAAAAGAGAGAGAGGAAGCCATCTAGCTACTGCCTACGGACCCGTAGTTCTATGATGGACTACTCACGCATCATCGGAGAGGCACCTATGAAGAAGATGAACCCCTCCGTGATGGTGTTAGATTGGATCTTGAGGCTCTGGAACGTGCGGCGGCTAGATGTGTTTTTCGTCGACTCCCCTAGGGTTTTCTGAATATTTGGGTATTTATAGGCATCATAGGAGGTGGAGGGGGCCTCGTGGAGGGCACAACCCATCAGGGTGCGCTGGGGGGGGGGGGGCTAGCGCGCCCTGGTGGGTTGTGGCCTCCACAGCCCACCTCTCTGGCACTGCTTTGGCCCACTAGGTGTCTTCTGGTCCAAAAAAATCTCCAAAAAGTTTCGTTGCGATTGGACTCCGTTTGGTACTGATATTCCGCGAAGTAAAAAACAAGCAAAAACAGCAAGTGGCACTTTGGCACTATGTCAATAGGTTAGTGCCAAAAAATGATATAAAATTGCTATAAAGTGATTGTAAAACATCCAAGAAGGATAATATAATAGCATGGAACAAGCAAAAATTATAGATACATTGGAGACGTATCAGATAGCACTCACACTAGCACCCAAATCACCTAAACCATGATAGCTATGATCTCCTATTTTGACTGAGACGACATGCATGCCCACTACGGGTTTATGTTTATCTTTTTCATCAAGTTTGGCAATTCTAGCAGCTTCATCACAGAAGTAGATAGCATGCCCATCAATATTCTCTACCAAGAGATCTTTAACCATAGCAACACTAGGTTCTACTTTAATTTGCTCAGGGGTCTTAGGTGTTCTAATATCACTCTTGTGAACCGCAGTTGATACCTTAGCATGTTCCTTTATCCTAACAGGGAAAGGTGGTTTTTCAATATAAGCAGTAGGCACAACTGGATCTAATATCACTCTTTAATAGGGGGGTGATATTTAAACCACTCAAATATTAGATACACCCAATGCACAAGTACGATCGAAGTGCCCCCTAGTTGGTGCTTTATAAGAGAAGATGGAGACTCAAAGGAAAAATAAAAATTGCATAAAGTAAATAGATAGGCCCTTCGAAGAGGGAAGTAGGCATTTGTAGAGGTGCTAGAGCTCAAAGTTTTAAATTGAGAGAGAGAAAAAATATTTTGGGTAGAAAACGACAAAGTAGCTCACAATACTTTCCATGCTAGATATATCATAGGCGGTTCCCAAACAGAAAATAAAGTTTATTCCTTTTTCCACCATTCTTTCACATTCCATGGCGGGCCGTATCAACGGTTGCCTTCCATACCAACACTTTCCAAGGAATTTATTATTTGAAAACATAAAATAAATATTTTTTCTTTTTCATTTCAAGAATGGGCATCCCTATTACAGCCGCACTCTCGTGCAATGACAAGTGAATAAACACTCATCTTGAGAATAACGCATCTAGCATGAAAAAATATTAGACACTCCCCACCGTTTCATGAGCGGTACGAGCACACAAAAGAGAAGTTTATTTTGAAAATTAGAGATGGCACATGCAAATTTGCTTGGAACGGCATGGAAATACCGCATATAGGTAGGTATGGTGGACTCATAAGGCAAAATTTGGTTTAAGGATTTTGGATGCACAAGTAGTATTTCTACTTAGTACAAATGGAGGCTAGCAAATAGATTGAGAAGCAACCAAACCAAGAAACGAAAATTCACATAAGCGAGCATTGAGCATAACTAACACCGAATAATGCACCATAAGTAGGATGTAATTTCATTGCATAACTATTGACTTTCGTACTTGCATAGGGAATCACAAACCTTAACACCAATATTCCTACTAAAGCATAATTACTCACTAACATGACTCACATATTACTATCATCATGTTTCAAAACTATTACAAGGAATCAAGTTTAATTTGTCCAATGATCTTCATGAAAGTTTTTATTATATCCTCCTTGGATATCTATCACTTTGGGACTAGTTTCATATATTGGCATTGCTTTTGACAAGCTCAAACAAATTTAAGTGAAGCACATGAGCATAGAGTTTTCATCTCTCAAAAAGGTATACGTGAAGCATGAGAGGATTTCTTCAAAATTTAATAACTCTCAAATTAATCTAGTGAAGCGTGAGAGTATTTCTACAAAAAATTCCAAGCACATCGTGCTCAAAAAGATACAAGTGAAGGACTAGAGCAATTCTATAGCTCAAAAAAGTTTAAGTGAAGCATAAAGAGCAATTCTAACAAATCATAGCATAATTTGGCTCTCCCAAATAGGTGTGTCCAGACATTATACAAGTGACAAACGAACAAGTAAAGCAAGCAAAGACTCAAATAATACAAGACGCTCCAAGCAAAACTCATGATATGTGACGAATAAGAATATAGCTCCAAGTAAAATACCGATGGTCGTTAGAAGAAAGAGGGGATGCCACTCGGGGGCATCCCCAAGCTTAGTTGCTTGTTTCTCTTTGGATATATATTGGGGGTGTGGTAGCATCCCCAAGCTTAGTCTTTTATCACTCCTTATTCCTTCATCCATCGTGATCTCACCCAAAACTTGAAAACTTCAATCACACAAAACTCAACAAAATCTTCGTGAGATCCGTTAGTATAATAAAGCAAATCACTACTTTAGGTGCTGTTGCAAACCCATTAATATTTATTATTGCATTATACCTACTGTATTTTAACTTTACCATGGCTCATACCCTTCAATATAACCCATAGATTCATCAAAACAAGCACACAATGCAACGAAAACAGAATCTGTCTTAAACAGAACAGTCTGTAGTAATCTGTACTCTTACCATACTTATGTAACTCTAACAATTCTGAAAATTTTGGACAACGTAAATAATTTGTATATAAACATTTTGTTAAAATTTCAGCTCAAGATCACGTTCCAGTAAAAAATTAAAATTCTAACACTGGATGCAAAGTTTCTGTTTCAGATTCAGCATCGCTTCTACTCAACTTATGAGTCATCCTAAAGGCTCTACTTAGCACAAACACTAAATAAACCATAAAAACACAATTATAAAAGAGGCATAATTGTGTCAACACTCAAAAACAGAAAGGAAAAAGCGAAAATAAATTTATTCATTGGGTTGCCTCCCAACAAGCGCTATCGTTTCACGTCCCTAGCTAGGCATAACGCAAAGTTTCAAGTATTATCATCTTTGGTTTTGGATCCATAGGATGCTCTCATGATTGATTCATATGGTGGCTTAATTCTTATTCTAGGGAAGTGTTCCATACCCTTTCTTAGTGGAAATTGAAAACGAATATTGCCTTCTTTCATATCAATCACGGCACGTATAGTGCGTAAAAATGGTCTACCAAATATAATGGGACAAGACGGATTGCAATCAATATCAAGCACAATAAAATCTATGGGTACATAGTTCCTATTTGCAAGAATAAGAATATCATTAATTCTTCCCAAATGTTTTTTAATAGTAGAATCCACTAAGTGCAAATTAAGAGAACATTCTTCAATATTGGTGAGACCAAGCACATCACATAAAGATTTTGGAATCATGGAAACACTAGCACCAAAATCACATAAAGCAAAGCACTCATAATTTTTGATATTGACTTTAATAGTAGGTTCCCACTGATCATGTAATTTTCTAGGAATAGAACTCTCCAACTCCAACTTTTCTTCAAAAGATTTCATCATGGCATCAACGATATGTTTAGTAAAAGCTTTATTTTGCTCATAAGCATGGGGTGAATTCAACATGTATTGCAGCAAAGAAATACATTCAATCAAAGAGCAACTATCATAATTAAAGTCTTTGGAATCCAAAATAGTGGGCACATCACTAGTTAAAGTTTTGACCTCTTCAAACCCACTTTTATCTAATTTTTCATCAAGATTTTCACCCTCCAAATTATTGGGACGCCTTCTATCTAAAGTTGACTCTACTTCAGTCACTTTATCATCAATTTTAATATTACTAAACAAGGAATCAATAGAAGAAACACCAATCACTTTAAGATCTTCATCATTTTTATGAAGGCAATCACTAGAAAACGATTTTTCTAAGATTTCTCTTTTAGCTCTAAGCATAGCGGTTATTTTCTTACTTTCATCCATAGAGACATATAAATCTTTAATTGATTCATCAATCTTAGGCACAAAAGCTTTCAACTTGAGATTTTCAACATCATGAGAAATTCTATCAATGCTTCTAGACATATATATCATCAATCTTATTCAACTTTTCTTCTATCGTAGTATTGAAAGCCTTTTGCGCATTGATAAATTCTTTAATATTACTCTCAAGATCAGAGGTGCTCCTATTATTATTATAAGAGGAATTACCATAGGAATTACCATAACTGTTAGAGGAATTTCCAGGAAAAGGCCTAGGATTAAAATTACCTCTATAAGCATTGTTATTGAAATTGTTTCGCAAGACAAAGTTCACATCTACGGAATCACTATTTTGCTCAATCAAGGTAGACAAAGGCACATCATTAAGATCAATAGGAGCATTTTTACTAGCAACCAATTTCATCAAAGCATCAACCTTATCACTCAAAGTACTAATTTCTTCAACCGAATTAACTTTTTTACTAGTAGGAGCTCTTTCGGTATGGCATTGAGAATAATTTGCTATAATATTGTCTAGCAATTTAGTAGCTTCACCCAAAGTAATTTCCATAAAAGTACCACCCACGGCGGAATCTAAAAGATTTCTAGAGACAAAATTCAATCCCGAATAAAGTTTTTGTATGATCATCCAAAGATTTAAACCATGAGTAGGACAATTTCTTAGCATCAATTTCATTCTTAACCAAGATTGTGCAACATGTTCATGCTCAAGTTGCTTAAAATTCATAATTTGTGTCCTAAGGGAAATAATTTTCACGGGCAGAATATACTTAGTGATAAAAGCATCCTTGCACTTATTCCAAGAATCGATACTATCGCGAGGCAAAGAGGAAAACCAATTTTTTGCACGATCCCGCAAGGAAAAAGGAAATAACTTCAACTTCACTATATCATTGTCCACATCTATTTTCTTTTGCATATCACACAATTCTATGAACGTGTTTAGATGGGACGCGGCATCCTCATTAGGATTACCGGCAAATTGATCTTTCATGACAAGATTCAAGAAAGCGGCATTAATATCACAAGACTCCGCACTAGTGGCGGGAGAAGCAATAGGGGTACTAATAAAATCATTGTTATTAGTATTGGAAAAATCACACAACTTGGTGTTTCCTTGAGTCATCGTGACTACGCAAACAAGATTGCAAGCAAGCAAGAGATCTGACGAGAAAAAGGCAAACGAAAAAGAGGGCGAATAAAACGGCAAATTGGTGAAGTGGGGGAGAGGAAAACGAGAGGCAAATGGAAAATAATGTAATTGCAAGGAGATGAGATTTGTGATTAGGAACCTGGTAGATGATGATGGTGTCTCCTCGGCGCCAGAGATTGGCACGTAGAAGAGACCGCTTCATCCCCGGCAACGGCGCCAGAAATTCCTTTGACGTGGCTTGAGACTACGTCGGTATTTCCCCAAAGAGGAAGGGATGATGCAGCACAGTGATGGTAAGTATTTCCCTCATTTATGAAACCAAGGTATCGAACCAGTAGGAGGATCACCACCACCTAATAAGCTGCACCTGCACACAAATAACAAATACTTGCAACCCGACGCGTAAGAGAGGTGTCAATCTCTCTACGGTAAAAAGATAGATTAGGTAATGATAGATAGGAGAGATAGATCTCTCAAGAACACAAAATAAAAGGGCAAATAAAAAGTGCAGAAATATATTTTTGGGTTTTTGGTATAGTAGATCTGAAAACAAAGAGGCAAAAAGATAGATCGGAAAGAAATATGTTGTTAAAGTAGACCCGGGGGCCGTAGGTTTCACTAGTGGCTTCTCTCATGAGTATAGCACATGGTGGGTGAACAAATTACTGTTGGGCTATTGATAGAAGATAAAATAATCATGACGATATCCAAGGCGATGATCATTATATAGGCATCACGTCCAAGATAAGTAGACCGACTCCTGCCTGCATCTACCAATATTACTCCACACATCAACCGCTATCCAGCATGCATCTAGTGTATTAAGTTCATGGAAAAACGGAGTAATGCAAAAAAAACGATGACATGATGTAGACAAGATCTATTCATGTAGGAATAGAACCCCATCTTGTTATCCTTAATAGCAACGATACATGCGTGCCTTGCTGCCCCTTCTGTCACTGGGAAAGGACACCGCAAGATCGAACCCATCACAAAGCACCTCTTCCCATGGCAAGAAAAATCAATCTAGTCGGCCAAACTAAACCAAAGATTCGAAGAAGAAATACGAGGCTATAAGTAATCATGCATATAAGAGATCAAAGAAGACTCAAATAATATTCATGGATAGAAACTGATCATGAACTCAAAATTCATCGGATCCCAACAAACACACCGCAAAAGTTTACATCAAATAGATCTCCAAGAGACCATTGTATTGAGAATCAAAAGAGAGAGAGGAAGCCATCTAGCGACTGCCTACGGACCCGTAGTTCTATGATGGACTACTCACGCATCATCGGAGAGGCACCTATGAAGAAGATGAACCCCTCCGTGATGGTGTTAGATTGGATCTCGAGGCTCTGGAACTTGCGGCGGCTGGATGTGTTTTTCGTCGACTCCCTTAGGGTTTTCTGAATATTTGGGTATTTATAGGCATCAGCGGCGGTGGAGGGGGCCCCGTGGAGGGAACAACCCATCAGGGCGTGCTGGGGGGCCCCTGGCACGCCCTGGTGGGTTGTGGCCTCCACAGCCCACCTCTCTGGCACTTATGTGGCCCACTGGGTTTCTTCTGGTCCAAAAAAAATCTCCAAAAAGTTTCGTTGCGATTGGACTCCATTTGGTACTGATATTCTGCGAAGTAAAAAACAAGCAAAAACAGCAAGTGGCACTTTGGCACTATGTCAATAGGTTAGTGCCAAAAAATGATATAAAATTGCTATAAAGTGATTGTAAAACATCCAAGAATGATAATATAACAGCATGGAACAAGCAAAAATTATAGATACGTTGGAGACGTATCAGATAGCACTCACACTAGCACCCAAATCACCTAAACCATGATAGCAATGATCTTCTATTTTGACTGAGACAACAGGCATGCCCACTACGGGTTTATGTTTATCTTTTTCATCAGGTTTGGCAATTCTAGCAGCTTCATCACAGAAGTAGATAACATGCCCATCAATATTCTCTACCAAGAGATCTTTAACCATAGCAACACTAGGTTCTACTTTAATTTGCTCAGGGGTCTTAGGTGTTCTAATATCACTCTTGCGAACCATAGTTGATACCTTAGCATGACCCTTTATCCTAACAGGGAAAGGTGGTTTTTCAATATAAGCGGTAGGCACAACTGGATCAACATTGTAAACGATGGTTTCATATTTAGCTATGACCGGTTATTTAATTTCTTCTTTAATAAGGGGATGATATTTAAACCACTTCACCTTAGGGAGATCAACATGAGTAGCAAATGCTTCACAGAAAGAGGCTACTATCTCAGAGTCAAGTCCATATTTAGTGCTAAACTTGTGAAAAACATTGGTATTCATAAAAGATTTAACACAATCAAACTTAGGCTTTATACCTGACTCATTACCTTCGTTGAGTTCCCAATCTTCAGAGTTGTGTTTAATTCTGTCTAAGAGACCCCACTTGAAATCAATAGTCTTCTTCATAAAAGAACTAGTACAAGAAGTATCAAGCATGGATTGATCATTATGAGAAAGTCGAGCATAAAAATTCTGAATAGTAACTTTTCTCGGAATATCATGGTTGGGGCATGAATATAACATTGTCTTAAGCCTCCCCCAAGCTAGAGCGATGCTTTCTCCTTCACGAGGCCAAAAATTATATATACAATTCTGATCACGATGAACTAGATGCATGTTATAAAACTTTTGATGGAATTCCAATTGTAGTCGATTCCAGTTCCATGATCCAATATTATCGCATAGCCTATACCACGTCAATGCTTTTCCCTTCAAAGATAAAGGGAAGACCTTCTTCTTAGCTTCATCTCCGGGTAAACCTACAAGCTTAAATAATCCACAAATTTCGTTAACATATAAGAGGTGCATATCAGGATGTTCAGTTCCATCTCCTGCATAAGGTTTAGCAAGCAGTTGTTCTACCATACCCGAAGGAATTTCATAGCCAATATTTTTAGTAGGTGCAGTAGGTTGAGGGGCAACTAATTGTGGTTCCGGTCGAGGTGAACATACCCCGAACAAACCCCTCAAAGGATTGTTTTCCATAGTAGCAACTGACAATAAATTTCAGCACGTAGTATAAGTTTTTCCTTACCGATTTCCACTTACCGAGAGCGCTTCACTCCCCGGCAACGGCGCCAGAAAAGAGTCTTGATGACCCACAAGTATAGGGGATCAATCGTAGTCCTTTTGATAAGTAAGAGTGTCGAACCCAACGAGGAGCAGAAGGAAATGACAAGCGGTTTTCAGTAAGGTAATTTCTGCAAGCACTAAAATCGTAGGTAATAGATAGTTTGATAGCAAGATAATTGGCAACAAGCAAGTAACGGTAACGGTACATAAAGTGCAGCAAGGTAGACCAATCCTTTTGTGGCAAAGGACAGGCCAGAACAGTCTCTAGTAATAGGCAAAGTGTTCTTGAGGGTACACGGGAATTTCATCTAGTCACTTTTATCATGTTGGTTTGATTTGCATTCGCTACTTTGATAATTTGATATGTGGGTGGACTGGTGCTTGAGTGTTTTTCTTACTTGAACAAACCTCCCACTTATGATTAACCCCCTCGCAAGCATCCGCAACTACGAGAAAAGTATTAAGATAAAATCTAACCATAGCATTAAACGTTTGGATCCAAATCAGCCCCTTACGAAGTAGCGCATAAACTAGGGTTTAAGCTTCTGTGACTCTAGCAACCCATCATCTAATAACTACTCCAGAATGCATTCCCTGAGGCCCAAGGATGGTGAAGTGTCATGTAGTCTACGTTCACATGACACCACTAAGGGAATCACAACATACATATCATCAAAATATCGAACACATATCAAATTCACATGATTACTTGCAACATGACTTCTCCCGTGACCTCAAGAACAAAGGTAACTACTCACAAATAATATTTATGCTCAAGATCAGAGGGGTATTGAATAGCATAATGGAACTGGACATATAATCTTCCACCAAATAAACCATATAGCAATCAACTACAAGATGTAATCAACACTACTAGTCACCCACAGGTACCAATCTGAGGTTCCGGTACAAAGATTGAACACAAGAGATGAACTACAGTTTGAGAGGAGATGGTGATGTTGAAGATGTTGATGAAGATTGGCCTCCCAAAGATGAGAGGAGTGTTGGTGATGACGATGGCTTCGATTTCCCCCTCCGGGAGGGAAGTTCCCCCGGCAGAATCGCTCCGCCGGTGGGCAAAAGTGCTCCTGCCCAAGTTCCGCCTCGAGACGGCGGCGTTCCGTCCCGAAAGTCCTCTCTTTATTTTTTCTAGGTCAAAAGACCTTATATACTAGAAGATGGGCACCAGAGGTGGGCCGAGGTGGCACAACCCACCAGGGCGCGCCTGGGGGGCCTGGCGCACCCTGGTGTCTTATGCTCACCAGGGTGGCCCCCTCCGGTAGTTATTTGCTCCACTATTTTTTAATATAATCCAAAAATATTCTCCGTAAAGTTTCAGCTTATTTGGGGATGTGCAGAATAGGTATCTGTGATGTGCTTTTTCAGGTCCAGAATTCCAGCTGCCGGTATTCTCCCTCTTTGTGTAAACCTTGCATATTATGCGAGAAAAGGCATTAGAATCATTCCCTAAAGCATTATTATTCAACAAAACATTATAAATAATAGTAGGAAGTCATGATGCAAAATGGACGTATCACTGACCAACTTCCTCGCAGATGAGTGTGATCAATACCACATCCTTACGATTTCCTTTGTGCAAAAATTCCATTTCATGCATAGGCTCGATATTCCAATGGTATGCTTTTATTTATATGCTGAACATTATGAGATACAATTCACTGAGTTCTGTCAAATATGTTTGATTCCCTCTAATGCGGGATTAAGTGAGTCTAGGCCGGAGGAGTTCGAGGACTTCCTCCTTACCTTAACCGTGGGAGAACGTAGGGGCATGTAGAAAGCCAGAGCCACTAGTTTGCATTTTCCTGGTGTACACTACTTTGCGTTATTTATAGAGAAATGTTTGACTGGTAGGGAGGAAAGTGGCAATCTCAGTGCTCCTGACCTCGCCATTTTATGTCATGCACTTTTCAGTGACAACACATACAATTTAGGAGCTATTATTGCAAGCTGCCTGCACACTAATCGGACTAGGGGAAAGGTTCATGGTGGCTAAGGTTTATCTGGATCACCAAGCTATGATAGTTCATCACTTTATCGATGAATCTGAGCCTCCTCACCACATTCGCTATAACGTGGTATATAGCGAGAAGACTCGCGATGTTATTCTGTTGCCTGCACCTTCTTTGTTTGACTATCATGCTAGGCACGGATATGTCATCATGCCATCAGACATAATCGCTTACCGGAACGAGTTGGCTGCGGCGGAGAATGAGGCCCAAGCTTGGGACGATCAAGTGCCTCCGCCTAACTACTTCCCAACTGGACCCGATGGCTACCACGGATGGTGATTACCAAGTTAGGCTAAATCCTAAGCTTGGCGAAGTACGTATTTGTCACTGACATTACAATCATATGACACATTTCATTCCGACTGTCGGTGTTCATCCTCTTTCATTGTATATCCATGTTAGTTTTACTCTCGCTTTCTTCTTGTGTGTTTGAAAAACTTTGAAAATCCAAAAATATTTTTCGCTTCTTTTCCGTTTTTATTTCTTGTTTAAATAGTTTGTAGAATTAAAAGAAAACACAAAAAGATTTATCGGTTTTTCTTTTGCTTATTGGGAGCTTTCCCCTATAAATAGTTTTTCTCGCTTTCTGTTTTTCCTATGTTATTTGCTTTCTTCAGAAAAACTAAAAACTCAAAAATAATTTCAGCGTGTTTCTCTGAATTTCTTTTTCTTTTCATTGAGTCCGTAAAAGGAGAAGACCACTATGAAAACGTTGAGTGGCGCTCATATGCATTATTGTTGATCTAACAAAGAGCCAATATTACTTTGTCTTCTCCTTTATTTGAACAGTTTCGCAGATTCTAGCTTAGTTCACGACACACTTGCACTATTATTATTATCACATCATTCGTTCATGCAAGTGAAAAGCAATAATGACGATAATTTGATGAAGTGATCATGATAAAGGAAGCTGGTATGAACTCTTTTGTTTTCCATTTTTGTAAATACGTTTAGCTCGTTTTATCTTGATTCAGCATATTATGAGTAAACATGTTTATGATGACAATTAGAGATTATAGTTGCTCATGCCATGCTTAAATAGCTAGGAGTGGATAATGATTATCTTACGTGTCAACATGCATAAAATGGTTGTGATGTAGTATGTTAGTAAGGTATCCTCCTCTAACTAGTTCGAGTGGCTTGACTTGGCACATGTGCAAATATGTAGTGCATTCAAATCCAATTTAGCCTTCATGATATTTATGTTTAGAGTGTTTATATCATACTCATGCTAGCGTTCGATGTTAATTATTCTCAATGCATAGTTATGACCGTTTTCGCTCTCTAGTTGGTCGCTTCTCAATATATTTGCTAGCCTTCACCTGTACTAAGCGGGAATACTGCTTGTGCATCCAAAATCCTTAAACCCAAGTTGTTCCAAATGAGTCCACCGTATCTACCTATATGTGGTATTACCCTGTTGTTCCAAGTAAATTTGCAAGTGCCACCTTTAAACATTCAAATAAACATCTGTTTTGTGTGCTCGTACTGCTCATGGAGCGATGGGGCGGTCAGTATCTTCCATGCTAAGCGAGTTATTCTCAAGATGGGCGTTTATTCGCATGTCATTGCATGAGAGAGGCTGGTAAAAAGGATGCCCAGCCTTGCATAATCAAAAAAATGAAACAAACTCCCAGGACAGTTGAAATGTTGGAGGGCACCCATGAATTCGGTCAGCCATGGCTTGTGTATGTATGGTGGATGGGAGTAAACTTTACAATTCTATTTAGGAACCACCAATAATGTGTTTGGCATGGAAGATGCCGAAAACTCTTGTCGTGACGTTGACATGAACAATATACCACTAAAAATAACAATTTCATCTCAGTTTTAAACCTTGAGCTTTGGCACCTCTACAAATCAATGCTTCCCTCTGTGAAGGGCCTTTCTATTTACTTTTATGTTATTTTATTTTATTCTTGAGTCATCATCTTCTCGTCAAAGCACCATACCTGAGAGCACTATTGTCATTTTTATGCATTGAGTCTAGTTAATGTTGGATGTGAGCATGATTGGATCTTCTCTACTCTGAATTACAATGTTTAGTCGATGCTTGGACCTTGGAGTTTCTTTGCATTTATGTTTTGCGGTCTCATAAAGGGCTGGCGAGATACCATATCATCATATTATATCATGATTGTTGTGACAAATTGTTGGCATGTGAGATATTTTATTATTGCTCGCTAGATGGTTATGTTATTGCCATGAGTAAAAATAATACCTAAGTGTTATCATTGATATGGTTATTTACTATCTTTGCTGAAAACTTGAACACTAGCTAAGCATATATATAGCAATGAGAACAAAAGAGTTTGTAAAAGTTTTCTTTGTCACTTTCAGTTTATCAACTGAATTGCTTGAGGACAAGCAATGAGTTAAGCTTGGGGGAGTTGATACGTCCCAAACATATCTACTTTTCAAAACACTTTTGCTTTTGTTTTGGACTCTAATTTGCATGATTTGAATGAAACTAACCCAGACTGGCGTTGTTTTCAACAAAACTACCATGGTGTTGTTTTTGTGCAGAAATAAAATTTCTTGGAATTGGACGAAACTTTCTGGAGATTTTTTTATGGAACATATAAAAAATATTGGAGCGAAGACCAACTACAGGGGGGCCACCAGTTGCCCACAAGGCAACAGGGCATGCCCACCCCCCTAGGGCACGCCATGATGCCTCGTGGGGCCCACGTGGCTCCGCTGACCCTAATTCTAAGCCTATAAATTCCCATTCCGTGAGAAAAAAATAGGAGAGAAGTCTTCATTGCATGTTACGAGATGGTGCCGCGGCCACCTCATGTTCTTCCTCGGGAGGGATGATCTGAAGTCCGTTTGGGGCTCCCAAGAGGGGGACTCGTCATCGTCGTCGTCACCAACCCTTATCCATCAACAATTTCATGATGCTCACCACCGAGAGTGAGTAATTCCTTTGTAGGCTTGTTGGACGGTGATGGGATTGGACGAGATCGGTCATGTAATCGAGTTATTTTGATAGTGCTTGATCCCTTATATCCACTATGTTCTGAGATTGTTGTTGCTATGACTTTGCTATGCTTAATGCTTGTCACTAGGGCCCGAGTGCCATGATTTCAGATCTGAACCTATTATGTTTTCATGAATATGAGAGTGTTTTGGATCCTACCTTGCAAGTTGTATGCACCTATTACATGTTATGATCTGCATACCCCAAGGTGACAATAATTGGGATTTTTTCCGGTGATTACCGTAGTTTGAGGAGTTAATGCATTCCTCGTTCTTTATTACATGTTATGATCATGTATTCACTATGTGTTAATGCATTGTTCTGGTTTTTTCTTAAAAGGAGGCCTTAATATCCCTTAGATTTCCTTACGGACCCCGCTGCCATGAGAGGGTAGGACAAAAGATGTCATGCAAGTTCTTACTATAATCACGTATGACTATTTACGGAATACACGCCTACATTACATTGATGAATTGGAGCTAGTTTTGTGTCGCTCTAGTGTGTACTGTTACATGATGAATGTTATCCAATATACTTATCCATCACCGATCCAGTGCCTACACTTTTCGCGTATTGATCCTAGCTAAGTTACTATTGTTGTTGTTGTTACAATCACTACAAAACTGCTGTTGTCGTTGTTATCGTTCCTATTACTATTTTGCTGTGCTACTAAACTTACTGCAGAGAGAAATCCCAGGTGTGGTTGAATTGACAACTCAATTGCTAAGACCAATAAATATTCTTTCGCGCCCCTTGTGCCGATCAATAAATTTGGGTAAAATACTTTCCTCGAAGACTGTTGTGATCCCCTATACTTGTGGGTTATTATTAGTCCATGTTCGTGTGTTTTCAGGTTGGATCCTTCCGATCTACCCTACCCTTCATTAGTGGTGGTTGTTGTTCTGGTGCATTGGTCCTATGGGGCCTTAGATGGACGACTTTTCGACTGTCTCCTACAAAAAGTTAGGCCCGTCTCTAGCGAGAGAGGGGTGTAGGATCCAAAGTATGTCTTGAGGGGGGGGGGGGGGTAATTAGACTACTTGACCAAATCAAATCCTAACCTTTTCCTAATTTTATTGGTTGGCAAGTTTTAGCAATCTATCAAGTCTAGCACACCCTACACATGCAAATCTATGAGTATAGAGGCGGAAAATAAAGACATGCAAGTGTAAGTAGAGGGAAGGGATAAGAGGATCAAACACAATGGGTGATGGTGTCCTGGACTAGGGGGTACTCACCACGTCGTCTCCCGGCCAGTGGGTCGGGCCGAGGACCCCCAGGGCGGTTAACTAATGGGCCAGTTCGGACAGCCCATGATGCATACGAGGAAGATTCCACAACACTTGATGATCAAGACAAGGACTCCTCTCCACCGACGTAGCCGACTAGGACTCTTGTTATCCTAGGCCTCTGGTGTGTTATATAACCCGAGGCCAGGCTAGTCATTAGGGAGAATCAGATCATCAGAGATTAAAATCATAGCTCTTAGGGTTTAGACCACTACATACGATCTCGAGGTAGATCAACTCTGTACTCGATACCCCGTCATCAATACAAAACAAAGCAAGACGTAGGGTTTTACTTCCATAAAGAGGGCCCGAACCTGGGTAAATATCGTCCCCCTTGTCTCCTGTTACCCGTCGATCAAAGATCCACAGTTCGGGACCCCCTACCTGAGATCCTCCGGTTTTGACACCGACATTGGTGCTTTCATTGAGAGTTCCGCTGTGGGATCGCAAGAAGGATCCATGGCTTGTCTGCAGATTGGCAGAAGTTTTTTCTGGACAGCGAATTTGTGTTCGTCGTCTCCGTTTTCTCGAGCGTCGCTTTGACGATTGCTTCGGTGAAATTGTGCGGAATTGTATCCACAACAACCCTGCAAAATTTCTTCGCGTTCCGATGGAGGAATCTTCGGCAATCTCCGATATACCGGAGCCCTATCGAATCTGGACGGGAATTTGGACGAGTTTGGGATGAGGTGTCCAGTATCTAGCTCGGACATCCGTTGGAAAATCCCACCATTCATCGGCTGCGGAATTCCTATACCGATCACCCCTCAAAATTTCAACTCGATCCGACCGTTCAAACTCCGGAAAAAGTCCGATGAGTGCATCAATTTTCGGATCTATTTTCTGCGCGAGAACGAATCCGACCGGAATTCATCTTTTTTTCATGAACGGGACATTGGACATCCTTTTTTAAGGAAATTTTTTCTAGGGTATTGTGTGTTGTTCTCAAACACGTGCCCATAAATTTTGAGTTTTTTTCGAGCCGATCTTCATCGTCGCGCCGGTGTTAAACCGGCCCGACCACGTTGCTTCACGACTATCGACCTGCGTCGACATCGACTCCGTCGTCGCTCCATCGAGCCAACGACAACCACCACATCGGATCATTACCTCGGCAAACCGACCAAGAGTTCGGCATCGTGAATGAAAAATAATCGTTAAGACAAGGTCGTCACCCCACGGGTTGCATGGGTCGGGTGTGCCGTTGCTTCATCAAGGCAGCATTGACCGCGTCACAAATTCCGACCTGCGTCGGCGTCGCCGCGCCGTCGCTTCTTCAAGCCGACATCCACCATGCCGACCTGCTTCGACACCTCGGCTGACATGAGACTTTGGCATCACCAGCCGACCTGCTCCGTCACCTCGGCTAGACCGGGGGCTTCACCATCTCTTCATCAAACTGCTCCGGGGACTTCGGCGTCACCAGCCGACCAGCTTCATCATGTTGGCTGGACCAAGGGCTTTCGAATATTTCTCGACAACTGGCTTTGTCAATGCAATTCAGCAGAGTCTGTTCTCGCCCCGCGGCAGCAGACGCAAGACGCTCAAGTTACGAGAGATCGGCCAACTTCGACCACTACGAACAATTAGGTGATATTTCTCCTATTAAAATTGTTCGTGTTGTTTTTACTATCAAAGATCTTTGCACTTGTAATTCGTACAATTTTGTGCGCAGGTTGTCTGTGCTGAGCCGGTGGACTCTAATCCACATTGACGTCCATGTGCTGTCAATTCTACTTATGCTGCAGAGAGGCCATATTTGTTTTATTATCCATACTTTGCGTAAATTGATTATGCAAAAAATGTTATTATTATGACCGGCTTGCACTGTTTTATGTGTGCAGGTAACGGATTTAGATCGGATGGCATTGTCACCCCGGCATACCGACGTCGTTGCCCCGCCTTCGTTGACCAAATTCTGTTGTCACCCTAGCGTGAATTCGGTTGACCCTGCGAATTCAGATTTTGTCACCTCACCACACCGACGCCCTGTGTTGACATCTGCATCGTGCCAGGCTGCATCTCTTCTAAATAATTTATTTTGCATAAATAATTCTTTAAAGAATTTTTATTTTATCATTATCTGTCTTGTGCTACTTCATGCATGTAGGTAATCGACTTCGGCTGTGTCATGTCGTCACCTCGGCGTGCTGACATCGTCATCCCGCCTCCATCAACCAAATCGCGTCATCGACATGGTCGACTGACGTGGGGGCTTCGCCGACATGCTGCTGAACTGTTCTGTCTCCTCGGCTGGGCCGGGGGTTTCACCTCGGCCTCTCGGAAGTGTAGTATAGTCACTTCATCAAGCCGAGCTCTTCGTCGGCTACCTCGTGACCGGCTTGGGGGCTGGGACCATGTCTCGTCGTAGCTCGAACCGCGTCATCCACACCGAGCATTTTAACCAGCTAAGTCGCTTTCATGCTAAAATTTCTTAAGTTTGTAAATTTTTGTTCGGTTCAACCGAGCGTTATGTTTTTGTTTCAAAACAAGAATTTTCTTTGTTAAAAATGTTGTTTGTTCAAAAAACAACTTTATTTACCCAATTTAACCGGGGGCTCTTAAATTTATATGAGCCGTTTTATAATAAATGTTATCTTCTTGGTCGTTGCAAAGTCTTTTTCTACTACTCCTTTTTCCGACGCTAGTGTGCGGTCAATAGCCGGATAGTCTGGTTTCTTTCTAAAGTCGCTCGAGTTTAGTTCGCTAAACAGGCCTCGGACAAACACTCCGCCTTCGGGATATGGAGGTTGAAGCCAAAGGCTGACCCGCTTAGAATCCGGAGATCGGATGTATCACGTTAAAGCACGACCGAAGCATAAATTAAATTATAGACCAATTTCGGATTGGCACAATTTTCGTTTATCTAAACATAAAGTTTTTGCATAAGTTTTTGTTTTTTCCAAGCATAACTCTCGCAGTACAACGCCAGATGCATTTCACGCATCGGCAATATTAAAGGGGTTCTGCGGTTAGCACCGAACCCACCAAACACGGAGGTACTCCATGCAGTCCTCGACAAAATTTCCTCGGTATTTCGCATTTATATGCATTGATTTCGGGTTGTGTCTTTGGTCTATAGCTGGATTGTCCGACTCCTGTGCTTACCCCTTACGTTTCCGCTTTGTTCGGCTAAGGGGTAAAGGGAGAACCACTGCGATTGTCACTTCCGGTTTAACTGGTTAAGTGCCTCAGTTGGAGAAAGCCGAAAGCTGACTATCACAACAAGCGTAAATCGGTCAGAGAACCGCAGGCGGTGTTCAACCAAATATAGCCGATCAAGGTTATCCGAGTAAAACGAAGGGCCTCTCTTTCTTGAAAAGGCCAAGTTGTGGGTGGTTCGACCTCGAATAATCCGAGGAGTCGACGTATACCGGGGGCTATTAAGTTGCCCCCAAACATCTGCTCCGATGACTAAGTGAAAGTTATAAAGCCTGAATATCTAATTGCCTCGTTTCCACTAAACACAACCGCCTCCGGGCACCGAGATGTCGGCTAAGGGTTGTCTTGTTTGTACAGAAACACCCTACGTAGCATCTACAAAGGGGTGGAAGCCGATGATAGGCCACTTTCAGATTATAAACAGTCGCGATGGAGTCAAAATAAACTATACCGAGGGTTCCTTGTGGCACCTCGGCATAGATACATCGGGATTCCTGGAGAGCCCAACATATCATCAGTGTTTGTATTTAATATACGAAAGCTGGCTTCCGTAGTGATCGTCATAAAGCCATAGATATGCATCAATTTGACTTAAGATTTTGGCCAAGCTGGGTTGCCTGGCTCCTGTGCTTACCCCTACGTTCCCGATTGCTCGGCTAGGGGGTAAAGGGAGCACCTCTGTGATTGTTACTTCCGGGTCATCCGAGTTAGTTCCTCAGACTGGGTGAAGCCGAAAGCTAGTCATCTTAAGAATATAATTGGTCGGCAACGACGGAAGTGAAAATTGAGTTTCATTAAAGACCACGGTGTTCGGGAACTTTTCCCAAACTAAATCCTCAATATTTTCCTCTCACATTGATCGGAGGTGAGGTTTCATGATCATGGTCAACATAATATCCTGGGAAAAGGAACTTATAAAGGAACTATTTTTCCTAGAAGATGTTTCTTACATTAAATAGTAATATAACATATCTCTCTGCATACCTTTGTTTATAAAACTGTATGACCGGATTGCCTTGTTTTCCATAAATCTTTGCCCTCAAAGGCTTTATAAAGTCGGACAAACACTCCTCGGCTACTGGCTGAGGAGGTTGAAGCTGATGGTCGGTCAACAAAGTCTTGTACAATGCGGATCTGAGCATTAATGATGTAAAGTACTTGGATACATAGAATCATTGCACATAAATTGTGTCAAGCGTAACAAAGTTTGTGTCAAACAAATATCGATCCTTAATTCGACCACCCGTGCCCAAATTAAGGCTCGGGGGCTACTGCATTGACGATTCAATACAGAAAATTTAAGTGCAAAACAGTTTCCGACGAAATTACGATCCTCGGGTTGGTCGGCCGCACCCAACCTGAGTCTCGGGGGCTACTGCACAACGCATTTTAATTCCTAAAGTATGTTGCCGAGCAAGGAATTGATCCTCAGGCCGATTTCGCAAATCGACCCGAGTCTCAAGGGCTACTGGGATTAGTTGTTTTATTTTATCCTTTAGGTGCATCCCGGGTTTTAGACTGACACGCACCTTGAGGGCTACTGGCTATATATCTCGGCACAGAATAAATTGCACCAATCAAAAAATCAGCCCACGGTCGGGGTGGTGCACCACATCGGAAGCAGTCCGGCATAAAGCTCGGGCGCAAGTGGCTGGCTCCATAGAGGGCATTTCCGGCATTAAGCTCGGCTGAATTCCTTCAATTTTTTAAAGACCGAGGTAATCTATGACACCTCGGACGCTCATCATCGTTGGAGCTCGGATGCAGTCCGGTGTTGGAGCTCGGAAGCAGTCCAGCATAAATCTCAAGATCAGAGACACCTCGAAAGCAGTCCGGCATAAAGCTCGGATGCGAATGGCTGGCTCCATAAAAGACTATGTCCGGCATTAAGCTCGGATAAATTCCTTCAACTTTTTCAAAACCGAGTTATCTATGAAACCTCGGATGCAGTTTGGCGTTGGAGCTCGGCTGCAAAAAGACACCTCGGATGCAGTTCGGCGTTGGAGTTCGGACGCAAGAGGGCACCGCCGCACAGGAAACACTTCAAACCTGAGGTGTGGCATAAAAAAAAATAATGCATTGATAAAGGCCAAGAAATTAAAGGGGCTCCTCAGATGCCCGACATGTGAACTCTTCGGATACACCTCGGCGATCCTCAAGATCAAAGATGGTAAGATTTGTTGAACAAGTTTTCAAGACCGATGGCTGAAGACGAAGAACTGAAAGCACATTTGCTCCCTTGGTGGTTTTGGTAATTAAAAACAACATATAAGTCATTGAACTAATGTTTCCACTAAGTATATTTCAGGAAAAGTTCAATGATAGGGATGGCAAAAGGATTGTGGAGATTGTGGAAATACCCCAAGATGCAAGGAAATGGATTGGCAATGCTTCAAGCAAGAGGACTCTACATTTTACTTTGTGAGAAATCACTTTGAGTCCAATGGAAAGCCAATACTATTAAAAGGGGGTAAGGTATTGATTGGTGAACAAAATGCTCATACGTGCACAAGTGATAATCACCAAAAACACCCACAAGCTCTTCCACAAAAGTCTGTCCAAAGTCAAATATCCAAAATTGGTGCAACCAACACCTCCCACTCGGTGCCACCGATTCCCATACTCAGACAGACATTAGCCAAACCCTAGCTTTTCGGTGCAACCGATTCTTCTTCGGTGCCACCGAGTTTAGGTTGCCAACTTTCTGTTACGCAAATTCACAATATCGGTACCACCGAGATTGTTGGATCGGCGTCACCGAGAATGGGCAATCTGACCGTTGGTCACCTTATCGGTGCAACCGAGTTTCCTATATCGGTCTCACCGAGATTCAAAAGTTGCCACCTTTTGGTCACTTCGGTACCACCGAGATTAACACATCGGTGTCACCGAGTTGGTAATTTTGTGTGTAACGGTTGGATTTTTGGGGATGCCTATATATACCCCTTCACCACCACCCACTCGAAAGAGAAGCACTCAGAACTATTCCATACTTGCCCCATCCAGTTTTCTGAGAGAGAGCCACCTACCCTTGTGTTGAGGTCAAGATCTTCCACTCCAACCATATGGATCTTGATTTCTAGCCTCCCCAAGTTGCTTTCTACCAATCCCATCTCTTCTACCAAGCCAAATCTGTGAGAGAGTGATTGTGTGTTGAGGAGTCTATCATCTTGAAGCACAAGAGAAAGGAGTTCATCGTCATTGCCGAGCCTATTACCTTTTGGAGGGTGGTGCCTCCTAGATTGGTTAGGTGTCGCTTGGGAGCCTCCTACTTCGTGTTGTGGAGTTGAACCAAGAAGTTTGTAAGGGCAAGGAGATCGCCTACTTCGTGAAGATCTACCCATAGTGAGGCTAGTCCTTAGTGGACGGAAGCCGTTATGGAATAGTCAAGGTTGCTACTTCGTGGACCCTTATGGGTGGAGCCCTCCATGGACTCTCATGACCGTTACCCTCCGTGGGTTGAAGACTCCATAAACGTGGACGTACGATAGCACCACCTATCGGAACCATGGGAAAAATCATCGTGTCTACAATTGCGTTTGATCTTCCTACCCTATCCTTTCTACTCATGCTTGTTGTTACTTTCCGCTGCTATACTCTTAGACTTGCATGTGTAGGGTGTACTTGACTTGCCATGAATGTTAAAATCTGCCAACTCTAAAATTTGGGAAAAGGTAGAATTTTTATTTGGTCAAGTAGTCTAATCAACCCCCCCTCTAGACATACTTTCGGTCCTACAAGTGGTATCAGAGCTTTGGTCTCCATTGCATTGGTCTCACAACCTAGGAGAGTATGGCGTCTAGTGAGGGAAATTATCACCGTAGAGGTCCGTACTTTGATGGTACTAATTTTGCAAGTTGGAAGCATAAAATGAAAATGCATATTCTTGGTCATAACCCCGCCGTTTGGGCTGTTGTTCGTGTTGGCTTGCAAGGTGAATTCTTTGGTGATGGAAAGGAACCGGATCGTGAAGCGACCGCGGAAGAATTGCAGATGTTGCAATACAACGCTCAAGCATGTGACATTCTCTTCAACTGCCTATGCCCCGAAGAATTCAACAAAATCAGCCATCTTGAGAATGCAAAAGAGATTTGGGATACTTTGGTTGATATGCACAAAGGAACCGAGTCCGTGAGAGAATCCAAGTTAGATGTTCTTCAAAGTCAGCTTGACAAGTTCAAGATGAAGGATGGTGAAGGAGTCGCAGAGATGTACTCTAGGCTAGCTCTCATCACCAATGAGATTGCCGGCTTAGGAAGCGAAGAAACGACCGACAAATTCATCATCAAGAAGATACTTAGAGCTTTGGATGAGAGATACGACACCGTGTGCACATTGATCCAAATGATGCCCAACTACAAAGATCTCAAGCCTACGGAAGTCATTGGAAGGATTGTTGCTAATGAGATGACACTCAAAGACAAAGAAGAGCTTCACAACAAGTCTAGCGGTGCTTACAAAGCCACAAGTGATGCTCCCGCAACTTCAAGCGACAACCTTGTCACCAATGAAGAGATAAGCCTCATGGTCAAGAAATTCAACAAGTTCTACAAGAATAGAGGCAAAGAACGAAGCTCCAACTCAAGATATGATGAGAAGCGTTCGTCAAGTCGTGACCGCAATTGCTACAATTGTGGGAAGCCCGGACACTACTCCAATGAGTGCACGGCTCCCTACAAACGAAGAGAAGAGTCACCTCGAAGACGAAGCTCAAGGAATGAATCACCTAAAAGAGAGAGAAGGAGTAGAGATGATCGTTATGAGTGAATACACTCAAGGAGAAGTAGAGATTCGGAGAAGAAGGACAAGTACACCAAGAGCTACACAAGAAGAAAACATCAAGCTCATGTTGGTGAATGGGTTTCTGGCTCCGACTCTGACAACAACTCCGAGAGAAGCTATCACTCTGACTCCGACTATAGTCAAGATGATGGTGTTGCCGGTATTGCTCTAGTGACTACCAACTCCTATGATCTATTTGATTCACCAAACGAAGGGAGTGAAGTTGCTTCATGGCTAAAGGCCCCAAGGTATCACACCCCGAGTATCTTGATTTCAATAGTGATGAAGATGATTTGCTTTGTGATGATGATTTTCTTTTTGATAAAACTAGTGATGTTAGTCAAAATGAACTTGATAATTCTCATGCTAGTCAAGATAAGTCAATTGATGATGATAAGATGAAAATAGAACAACTAACTAAAGAACTAAACACTCTTAAGTTAGCTCATGAATCTACTCTTTAAGATCATAGAGAGCTTGTAAGAACTCATGAGAAGCTACTCTTCGAGAAGCTCAACTTGGAGCAAGAACATGAGTTTCTTAAAGCTATCAATGACGATCTCCGAAAGAAGACTTCATCTTATCTAGCCAAATGACTACTCTTGTCTACATTCATGCCTCAAGTTAAAACTAAGCAATCTAGTAACAAAGGCAAGAAAGGTTCTTCATCTAGTAGCAACAATAAAAATGCCAATGATGCTGCTTCTAGTAGTTGTATTGATTCCACTAATGATGATTCTCTAGGCCAAGTTACACTTGAGCAAGAAAATGCTTTATTGAAAGGAATTATAGAGAAAGGTATCTACAAGAGCCTTGCCGGGTGTAAGCAATTTGAGGAAATTGTTCGCAAGCACGGAGGATACCGAAAGAACCATGGTGCTGGCTACTTCAACGCAAATGGAGTTGAATGGGAAGAAGGTCAATACCCCAAGCCCACGTTTGTTCCTCAAAAGGAGAAGTATGAAAATACTCTTCCCAAGGGAACAAACACTCAAGATGACCTTCCACCACAAGACCACAAGCTCAAGGGCAAGAACAAGCTTCAAGAGGACATTGACTCATATGAAGATGAATCCCTAGCTTTGGTGGAGTGGGTTCCCAAGGCTACGTCAAGCTCAACTTCTACAAAGGCTACTACAACACTAAGGATCCCCATCAACTTGATGTGGGTCCCCAAGAAGAAGAACTAGAGAGTTCTTGAGGGGTGACTCTGCCAATGAAATTCACTCACATTCATTATTGGCAAGAATTATTTGCAATCAACATCAACTCTATGCAATAGTTCAAGGAGTCACACATTCCCTCAAAGGTAAGCAAGGGACAAGGTAATCAACAAATCAATGGACATCATTACACATGCTTTGCACTCCATGTCCATAGATATCCTTGTATTTGTCTCTTGTGCGTTGGGACTAACCCATGTAGGTGAGAAGAGTAAGGAAACAACAAGGATGCTCCCAACTCTTGGTGATCTTCATCAACCTTGAGCATCCACCACTACCTCACCAACATGAAGTCTTCATCGACAAAACCCAAGGTTAGTTTATCCCTCTTATGGGGGAATGTCACATCAAGGGGGAGCTTTACTCTAAGATTTGAGTCAAAGCACCTCTTAGTATGTGACAACATTAAATGCTTTATGTAAAAGTGGTAACCCCACTTGTGCTTAAACGATCAGTATGACCTATGATCAAGTATTCTTACTTGGCTCCTAAGTCAATATACTCATATATAGATGACTTCGTCATCGCCCAAGTGCTTGTTAGATGCAAGTATGTATGTGCATGTTTGTCATGATTTCATTTGACATCTTATTGTGTGAGCATGTTGGTCTGCATTTATTTTCCCATTCGAGGACATCCAATTGTTGCTATTTGGCTTTTGATTTATCTTTTTCCAATTGGATGGACAAGAATGCCTAGGACCACTCTTTAGCTATCTATGCTTTCTCACCTCATATTCCATTCATGCTGCATCACAAAATTTGAACAAGTACTTTTCGATCCCTCTGTGTGTGGAGCACTCGGAGTTCCGTATCGACAAGGACTGACCATTAAAACCTCCCAAGTGCTTCTCGGTGGAACCAACCCACAATTCTCGGTCTCACCGAATGCCTAGGGTTGATCTGGTTTTCAACCTCGGTACTACCGATTCCATATTCACGGTTACACCGAGTTTCCCTGTCAGCTGACAGTTGAGGAACTCGGTGACACCGAAAATTTAGAATCGGCGTCACCGACAGTGAAGGGTATATATGATGTGGACCCGACGCTTTGAAATTTCATTCTCAAACCGTCGCGCCCCAAAACCCTAAGCTGCCGCAAAAGGACCCCCTGGTCGTCGCCCTTGTCTCCCCGCGCTCCTCCGCTGCTGGGATCCTCGCCGTCGACGGGCATCTTCGCCGCCGTCGCCGCCGTAGCGGATCCATCGCCAAGTTAGGGTATGGATTAGATTTTTCATTGTGCTCCCCGTCCGAATCTTGCGCATTGAAGTTATTCCATCGATTATCCACCATGTGCAATCCTCTCAATCCTCTAAAACTTCCAGTAGATAGCGAATGATCGATTTTATAGGGTTTACCGTCCGCCCGATGGAACTCGGTGGAACCGTAGCAAACAAATTGGTGTCACCGATTTGCCAATCTGTGCTGCTGAGAACTATCTCGGTGAAACCAAGTACTCCTTTTCGGTCTCACCGAAAGGAGTGCCAAGATTCTGTTAAAGAGAAAGTCAGTCTCGGTAGCACCGAAATCTTTGCTTCGGCTGTACCGACTTTCATATGACAGAATGTAAACCTTGAGAATCTTTTGTTCAAACTTTCAAAAAACAGCTGTACATTTTGTGATGACTCATCTTCTTCTGCTCCTCTATACTCTATTCACAGGGTCAGTATCTCAAGTGCTAAGGACAGTGAGACCAACTTCCAAGAGGAGAACATTGTCATGAGTTCAGGCACTAGTCCTGAGTCCAGTTCCTCTTCAGATCCAGGCACTCCCAATTCTCATGGGTTGCCCAAGGCTGCTACAAGGGCCAGGAAGAAGCTGAATTCAGATGAGGAGGATTCAGATTTTGTGCCAGAGGAGATTCTTGCCAAGAAGCAAGAGAAAGCTGCCAAGAAATCTGCTAATGAAGCCACTTCTTCAAGGAGAGCTGTCAGGAAGGAGTATGCTAGCTTTGAGGCTATGAGAGCACCTGAGGGTGCTAGGGCTACCATGACTGTTGAGCCCCCGAGGAAGTCTATGCCTAAGAAGGCAGGGGAGAAGAAGAGAGCCAGAAAGAGAATAGTTTATGTTGTTGCCAGGCAAACTTCCATGTATGAAGACCCTGAGGAGGCTGCTGGTGCTGCTGCTGAGGAGGAGGAAGAACATGTTGAGAAGGGCCCTCCCAATAAGAAAAACAAGCTTATGGCAGATGCTATGCCAAAGTCAGGCACATCCAAGAGCACCAAGTCTGCTCCCAAGAAGGCTGCTGCTGAAAAGCCCAAGAGGTCAACCAGACAGATTCCAGCTTCTGAAAAGAACAAGGGAACTACCTCCAGAGTTGAGGATGAAGATGCTATGTCTGCTTTGATGAAGCTTAGACCACACCTTCCAGTACATAATGCCAGCTATCCACTTGCTGAAGATATGAAGAAGAGGAAGGATTCTGGTTTGAGGGCATGGAGAGCTGCTGATCCATATGCCCAAAGGAGAAAGACAGCTGTGGACTACAGATTCTACACCAAAGAGCAATAGGATTTCTATGAAACTGTGCTGTTTGACAAGAGTCCAGCTGTGAGTGACATGAGGTATGTGGACTGGAAGTTCATCAAGGAGAATGAAGACTATTTTCCAAGTGTCCAAGACAACTTCCACTGCATTGGTTTGGATGAGTTTGTTGGCAGAGAGTTTACTGCTTGGAATGATGAGATGATCATGCAATTCTACTCCACTGCACATTTCTATGGAGATGGTAGGATTGTATGGATGACTGAAGGAGCAAGATATGAGTCCACTGTTGATGAATGGGCTGCAATCTTAGGAGTTCCAGAGGTACAGGATGGTGACTTGGATGTCTACTCAGAATCCAAGGAGAGCCACAATGCTATGGCTAACATGTACAATGAGATCCCTGCTGCTCATGTGAAGTCTCACAAGTTAGGATCCATCTACTTTCTCCAGGCTAGCCTCCGTACCATGAACACCATTCTGAGGCATACCTTGATGCCCAAGTCAGGAGATGACAAGATGATCCGAGGCTACTCCATCAACATGTTAATCCATCTTGATAGACACACCAGGATTAGAGTCATGGATTTGATTGTTGAGACAGTGAAGAGAGTTGCTGCTGATTAGGAGCGCTCTTGCTGCTATGCACCCTATATCCAAATGCTCATTAACTCCAAGCTGGAGAACCACATCTTTGCTCTGGACAGACCCCACTTGCCCCTACAACCAGATCTCGAGGACAACATTGTGGTGATGGACCCAGAACATCCCACATCAGCTGCAGCTCAAGCACAGGCGGAGGCAGAGGCAGCTAGAACCACTAGTGCTCAAGTCCCTAGATCCAGGAACGAGCAAATGGATCTGTTGATCTCATCAGTTCAGGGCATGCAGAAGGACATTAAGGACATTTTGGACAACCAAAACAGTCTTGTCAGGATCTTTGAAAACAGGATCAAGACCCTTAATGATAAGGTGGATGGGCTGACTAAGACAGTCAATGAGCTCAAGAAGGAAGTTGACTCTATGCCTCTTCCTCATTCTTCAGATGATGATGATGATGATGAGGATGACTCACCTCTCAGGCCAGGCACACACTTTACTACCTAGGCCAGATCAGCCAACGTGCCAGCTCCAGACTTGAGGCCCTCTTCATCAGCTCCTGCTACTGTCACCTCAGCTCCATCAGCTCTAGTTCCTCCATTTGCCACTCCAACTCCATACACGACATCTGCAGAGATCTTCGCCGACGCTGTTCTCTCGACTCCTTCATCAACAATCGGAGGAGATCAGCCCAAGAACGCTTAGATATATGCCTTTGAACTTTTTGGTAACTTGTTGCCAAAGGGGGAGAAGTGTATATAGATCTTTAGGCTTCGAGTGAGAGAGCATTTGGTTTTTATCGCTTTTTCAAAAACATTTGATCTTTTGGTTGCTTGTGTTAAACTTCTGTTGGTGTTTTGATCATACACTTGATGTGTATTGCTACTATTTCCTATCATTATGCTACTTATGAGATGATCATTCACCATTGCTTGATTGTGTTGTGCTATGATGTTCACTCTTATTACTCTCGCACACCACCAAGTTGTATGTGACATGGAAGAAGTGCCCCATGTACCAAATCGATTGTGCATTTGCATTCAAACGCAAATTTAAAATAATGCACAAATTTAGGGGGAGCTCTTGCTTATCACATACTTCTCAAAGCGACGATTATATTCATTGATTATATCATATGTCGAAGCTTTGATCTATATGTTGTCATCAATTACCAAAAAGGGGGAGATTGAAAGCACATTTGCTCCCTTGGTGGTTTTGGTAATTAATAACAACATATAAGTTATTGAACTAATGTTTCCACTAAGTATATTTCAGGAAAAGTTCAATGATAGGGATGGCAAAAGGATTGTGGAGATTGTGGAAATACCCCAAGATGCAAGGAAATGGATTGGCAATGCTTCAAGCAAGAGGACTCTACATTTTACTTTGTGAGAAATCACTTTGAGTCCAATGGAAAGCCAATACTATTAAAAGGGGGTAAGGTATTGATTGGTGAACAAAATGCTCATACGTGCACAAGTGATAATCACCAAAAACACCCACAAGCTCTTCCACAAAAGTCTGTCCAAAGTCAAATATCCAAAATTGGTGCAACCAACACCTCCCACTCGGTGCCACCGATTCCCATACTCAGACAGACATTAGCCAAACCCTAGCTTTTCGGTGCAACCGATTCTTCTTCGGTGCCACCGAGTTTAGGTTGCCAACTTTCTGTTACGCAAATTCACAATATCGATACCACCGAGATTGTTGGATCGGCGTCACCGAGAATGGGCAATCTGACCGTTGGTCACCTTATCGGTGCAACCGAGTTTCCTATATCGGTCTCACCGAGATTCAAAAGTTGACACCTTTTGGTCACTTCGGTACCACCGAGATTAACACATCGGTGTCACCGAGTTGGTAATTTTGTGTGTAACGGTTGGATTTTTGGGGATGCCTATATATACCCCTTCACCACCACCCACTCGAAAGAGAAGCACTCAGAACTATTCCATACTTGCCCCATCCAGTTTTCTGAGAGAGAGCCACCTACCCTTGTGTTGAGGTCAAGATCTTCCACTCCAACCATATGGATCTTGATTTCTAGCCTCCCCAAGTTGCTTTCTACCAATCCCATCTCTTCTACCAAGCCAAATCTGTGAAAGAGTGATTGTGTGTTGAGGAGTCTATCATCTTGAAGCACAAGAGCAAGGAGTTCATCGTCATTGCCGAGCCTATTACCTTTTGGAGGGTGGTGCCTCCTAGATTGGTTAGGTGTCGCTTGGGAGCCTCCTACTTCGTGTTGTGGAGTTGAACCAAGAAGTTTGTAAGGGCAAGGAAATCGCCTACTTCGTGAAGATCTACCCATAGTGAGGCTAGTCCTTAGTGGACGGAAGCCGTTATGGAATAGTCAAGGTTGCTACTTCGTGGACCCTTATGGGTGGAGCCCTCCGTGGACTCTCGCGACCGTTACCCTCCGTGGGTTGAAGACTCCATAAACGTGGACGTACGATAGCACCACCTATCAGAACCACGGGAAAAATCATCGTGTCTACAATTGCGTTTGATCTTCCTACCCTATCCTTTCTACTCATTCTTGTTGTTACTTTCCGCTGCTATACTCTTAGACTTGCATGTGTAGGGTGTACTTGACTTGCCATGAATGTTAAAATCTGCCAACTCTAAAATTTGGGAAAAGGTAGAATTTTTATTTGGTCAAGTAGTCTAATCACCCCCCCTCTAGACATACTTTCGGTCCTACAAGAACAGTTTGGAAGAACCAAGGAGTGTCCCCAACTTGAAGACCGATTCGGGGGGCTACTAATGGTGTCCTGGACTAGGGGGTACTCACCACGTCGTCTCCCGACCAGTGGGTCGGGCCGAGGACCCCCAGGGCGGTTCACTAATGGGCCAGTTCGGACAGCCCATGATGCATACGAGGAAGATTCCACAAGACTTGATGATCAAGACAAGGACTCCTCTCCACCGACGTAGGCGACTAGGACTCTTGTTATCCTAGGCCTCTGGTGTGTTATATAAGCCGAGGCTAGGCTAGTCATTAGGGAGAATCAGATCATCAGAGATTACAATTATAGCTCTTAGGGTTTAGACCACTACATACGATCTCGAGGTAGATCAACTCTGTACTCGATACCCCATCATCAATACAAAACAAAGTAGGACGTAGGGTTTTACCTCCATAAAGAGGGCCCGAACCTGGGTAAATATCGTCTCCATTGTCTCCTGTTACCCATCGATCAAAGATCCACAGTTCGGGACCCCCTACCCGAGATCCGCCGGTTTTGACACCGACAATGGGGACTCAAAGATTTTTCCCGTGGTTCTGATAGGTGGTACCATCGCACGTCCACGTTGATGCAGATTTCAACCCACGGAGGCTAACGGTTGCCCGAGTCCACGGAGGGCTTCACCCACGAAGGGTCCACGAAGTAGCAACCTCGTCTATTCCATCACGACTTACGTCCACGAAGGACTAGCCTCACTCGGGGTTGATCTTCAAGAAGTAGGCGATCTCGTTGCCCTTACAAACTTTTTGGTTCAACTCCACACGAACTGGAGGCTCCCAAGCGACACGTAACCTATCTAGGAGAGACCACTCTCCAAAAGGTAATAGATGTGGTATGGATGATGAGTCCTTGCTCTTGTGCTTCAAATGATAGTCTCCTCAACACTCAATCACTCACTCACAGAATTTAGCTTGCTAGAAGAGATTGATTGGGTGGAAAGCAACTTGGGTAGGCTAGAAATCAAGATTCATATGGTTGGAGTGGAAGATCTTGATCTCAACACATGAGTAGGTGGTTCCCTCTCAGAAAATGAATGGTTGAAGTGTTTGCTTATTCTGAGTGCTCTCTCTACGCATGAGAGGGAGGTGCAGGGTATGTAGCCATCTCCAAAAATCCAACTGTTACAACATTATTGCCCAACTCGGTGGAACCTAACTAAAAACTCGGTTGCACCGACTAGTGCAAAATGCTCTAACTTTAGGCTTTTCGGTGAGACCGATATACAACATCTCGGTGAGTCCGATTCGGTTGGCCTTGAGCAGTTCCTCACTTCGGTGGCACCGATTTGTAAAACATGAAAATTCTGGTTTTTAGCAAATAGATACCAGAAGGTTGGTCACTGCTTTTCGGCTGTACCGAAGCAAAACTCGGTTGCACCGATTTGCTAGGGTTGGGCTTTGGGATCTGTCTAAGGAAAACTCGGTAAGGCCGAAGTGGGAATGTTGGTGGAACTGATTTTGACTTTAGGGTTTTGACGTAATATTTTGTGGGAGAATTCTTGAGGGTTTTTGGTGGCTAATCTCTAAGCACTTGAGCAACGAGATCATCATAGATACCTCATCCCCTTTTAATAGCATTGGCTTTCCCATGGACTCAAATTGGATTTATCACATGAATATAAAATGTAGAGTCTTGAATCTCCTCACAATCCTAGCCAATCCATTCATTGAACTTTTCCTAAAATATACTTGATAGATTCATTAGTCCAATGAAATATATGTTGTTATTAATTTCCGAAACCACCTAGGGAGAAGTTGTGCTTTCAAGGGGAGATGATGGCGGCACGCGTGCGGCTCACTTCAGTGCTTGTATTCATCGCTAGGTGTCCTATAAATCTGGATGTAATTTTTATTATTTCTGGTGTTCGTTGTACTGCCATGATGTAGATCAGAAGTTTTCGTGCAAAAAAAAGTTAATTATGTGGCAATGGCAACAACTATCTGCCGCTCCCATGAAAACGAAGGTAATTCCTAAGGTTTTTGTCCTCTTTCTACTATGTATTTTTTTCTCAAGGGGGGGGCTCTTACTATGTATGTAAAGGAACCAAAAACTCTAATGGCCATTTCATGCATAATTTTTTTAAAGGCGCTTTATTAACTCAAAATGTTGTATCAGACGGATATTAAACATGATGAGCAACACCAGACCCCTGCATAACTAAGATCCACACAGCCAAACACCAACAATCTGGAAAACAATAGACATATTCGCAACGGTACGGTAGAGTCATATAGAACCGACACTATGCCTATGTCGAAGGAGATGGTACATCGATACAGAGATTATGCTGCTACCCATGTTGGGAAAAAAAACTTCCTAGTCACTCGCTCCAACCATATACACATCGCCTTGAACAACGATGGTACTTCATCCGGTGTATCATAGACCACGAACGAAGGGAGTGCGTACAATGGAAAATAACCTGCAAAGAAGAAAAGTTTTTGAAACTAAAAACCAAATCATTTCAACATAACCAAAGTGACCATAATAAGGGATACGTTCCCACTCTTATTAGCGATCTGAACTTATTCGAAATGTCGTTCAACCAATGACCAAAAATATTGGCAACACCAATAGGTGGATTCAAATTGTCCGCTGTTTGGACGACTAACCACATAGAACACACAAACTTGCACGGGAAAAAGTGGTGTTCGATTTCCCGTCTTGGGTACAAAAGCTACACTTCTTGCTTCCTTGTCAATTGTGACGGGTGAGGTTGTCTTTGGTTAGCACAACTCTCCTCCAAAGATACCATATGAAGATTTTAAATTCTAGTGGAATCTTCAATTTCCAGTTTTTTTGTTATTCTCCATTGGGACCTTCGAATGTGTGAGCGGATGGTACATAGAGTCGACTATGAAGAACATAGATGTATGAGATTCCAGCGAAACACATTCCGTCATTGTGTCAGGTTAATCTAATCCAATCAGGATAAAAGATTTTTCCATGACATAAGATGGAGGCCAATTAAGTTCCGCCTGAAGGAAATATTCGGCAAGAATGAACTGAGCACATGCGCAAGAGTATCATTCTTATCACGGACAATACGGTACAAGGATGGATATTGTTCTTAGACGCTGGCATTGCCTAGCCACTTGTCTCCCCATAAATGAATTTCCGACCCATATTTTATCGCGAATGATCCAAATCAGAAAAGATATTTCTTTGCCGCCATTAGACCATCCCAAAAGTGTGAGTCATTAGGTTTCTAATAGGCCAGAGACACTGCTTTTTGCCCTAGATACTTATTGCGCAAAAACATTTGGCAAACGCCATCCTCGATAAGTAGTTTGAACAACCATTAACTAAGTAAGGCATCATTCCTACAGGTTATGAATGACAAGGCCACTCTGGTCTTTCGGCCTACAAACCACACTCCATTTGGTTAGCCTATACTTCTACTTTTCACTACCGCCTTGCCAAAAAACTCTGGATTTATAATAATTCAGCCTTTGCAAGACCCTTTTTGGGAGTTGGAAAAAAGAAAGCATATAGAGAATATAATTGATCAAGACTAGCAGTCCTCCAACAAAGAGCAACTTGCCTTTTCAACTTCTCAACCATTTCTCTAAGCCCTCCTCTACATGTTTCCATTCTACATTAATGAGACACCAATAATGAATTGGAATTCCCAAATATTTAATTAGAAAATGTACATATGCACAACTAAACAAGTCAGCATAATCAACCGCCACCTCACAAGCTTCTCCAAAGGAGAATAACTCACTTTTATGGAAGTTAATTTTAAGGCCCGATAGTTGCTCAAACACTGAAAGCATGAGTTCCAAGTTTTGAGTTTTTCCAGACCATGTTCCACAAAAATAACTGTATCATTAGCATATTATAGAATAAAGAGACCACCATCCACAACGTGTGGCACTACTACTGCAATCTGACCATCCTGCTTGGCGCTATCAATCAGAATAGCCAACATATTATCAACAATGTTAAATAACCTCACATGCATGGTGCCACCCTGTTGTAATCCTTTTATGCCTGCATCATCATTTGCTTTGATAGCCACACTACATCTAGTAAAAAATGGATCCATTGACGCCGTTTATCGGAGAATCCTTTCATTCTCAGGGCATGCTGAAGGAACGACCATTTGACCATGTCATATGCCTTTTCAAAGTCAATCTTTTCAACAAATCACACGGAGGTCGAGGAGCTGATGGCGGTCGATGGCGCGGTGGCCGTTGTGCGTGTCGACCCGGGGAAACACCTCGCCGCCGACTTGGTGCGGGCTCTGGACGACATGAAGTGCCCAACAATCACCCCTCTGAATTTACCAACTATGAATTGTCCAGTTCAATTTTACCAATACCGGTTGCAATGGCTATGTTTTGTACAGTTTATGTGTTAAGCATGTTGTAGTAAACACACCTAACCCGTCTGAACTATTTTCCCTACCTTTTTCTAGACAACTAGATCATTCTCTTCTCTAGCAACACTTGGTTTGCGATGTTTAACTCTGTCAATTTCAATTTCACTAGTACCAGTTTCATTAGGTTGTCTGTAGTTAACACGTGCCTTGTTTACTTCAGTAATGTGCACCATGATGTTCAAGTATGAACTATCCAGTTCAATTTCACCAATACCGGTTACAAACTTACAATGCTTATGCTAGGTTACTGTTAAGCCTATTGTAGTAAACAGTTATATCCATTTTTTACCCTGTCCATTTGCTACCTGTCGGAGAAACGACACCTATGGGACCGGGAGGATCCCTTTACGATTCGGCAGGGAGAAGGTTTGCACAGAGATCAGATCAAGCAATCAACACGCGGGAATTTTATCCAGGTTCGGGCCACAAAGATGCGTAAAACCCTACTCCTGCTTGGTCGTATTAGGTGTGTTCTAGCTTAAGTTCTGGGAGCGCTACAGTACTCAGCAGCTACACATGCAGAATGGGTTGAAAAAGATCCCTCTCTCTCTGTAGCTACGCCTTGGGACTCCTTTTATATGTTTGAAGGGGTCACCAACAGTGGCGCACAGTGCATACATGAGGTGTAAAAGTAGCTACAGTGCTATCATACCTAACACTGACGGTTTAGGACAAGAACATTAAATGCTCCGTTGAGGTGTCCCTTAGCGTCTTGGGGCTGGAAAAAGGGGCCGTCCCATCGCACCGCTTAAGCCCATCCACCGCTAGCACCTGACACGTTACCAGGAGGACAACAGCTAAAAGACAAGCTGGTGACCGTACTGGAGCGGTGACAGGGCAGCGAAGGCTTGCCGGGTGCGAGCCTTGTCGGGATTGCAAGCCATCCCGGCAAGATCTTGCCGGGGCTCCAGCCTCCAGTCTTCTATCTTCTGATTATTGCCTTGTCTTGGATGCCTTCTTGACTTTATGAACTTGCATTTGGTTGTCTCCCGGCAAGCCTTGCCGCAGGCATGGCTACAACTGCCCGTGCACAAGTACGGGGTACTAAAGGACCCAATCCTTAGTGCACCAACAGGAGCCCCCGGGCCTGGGCCATACACGGATGCGAGGCGTTGTTGGGCCAGGCCCAAACAGTGCACGGGCACGCGTGGCAGGAGTTATCCACCGTAATCATTCCTTTTACTGCGCCGCCCACGACGCCCATTGAATGCAGGTCGTGGGGGATGTGCGCAGCGCGGCCGTTACAACGGCGCTTTCGCGAAGCGTTTCAATATTATTTTAGTAAAGAGGCAGCCTCGCGTCCTCCCCATAAGAAGGAATCTGCAGAGGCGCTGCTCATTTACCTCTTGTTCCTCCCAATCTGGAACCGCTGCCGTCTTCTTCCTCGAGTCAAAATAGGGCTTTCCCCCCTCATCAGCCGCCTCCACGCCTCCTCCGCCTTCAACCTCCGCCCCCCATAGCTGCCATGCCGCCCAAAGCAGGTAGGGGCAAGGAGGTGGATGCCGCCGTTTCGGAGAGCAAGATGGCGAAGATGCGGAAGGAGCACGTTGTCTTTCCGCCGGCGCTTGATGCGGCCGCACTGAGGGAGCGGTATCAGTTTATGTGGGCGACAGAAACGACAGTGCATCCGGCCACCGTCGTGAGCCCAGGTTCTTCCAGTGGCAGCCCGAACAAATACCATTTCTTTGCCAATTATTTCTACTGCGGACTCTGCCCCCCTTTCTCTGATTTCTTCAACGACATCATGCTCACCTACGGCTTCCAACTCTTGGATTTCACACCGAATGCCGTGACATGCATGTCCGTTTTCGCTCACCTTTGCGAAAACTTCGCCGGAGTAGTTCCCAGCACCGCCCTTTTCTGCCATTACTTCATTCCCCGCATCGAGAAAGGCGAGGCCCTTTCTGGTTCCGTCACTTGGATCCCACGGCCAGGAACCAAGGAGGTCTATCCATACGGAGCTTTCCGCAAGAAATGGGATGAATGGCGGGCCAGATGGTGCTGGGTTCGGGAGACAGAGGAACCAAAAGTCCAACCTTTCTGCCTGCCGCGGGAAACGAAGATAGTGCGCAACAACGACTGGAGCGCCCTTGATCCCGACGACAAGAAGCTCACCGTCGCTATCACCAAAATCCATCGCCTCAGAACCGCCGGGCTCTCAGTGGAGATGATAGGCGCCGACTTCCTTCGCCAGCGCATAGCCCCTCTGTAGAACAAGGGGAGGCCAGCTTGGCAGTTCAAGAATGTGGCAGACATCATGAGGCTGCGCCCTGGGCTGAACGGCAATCTGACACTTATGCAGCACGCAGCTCTCTGCCAGAAATTGTTCAGGGGCGACGTGGTATGCAAGCTGCCGGCAAGCATAGACCCTTTGTGCAACAACTCTTCTCTAGGCCCAATCATTGCTATGATGCCGGCGTTTGACGCCCACAGCCTTGACAGTTCTTGGATTGAGCCACCTGAAGAGCAAGTGTGGCAATTCTTCGATAACTTGACGGAGAGGGCTATCCGCGAGGAAGAAGGCCTCGTCCGTGACACTACTGAGCAGGAAGTGGCATACATTGCCAGCAGGGTGGAGGAAGCCAATCTTGCCGTGGAGGCCGGCAGCGTTGGCTTCGTGGAAGGGAGAACCAGCGGTGGGGAAACGCTGCCGGATGAGGATCTCGTCGGGCAAGATGAGACGGTAGAGGAGCAAGGCGGCACGTCAACCGAGGGCCTTTCTGCTGAAGATGCCGCCGAGGAGGAACTGCACGAGGAGGCCCCGACCTTTAAACCAAGGAGTAGGCGCGTCCTTCGAAGTGTCGCCTCTGGGGCCGCGGTTCGCCAAGTTTCCTCGAGTAGTACAGCCCCCGGCAAGGGGGCGGCCGGCAAGGCCACGCAGCGGCAAGGAGCTCCTCAGCAACCTGTGCCAGCCGTGGCCAAGCGACCCAGGAGCACCCCTCCACCTCCTCCCACGGCTACCATGGTGGAAGTCGCCTTCGACCTCTCTGCCCTTAGCTCGGGAGAAGAAGAAGAGTAAGGATCTTGCCGCGTCCTTTGTCTTTTGAATTTTTGGTTCTACTTAACCCATTTGCTTTGCTTTGGCCTGTCTCCATAGGGATGTAGAAACTTTGGCGCAGAGGATAGCAAAGAGGGCGAAGATCTTGACGAGCGAGGAGCCGCCGGCAAGCACCTCAGGTGCGCCAGAGACGACCACCATCAACCTGGAGACCAGCCCGCGACGCAGTCCTTGTCTCAGCCCCCGGCGCAGCCCCCAGCATGAGTCCGTTACTCGCTTCCCGCTGGTAAGTGCCAGGGCGTGCATCTTTGCTGCTGACATCACCAGGCGTGCAGGAGGAGAACAGCGACAAGGAGAACCATCAGAGGCCACCCCTGATATGTCGCCTCCGTCAACCACACCGCCCAGAGATGGATCGCTGGCAAGGACTTACTCTAGCGTGCTCTATCGCGACGAGGAAGAGCCGGCAAGCATGGGTACCGGCAGTTCTACGCCGGCAACCTATGTTGACGCAGGTACTTATTCTTCGGTTTTATTTCTTTTTTGTCTTCTTGAACTTCCTCCTCAATCTCATCTTAAATTGTTTCCTTGGCCTTCAGACATTCCCTCGATAGAGCAAATGGACGTTAACACCGTCATCGAGGAGACCGCCAGGGATGCTGCCGCCGAGGCCGACGGGCTTGCCGCTGAAGAGGCCGCCAAGAGTGTTGCCGAGAAAACCGCCAGGAACGCTGCCGCCGAGGCCGCCAAAGATGCTGCTGCTGAGGCCGCCAAGGAATCTGCCGAGAGGGCCGGCAAGGAGGCTAGTGACCGTACTGACAGCATCCCTGCCGCAGGAGCGCCAGGCACTACGCCAGACACAGAGCCCCCAGCTGCCAGGGAGGCGGCTGTTGAGGAATAGCCACCAACGTCCGAAGCTCCTTCATCAAACAAGTACCTCAAGATCGGTGACAACTTGTTCGTCAGCATCCCCGGCACGGCAGGCACTAGGGCGCCAACTGAAGGGGAGGTCTTTGATGAAGACGCCATCGCTGCTGCCGGGCTCGAGATCGTTAGCGAGCCAAGTGCCAGCGGCAGCAAAACTGAAGAGGAGAAACTTCTCCACGCCATGAGCGACAACTACCAGAAGCTCCAAGCACTCCATCGCGCTCGAAAGGAGAAGCTAGACTCCAGGGCAGCAGTTGCCGACAAGGTGGAGGCAGATTTCCAGAAGCGCGTTGAAGAGACTCAAGGCTGGTTTGCCGAAGCTTATCGGGAGTTGAGGTCAGGCCAAGAGCAGCTGAGCCAAAGATGGAATGATCTCCTCCTGAAGCAGTCCGATGTTGAAAAAGCACAGGAGGAGGCCAAACAGCAAGCTGCTGTAGACGAAGCACGCCTGAACGAACTTCGCATTGAACTTAAGGCTCATGACGAAGAACTTGAAGCTCGAGATAAGGCGCTCGCCGGCAAGCTCCGTGCCAAGGACGAGGAGATCGAAAGGCTTGTCGCACAGTGGACCCAAGATCTGGAGCTGAAGCACAAAGAGACACTCGAGGCCCTGACCACAGACCACGCCGGCAAGCTAAAGGAGGCCGTCGATGCCGCCAAGGCTGCAGAGGCCGCCAGGGACGAGCTTGCCGACAGGGTAAAGAAGCTGGAAGCAGATCTTGAGGAACACGACAAGCAGATCTCAGCACTCAAGACCGAGAGAGACAAAGCTCTCCACAGCCTGATGGAGGTCCAAGTTGCCGTATCTGACAAGACCAAACTGCTCTCTTCAGCCAATGAATCAATCGAAGATCTGAAGATGAAGCTGTCCACGCTGGAGGAGACTCTGGGGACCGCCAAGGCTCGAGAGAAGACCCTGATCAAAAGTCTCCGGGATGAGGAGGAACTGGTCAAGAGCGCTGCCGCCACCCACAACGACTATGTGCAGGGAGTGCAGATCTGGACTGAGAAGCTTGCCGATGTCGCGGAGAAGCTTGCCGCACAACTGTCTACCATGGGCCTGCAAGATCACAGGCAACCTCTTGATGACAGGGTGTCCCCGAGCGCCAAGCTGACCATGTTCTTCGACCGTGTGCTTGTAGCCCTGGAGCAGCTCCATTCTGACCGAACAACTCATCTGGCCAGCGAGTCCCACAAGCTCTGCCAAGCTGTCCTTCGCAAGGTGCTCACCAAGGTGGTATACAGGAATCCCGGCATCAACCTCGCCAACGTCTTTGACCGCCTGCCGAAGGATGCAGATCTCAAGGCGGCAGAAGAGCTTGTCGCGCCCATCGTCGACAGGGTAAGCCAAGTGAAGAGAGTCAAAGGCGATCACCGGGATTAGCTGCTTTTACTCCTTGCCGCCGCCATTTCATGTCAAAGACAATATTGCGTTATGTTAGAATCGCGACAGCTATCATTGTAATATAACTTGCTATGCTCTGGATGAACGCTATGTTATTCCCCCTGCTTAATTTCCTTCTGTATGTATTCGCCCTACGCTTGTTTGGAAACTTGCCGGCGCGCACACCCTTGCCGCGAGAGCTAGGTGCGGGACTTTAGCAGCCTGCTGGCGGGGCCGCTTCCGGCAAGAGACCTTGGTGCTTTCAGTGCAGCCACCTAAACTGTTGAGCGGACTCGAAACAGAGTAAGGGCGCAACCAATCACAACAAGGTTCCTTCGCGTGCAGGTTTTCCATACAAAAAACTGAAATTGTTCAAGGAGAATAATTAAACGAAAATTGTTTATAGTTTTGTGACTTAGCAACTTAGCTTTTCGCCTTTCGTTGCCGCATTCCTTCGGTATCCATACCACCATTCCCCCCCCCCCCCCGGCAAAGCTGCACGCGAGGTAACCTTCTGTCCTTTGAGAAAAAAGAAAGAAGAGAAAATAGAGGTCTGGAACCTTGGCGGTCCGTTAGCACTTGCTGGGAGTGAGTGTAATACAATATCTTAGATAAACATGCACATAAGTAAACATGAGCATCAACAAGAATCGTAAAACACTTAAGCTTTATTCAACTACGCACAGGATCTGCGCCTGGCTTTGTATAAAGGATTACATGCTACAGCGGCAAGACTTGTACAAAAGGGGTTGCCGGGAGACCCGGCAACCGCGCCTTATGGATAGAACTTACGAAGATGCTCGATATTCCAGGAGTTGCTCACCGGAATACTATCTTTGGTCTCCAGGCGGACTGCGCCAGGCCTGGTGACTCGTACTACCCGATAAGGGCCTTCCCACTTCGGCGTCAACTTGTTGGAATTCTTGGCCGATTGAACGCGCCGAAGAACAAGGTCGCCTTCCTCAAGACTTCGGGCATGAACCTTGCAGCTATGATAGCGGCGCAAGGCTTGTTGGTAGCGTGCAGCTCGCACAGCAGCCTGAAGACGATCTTCCTCAAGGAGCAACGCGTCATCTTGCCGCAGCTGCTCTTGCTCAAGCTCATCATAGGCGAGCACTCGAGGTGACCCGTATGTGAGTTCCGTGGGGAGAATTGCTTCCGCCCCATAAACTAGGGAGAAGGGTGTCCGGCCAGTGGCTCGATTTGGTGTCGTCCTGATTGACCAAAGAACCACCGGCAACTCATCAATCCAGCGCCTTCCGCATTTGCGCAGCTTGTCGAAAGTTCTTGTCTTGAGACCACGCAGCACCTCAGCATTCGCCCTTTCCGCTTGGCCGTTACTCCTTGGGTGAGTAACAGAAGCAAAAAAAATCTTGCCGCCAAGGTCTTGGACATACTGCATAAAGGTGTGGCTCGTGAACTGTGTGTCGTTGTCGGTGATGATCCTGTTGGGTACTCCAAAACGGCAAACTATTCCCTTGAAGAACTTGACGGCTGATTGTGCTGTCACCTTCCTCACTGCTTCCACTTCCGGCCACTTTGTAAACTTGTCGATTGCTACGTACAAGTATTCAAAGCCCCCGGTAGCACGGGGAAAAGGGCCCAAGATGTCGAGCCCCCAGACCGAAAATGGCCAGGAGAGAGGTATTGTCTGAAGAGCTTGAGCTGGTTGATGTAATTTCTTTGAATGAAACTGACACGCTTCACACTTGGTTACTAGTGCAGTTGCATCCTGGAGAGCAGTGGGCCAAAAGAAACCTTGCCGGAATGCCTTACCGGCAAGTGCTCTTGATCCTATGTGGGAGCCACATATGCCTCCATGTATCTCCGCCAACAGCTCCAGTCCATCCTCCCGAGGAATGCACTTTAACTTCACACCGTTCGGCCTCTTTCTGTACAGCACGTTGTCCACGAACTGGTACATACTAGACTGACGGGCTAGTTTTTCCGCTTCTTCCTGCTCCTCAGGGAGTTCTCCTGTCTGAAGGAAATGGACGATGTGTTGTGCCCATACTGGAGCCTGGGGCTCAACAGCAAGGACTAAAGGCATATCTTCTGCCGCGGGGCCTGTTGTCTCGACGGCAAAGGCTCGAGGCCCTGCCGGAGCCTGTTGCCCCCCGACAAGCTTGGCGGGAGCATTCGTCTAGACGGCAAGAGCCTGAGCCCCTGCTGGAGCCTGTTGTTCACCGACAAGCTTGGCGTCGTTCCCGGTAACTTCCTTGCTGGCGGCTTCTGGGAGCTCTACCGGGAAGTACTTGCCGGAACTCAACTTCCTCCTTTTCTCTTGTCCCATCGATGGTGTCACGAATGGTTGAGTCAGTCGAAGCACAAAAGTTCCTGGTTCCACAAGTAACTTGAGAGCAGCGCATTTTGACAGGCCATCAGCAATGCTGTTCTCTGTACGAGGAACGTGCTCCATTTGTAGGCCATCAAAATGCTCTTCCAACTTCCTCACTTCATCTACATAAGCTTCCATCAACGGGCTCTAATAGTCTTTATTGACTTGCTTGACAACAAGTTGAGAATCACCCTTGACAATGAGTTTCTTGATTCCAAGGTCTGCCGCGACCCTGAGGCCGGCAAGCAGCCCTTCATACTCGGCAGTATTGTTCGCTGACCTCTCCCGGGGAAAATGCATCTGAACCACGTATTTGAGGTGTTCTCCGGTGGGTGCGACAAGCAGCACGCCAGCACCGGCTCCTTGCAGCGAGAAAGCTCCATCAAAATACATGACCCACTCTTGATTTTTTTCCTTGCCGGGGAGAGTTGACTCTGGAACTTCTTCATCTGGCGTTGGGGTCCTTTCTGCAATGAACTCTGCCAAAGCTCTGCTCTGTATGGTTGAAGTACTTTCAAACTTGAGACCAAAGCTCGATAGCTCCAAAGCCCACTCCACAATCCTGTCGGTAGCATCTGGGTTCCGCAAAATCCGCTGTAATGGAAAGCGAGTGACAACGGTGATCTCATGTGCTTGGAAATAATGGCGCAGTTTCCTCGAGGCCATGAGGAGGCCGAAGAGCAACTTCTGTACACCAGAATATCTTGACCTAGCCCCCTGCAAAAGGGAGCTGACAAAGTAGACCGGGCGCTGCACCATCTTCTTCTTCTGTATTGCTTGACTTGACTGCGCAGATTCAACCTTGTCGGCACCAGATCCTGTCGGGGAAGGTCCTAGCTCGTCACTTGGCGGTCCTACCACTGACGCTGCTTCTTCATCAGTTTCTCTCTCCGCCACCAACGCAGCACTCACCACTTGATTTGTTGCCGCTAGATACAGCAGCAACGGCTCTTGTGGCTTTGGCGCGACTAGCACTGGCGGAGAGGAGAGGTACCTCTTCAAATCCTGCAGCGCTGCCTCCACTTCCGGAGTCCATTTCATTGGACCTGCTTTCTTCAAAATTTTGAAAAGGGCAGGGCGCGCTCAGCAGATTTGGAGATAAACCTACTCAGAGCAGCAACGCAACCGGCAAGACGACGCACATCCTTGACATGTCTTGGTGCTTCGATTTGCTCAATTGCTTTGATCTTGTCGGGATTTGCTTCAATTCCACGCTGAGACACAAAGAACCTGAGAAGCTTGCCGGATGGAACACCAAACACACATTTCTCAGGGTTGAGCTTCAAGTTGATCTTGCGTAGATTTGCAAATGTCTCTTCTAAGTCCGATATGAGTGTTGCCTTGTCCTTGGTTTTGACCACTATGTCATCCATATATGCTTCCATATTTCTATGTAGCTGGGGCTCAAAACCAATCTGGACTGCTCTTGCAAATGTAGAACCAGCACTTTTCAACCCGAAAGGCATACGCAAAAAGAAGTACGTACCACATGGGGTGATGAATGTGGTCTTCTCTTCGTCTTCCTTGGACATGAAAATCTGATGATAGCCTGAATAGGCGTCAAGGAACGACAGCAAGTCACAGCCGGCAGTGGAGTCCACAATCTGATCGATGCCCGGCAAGGGAAAAGGATCTTTTGGACAGGCTTTATTGATATCTGTATAGTCAATACATAGCCTCCATTTTCCATTCGCCTTGCGCACTACAACTGGATTAGCCAACCATGTTGGATGAAGTACTCCTCTAACCAAGCCCGCCGCTTCAAATTTCTTAATTTCTTCGGCAATAAACTGTTGCCGCTCCAAAGCTTGCTTCCTGACCTTCTGTTTGACGGGCCGCGCGTGTGGACAGACGGCAAGGTGGTGCTCAATCACCTCCCTGGGAACACCGGGGATATCGGATGGTTGCCATGCAAACACATCGACATTCGCCCGCAGGAACGCAACGAGCGCGCTTTCCTATTTGCTGTCAAGATTGGAACTTATGGTGAAAGTTCCTCCCGTGCCATCTTCCTTGGCGGGCACCTTCTTGGTTTCTAGTGGAGCCGCTTTGGATTTCTTGCTCTTGTCGGTGGAGCTCTCAGGCACATCCTCAACAGGAGCGCAACACTCTGAAGAGGTGCGCTTGCCGGAGTGTGCGCGAGAGGCCTTGCTGGTCCTCTTCCCCCCGGGAGCTTCAGTGGCAGGAGCAAGTGCCTTGGCGGCAGACGCTGCAACTGCCTCCCGGTAAAGCTGATCGGTGCAAACAAGCACATCTTTCTTGTCGGGGTTGACAGTAATGACGCTTATTGGCCCGGGCATCTTCAATGTATTGTAGGCATAGTGTGATGCCACCATAAACTTGGCCAGCGCTGGGCGGCCAAGGATCCCACTATACGGCAATGGAATCTTGGCGACGTCAACACTACTAGAAAAAAGGCTATTAGTGGCGCACCTGTTTTTGCTATTAATGGCGCACTATAGGTGCGCCACTATTAACACGCCATTAGTAACAAATAGTAATGGCGCACCTCTGGTGCGCCATTAGTAATCCAAATACTAGTGGCGCACCACCTGGTGCGCCATTACTAACACTTCAGGTGCGCCATTACTAGCAAAACAACCACGGTGGTGTTAAAACTAGTAATGGCGCACCACAACCACGGTGCGCCATTACTAGTTTTAACTAGTAATGGCGCACCACAACACGGTGCGCCACTAGTAACAAATTTTTTTTTTCAAAAATTTTTTTTTTTGAAAAATAATTTTTTTTTCAAAAAAAAATTTGTTAGTAGTGGCGCACCGTGGGTGTGGTGCGCCACTACTAACAAAAAAAAATTCAAAAAAAAAATTTCGAATTTTTTTTTTTCAATTTTTTTTAAATTTTTTTGCTTAATCTCACAGGAAAAATAATTTAAAAACAAAAAATGAAATAGAATCATAATTTTTATTATAGTAAGAATATTACAATGTCTTTACAAGTATCCAATAAAAGAAAAATTACAATGTCTTGTGATCTGGGGCTGGATTCCCCCAAGCCGCCGCCGCTCTCTTCCTCCTCCTCTCCCCCAAGCTAGGAGAACAGACGCTTGGCGCCTGCTCCATCTCCCCAAGTTAGTCCTTCTCGGCTGCTCCCATCAATCGCCACTACCGAATCAGTCACCATAGTCGCCTCGGGCTCATCACGTACCTAGTCGCCGCTGTGCAGAACGATCACACAAGACAATTTGCTGGTTTCATCGGGTTGGTTTATCAGCGCACGCACATACCTTGAGGGCAAACCACTCAGATTTAAACTCATTTATTTCACATGCAAATATAGATGCAACTAAATGCTGATTCTAGGATAATGAAACTGGCAATCACTGGGCATCATCAGAGACATACAAAAACTCAGAAACCACATTTCCCTATTATTTAGATATGAACCTACTATTTTTGAAAACAAAAGAACTATATTGGCAGGCACGCAAGTGGTAGATATATCATACTAACCTTTTCTTTTCGGCTTGCACTTCTGCCACAAACCGTAGCAGAGGACCCTTCAACAGGCAGATTCAATAAATACTGGCACTTCTAGAATGTCCTTCAGGTTCAGTTGCAAAGCTCAAACCTGAAAGCATCAAAAGATCAGATAACCTTAGTGTACATTTTTCGTCGTGGGGGAAACAAGCCAACAAATGGGCGACATAACCGAGAGTACTGCTAGCTTTTTAATTAGAATATTGTACTGCTAGCCAGCAAAGCTTCGGGATTTTAGGTTAAGGTTCAACTGGAAACACCACAAGATGAGATAAAACCCACGCCTACGCACTTTGTTACAACAACATTTTCTTCCAAGATGACCACACTGCTAAATTAGAATAAGTAAACTTTCCATATATAAGCGACTGCATATAACTCTTTGTCCGATGAATGAGAACAGTAGCAAACTGATAAATATTCGTGAGCAGAAATACAACTTGTGTATTTGCCTCCTCCTAGCATCAACACCATACCAGGAGTTTGGTTTGCTACTATTAACAATTCTGAAAATAACCAACTAATCAACCAACAGCCTCAGTAACAACACAAGCCAAGAAGAGCCAGCCAGCAAGACTTTCTTGAATCCTGGGAGGCGTCACATTGTTATACCCTTCACATCCTGGGAGGCGTCAAGGCTCTGCCGGGCCACCTCAACCGAAGGGTCTCCCATCTGCCAAAGAAAGTCGACACGCTTTAGTGCACACCAATCCGGACAAGGGCTAAGAACCGATAGATACTACTATGTTGAGAAAGTAATCGCGCGCGAGAACATCAAGTTACTATGTGACTGGACAGTGAAGAACTAGACTAGAGCACGACAATGAGGTGCGATAAACTGAAAAGCATCATTTTGGTTAATAAAAGCAAAGCCGTCACGAATCTACCAAAAGATGCGAACTAAAACTTCAGACCAGAGAAAACACAACATACTATTCAAACTCAATAGTTGCAGCGCTACTTGCGTCTCGTCTCAGCAAAATCATGGGATTTGACCAACTATAAATAGAAGAAATAAGGATGTAGCCTACAATAGCACCCAGCATACAACAGATGGATGATCCATAACAACAATGAATGATTTCGCCCCCTATAGCCTACAGCAGCGCCTATATCATCTCTTCTTAACTTCAGACTGGTTGGAAAGGAAGTACCTCTAGGACAACAACAATATAGTCTACAACAACACCTATATATACACACAATCATAACATGATGTTGCAATTCGAATTGACCCAGAGCATGAATGATCAACCAACCAATCGACATATCGAAAATGGATTAAGCTGAAGATGGAGCGAACCTGTAAGGGGTCTCACCGCCAAACTTTTTCTGGTCCTGCTCATGGTTGACCGAAAACTGCAGCAGCAGGGTCCTCTCCTTGTTGCTGAAATCCGGGTAATGCGCCGAGATGGCGTAGAACCTGCAGTCCGCCAACAAACAGAACAAACAGAGTAACTCAGTTCCATTTGCCACACAATAGAATAGAACAAAACAAAATCCAGCGATGACCCAAAAATGTTATGCTATATTGATTACATATGTCTGCAGCGTGTCTCTTATTCTATAACCAGGAGTGGTTTGTTAATTCTTAACATGGAGTGCTGAAAAACACATAGAACACTGCATTCCCACCAACGGAAGTTGGCAATATCATTCAGCATTGGGCCTCATTCAATTCCAATTTCCAAGACAGGAACCATATCTTAAAATGACAAGAAAACACAACAGATTGGTTGGGTGGAGATACTGTACATGTGTTAAAACTAACCAGACCAGAAAATTGGTTGGTGGAGGAAAAAACAAAGTTGTTCGATTATAAAAATCAGTGTTAAGAGAATTGAGAAGGTTCTTCCAAGTAGCATGTCACCTTAGCATTTCAATAATACAAAGATTATAAACTTAATTAATGTTGCAGGTGAAGAGAGAACAAAAGAAAGAAAAAGAATACTCCCTCCGTTCGGAATTACTTGACTTCATTTGTATGCAAATTTATACTAGCTTAGTTCTTTCCCCGTGTCATCTAATTCCGAACGGAGGGAGTACAACACAAGTTTAGATCGAACACTATCAGGGTGACAAGAAGCAAACTAAGTGCATCATGAAGCCATATTCTGCAAGACCAAACTACCATGGGGGTTTTGCCGTTTTGCCTAAAAAGAATACAGATTCCAATAAACTGCAGTCTGAATGACTAGTGCCTGGTTCAGAAAAGACCATCATTGCAGCTAGGCAAGTAATTAACCAGTGTAAGAAGCACATAATTTGTTTGAGAGAAAATAAGCATTTGTACAGTGGAAGTTTCTCAACAAGAAGGGCAGCTGATACCAAAGTTGCTCAGTTCATAGTTCCGAATGGATATGCTATCCTCATAGTAGGTCTCAGGTTAACAAGAAGTCCATCATTGCAGCCATCAAGCCGGAAAATAAACATTGCCTAAGGAAAATAAGCAAACAAACTACTAACTGAAGCGTGGAAATTTCGTTAAAGTGATACCAAGGTTGCTCAGTTTATATAGTTCTGAATGGGCATATTATCCTCATAGTGTGTCTCAGGTTAATAAGAAAAATTATCATTGCAGCCAACGAAGATAATAAGCAAAGTACTCTTTTAGTGTGAACTATTACACACACAACAAAACAACAGTAGCAACAAACCACACAAGCATACAGTAGACAAGATAACAAATATTATTGAGAGCATAAGAGCCATTGGAAATGGAGGTGCTCAGAATCAGATGAACAATCATGAGATCATCATCAATTTCATTATAAATCGCAATATAATCAATATCACGAATATTGTTATTGAGAGTATCTATGTGTGTATGCATGAGACACCAAATAAATGGAGAGGGTGTCATTGCATAATTAGATAAGCCAGAATCATCACAGCAGCCTCCAGTTCCACTATGAGCAGTAAGAGGTTGTTTGGTACACTATCTTGCCGCTGAATGCTACACCTAGCCTTCACACTCCCTGTTGGCGCAAAATCCAGTGGAGACAGGAGGATTCAGATGTCAATCCCATAAGATTAAGACAGATAAACAAACACTAGCAGTAGGTGCCAGTCTAGACAAATCACCCAACCAACCAACCCATCCATATGAACTATGCACCCTAGCACTGTCAGTGACGAAACTGAACCCTAACTAACAGAGGACAACACATGAACAATCAGAAACAAGAGAGCTGACATTGTACTAGTAGATCGAAACAAGAGCTGGCACCGAGTCTAGCACCGTACCAAATCGAAACGAGAGAGGGGGGAGAGAGGAAAAGGGAGACCTTCCATGGCGGCACGGCGTCCCGAGAAGAAGAATCCTCCTCCCCCTCCATCGAGTTGGGTTGGTCATGCTTGATGGTGTCGGAGCAGGGGGAGTGCGGCGTCCCGAGCTCCATGGCATGGCCCTTGACAACGGCGCAAATCCGCTGCATCTGGCCGCCGTCTCCTCGCGCACGGCCGCTCGCGATGTTGGGTGGGGACAGATGGTTCTGTCGCATTGACTTCACGCGCCCACTGCTTAAGTTGGCGGTGGGAAGAATGCAAGGAAGCACCTCCGTCAACTCTTGTTCACTGGACTCGTCGTCCTCTTCCATGTCATCATCAGCCCCCTCTTGCTTGTCGCGGCCTCGAGTGGGCCGATCCTTCTGTTGCTTGGCCTTGCCGCGGCGACCTCCTCGGCCACCGCGCTTCTTGCCGGACCCTTCAGCACCATCTTGAGCCTTCTCCTTATCTCGCATCTCGTATTCGGCCTTCTTCTTCTCGACAAGTTGCTCAACTTGCCGGCAGTCCTGGAGATCATGGCCCTTGGTGCGGTGGATCTTGCAATACTGCTTGCCGGAGCCATCTGGCTTGTCAGCAGCCGCCAAGGCCTGGCAGGAGGTGCACCCGGCAACATCCTTGCCGGGGTCGTCAACCTTGGCCTTCTTGGCGGTGCCGGGGTTGCCGGACCCCTCGATAGCAAGCACGGCCTTGCCCTTGCGCTTCCTGTTGCGCCGCCGACCCTTCTTTGTCGGGGCGGCATCGTCTTCATCGTCGGAATCGGCCCCTGCGCCAGTGTCCTCGCCGGGGAGCCTCCTCCCTTCTTCAGCGCGAGCACACTTATCTGCCAGAGCATAGAGCTCGGCAACATCCCTGATCTTATTCATCGCCAACTCTTCCCGCATCCTGCGGTTGCGCACGTTCTGATGGAACGTGCTGATGACAGCGGCAGGATGAACGTCTGGAATGTTGTGATGTATGCGGCTGAACCTTTGGATGTACTTGCGCAGGGTCTCGCCTTCCTTCTGGGGGATGAGATGTAGATCACTCTCCTGGCCAGGAGCTTGATGGCCTCCGGTGAAGGCGCCAACAAACTAGTGGCACAGATCTGCCCAGGAAGAAATGGATCCTTCCGGCAAATGCATCAACCACGACCTAACGTTGGGCTTGAGCACCAACGGGAAGTAGTTGGCAAGTATCTTGTCGTCATGACCCCCGGCAGCCTGCACCGCAATGGTGTAGATGCTCAGGAATTCTGATGGGTGAGTCTTGCTGTCATATTTCTTCGGAACCTCCGGCTTGAATGTGCGGGAGTTGGGCCACTGGACTCGCCGCAGCTCACGGGTAAACGCTGGACAACCCACCTCGTAAGGTAGATCGACAGGATACCCCGGCGCTGACTTGTCTACAGTGGGCCCCGCGCGCTTGTCGGACTGGTAGCGTGCTTCCCGCCGCCGCTCAATGGTGGTTCGAGCGTCTTCCTTGCCTCGCTCCCGAAGAACTTGACGTTGATCGCGGTGAGTTCGCGGGTCGGATGACGCCGTGGAATCGCCCTCACGAGTGTCGACCCGTCGAACCAGCGACTGCTGTTGCCGCAGTGGGGGCTCCGCCTGCTCTGGCTTATCTTCGTTGGCAAGGCCAACGAGGCTCTGAATGGCGGCTCTCCATTCCTCGAGATTGTCCGCAGCAGGAGGAAAGTTTAGAAGCAGCTGCGCGCGTGCTAGCGCTTCTGCTCGTGTAGGTGGTGGTGACAGGTGCGAACAACGTGAGGTGCTCTGACTCCTAACCGTGTTAGGAGGAGCAACATCACGATCTTGCGACCGCACGCCACTTCCACCAGCACGTGGACGTGCATGTTGGTCTCGCGCATCTCGAGGATGATGCTCAGGAGACTTTCCGTGGGGACGCCCGGAGCCACCAACGTCACGGCGATGTTCATCGCGCGCGCCCTGAGAAGGTCGCGGCGCGTGCTCCGACGTGGGTGTCTTGGAAGGCGGCCTTCCATCTCTGGAGTTTGCTGCACCGCCTACTGGCAGCACGGCTCCGTCCTTGGATCTAGCGGCGCGAACAACGCCGCTCGCCTGGCTATAGTCGCCAGAACATCGTGGAAGCTCTGGATCTCTACTTCCTCCACCCGCGTCGACACCGTCGCCCGTGCGTGTAAGCACAGGCGCAGCGGACGTAGATGGTCCAACCGCCGTGAAACCCTTCCTCTTGGGGGCCATGGCGATGAAGATGATGAAGAACTGGCGCGCTAGTCACCAGATCAGGTCCGCACAACCTCGCTCCCCCTACCTGGCGCGCCAAAGATGTCGGAGAAACGACACCTATGGGACCGGGAGGATCCCTTTACGATTCGGCAGGGAGAAGGTTTGCACAGAGAGCAGATCAAGCAATCAACACGCGGGAATTTTACCCAGGTTCGGGCCGCAAAGATGCGTAAAACCCTACTCCTGCTTGGTCGTATTAGGTGTGTTCTAGCTTAAGTTCTGGCAGCGCTACAGTACTCAGCAGCTACACATGCAGAATGGGATGAAAAAGATCCCTCTCTCCCTGTAGCTACGCCTTGGGCCTCCTTTTATATGTTCGAAGGGGTCACCAACAGTGGCGCACAGTGCATACATGAGGTATAAAAGTAGCTACAGTGCTATCATACCTAACACTGACGGTTTAGGACAAGAACATTAAATGCTCCGTTGAGGTGTCCCTTAGCGTCTTGGGGCTGGAAAAAGGGGCCGTCCCATCGCACCGCTTAAGCCCATCCACTGCTAGCACCTGACACGTTACCAGGAGGACAACAGCTAAAAGACAAGCTGGTGACCATACTGGAGCGGTGACAGGGCAGCGAAGGCTTGCTGGGTGCGAGCCTTGCCGGGATTGCAAGCCATCCCGGCAAGATCTTGCCGGGGCTCCAACCTCCAGTCTTCTATCTTCTGATTATTGCCTTGTCTTGGATGCCTTCTTGACTTTATGAACTTGCATTTGGTTGTCTCCCGGCAAGCCTTGCCGCAGGCGTGGCTACAACTACCCGTGCACAAGTACGGGGTACTAAAGGACCCAATCCTTAGTGCACCGACACTACCGTGTTACTTTTAGCAATGCAGATACCATTGGAGATGTTGTCGTTTAATTACCATTTGCTATTTTTGGTGGATGTTAACCCTGTTGTAGTTAACATGCCTTTCCATGTACTTCTGCAGGGCTGCAATGCGTCATATTTTAGTCGCATCCCAATGTCTTATAGTATTTTACATCATTTGTGCAATTACAGTTTAGTTTCTAACATTTAATTGTTTCTTGTAGGTACATATGTCAGCGGTAATGATCCATGCTTTGACCCAGATGAAGACCTCGCCGTCGACTTGGGGCGGGCTCTCGCCCAGATGAAGTGTCGCACCAACTACCCCTCTGGATTTACCAAATATGAATTGTCTAGTTTATTTTTACCAATACCAGTTGAAATGGCTATGTTTTGTATGGTTGGTGTGTTAAGCCTGTTGTAGTAAACACGTCTAACCGGTATTAGCTATTTTCCCTACCTTTTTATTGACAACTGAACCATTCTCCGCTCAAGCAACACTTGACTTGTGATGTTTAGCTCTGTTAATTTCAATTTCACCAGTACTAGTTTCATGTCTGTAGTTAACACATGCCTTGTTTGTTTCAGTAGTGCACACTGTGATGTTCAAGTATGAACTTTCTAGTTTAATTTCACCAATAACAGTTACAAATTTACAATGCCTATGCTAGGTTGTTGTTAAGCATGTTGTAGTGAATAGTTATATCCATTTATTACTCTGTCTCTTTGCTACCGTGCTACTCTTCGCAATGAAGATATCATTGGAGATGATGTAGTTTAATTATATTTGTTATTTTTGGTGGATATTAACTATGATGTAGGTAACATGCCTTTCCATGTACTTACGCAGGGTCGCAATGCGCGATGTTATTGTTTACCGTCGAGGTTAGTCGCATCCCAATGTCTTATAGTATTTTACATCATTTGTGCAATTGCAATTTAGTGTCTAACATTTACTTGTTGCTTGTAGGTACACATGTCAGCGGTACTGATCCACGCTTCGACCCCTTTTGCGTACGGGGTAATGAGATATCCATGAACAAGTGTCAAGTGAGGAAACTAAAAAATTGTTAAGCGGAAGAGACGGGTGATGGAAATTAAACTCTTTATTTACATTTTATCCAAGACAACAGTGAACTTTAGGATGATAAGTAATCTGTTGTCTTCTTTTCTTCCCACAACAAGTTACTCTATTAGACATGAGTATCTGAAAGTTTTCTCTTTTGAATGGTTTCCAAAGCAATTTACTCATGATTACCTTGCAACTACATGACCGGAATGGAGGCAACGAAGGTTGAAGTATATAATTCATACTACCATGATAATGGTCTAGAAATCTTCTTGAGGCGGTGAAGGATGGATGGGCGATCATCAGAAGGGGTTGGACAAAAGTTGTGCACGCCTTTGGCATGGAGGAGGGCACATTATGGGCATTCCGCTTCTTCAACATCATTGATAGCCAAAAGGATTTACAATTCTCTCTTCACCTTTACCGCTTCTAATACTATATATTGTGGTTCATCATATTTAAACTTATGTCGAATTATGTAACTGTTGAACATATTGTACCGAGATTTTGATTTATGCATTGGTTGTTAAATCATTGTAAATAGGGTATGTATTTGATGGATGTGAAATATTTGAATTCCACATTTCATAATTCAAATTTTGAAATTTCCTATTTGAATAATTAATTAATGACAAAATAGTAACTATTAGGTAATAAATAAATTACAGTACACACGATTAGAAAGAAAAACAACGTGTGCAATGGAAAAATATATTACACATGATTCTTTGATGTATAACGTGCACGAATCCCAACGGTACACCAAACGGTCGCATATCATATGCATGTGGGATTGTCAACAATATCACACACGTTTCCATACCATATGCATGTGCGATTGGCGGAAATACCATAAACGGTTCAAACCCGTGTGTGTAATACAGGACGAAAAGAACACGGTTCACATATGCAACGTGTGTGTGGTAGGAATACCTATCACACACACTTATTAAATGGACATGTTGGCGATACTAGAGTCACCGCACATATTTTACAGTTTCTAACTGTGTGTGATAACGTACCTATCGCAAATAGGTTGATAGATTAAATGTTTTTGATATCTATCTTTTGCACACGAGCATACCTGTGTAATCGTGTCGGATGTCTGATGGACCACAAACGTAACATCTAGGTGTAACGTGTGGGATAATCCACGACTTCGCATATGATTACTTTGGGAAATCATTAGCACACGCTCGCCCCATCGCAAACGATTTATCTCGGTCGTGTGTGATGGACCCCCTATCGCACACACAGGCAATGCGACGGTTTAAAACTACATCACGGAAAGGGATTAACAACCGTTTGTATAGGAGTTAACTGTACTAGTGTGTCAAAATATTTGACCAGCTAAACCCGCGGAGCAATCACAAGTGACAGATTAGTGTCACCAAAAATGATTTTAGGCGACAGATGGGCCTATCATAGGTGACATTCTTGGCATTCACCGAAAATGACCATGAGTGACAATTTTGGGTTCGTCGCCTAAGGCACGATCTTGCGTGACGAAGGAAGTGGTACCGTCAAGATTTTAATTTTTATGATGGGGCTTCAGTGACGGTGGGGGTGACGGCCGGAAAATGTCACCAGACCATTTTTATGATGAAAAATGGTTTTACGTGACAAAAGTGAACCGTCGCAAAATCGCCGAGATTTTTGTAGTGTTCATGGCCTTCCTACTGTTCGTGATGATATCTTCTTGAGAAGAAAGGATGCACCTTTTCTCCTTTGCCACCTTCAGCTTCTCCATGTTCACCTCCATATTGCATTGCTCCTCTAGCTCTTTCATCTTTTTCTTCACATATTCAGCACCCTTTGTTGACTTCTCATAGTCGATCTTCTGCCCCTTTGCATCTTTCCATTCAAATAGCTTGCTCACATCTGCCAATTTCATTGTACTTACTGGACAAGAACACATTTTGTTTATTAAGCTTGGCTAGCTCTCTCTCTCTCTCATAAGCTTGTTTGTCAATCACCCTCCCACTATTTTGCTAATGAAACATCTCCCAAATCTTTGTCGACACCTTTGTAGTATGATAGACTAAGGCTCATCAACACAGTCAACCACTCCATAGTTAGGACCTCTTTGCAAATAATAGTTAACCATACAATGGATATGAGTCACGCTAACCTAATAATTGTACTTTAACAAACAAGATTCAGTTAAATTCAGGCACATTTAACTACACAGTGAACTATAACAAGTTAACTACAAAGTAAAAGTTAAAAAGTACACTCTGACAAAGTTTAGATAACTACACACCATCACTATAGTTATTGTTTGTTTCTACTGCTCACTGAAATTAAGTTCATGTAAGCCACACACTAGATATTAGTAATGCTGCAAAACAAACTTTAACAAATAAACACCTGTAATGCAGATAACTAGGCAATGAAATCAAACAACCACACACTGAAAGTACAAATCTTTCTATTAACAACTTCAACAACCATTAAATTTAGTTAACTAGACACTAAACAGTAAACTACAACTATAGTATAAAACTACCATGTTTCTCTCCACACCTTCAACAACAACATTCAAAATTCATCGAAATTGCATCTTTTTCTTCAACAACAAGATTCAGTTAAATTTAGTGAAACTACCAACTTTCTCTTCAACAGCAACATTCGGTTAAATTTAGTGAAACTATCATCATTTTCTTCAACAACAACATTCAATTAAATTCATATAACAATTTTACTACACATATAAGTACACACTTAAATCAAACAACTATAGACTGAACTACCGTCAATACTATGAACAATAGGATCGAGTGCAACTTAGTCCAACTATGCAGACTACGCGCCAGTTACAAAGCAAAGTGCTAAGCTAGAAGAACAAGTCCAACACTTCTTACCCACGCAACACACTCATAAAACCTCCTCCCAATGTCTATGTCATCAAATGTCACACATTTCTTGGCACTAGCCTGGTGAAGCTTGCATTTCATGGACGGATCCACCACTATCCCATAGAAAGAAGCATCCATAATTGTCTCAGGATTCTCCTACATTGGTAAGATCTAGATTAACCAATGAATCCTTGCAACGAGGCTCAAATGAGATCTCAAATCAAAAATCCACAAATCCAAACCCTATCCCTAACTCAAAACCGTTGGAATACTTACCCACAAATCCATGTCCATGCCGGTGTACTAGAGGTTGTCGGCGCTGCTCTCCTCACCGTCTTTCCACAAAGGCATCCCCCCTGATATGTGAGTGGTCGGTTTTGTTGGCGTGAGATTTTCTAACAAAATTAATCAACAACGATGAGGTGTATGCCACTGATAATTACATCTTTGGTACTAGACTTTTGTTCTTTGCCTTTAGGCCCGAACAGAGGGAGTAATGAATATATATGCATGATTTAAGAGTGTGGATTTCTTTCTCCCGAGCACCATGGATCCTGATTTTTGCAAATGCAAAAAACGAGATCTCTATATTTAAAATTTTATGGAAATAAATTTACACATAGCTAGTGATGTATACTGCATTATGTAAATTTTCATGTTGAAGTAAGTTATATTGCTAGAAACGCATGACTATTTCTTTTTATGTAGCTCACACAAAAATGTGTTTCATCATGAAAATTAAGAAATGTAGTGTACATCCCCATGTATGTGTATATTTTTCAGATTTTTTTTTAAACTTAAAATATGATTTCCTAACTTTTTTAGCGCCTCTTTGATTTGCAGGATTCTCAAAATGCAGAAATACAAAAAATATAGGATTGAAGTGGCATGCCCACTTAAATCCTATATGATGAGCATAGTGTGTTTGTTGGCATCGAAAACTAAATGAATTATAGAAATAGTCAGAGTGGGTGCTAGATTTCCTATGAAATGTATAAAAGATTTCTTAGAAAAAAAATTCTGTAGGATCAAACCCTACGAATCAAACGTTAGTAAAAATCCTAAGAATCCTCTACAAATCATACTAATCCGGGTTCCATGGAGCTCAGGATCCAAAAGGCATTTCTGCGTTTTTAATATCTAGTAGCAAACATGCTCGTGTGTTGCAGCGGGAGAAAAACCTATCTTCATGTTCTTCTACTAAAAAACACAACGTACAAAACGCGAGTATCAAGATGTGGTAGAGAAATATGCAAAACTTTGATGTTTTTACTATTATTTTTGGCTCACATTGTAAACATCTACAGAACTGAACCTCATCTACGTGAAAAGTTGGTGTCGAGGAAGATGAATCTTTGACAAAATAACAAAGAAAACTATAACATACATAAATATTTTTAAAAAAATTAGGACAACAAAATTTCAATTATCCCAAAAGTTATAAAACTCTGGATCAGTTTTTACTTATAAAACTATCTATATCTACTATTAAAGAAATAGGTATTCTTGTTCCATCATGCTATTTGGCACAAAACATCGAGATGTTTCTATCAATCAACTCGCAATTCACTTTTAAGTCAGATTTTTTGCTTTTACAAAAAGTCGCGTGATGTTTTTCGTAGTTTTAAGTCAAATTTCGTCTTTGCAGGGATCCCCCCTAATAATTTGGTAATCAACCCGTAGTACATATCAAATTCTTTTGAAAAATATCCATATCTTTTAAACCATAAGTACAAATTCAATATGTTACATATGAAATTTCTTAGAAAAATGTGTAGAATCTCAATATGATGTTATTTTATTAACCATATAAAAAATGCTATTTAGGATGCAACCTTAATCAATAGTGAATGATCCATCTTTCTTTCATATCGATGTCAATCTCATTGGAATATGAACACCTCAGAAGACAAAGTTTAGAGACGAAAAACCCATCGATAAGTGCTCACGCACCTCACCAAATCTCACAAAAAAAGATTTCTCAACTTATGCTGAGAGAGACGTCTTAGAATTAACAACATTCAAACGTGTTATGATGAAGAGGTGATAAGCAGCATAAGTGACAACACAGATGAGATGTCATGTGTTTTGTTTTTGCGGGTGGAGATGCCATGTGTTGAAAGAAAGGACGTGGACTCGTAGTTACTCGGTCAGGGAAGTACAATATCTTTTTCTTCCATTACAACGCACGTCTCTTTTGCTAATTTTTATCTTATAAAAAATGGCATGTCTTTTGCACGCATCCCAACATGCGTTCCAAACTATCGATTATCGACCGCATAGAAATCACAATGCCCCATTAATTAATAACCACGTGATGATATCGACGTCTGTGTCCACAAATGGCCAAAAAATACACCATAGTAATTGAGCTATGGACTATTGAACTTGTAGAGACCATGTATGTACATAACATGGGGTATATTAATCAATCAGCTTCGTCTAATATACACAATCAGGTGTAGAGGCAGGTGTGAGATTTAGGCAGCTCCCGGTTACATTATTTCTGATTGCGACCATCAACTTCAAATACGTTGCTGTCGTAGCCGATCGGATTCGATCTTAGGCTATGTAAGATGATTTAGCATCTCTGTACAGAGTACTGTACTACTCAATTGGGTCATCATGCAAACCAGGTAGGTTAAATACTAAGCACGCGGTGGGCATGGTAAGCAATCGTAAAATCTCTCAAAAAAAAGGTTAAATAATAGGCACGCGGTGGACGATGTGATCTCGTGGTATATTTCGCCATAAAATAAAAGTGAGTTGCTAGAAGTATATAACCCTATGAAAGAAGAGCTTGCATTTCATGAAGCTACCCAGGAGTGAGATAGCTATCAGTTGTACTCAGTCTCGGACCGCCATGGTATACTGGCTGCTCTCCTTCGCCTTATGCCCTGTAGTGTATCCAGCATCTACCGCCGGACCTTGTAAATCTGACCCCTCAAGTCCACGGGCAGTGACCGATCATGCCTCAAATTTATTACTCTACATCCGAGTCTTTCATGTTTCAACCCCTAGATCCATACAAAGTATGCAAAAGAAATCCTACGTACTACATACTACGTACTACTCTAGTTATCATCGTCGGAGATGTCCACGATGTCGGTGCCGGGCGGCGGGTAGACGGGCGCATAGGAGGGCTCCTCCTCCTCCTCCTCCTCGACCTCATCCATGTACACGAGCATCTTCGCCTCCTCCGCGGCCTGCTCCGCCTCCATCTCCTGCCGACGACGCCGTCTAGCCTTCGCATCCGACTCCGAACGGATGGAGTCGAGGATGGCCTGCTGCTCCGCCTGCAGATCCGCGTCCCCGGCGTCGCCTACATCCTCCTCCTCCTCCTCCTCCTCCTCCACCTCCAACTCCTCCCCGGACCTGCTCAAGGAGCTGCAGCCGGCGCTCCGGCGTTAGAAAGTGGCGACGGCGGCGGCGGGGTGGGGGGGGTGGGGGGCATGGCTAAATAACTGACGTTCCGGCGTTAGAAAGTGGCGGCGGCGGCGGATTGGAGGAGGAAATGGTGGGTGGGTAGGGTTTCGGTGCCAGCGGTCGGCTTAAATAGCCGGGCTAGGGAGTATGTGTCCCACCGGAGCGGCACCACGCGGGGCTACATCGGTCCGACGGAGGACACGAGCTTCGGACCGCCGGATTTCCGAACGAGTCCGCGTGGGACCCCATCGTTAGGCCGATGTGGCGGACGTGCCCAGACATGCCCGGGCTCCCCATATCCGTATCATATTTGGGCTCAATATGGGGATGTCGGTCAGGCCGGACGTTTGAGGCGCATTTTCGTGACCGGTCAGTGATCGGGCGATCTGGTTAGGCGTTTGAGACGGGTTTAAGAGGTCCGGTTATAAATGCTCTAATATGTGGCCGGCGCCGACACCGGCTGATTCCAGCCAGCCGAAGATCCCACCCGGCCCACCCGCGTTGACGGTCGCCGGCCTGCTCCTCTTGCTCGGCCGGACAAACTTCGGCACGATCATCCGTGCTGTGCGGGCCCGGTACGGCCCAATGTGCACCCTCCGCATCAACCCGTCCCACCCGACCATCTTCGTCTCCGACCGTGCCATCGCGCACCGTGCCTTGGCACAGTGCGCCGAGGTGCTCGCCGACAGGCCGCCGGCCACCTTCACCAACCGTATCTTCTCCAGCGACCAGCACAACATCGCGTCATGCGCCTACGGCCCGCTCTGGCGCGTGCTTTGCCGGAACCTCACCAGCAAGGTCCTCCACTCGTCCAGCCTCCACCGGTACGCAGGTGAGCGCCGGCGCGCTGCGGACGGCCTCATCGACGGCATTAGACGCCAGATGCGCGCCGGCGACGCTGTGGTCATCGAGGGACTCCTGCACCGCGCCATGTACCGAGTGCTCGCCAGCATATGTGTTGAATATATTGTGTACGTGTATATTGTGTCTTGGGCCCACATCCTAGTTCATCTGTATAGTTGAGGTTGTGGCCCCCCTCTGTACTCATATATACGTGCCTGGTGCACCGATCAATGCAATTGTGTTGCACAGCCTATTCTTTCCCTTCTACATGGTATCTATCGCAGCAAGATCCTAACCCTAGCCCTAGCCGCCGCCGCCGCCACCGCCGCCGCGCGTCGCCGCCGCCCTACCCACCACCCGCCGCCGCCGCGGCCTCCTTAGCCGCCGCCGCGGCCCTCTTAGCCGCCGCTGCCGCCGGTCCCCGCGTCGCCTCCCGCTTCCGCTCCTTTCTTCCCGTCGCGCCATCCTCACCTAAACCCTAGCTTCTCCCCCTGCGCCATGAGTTCCGCCTCCTCCACCGCCTCCAACCCCTTCGCCGGTCCCGATGTCACCCTCGTCCGTGATCTTAACATCCACAAGCGTGTTCCGGTCGTGCTTGATCAATCCACCGCCGCCTACTCCGCTTGGAAGCGGTACTTCTCCTTGGTGTTTCATGAGTACTTGCTCCACGGCCACGTCGACGGCACCGTGGACTCGAGTCTCATGATTCACGACGAGGAGTGGATGATCCTCGACGCCACCTTCATCCGCTGGTTCTACCTCACCATCTCCAAGGACCTTTTCCACACGGTGGTGAATGATGATGATGACGCCTACGCCGTCTGGACCAAGCTCAACGGCCTCTTCACCGACAACAAACTGCAGCGCAAGGTCCTCCTCCACGGCGAGTTTTATGGGTGCCAGCAGCTTGACTCGTCCATCGACGATTTCTGCATGCGCCTCAAAAAGCTTGCCGATGAGCTCCGCGATCTTGGCGAGACGGTCGGCGACGAGCTCCTCATCAGCACCCTCACCGCCGGCCTCAACGAGGACTTTGGGAACGCAGCCTCCAACCTCACCATCATCCCGGATCCTACCTTCGCTAAGGTGGTGGCATACCTTAAGCTGGAGGAGCGCCGGATGAAGATGGCCCGGACTCGGGCGACCCATACCGCGCTCGTCGCCGGCACCCGCGGAGGCCAGGCGCTGCCGCCGCCGCGTCCAGCGCTGGCCCTCCTGCCGACGCCCGCCTTCCCGCCAGCGCCGGCCCCGCTGCCCCAACCGGCCACCAACGGGGGTCGCCGCGGCGGCCGCCGAGGAGGCCGCAAGCAGCAGCAAGGCGCGGGCGCTCAGGGAGGAGCGGCCCGCCCCCAGTAGCAGCAGTACCAGCCGGCCCCGTGGCACGCCGGCCAGAACCCATGGACCGGCGTCGTGCATGCCTACTCCATGCCGGTTCCCCGTGCCCCTGCCCCGGGTCACTTCGGCGCGCTGCCCCCGTCCCACCAGGCGATGTATGCCGCGCCGCAGCCTTATGCGGCGCCCTACGGGCCTCTCACCTACGGACAGGCGCCGCAGCCGGCCGCGCTGCCCCTGCTGCCCCTGATGGCTCCGCACCAGCCGACCGCTCTCCCACCCGCGCCGTGGGACCCGGCGCTCCTGGCCGCTCTGCACGCCGCCCCGACTCCATCCAACTACACTGGCGGTGGTGACTGGTACATGGACACCGGAGCTACCGCACATATGGCTGCTCATCCCGGTAACCTCCACTCTTCCTATCCCGTCCACACTTCCACTCGCATCACCGTCGGCGACGGTTCCTCTATTCCCATCACTCACGTAGGGCATGCATCTTTTCCGTCTACATCCACTCCATTATCATTGTCTAACATCTTAGTTTCCCCTGATCTTATTAAAAATCTTGTCTCTGGTAAAGCTTTTACACGTGAAATCCTGCTACCGTTGAATTTGACAAGTGTGGTTTTTCTGTTAAGGACGCTCGCACCCGGATGGTACTCCACCGATGTGACAGCCCCGACGACCTCTACCCGGTCCACTCCACCGCCCGCACCACCTCCACCGTGCCTGTTGCTCTCGCCGTCGGTGTGGACCTTTGGCACGCTCGCTTGGGTCATCCCAACCCCGCCACACTTCGTCATATACTTCGGACTTTTTCTTTCACGTGTAATAAGATCGATGATCACTCTTGTCATGCATGTCGTCTAGGCAAACATGCTCGTCTTCCGTTTCAGACTTCTTCTCATGTTGCATCGTACCCGTTTGAGTTAATTCATAGTGATGTTTGGACCTCTCCTGTTGCAAGTAATACGGGCTTTCTCTATTATCTTGTTATTCTTGATGATTTTTCTCACTATGTGTGGACCTTCCCATTGCGTCGTAAGTCGGATGTCATCTCCACTCTCGCCGCTTTCTACTCCTATGTCTTCACGCAGTTTGGTTGCCCCATTCTCGCGATTCAGACTGATAACGGGAAGGAATTTGACAACTTAGCTGTTCGCTCTCTCCTCACCACACATGGCACGATTTTTCGTCTCACATGCCCGTACACTTCGCAGCAGAACGGTCGCGCTGAGCGTGTCCTTCGCACTCTTCACGACTGCGCTCGGACACTTCTCTTTCATGCCAATGTGCCTCCGCGCTTTTGGCCTGACGCTCTCGCCACCGCATCACTTCTCATTAACATCCGACCCTGTCGCACTCGCGGCAACTTTACACCTCATCACCTCCTCTTCGGTGCACCGCCTTCTTATGATGAGCTTCGCATCTTCGGCTGTCTCTGCTACCCTAGCATCGCCGCCACTGCGCCTCATAAGCTTGCACCCCGCTCCGTCGCCTGCATCTTTCTCGGCTACCCACCTAACACCAAAGGCTACCGCTGCTACGACCCTGTCTCACATCGCGTCTTCACCTCCCGACACGTTTACTTTGATGAGAAGGTGTTTCCGTTTCAGCAGCAGGTACCTCTTGTCGCTCCGTCGCCGCCGGCCACCGGCGGCCCTTCGGCGACCCCGTCAGGTGGACAGCCCCGCTCGACTCTCGGACCGCCTCCGGGCTTTGGCGGTCCCCGCGTCGTGGGACGAGCTGCGCCTCGCGCCCCCACGCCGCCGTCGTCGTCTCCGCCGGCGTCGCCGCCGACGCCCTCTCCTGACGCCTCGGGCGCCTCGGGTGCCGCGGCCTCCCCGGCCGCTTCGGTGGCGGCCTCCCCGGCTGCTTCGGCGGCCGCCACGCCGGCTGTCTCGCCGGCCGCCTCCTTGGACCTCGTTCCGGAGTTGCCGTCTCGCCCCCTCACTCCGGCCCGCACCGGCATCCACCGTCCGAGTCTGCGGTACTCCAGCGACGAGTATCTCCTCGCCGCCTCCACTGCCGAGCCGTCACCGATCCCTGCGTCCGCCCGAGCAGCCCTTCGTGATCCTCACTAGCTCGCTGCGATGCAGGAAGAGTTCGACGCTCTTCAGCGGAACCGTACCTGGACCCTGGTTCCTCGGCCTTCTCGCGCCAATGTCATCAGCGGCAAGTGGGTCTTTCGCCATAAGACCCGCTCGGATGGTACACTTGAGCGCTACAAGGCTCGTTGGGTGGTCCGTGGTTTTCGGCAACGCGCTGGCGTCGACTTCACTGAGACGTTTGCGTCGGTTGTCAAACCGGGCACGATCCGCACCGTTCTCCAGCTGGCGGTTTCCCGAGGCTGGCCGGTTCATCAGATGGACGTCTCCAACGCCTTCCTTCACGGCCATCTTGAGGAGCAGGTTTACTGTGAGCAGCCCACCGGTTTCGTCGATGCATCTCTTCCTGGGCATGTGTGTTTGATGTCCCGGTCTCTCTACGGGCTCAAGCAAGCACCTCGCGCCTGGTACTAGCGTATCGTCGGGTTTCTTCAGACACTGGGCTTCCGCGTTACTCGCTCGGATGCCTCGTTGTTCGTCTATCACCGCGGCGACACGATTGCATATTTGCTCCTCTACGTCGACGGCATCATCCTGACGGCCTCCTCCGCAGCCCTTCTTCAGCAGATTACTCCCCGGCTGCGTGATGAGTTTGCCATGAAGGACCTGGGCGCTCTACATTATTTCCTTGGCATTGAGGTTGTTCGGCGACCCGACGGCTTCTTTCTTCATCAGCAGAAGTATGCACACGAGCTACTTGAGCGTGCCGGCATGCTCAACTGCCATCCCGTTGCTACTCCTATTGACACGAAGGCCAAGGTTTCTGCTCTCGAGGGCTCGCCCGCGTCGGATGCTCCTTTCTACCGGTCCATTGTTGGTGCTCTTCGGTATATGACTCTCACCCGGCCGGATCTTCAGTATGTTGTTCAGCAGGTGTGTCTCCATATGCACACCCCTCATGACTCTCATTGGACCCTCGTGAAGCAGATTCTCCGATACATCTGCGGCACGATGGCTCTTGGGCTCACCCTCACGGCGTCCCCTTCATTGGAGATGGTGGCCTACTCCGACGCGGACTCGGTTGGCTGCCCTGACACTCGTCGGTCCACCTCTGGCTACTGTGTCTACCTCGGTCCTTCCCTCGTCTCGTGGTCGTCCAAGCGACAACCCACGGTTTCGCTCTCTAGTGCGGAGGCTGAGTACCGAGCTGTGGCTAACGCCATCGCCGAGTGCACCTGGCTATGACAGCTACTTCAGGAGTTGCATCATCACGTCTCCCAGGCTACGGTTGTCTACTGTGACAACGTCTCTGCGGTGTACCTTTCCGCCAACCGCGTTCATCATTGCCGGACTAAGCCCATTGAGCTGGACATTCATTTTGTGCGTGAGCAGGTGGCACTTGGGCGCATCCGGGTCCTTCATGTTCCGACCGCACAACAGTTCGCCGATGTGATGACTAAGGGAGTGCCGACTTCCACCTTCGAGGAGTTTCGTTCCAGTCTCTGCGTCTCCGGCGCCGCTTCGACTGCGGGGGGTGTTGAATATATTGTGTACGTGTATATTGTGTCTTGGGCCCACCTCCTAGTTCATCTGTATAGTTGAGGTTGTGGCCCCCCTCTGTACTCATATATACGTGCCTGGTGCACCGATCAATGCAATTGTGTTGCACAGCCTATTCTTTCCCTTCTACAATATGCTTCAGCGAGGGGCTAGACGACGACTGATGGGGTTATGTACCTAGGGTAGGGTCATAGGCCTGACCTACATACCTTACCTAAGGACACTGCCCTATCAAACTTAAGGACTACAAGGAAGTCTCCGACTGAAATCACCAAGACGTGCAAGTCACTCGACAACATCCACTCAGAGGTTTCTTCATCCACTCGACGGCTACATTTCACTCGGCAAGAACTAGAAGACAGTCAACCACAGAAGATCAGAAGCCACCCCAGGGAGGCCAACGGACAGGCGTTTGTCTAGATCATAAGTAGCATTTATTACATACGTTACCAGTAACGTTCATCTTTATAGCCACGATCTGACCCTTAGATGCCGGACATTATGAGGGGCAGCGCACTCTATATAAGCCGCCCCTCCCCTCTGGCACAAGGGTTCGCACCCTGTAACTCCTAGATTCCACACAACAGAAAAGCTCCTGAGCACCTGAGATGTAGGGCTGTTACCTCCACGAGAGGGGCCTGAACTCATACATCCGTGTGTACAATCTCGACGTAGCTAGGACTCTGCGCTCTCTTTACGTACCCCTAACCTCTACTGTCAGGCTCGTTCCCACGACAGTTGGCGCCCACCGTGGGGCAGGCGTCTAAGCGACTTCCGGCGAGGTTGCATTTTTTCTCCTTCGTCATGTCTTTCGGCAGTGATTTGTTCCTGGGCCACGAGATCCGTCTCGAAGCGCTCACCTTCATCGCCGACGACTCGGCATGGCTCCAGGAAGCGCCTCTAGATGTTGAGGCGCTCCCGATCCGCGGGGCGACGCACTTCTCTGCGAGCTCCTGCGGTGTTCTTCTTCTACAGCCGTCGACTCCGTACCTATCAGTCCTCCCCGCTGGTCGTCGCCGCAAGCGATCTGGTCGTTCGCGGCTCCAGCACTAGGTTAGGCATGTGGCAGCTCGCCAAGTTTCGTCTCCGCAGATTGCGGCTATCGAGCCCGCCGAATCACTTCACGGCGTGTTCGACTCGGCGTCGGATCCATCTGACGTTCCCTCCGAGTGCGAGAGCTGCGATCCTGCGGCAGAGGTTCTCATGGCTGGCTCTCATCAGAGTCCGCCGCCCAGCTTCAATCGCGACAGACGCGAAGCTAGAGGACCGTCGAATGAACAGCATCGCCGAGATGAGGATATCCTCCATACTCCTATCATCGGTGCGACTGTTGAGGCTCAGGCCATGGAGGCCACTCGTCTTCGACTCAAAGAGATGCAGGAGGCACTCTACGAGCGTGCCCGCCAGCGTCCACCCGTTTCTAGTCGACGTCGGCGACAGCTGTTTCCGACTGGTTCTCATAACAATGTCAAGGTGTTCCGTACACCAATTCTGAACGTTGCAGCGGCTGCGAAGATAGCACATTCCATTCAGCCGTCCCGTTCGGAGGCGGGGAGGGGTTGGCAGCAGATCCGAGCGTTGCTAGATGCAGCACAGCAGCAGAATTCAGCTGTTTCTCAGTCGCGCAACAGGTTGCATAGTAACTCCCCCAGGGCAGACACAGTTCAGTCGGCGCACAGCCCGGGGTCACCTCTGCGTCACAGAGGAGGAGGTTACCGTGAAGATCAGTACCAAGATCAGGGGCGAGACAATTTTGCTCCTCGTTATCACCGTGATGACCGTCGTCGAGTGCTTACTCCTCCGCGGAGTGGATCGCATGTGCCCCGGCACTATGACTTTAGGCGCCCGTTCGGCGATGAGCGGAATCCTGGGTTGGATGCAAGGAATGTCCTTGCCCAAAGGCGGATCGACAGAGGCAGAGCCCATAGAGATGGAAATGACAGAGACTATCCGAGTGGAAGTGGTACCATTGTTTCTGGTCCCGAGTGTTTCAGCAGAGCCATTCGCTCTGCGGAGATTCCCCCCAACTTCAGGTTGGCGGCTGGAATAAGCAAGTTCTCCGGCGAGTCGAAGCCTGAAATGTGGTTGGATGATTACCGAGTGGCTATGCAGATTGGTGGAGGAAATAACAACGTAGCCATGAAGCATTTGTCCTTGATGTTGGATGGTTCGGCCCGGGCGTGGTTGAATCGCTTGGCTCCTTCTAGCATCTATTGCTGGGAGGATCTTGCCCGAGTGTTCATCAGCACCTTCGAGGGTACTTGCAAGCGTCCTGTGGGTTTGATTGATTTGTGGTATTGTGTTCAGAAGCCCAATGAGTCTTTGAGAGATTACATACAGCGTTGGTCCACTTTGCATCACACAGTGGAAAATGTTTCTGAGCATCAGGCTGTTTGTGCTTTCAAGGCCGGTGTGAAGTACAGAGAGCTTTACCTGAAGTTTGGGCGGACAGGTGACATTTCCCTGAGTAAAATGATGGAGATTGCCACTCGATACGCTAATGGCGAAGAAGAAGACCGCCTCCGTAGCGGCAAAGGAAAAGTAGTCGACAACGACACCGGTGGTGGCAATTCCAGTCGGAAGCAGAAGCGCAAAGTTGATGCTCCTGCTCAGGCAGAAGCGGCTGCTTTAGCGGCACAAGGCAAAAACAAAGGAAAATCTAAAGCTAAGTTTACCCCCAAGAAGTCAAAGAATCATTCGGATACAGATGTTATGGATTTACCGTGTGCAATCCACACGAAGAAAGATGAAGAGGGCAATTTGATATTGCCGAAGCATACCACTCGACAGTGCCGTTTGCTGATCCAGCAGTTCAAGGAAAGTCAGTCGAGTGAGAAAGATCCTGAAAAGGAGGATGAGGAAGACAAAGAAGAGTTCCCTGAAGTCAATGCCACTCTGTTGATTTTTGCTGATGTGGAAAGCAAGAGTCGACTGAAAGTCATCAACAGAGAAGTCAACATGGCTGTTCCTGCTACCCCCACGTACCTCAAGTGGTCTCAGATTGCCATCACATTCGACCAGTCAGATCACCCAGCTCATATCGCCACCCCTGGTCGGCAAGCGCTGGTGGTGGACCCGGTTGTGGGAGGCACTCGACTCCGCAAAGTTTTGATGGATGGAGGGAGTGGTCTGAACATTTTGTATGCGGATACCCTAAAGGGGATGGGCATTCCGATGTCCCGACTCAGCGAAAGCAACATGCAGTTCCACGGAGTCATCCCTAGGAAGAAGGCCAAGTCACTCGGCCAGATAGCATTGGATGTGGTATTCGGCACGGACAAGAATTTTAGAAAAGAGAAATTGACTTTTGAAGTTGTAGACTTTCAGAGCGCGTATCATGCCATCCTTGGTCGTCCGGCTTATGCTCGTTTCATGGCCCGTCCATGTTACGTGTATCTCAAGCTGAAGATGCCCGGGCCCAAGGGTGTGATCACAGTCACTGGCAATCGACAGAGGGCTGAGGAGTGCCTTCAGCAGGGCTCCAAAATCGCCGATCATCAGATGGCTGTGGTCGAATTGGAAGAGTACAAGAAGAGTGTTGATCCTGCCGACCTGCTGCGTGCCAAGAAGCCTGCCTCCGAGTCAGCTTTCCAGTCGGCAGGCGAAGTGAAACAAGTGCACATTCACCCGACAGATCCTAGTGCTGCCCCGACCAACATCTCAACGACACTCGACAGCAAATAGGAAGCCGAGCTCATCCAGTTCCTCCGTGAGAACTGGGACATCTTCGCATGGAAGCCTGCTAACATGCCGAGTGTACCCAGGGAACTGGCTGAGCACAGATTGAGAGTCGACCCGAAGGCCAAGCATGTGAAGGAGCACTTGCGTCGATCGGCAGCAGAGAAGCGGAAAGCAATCGGCGAGGAAGTGGCTCGTCTCTTGGCGGCTAAGTTTATACGTGAGATTTACCACTCCGAGTGGTTATCGAACGTCATCATGGTCCCTAAGAAGGACAAGTCACTCCGCATGTGTATTGACTTCAAGCATATCAATCGGGTCTGCCCGAAAGACCATTTTCCGCTCCCCCGCATTGATCAGATTGTCGACTCAACTGCGGGGTGCGAGCGTCTATCTTTTCTTGATGCTTACTCTGGCTACCATCAGATCTGTCTGTTTGGTCCAGATGAAATAAAGACAGCCTTCATCACCCCTTTCGGGTGTTTTTGTTACATCACCATGCCTTTTGGTTTGAAAAATGCTGGTGCTACTTTCATGCGCATGATCCAAAAATGTTTGCTTGATCAGATCCCTCGGAACGTCGAAGCATACATGGATGATATTGTCGTCAAGTCTCGCAAAGGTTCCGACCTGTTGTCTGACCTGGCCGAAACATTCGCCAACCTGAGGAGGTACGATATCAAGTTAAATCCAACTAAGTGCACTTTCGGTGTTCCTGGTGGCAAGTTACTCAGTTTTCTCGTTTCCGAACGAGGAATCGACGTCAATCCTGAAAAGATCAGTGCCATCACCCGAATGAAAAGCCCTGAGCGTGTGCACGATGTCCAGAAGCTCACAGGTTGCCTAGCAGTGTTGAGTCGGTTTATTTCTCATCTCGGTGAGAAGGCATTGCCTTTATACCGACTGATGAAGAAATCTGATACATTCGAGTGGACTCCAGAAGCTGAAGCAGCGTTTGTTGAGCTCAAAGCCCTGCTTTCCACCCAGCCGGTGCTTGCTGCTCTACACAGCAAAGAGCCCTTGCTCCTGTACATTGCAGCCACTAATCAGGTCGTCAGTACAGTTCTCACTGTCGAGCGGGAAGAGGAAGGCAAAGCTTACAAGGTCCAGCGTCCTGTTTATTACATTTCTGAAGTGTTGACTCCTTCAAAGCAACGGTATCCACATTACCAGAAGCTCGTATATGGTATATATCTGTCAGCGAAGAAGGTGGCACACTACTTCCGGGATCACTCAATTTCAGTCGTCAGTGATGCTCCGTTGTCTGAGATTCTCAACAATCGAGACGCGACTGGTCGAGTGGCTAAATGGGCTATTGAGCTCCTTTATTTTGACATCAAGTTTGAAGCGAAAAAGGCAATCAAGTCTCAAGCTCTCACTGATTTCTTGGCCGAGTGGATTGAACAGCAGCAGCCGATCCAAATTCACTCGGCACACTGGACCATGTTTTTTGACGGCTCTAAGATGCTGAATGGGTCTGGTGCTAGTGTAGTATTGGTGTCCCCAAAAGGCGACAAACTCAGTTATGTCATGCATATTCACTTTGATTCTTCCAATAATGAAGCTGAATATGAAGCACTCCTGTACGGGTTGCGTATGGCCATCTCACTCGGCGTCCGGCGCCTGATGGTTTACGGTGACTCTGATTTGGTGGTCAATCAAGTGATGAAAGAGCGGGATGTCAAGAACCCTGCTATGACTGGATACTGCAACGCAGTAAGGAAGCTTGAGAAGAAATTTGAAGGTTTGGAACTCCATCATGTTCCCCGAGTGAAAAATCAGGCAGCTGATGAGCTAGCAAAGATTGGATCCACTCGGAAGCCTGTCCCTAGCAACGTGTTTCTCGAGCACCTACATTCTCCTTCGGTACAGGAAGACCCCTTCACTGAAGAGCCCCCGCAAGCAAAGAGCGCCTCTGATCCGACTGAAGTCGATATACCAGCGGTCATAGATCTGGTCATGGAAATTCTGGTGATCACGCCCGATTGGACAGTACCTTATATTGCATACATTCTGAGGCGAGAACTCCCAGATGATGAAGATGAAGCTCGACAGATAGTCCGTAGATCCAAGGCCTTTACTGTTATGGATGGACAACTCTACAGAGAAAGCATAACTGGCGTGATTCAGCGGTGTATTTCTCCTGAAGAAGGTCAACTGATTTTGGAGGAGATTCACTCGGGAACTTGTGGTCATCATGCGTCCTCTAGGACAATTGTTGCCAAAGCATACCGAGCTGGTTTCTTCTGGCCGCGCGCCAATGAGATGGCTAAAGAGATTGTTGATCACTGTGAAGGATGCCAGTTCTATTCGAACCTGTCGCACAAGCCTGCATCTGCCTTGAAGACTATTCCACTTGTCTGGCCATTTGCAGTATGGGGTTTGGATATGGTTGGTCCCCTTCGAACAGGCCAGAGTGGGTTTACTCACTTGCTTGTAGCAGTCGACAAGTTCACTAAATGGATTGAAGCTAAACCCATAAAGAAGCTGAACGCCCGTACTGCTATCAAATTCATAAAAGAGATAACATTCCGGTATGGAGTCCCCCATAGTATCATTACAGACAATGGCTCCAACTTCGACTCGGAAGAGTTCACACACTTTTGCTCCTCTCAAGGCACTCGGGTGGATTACGCATCCGTTGCGCACCCCCAGACCAATGGTCAAGCTGAGCGAGCGAATGGCCTTATCCTTCAAGGGCGGAAGCCTCGACTCATGCGAGATCTAGATCATGCAGCTGGAGCTTGGGTCACTGAATTGCCGTCTATTCTGTGGGGCTTGAGGATGACTCCTAACCGATCGACCGGGCGCACTCCTTTCTTTTTGGTGTATGGAGCCGAAGCCGTTTTTCCAAGCGACGTCCTTCACAATTCTCCCCGAGTGGACCTTTACTCCGAGGATGAAGCTGAACAAGCACGACAAGATGGGGTGGATCTCCTAGAGGAAGAATGCGAGATGGCTCTAATTCGGTCGACTGTATATCAACAAGATCTTCGCCGCTTCCATGCGAGGCATGTCAAGAGTCGGTCGTTCCGCGAAGGTGATCTGGTGCTCCGAGTGGATCAGCAGCGACCTCACAAGTTGGCCCCAGCGTGGGAAGGCCCATTCGTCGTCACCAAGGTGTTGAACAATGGAGCCTACCACCTCTTCAACCTCAAGAAGAATATCGACGAGCCGCGTGCCTGGAACGCAGATTTGCTTCGATGCTTTTATACTTGATGACTGAGTTGTTTTGATGTAATAAGAGTACTCCAGACAATGTCATTTGTTAAGCTATGACTTCCGCAGTCTATTGTCGATTCAGATCGTACAATTACGCATTCAAAAAAATTACTCCGAGTGACGAGCAATCCTCTCACTCGGGGGCTTAGTTGCGAACCAGTTTTCGCCTAAGTTAAAAAACCCTTCCTAGTGTATAGTATTCTATTCACTCGGAAACTTAGCTGCGAACCAGTATTCGCCTAAGTTCAAAAATTACTCCGGGTGATGAGCAATCCTCTCACTCGGGGGCTTAGTTGCGAACCAGTTTTCGCCTAAGTTAAAAAACCCTTCCGAGTGGATGGCATCCCGTACACTCGGAAACTTAGCTGCGAACCAGTCTTCGCCTAAGTTCAAAACTTCTCCGAGTGAAGAGCAATCTTTACACTCGGGGGCTTAGCTGCGAACCAGTTTTCGCCTAAGTTAAAAACCCTTCCGAGTGGATAGTATTCCATTCACTCGGAAACTTAGCTACGAACCAGTCTTCGTCTAAGTTTGAAACTTCTCCGAGTGACGAGCGATCCTCTCACTCGGGGGCTTAGCTGCGAACCAGCTTTCGCCTAAGTTAAAAACCCTTCCGAGTGGATCACATTCCATTCACTCGGAAACTTAGCTGCGAACCAGTCTTCGTATAAGTTCGAAACTTCTCCGAGTGACGAGTGATCCTCTCACTCGGGGGCTTAGCTGCGAACCAGCTTTCGCCTAAGTTAAAAACCCTTCTGAGTGGATCGCATTCCATTCACTCGGAAACTTAGCTGCGAACCAGTTTTCGCCTAAGTTAAAAACTCTTCCAAATGGATAGTATTCCATCCACTCGGAGACTTAACTGCGAACCAGCTTTCGCTTAAGTTTAAAACTTCTTCGAGTGACGAGCGATCCTCTCACTCGGGGGCTTAGCTGCGAACCAGCTTTCGCCTAAGTTAAAAACCCTTCCGAGTGGATCGCATTCCATTCACTCGGAGACTTAGCCTCGAACCAGTTTTCGCCTAAGTCCAAAATCCTTCCGAGTAACGAGTCAATTTAACCAAGCAAGAGATCAGAAAGAAAAATGCAAATAAATCCAGAATCTCTAGCGCGGTTAAAAGTTATTCGCGCAAAGGAAAGTACTCAGGCCCAAGGCCCGAATGAAGTTTAAATCGGTTACACCATCACTCGGCATACCGAGGCAAATAAAGTTTTTAGCTACAAGCAAAGTATTTTTTCAAGCACCAGTGGGGCTCGAGGGCTCGACGAAGGTGTCCAAGTCAATTCCATCGGCGATCCGAGTGGCTGCTTCGATGAAGGTTTCCATGAAGTCTTCAAATTGGAGTTTCTTTGTGTTGATCACTCGAAGAGCCTTCAGTTTGTCCTCCCTGGCCTCCTTGCAATGAACCCGGACGAGTGAAAGTGCCACATCAGCACCGCAGCGAGCGGCGAATTTCTTCCATGCCTGCACTCGACCAGGGATCTCATTGAGGCGGGTCATCATTGACTCGAGGTCAGTCTGCAGGGAGTCTTCAGGCCACAATTCCTTGCCGACCTTCTCCAACGCAGCCCTCAGTCGAGTGACATAACCTTGGACATTCCTGAGACGAGCTTCAAGTCGAAACATGTCCATGGCCACGGCGTCCCCGACAGGTGACTTGGTGGGATCCAGATTTGGCTCGATCTCTTCAGTTTCCTTCTCAAAATCTTGACAGAATTCTGCGCGAAGAGAAAGCGAAAAGATGATCACATTGCCATTCTGAAGAAATCAAAGAAATTCACACGACAGAAGAAAGTTACCTTCAAGCATACCGAGCATCTTCTTTGCAAAGTCTCCTAGGTGTTGCTCCAGAGCGCTCCTTCTCTTGGTCTACAGTTCGAGCTTTTTGATCCAATCGGCCCGTTCCTGCTTGAGTTTGGTATTCTCTTCTTCCAATTTGCTGGCCGCGGCAAGTTTCTTCTCGGCAGCTTCAGTTTTCTCCCTTGCCACCTTCTGAGCGTCGGCGAGTGCCTTGTCCTTGTCTTCAAGCGCCTTCTTCATGGTATCTAAAGAAATAGCATTGTTGAGTCGCGCCTGGAGTCGGCGGTTCTCATCACGTACGTCTGTTCGAGTGGATTCACTCGGTTCAAAGGATGGAAGATGAAAGTAATAATGCAATTGATCGACAAAACTTACCTCCCAAGGTCTTCAGTTCAGTCTGTGCACGGTCCAGGTTGTTATTCGTCAGCTCCAGATCCAGCAGAAGTCGATTCTTTTCCTTCTCTAGCTCGACATACTTGGTCCCGAGCCCACAGGCTTTCTGAAATCAGCAAAGATGTAGTTCAGTCGACGATAATGTTTTTCACTCCCGAGTGGAAAAGAACGTGTCCAGTCGACTGGACGGCGGCCCGCCGCCCTACCCCACACCCCTGCAAAGCGTCATATCATGGTTGATGGAAATGATGTCCATGAAACCTATAGAATAGTTCTTAAGACTACTGCCCATCGTAAACGATCGATACTCGGGGACTACACCCAGTGGGTGCACTCAGCGTGCCCCCACTGGACAAGAAACCACTCGACCAGGTCCGCCCTGTCCGAGTACAAAAAAAAACAATCAAGCGAACATTGTCTCTATCAGACCCCCGCCGATGCAAGCACTCGACGGCGGTCTTGGGGACTACACCCAGTGGGTGCACTCAGCGTGCCCCCACTGGACCTATTACCACTCGACCAGGTCCGTCCTGTCGAGTGAGAAGCAACTATCAACACAAATTTAAGACCCCTGCCGACGTCTCCGTCATTCGACAGCGGTCTCGGGGACTACACCCAGTGGGTGCACTCAGCGTGCCCCCACTGGACCAAAAAACCACCCAGTATGCATCTGAAGAAAAAGCAAGCAAGTATGCATCTGAAGAAAACACCCAGTGGGTGTAAAAGCAAGATGGACAGGAATTCAATCGGAAATGAACTTACAATCGAACTTACTCGGACATTGGCTTGAAGCGCTGAACTGGCATCATAGGCTAACTTGCTGGCCTCATACGCCTCCTTCGTTCGCAACATCATTTGCCCAGCCTGGATCATGGCCTCTTTGGCAGCTCTAGTCTGGTCTTCTAGAATGTGGTACAGAGGGTATGCAGGCGCCAGATGAGTCGGTACTACAGTTGAAGTCACGAGAAGTGCTTGAGGCTGCCCAATCGGCACTGAGGTCACAAGAGTCGAAGTCGTTGGTGGGGCACTCGACATCGGAACCACAAGATCAGTTCTGGCTCGGGAAGAATCACCAAGCTCTTGAGAGGACGCAACAGTCGACCCACGTGGTGCTTGGGCTGATGATGTTCTCCGAGTGCGTACGCGTGGAGTGTCTGAGGCCACAACTTCACCCTCAGTACCCTGTTGCGGTTCCTCGTCGTCTTCCAAATGGATGATGTCTTCAACTATCAATCGACAACGTCAGATGGTTCATTCGACAAATTACCTTCAGAAAATCAGTCTACAGTGAAGATTTATTATACCTCTTTGAGAAGTGGCCGCGTCAGGAGTGTCCACTTCCATGTGATCCCCCTCATCCCGCAGAGGCGACGTCACTGAGGTAGCAGCTCTGGCGAATAAATTTCACTCGGTCAGCAAAGACATGAAGGTTCACAACAGTAGGAAAAGAAAATAAACACTCACGTTGAGGCGACAGGCACAGCGATCTTGATACGAGGCAGGGCCTTCCGAGGCTTTGGCGCGTCTGGCTTGGGCTGTTTCGCAGCTTTTTCAGTCGACCCTGATGTCGCGGCGCGGTCGCGCTTCGGGTTTTGGGTGCTCGACACCAAAGTCTTGCTTGGGGCGGCCTCCGGGTCTTCACGCAGCTTGCTTTGTCGCTCGACACGCAAAGGAGCCTGGGCCTCTACTTCGCCTTCCTCAATCTCTTCCAGGTCGTCGTCGCTGCCCTCACTGTCGTCGGCGTAGTCGACGTCTGCGCTGTCGCCTGCGCTCTCTTCTCCGTCCTCAGGCTGCTCCCCATTTGGCACGGGCGAGTACATGTTCGTAAACTCCTGCAAGATACAAACTGTGAAGTCAGTCGACTGAGGACGCAGTCACTCGGCAAAATATGAAAGCACTCGACAAAGATATAACTCACCAGGTTCGTCGGTGGGTTCAAAGCAGAGAAGGGCAAGATTCGCTTGGCTCCCAGAGGATTATCACAGGCTCCGGTGATGCTCCTGAGCCACTGAGCAACGGTCTCGTCGGAAACTTCCTCTGGATGGGACCGAGTGGAATCCTCGGGGCCCGAATAATGCCACATAGTGTGATCCCTGGCTTGAAGAGGCTGGATTCGTCGACTGAGAAACGTCTCTAAGAGATCCATACCAGTCACTCCGCCACGGACCAGATCTACTACTGCATTCACTAGAATCCCAACCTGGACTTTCTCTCCCTTAGCCACACTCAGTGTTCTGGGAGTAGTAGGTCGATCCAAAGTGAAAGGGGGAAGACCAGTCGACATATTGGGGGATGCAACATCTTTGCAGTAAAACCATGTCGACTGCCAGCCCCGAACAGAATCAGGAAAAGTCATTGATGGAAACGAACTCCTACCCCTCTTCTGAAGCCCCAGACCACCGCATAACTGGATGACATTGGTCTTACTATCACTAGGATTGGCTTTTTTGACACATTGGGACCGAATGGTGAATATGTGCTTGAATAAGCCCCAGTGAGGAGGACAACCCAGGAAACATTCGCACATGGTGATGAACGCAGCTAGGTACGAGATGGCATTCGGAGGAAAGTGGTGGAGTTGCGCTCCGAAAAAGTTCAAGAAACCGCGGATGAATGGATGGGGAAGCATAGAAAAACCTCGCTCGACGTGGGTGAGGAGGAGGACTCGCTCGCCGTCGCGCGGCTCCGGCTCAGGCTCCCCCTCCGACAGCCTCCACGACCCTGCAGCAACCAGCCCGTCGTCGACAAGGTTCTGGACGTCCTCCGCCTTGACGGTCGATGGGAGAAAATCTCCTTGGATCCACCCCGGCGGCGCCGTAAATCGGGCGCCCGACGGCTTCTTCGCCTTGGCCCCTCCCTTCTTGGTGCGCTCGAGCTTCTCCGTCTTGCTCTTCGTCATCGCGGCGGCGGTCGTCGAGGCGGAGTCGAGCGGCGCGCGTGGAGCAGGGGAGGCGGAGGAGAAGTGAAGATTTGGGGGAGAAACACTGTACCGGCCCCGGTGCCGTCGCCTTTTATATTCGCCCGAGTGGGTCACTGGGACCCGCCAGATCTCTGGGTATCCCGATTTCAGAGGAAGAGCGGTACGTGGCGGAAATGGCGGCGCGAAAATCGAGGCGTCGTGCTCCCACTTGCCTCAGTCGTTGCGTCATCGTCGCGCGGCGCGCGCTTACCCAATTTTTGAATCCCGTGAAATCCGGGCCTGACGAAGCGACCCGTCGCATCAGAGGTCCCTGCTGGCCACTCGGACCGGATTTCGCGCTGAAATTCACTCAGATACATTTCAAGACAGAATCGATCAGGATGACTAAGAAAGATTCCAATCGATGCGGATTTCAGTGAAGCCCTAAAATGCACTCGGAATTTTTGTGTCTTATCAGAACCCGCGTCGATCCCTTTTTCACTCAAACCCCGATCCATTCGGCGGCTAATGATGGGGTTATGTACCTAGGGTAGGGTCATAGGCCTGACCTACATACCTTACCTAAGGACACTGCCCTATCAAACTTAAGGACTACAAGGAAGTCTCCGACTGAAATCACCAAGACGTGCAAGTCACTCGACAACATCCACTCGGAGGTTTCTTCATCCACTCGACGGCTACATTTCACTCGGCAAGAACTAGAAGACAGTCGACCACAGAAGATCAGAAGCCACCCCAGGGAGGCCAACGGACAGGCGTTTGTCTAGATCATAAGTAGCATTTATTACATACGTTACCAGTAACGTTCATCTTTATAGCCACGATCTGACCCTTAGATGCCGGACATTACGAGGGGCAGCGCACTCTATATAAGCCGCCCCTCCCCTTTGGCACAAGGGTTCGCACCCTGTAACTCCTAGATTCCACACGACAGAAAAGCTCCTGAGTACCTGAGACGTAGGGCTGTTACCTCCACGAGAGGGGCCTGAACTCATACATCCGTGTGTACAATCTCGCCGTAGCTAGGACTCTGCCCTCTCCTTACGTACCCCTAACCTCTACTGTCAGGCTCGTTCCCACGACAACGACGACGTCACGTCCGTCGAGGCTGTGCAGAGGGAGTTCACTACGTCGGCGATCGGGTTCCAAGCTCTCGACGCGTACCCGCCTGTCGCTAAGCTCGTGTTCTGGCGTATGTGGTGGAAGCAGTTGCTCTCCCTCCGGCGCCGGCAGGAGGAGCTGTTCGTCCCCTTGATCAAACGGGCACGCACCAAGCAGGGCGACGAGGGCAGCACCTACGCGGCCTCTATCCTTGGCCTCCGGATCCCCGAAGACGGCGGCAGGAACCTCACCGAGGGCGAAATGGTGAGCCTATGCTCCGAGTTCCTGGCTGCCGGCACCGACTCCACGGCGGCCGTGGTGCAGTGGATCATGGCGAACCTCGTGGCGCAGCCGGAGATCCAAGCAAAGCTACGAGCAGAGATACATGACGCCGTCGGCGTCGACGCCGAAATTCAACAGGAGTGCCTGCCGAGGATGCCATACCTGAAGGCCGTCGTCCTCGAGGGGCTCCGGCGACACCCGCCGGCCCAGTTCGTGATGCCACACGCGGCGACCGAGGAGTACACAGCGCTAGACGGCTTCCACGTGCCCAAGCACGCGACGGTGAACTTCACGCTCGCCGAGATGGCGCTGGACGAGGTGGTCTGGCCGGACGCCAAGCGATTTCGGCCGGAACGGTTCCTTCCCGGCGGCGAGGGCGCCGACATGCAACTGACCGGGAGCAGAGAAATAAAGATGATCCCGTTCGGCGCCGGCCGGAGGGTATGCCCCGGCATGGAGCTGTCTCTTCTTCACGTCGAGTATTTTGCTGCCTGCCTGGTGAGGGAGTTGGAGTGGCAAGAGGTCGACGGCGAGCCGATGAACTTCGCCGAGAAGCTGGAGCTTATGCGGCAGCCGCTCCGTGCGCGGGTCGTCCCATGCACACCATTACTGCCTTGACGCTCGTCGTTCAGCTCATGCATGAGTTGACCTTGTCGGACCACGTGTTGGCCATATATACGCAGCGAAAATGAGTTTCTACTGTGCACTACAGGAAAAACCGTCGTTACCGAGTACCTTCCCTTTTGCCGAGTACAGTATCACGGGATCACGGCAAAAGCAATAGGACACGACACATGTTTTAAGGCCTCTTTGATAGGGTTGTAAGCGGCGCGGGACATCCCGCTGAGTCGCCACGCCGCCCCGCGTAAAAGGCCTTTGCGGTGCCGCCAGGCTGACCGCGTCGCCTGTAGCGGGCTGAAGCGGCCCGACCGCTTTGTCCACCGTATATCCCGCATATCCCGCAACCCGCATACCTCTCCGAAGAAAAAAGAAAAGCCTCCTCTCCTCTCGATGGGGAAAGTTCCCACGGCGCCGCCGCCTTCGCCTACCTGACGCCCCGCTGGGCGCCACCGACGCCCTTCACAGACTGCCGGCGCTCGCGTTCACCGGCCGCCCAGATCCAACTCGCCGACGAGCCCAACCGCTCCGCCATACCCATCCGCGCCGTCGTCTCGCAGCGGGCCTCGCCGACGGCCCCGTCGTCCTCCGCCTCCAGCGCGTCCAGCCACCCCTGCTCCTCCGTCCCCCGGTCATCTCCTGCCACCGGAGTCACCCCTCCAGGTATCTTCATCCGCCCACCACTTCTAGCGCCTCCTTTTGGATCTTCCAGTATATACGGTCTTAGGAAAGAATCCCCACCTGCCCGTGTCTCCCATATCCGAGCACCATGCTATGACCTGCCTGAACCTCACAAACATGTTGGAAATCGTGACTATGTTCAAACGATGATAGATTGATGATTCGCTAGAAATCGTGACTATGTTCCTTCTTCACCGTTGGGGTCCTCCGGCCAGGAGACATGAAAATGTTGACATGCCACCACAGTAACAACCATGCAGGTCATACATGCCATTGCCACCACAGTTCAGAAACTAGAAGAAGTACTACGTCAAATGGAGTGATTAGTAGGTCAAATCATGCTCAAACACAGAGAAGAAAAGGTTTTCTGAACATTTCAGTTTTCTGAACATTCTAGTTCAGTTCAGTTTAGTTTTCTGAACATTCTGCTCATGTATGTATTTGCTTGGGTGTAGATTCCTTGCATTACCGTGATATATGGTCTGACGAACTTCTTGTTTGTTTAGCAACCATGGTGGGGTCGACGGCCGCGCCGGCACCATCTCCACATCGGGACTGCCCTACGGAAATCCTCGATGGAGATGTTGTCCCTCCATCGCCTCCCTCACGCGTTGAAGCTACTGTTTCTCGGTCAATTCCCTTGTCAATTGGAGCTGTTGTTTCGTCACCGTCAACTTTAGCAAGGGCTGCTGCAACCAAGAACAAAGGGCATGCGTCAATTGAAATCTAGACTTGGAAGTGAGGCAATGAGATATCTTGCTAAAGTGAAAAAAACATTCAAAGACCTGTCGATACGATAATAAACGATGTTATTTATGGACCACGTGCCCATATTGATGCACGTTGATTGCAACATAAGGTAAGCCTAATCTTGAAATACATATGTTCATTTACTCATTTCTAGATTTATGCTTGGTGAGCTGGATTATAAAGTTGAGCAAAATGATACTATTATTCATGTTGTTTTGTTGTTGGGAATGGATGGTTGCTGGAAATGATACTATTATTCATGTTCAGTTTACTAAATGAGCAAAATGTTTCAGAATTCAGAGGGTTCTCTTGTTGTACATTGTTTGATGAATGTGTTTTCCTGTACATTGTTTGCTGAATGTGTTTGCTGAATTCAGAATCTGTCTACAAGACTGGATGCGACCCCGTGGTCATGTTCATCTAGCACAGATAAACTGCATTCGCCTTCTTGTTTTTATCGTTGCTCTGTCTTGCTTTCCATCTGGCAACTTGCATGCGTGCATGCCACACTAGTGTGAAACCTGAAGCCTTCTTGTGTCTTGAGGCCCGTCTGAATGTCTTGTGGCTGAAATCCTTGTTTATATAAAGAAATTTGCCAAGTTGCAAAATAGTTCTTGTGCATCAAACTGTCAGGCAAGCTTTTCTCTCCTTTGCATATCAACTGAGGACAGCCGAGAACCAAACTTACTGCACCTTGTTGTGTTTTGTGCAGGTTTCAGTTTCCAGCGGTGTCCGCGGCCGCGCCAACCCCTGCAGCTTCCACCACTGACAGCAACTTGGACGTGTGCTCGCTCGTAATGCGTGTCTAAAGACATTTGTTAGTCTGTAAGGGTGGTCGCTACATTTGGTTACTCTCTCAATAACAATTAAATTCATGCTATGTAGTTGAACTCACTGAATGAGCAACATGTTTAATAATTCAGAGGGTTCTCTTGCTGTATACTGTCTTTCAGAGAATGTTACTGAATGTTACAGAGGTGACCAAGTTTAGCTTGTTACTGAATGAGCAAATGATACATGCGTCAAATGATGAAATGATACATGCTTATTACTGAATGATACTGTCATGCATGTTTTTTTTAACACAGTACAGACGCAAGCGCTCATATACACGCGCATACACTCACCCATATGAACGCACACCCTACCCCTATGAGCACCTCCGAGAGACTGAGCCGGCATATCATCTTGAAATTTACGAAGTCACCGCAGGCACCTCGTCGTCGACGAGAACGTCTCCTCCCACTGAATGCGCATCGCCGGAAATCCTGAAATAATTTCAGGAATAAACACCAGGATTTGAACCCTGGTGGGCTGGGGATACCACAGTCCCACTAACCATCCAAACACAGGTTGGTTCGCATACTGTCATGCATGTTTGATAGTACATTTTGTGCTGCATGGCAGGTCTTTGCGGGCACATGCGGGCTGCCGCATTGTCCGCTACATTTCAAGCGGCCTAAAGGCGGACATGTGTGGTGGCCGCCGGAAAAGCTGGCTCCCGCTTAGCTGTTTCGCGGACAGCCGCATCCCGTCCCGCCTGCAACCTGACTCCCGTCCCGCCTGCAACCTGACTCTTTGATTCGCAGGATTCTCAAAATGAAGGAATAGGAAAAATACAGAAATAGGATGGTATGTCCTATAGTATCCTACATGATTTGAAAGAATGTTTGATAGCGCAGGAAAAACAAAGGAATTCTACAAGAGGTTTGAGTGGATGGAAATTTTCCTTCAAAATGTAGTACAAATGGATCCTATGGAATAATTCCTAAGGATATCAATCCTACGAATCAAACGACCATCAAAGAAAAAATTCATAAGGGTCCAAATCCTCCAAAAATCCTATACAATTCCTTTGAATCAAAGGAGCCCTTAAAATTCAGTGGTAACAATCTCTCTCTATATATAAATTATTTTCCATAAAGTTGTAACCATTTATGTTTTTATTTTAGTGCTTTTACAATGTATCTAATGAGTGTTTGTTTTGCATTTGTTACATAGATTGTCCTATGCAACACTAGGCTAGAGTTCAACGAATTAACGAGAGAGAGAGTGTGCCCTCAGTGTGTAGTGGGATCATTTACACCATTGAACTGCAGAAAGGACAAACAAGGATCCATATGAGAGGCGAAGGATGGGTTCAGTTCATTACACAGAACGGTCTAACCGGTGGAGAGATGCCTTCATCTTTGTCGAGTACTGCACTCGGTAAAACATGTTTGCCGAGAACAAAGCTCGGTAAACAAGCCACATGTCCTCCTCTGATAGCGTGGTCAGAACTTTGCCGAGTGTAAAGGCGGGGAACTCGGCAAACATGGGCAGCTGGGGCTTGCCTAGGCACTGTATCACCACCGAGTGTGCCTACTCGGCAAACGCTCAACTTAGCAAAGATTTGGTTTGCTAAGATTGGAGGCCAATAACTCGGCAAACGCTCAACTTAGCAAAGATTTGGTTTGCTAAGATTGGAGGCCAATAACGCAAATAATTAAGGCAACGTGTCTCGCTCCTGGGCTTTCATGTGCGCCGAGTACCTCACACAAGTACTCGGCAAAATCTTCTGCCACGTGGCAGCCGCCGTCTCCGTCAACCTGTCAAGTTCTTTTTTTTTGCCGAATCCTCGTTTTCGTGCTCGACAAAGACTTTGTCGAGTCCCTGTGTTCCGGTTCACGATAAAGTCAGCTTTGCCGATAGGATTCGGGCCGAGTACCGTGGGCCGAGAACAATGTCTGACAAAGAGTTCGCCGAGTGTGAAACGGCTTTCGCCGAGTTTTTTTGGTACTCGGCAAAATAAGAAATTCCAGTAGTGGGGCATGCATGTACCGTCCGTCCTTACCTGGTGATTCAGGCTGGTTTGGTCTACTACATTGTTATCATAATATTATGCTGTGTATTATTTTTGAAAAAAAAAATGATTTGTTTATCTTTAATCATGACAGTATAACGAACGACAAAAATAATAAAAATACATATATCCATAGCCATTTAGTGACGAAAGCGAGCCGAAGGCGCGCCGCCGTCATCGCCCCTCTCACGCTGGAGCTAGACAAATTTTGCTATAATAGACAGTCAGAAAGTCATTGTGTTAAGGCTACATAGGACCAGCGCCCAGAACAACATCCGCCGCCGATGAAGCCTAGCATAGATCGGAAGGATCCAATCTGAAGTCACACGAATGTAGACGCATGACGATCAGACCCCAAGCGTATCCATCAAAGACAAATCTAGCGGAAAGACACGTCCACCGTCAATGTTAGATGCATCAGCAGACGAGGGCCAGTCAGGAAGAACCTTATTTCAATCATAGCTGGTTTTACAGTCGACGACTGATTCTTAGACAGACCCACTAGTATACTATAACATACCCAAAGATATTAAAGTTATAACAAAATTGTAATAATTATCCAAAAAATACTTGAGGGCCTATCCCAAACCCTGGTTTATTTTTTTGCATGTAGCATCTTGTGCATATATGTAAGGTTTCACGGGAAGCTCATGAGCTTGAGTCCCACACTACTAATTACTCTCTCCGTCATATAATATAAGAGCGTTTTTGACATTACACTAATGTAAAAAACGCTCTTATATTATGGGACGGAGGAAGTATTATTTTTCAGCCACACATAACTACATTTAAATTTGGGCGAGCCGTGCGCTGGTGGAAAGCCCGGTTTTTTGACTGCTGGAAAAAGCGAGGGACTTCTTTGCATGATTGTGTGATGAATCAAAAATATCATTTCCCTTTTAACAGTAGGTATAGATATTAAGATATGTAGGTAACAAAAATAAATAATAATAGTAAGACGAAGAGTAGTGTAGTGTGCTACTGCTTGGTTGGGTTAAAAACAGGCAACTGCATCCCGCAAAAAAAAAAAAAAAAAAAAAACAGGCAACTGCGTTTATCCTAGCGAGCAGCTCGGTGGGCCACGAATGTCATTGGCGAACTAGGCCGCGAGTATCTCCGCCCACGGATCAAAGCTGCCAAGAATGATCCCGAAGGATTCGCGTGCAGGTCAAGTGAAGCCTCCAACACCCAACGCTTCCGCTTCTTGCTTCATTCAAGAACCGCGGAGGGGTCGCTGCTCCCTAGCCCAAGTGCAGGATTGGAGCTCCCCCCGAAGAGCAATCCCCGGCCTGCATCGTCTTCTTCCTGGTACGGTTTGCTCTGCTTCCTACCTTCCTACTTGTCGCTGCTCTGGTTGCATGCTGTTATGGCTGCGGTTTGGTGTTGGGTGGGGGGAGGGTCTGGGGTTTTTGGTTGTTTTGGGGGGCGTTTGGGCGCTCCAATGTCCGGCGGCCGGCGGCCGGCGGCTGTCCCTTTTGTTCCCGTGGGTCGGCTGCCGGATTCGTGCCTTTCTTCCTCCTCCTTCCCCTCCCTTGGCTCCACATCCACTGCCGCCAGCCCGCCACCGTCGTGCCTTTCTACCTCCTTTTTACCTTCTCCCCTGCCCCGCACGCTTGCGGGGCTGGGTGGCCCGTGTGGAGAGCAGCAGCGGTCACGCTGGTAGGGGAGGAGATCAAAGCATGCCGTCGACGGGTAATGAGGCGATTGGGTCGACTAAGACAAGGACGAAGTTTAGGCCGCCGGCAAAGAGGGCAGCAAGGTGTCGCCGCCACGACGGTGCCACCAGTGGGTGCCGGAGCGAGGAGCCTGCGCCATCCCTCCTCTCAGCAAAGCCGGCCGGATGGCGCCGCGTGGAGAAGACAACCTGACAAACTCGCCGCACCGATCTCTCCCCCGCCACGGTCTGGGGATGTGCTTTTCTTTTCCAAAAGGATCGGGGGATGTGCTACTGCAACGGCCAAGGTTAAGTCAGGCTGTACCGCGCCATTGGTTTCAGTCGCACACAGGGTGTTCGGTGAAATACTCACAAGGAACTATCAGGTTAATTCGTCTATAATCGATCATCTTGCTAGGTATTTTGTTACACATATACTCTTGTAGTACTGCTATTGTGCGCATCATCTCGTCGTCTGACGTCTCATGGTCTGATGATGCCGGAGAGACGTCAGACAGACGGCGCAGGCATCATCTCGTCATCTGAAGAAAAATTGCGCATGTACAGTTCTCTCTGAAACATGTACTGCAATTCTGCCCTTGGGAAACATATTCTTCCCCAGAGCTTTTAGCTTGTTTACCCTCTGTGCTCATGGGACCCTTATTCTTAAAATCTGATTGTGCAAGCTATCATTGTGGTCCTTTTTTTAGAACACCAATGTAGTCACAGAGAAATTTCATGGATTGAATTCACTACATCCTCCACCCCATTGGTCTTGTTTTTATTTAACTCTTACTCCAGTTGAAACTAAATGTTCTTGTGCCAAATAGCGGAAGATGACATCAAATTATTGCAGTGATCTTTCGGCGCGTCAAAGCACGCTATGGCGCTACTGCTTCTAGTTCACATATGTTCCTCGTAGATAAGATCCCCCACCCACCCCTTTGGACCCATTGGGGACTGATTAATGTCTGTTTTGTTCCGGTAGGATCATTTTACTGACCTTGTCTATCATACCGGAGGGTTTCGTAGTTTTTAGGTCTAAATCGACTGGTTTATTGAGGTCAGAAGTAAGAAGTCGCGTCAATTAATATTGGACTCTGGACGGTAGCTAGGTTTGGTGTACTAGTTGTTCACCGAGATCTGCAGACTTTGAAGCAGACAAAATTTGTGACAATGTTATCCTCCGTTTGCTCGCTGGATTTGCTGCGCATTTTGATGATAATCCACTTGATGTTTCCTTAGGTTGAGATGGTTGGATTCGGCTGAGCTTTTCATTCCTAATGGTGTTTATTTTCTGAAGGACCTAAAAATGATTTATTTGAAATCATTTAAAATTGCAGCTCTATATTCCTGAAATCAATTATTTTCTAAGGCCATTCATCAATTAATTTCAGAAAATAAACGACCAAAGAGTGTATTTCCCTTATGACTGTACTGTGTAAAATTGCATATATTAATGGGGTTAGAATGAAAACATGGATGTTGGTATTTAATTTGTGACAAAATCATTGATCTGTTTCTTGAATTTACAGAAAAAATGTTACTTTTACAAGTAGTAGTTATTCCCACAATTAAATGTTACCATCTATTCGGTCATGGCTCACAAATGCTGTTTTCAGTTCCACTAGTTGAATATCTTTTCTACCAGCTCCAGTCTTTTTTGTTATTTTGAGCATACTTTCATTAAAAGCTCCAATACATTGAGTATTTTTTGTTCTCTTCTTCAGGATGGATCCTACTAACTGCAAAAGGCAGAAGCATGAAATCGGGCGTGATAGCTCGCCGGGCACCCAATCCCTGTCAACCATCATCAGTCATAACAGATCTGTACGTCTTAGATTTCTCAAAGAATTCAATGAGTTGAAGTACGGGAGTGTCACTGAAGATTACAAGGCAATCAATAAAAAGAGGCATGAACTGATCAGCACCCTTCGAAAGCTGCAAGTTGTACCTATCATGTTGCCCTATGCCAGTGCAGCTCTCAAGTCATCAAATGCGACATTACATGATGAAGCACCAAGTGGGAATAATATTAGTTCTGATAATATTATCGAATTGAATCCGTACAATGTTGGAGATGATACCCATGCTACCATGGACAATACTGGGGCTCAGAAAACTGTTTGCTTACTTGATTCTGATGATGAGGACATGGTTCACTCCTTTGTAGATGGAAATTTATCCGATTCTAAGCAAAATACTGATTCTATCCAAGAATGCATGCTGGCTGAGCAGCCTTGCCAATACCAGGACATCAGTTCTGAAGCTCAACTTGTAGTTGAGCCAGGAATTGACAGCATGGACATTGACAATGAGGTGCTTTCAACTCATCATAAATCTTCTGTCTCTTAATGCATCTAATATAATGCACAATTCTGCATTTTTTAACTGCACGAATAAGAGAGGAGGGAAATAGACATTATTCATTCCCATGCTCACAAATAGCTTATGTGATCCTTAAACCCATATGTCATCTTTTTGCAAAATTGTCTCATTATTTAGTTTGTCTAAACTGCTTAACAATAGTTTGTCTAAACTTATGCCGGCATGATAAATTGCACTGTGCTGAAATTACTTATTACTGACTAGCTTCCATCTATATTTCAAGCCCAAGGAAATTGCTTTATTTGATGGCCATAGTACTTCAGATCCACAACTGATCAAGCAAGGACGGAATGACATAAACATTTACGCCGAGGTCTGCTTAGATGTTAACTCTGGAAATGTTAATCAATACTGCTGAATCATGTTTTTTTCTTTATCGTTTGATTAGAGAACTTCTGGTAATCACTGAGTATGTTCATATTTATGCCTAGATGCTAATCAATATCATATCTCAATAACATCAAAAGTTCTTCCCCAAAGACTTCATGTCCTAGTAAGATATTGTTATATTGCACTTGAATCAACTCAAGTTACTCAATGATGTCCCTGAAGTAAATTTTTAATATGTGCTTTTTACAGGAATATTTTTTTGATTTTTTTGAATATCTCGCTTTTGCTCTTTTTAGATACAAATAAATTTGATTTTAGTTTCATATTTTTTTTTCCAGAAAATTGCCTACTCAGTTTCAAAAAATAAAAACTGATCGATGTAGTTCAAATATGAATATATGAGAGATAACACTGTTTGTTATTCTCAATATCTGGATTGGTAAATGGAATCGTTTCTCCCAGTCATGTTCACTATCTTGCTTTTCGACAGAGTCGTGACAAGGAGAGAGAAACAAGGGAAGGAGAAGGTGAGGATGTGCAAAGTAAACGACACATGGAGAACAACAATATATCTGTTGTAGATTCTTACGAAATATCTTGTGAGGTCATACAAAGTGAGTCAACGGCAAATGGACATTATAATCACTTTGATAACAATGACAATCCAGTTGATGACCTGGATGACCTTTGGAACGACATGTCGGTTGCATTGGCATGTTCGAAGGTATCTGTTTAATAAACTCATTGCAATTGTCTCTAGATACCTTCTCTTTTTTGTTTCTTATATCAAGTTAGATTTCAATATTTCAAGATCTCAGGGCCTTTCTTCCTTGATAATGCTTTTCATGTTTGCACTGATGAAACGGTTATCAGCAAGTACACCCCATATATAATATAATATTTGTAGTACATGCCTATAGTCGAGCACCATTTCTCTATCTACTTGCTGTATATTATCAATAGGAAAAGAAAAATGTGATTGTTGTCTTCCACATAATGCTTGAGGTCAGTGATGTGACCCTATTTTGCATTTTATTACTCGAAGGTCTAGAGCTGGAGCACATGATATTACTGGTTGTTTTGAAACAGCTAGTTTTGCATTTATCTCCGGTCCTTTTTCGTTCTCGCACACATACTTTGATGCTTTACCATCATCATACTACTGGTTTCTTAGTTGTGTTCCTTTACGCATTTGCTTTGTCTTTTGTCTACCGTTACTTGCTTCTTGATCAGTCTGACCAACATACTTTCTTTTACCAGACCATTGGAAGTGATCACAGTATTGTTCCGTCAGAGAGGAATAATTCTGAAGTAATGGATGATTGTCATCATGATTTCTTGATGAAAGATGATTTGGGCATTGTATGTCGTGTTTGTGGTTTGATCCAGCAACACATCGAGAATATTTTTGAGATAAACTGGAAAAAGGTATGGAGTTTCTGATCCAAATTAGTCCAATTTACTTTCTTGAATACTATGGAGATATAGTTACTAAAATATTCAAATGCCATTAACTAGTAATAGCGTCCTGTCAATCAACTCATTGACTAGTTCTGGATGTTATCGTTTATAAATTTTCTTCATTGGTTATTTGTCATTAATGATTGATAGACCAAACAAATTTCATAGACGAACACCCGTTACATGTGTTTTAGCTTTTAATAACTAATGCAGTTGGTTTTGCTTTTTAGCTTCTACTTCTCTCTCTTTGAATGAGGATTATACTGGGATATAGTTCAAATTTAGATTAAGAATATCGTATCCCAACCCCACATGTTAAGAGCTTAAAGATGTAGATTTTGAAAAAGAGCAATTTACTTTAGTTTCCATATATTTGCGAAGCCACATCTCTCATTTCCTCTTTCTTGCATCAGCGTAAGCAATCCCGCAGAACGTACGCTCCAGAACCCAGAAGCTACAATGATCTGGAGGCAACTACCAATCCTTCAGGAAATATTCTTCAGGTGGTCAGTGGTGCTCTATCGATCGACCCTCGGCATTCAGAACAGATGAAACCTCACCAAGTGGAAGGTTTTCAATTTTTGATCAAGAACTTGGCAGATGAGAACAACCCTGGGGGTTGTATTCTAGCACATGCACCAGGTTCTGGAAAGACCTTTATGGTAATTAGCTTTGTTCAAAGCTTCCTGGCCAGATACCCTACTGGAAGGCCATTGATTATTCTTCCTAAGGGTATTATGGCAACATGGAGGGCAGAATTTCTCTATTGGCAAACTGACGAAATTCCCTTATATGACTTCTACTCCAAAGGTGATAACTGGTCTGAACAGCAACAGTCAAAAAAGAAAAAATGTTCTGAACAACGACAGGCAAAGAAGAAAATAAGATCTGAACAACTCAAAGTGTTGAACATGTGGGAACAAAAGAGAAGTGTATTGCTGCTAGGGTATCAGCAATTTGCAGGCATAATTTCTGATGACACTTCTGATGCAGTAGCTGTCATGTGCCGAAAGAAGTTGTTGAAGGTCCCAAGCCTTGTCATTCTAGATGAAGGCCACACTCCAAGAAATGAGCAAACTAACTTACTCACTGCACTTGGAAGTATAAGAACTCCTAGAAAAGTGGTGCTCTCAGGAACCTTGTTTCAGAATCATGTAAGAGAGGTTTTCAACATTTTGAACCTTGTGCGGCCAAAATTCCTGAAGATGGAGAAATCTCGTGCAATAGTGAAGCGCATGCTAAGCAAGGTTGATATGTTGGGGAAGAGTGCACGGTCAAAGTACACTTCAGATAAGTACTTCTATGATGTGGTTGAAGGAAACCTTAAAAAGGATGCAGATGATAAAATGAGAGCGATGATCATCCAGAATCTACGCGAGCTGACTGCGGATGTGCTCCACTATTATAAAGGTGAGCTTTTGGACGAGCTACCCGGACTTGTGGACTTCACTGTCTTTCTGAATATGAGTACCGAGCAGGAAGAGATCCTTAGGAGTTTGATGGGACTAGATAATTTTAGCAGAAAAACAGCATGCAGCGCTATTTATATTCATCCTTGCTTAAAGAATATTCAGAACGATGAAGAGAAAAATCGAGATATTGCCGTTCAGAAGATTGATTCCATCATAAAAAGAGGAATTGATATCAAGGTTGGGGCAAAGGCAATGTTTATATACAATTTGCTGTGTCTTTCAGAGGCTGCAGGAGAGAAGGTACTGGTGTTCAGCCGGTATCTGAACCCTCTGGTTTTCTTGGAAATGCTGCTCAGAAGAATGAAAGGGTGGAAACCAGAGGTGCACATGTTTAAGTTAAATGGTAAATTAACGCAAGAACAGCGAGACAAGGCGGTTGAGCGATTTAACCGCTCAGCGGATGCTAAAGTTTTGTTTGGTTCCATCAAGGCATGCGGCGAGGGCATCTCCCTTGTTGGTGCATCACGCGTTGTCATTCTGGAGGTCCATGAAAATCCTTCTGTGACACGACAGGCAATCGGACGCGCATTCAGACCAGGGCAGTCCAAAATGGTGTATTGCTACCGCCTTGTTGCTGCTGACTCGCCAGAAGAGGAGGATCACAAAACAGCCTTGGGAAAAGAATGGGTGTCCAAGATGTGGTTTGAATCAAGCGAGCTTTGCGCCAATGATGATTTTGAGCTTGCGTCTGTGGATGTTTCAGACAGTGGGGACAGGTTTTTCGAAAGCCCTGAACTGCGACAGGATGTTAAATCTCTACACAGAAGGTATGTATATCTTAATCATGAGAATGAATCTAATTAAACATTTTTTTCTTCTGCTATGAAGTTGAATGCATCAGTGAATAAGCCATACTTCGTTTTGTTTGCAGGTGAACAACCTGGGAAGGAGCTGACGAAGCGAGCTTTCTGTGCTTCTTTAGAGTATTTTACTGATCGTCTGAAGTATGTTAGTCTGATCTTCTCAAATGTTAAGTATGTTAGTACTGTCCATTTGTTGACATTTTTTCTCCATTAAAAATGACGATAAATTTCTGGAGTCACGGTAATTTGGTACTGCTAATCACTATTCGGATGTAAGTTATGTAGGTTTCAGTCATTGATGTCCTGTGGAACCAATTGTGCGATGTTCTCTGTCTGATAGACAAATGTTTAACTGTCTAAGAATTGTTACTTTTATTTATTTTACTGTCACGAGCAATTGTGTATGTTACGGCTGCCTGAATCTGATGATTCTATGCCTGTCCATGTACAGAATCTGAACATTTCAGGCAGTACATTTGTCGACACATCTTCAGGTTTTCTCAGGTTCAGAAAACCTGGTATTGACTTTGCAAATGGCAGCACATCTTCAGAAGTTTAGAAGAGTGATACGGAGTGCGGAAGCATGACATGCCTGCAACTCTGCATTGCTAAGAGCTAAAAAAACTTGGGGCAGGCTACTTCTATGTTGCCTATATTTTTTTTTGGAAAGGTGGATTTTCTCAGGCGTTGCATTTCAATCCAACGACTCTCCATCTTCTTCTCCATCCCTTTATCTCCTCCGCCTGTGGCCGGCTGCTGCATCCCTTCTAGCATTTTCTTAGCCGTTGCATTTCAATCCAACGGCTCTCCATCTTCCTCCCTAGCCGTCTTCTCCATTTCCTTCTCCATCCCTTCATCTCCTTCGCCCGTGGCAGGCCGCTACGTCCCTTCTCTAGCTCAGGCACTATCTAATCTCGTTGTCAACCCTCTATGATGCATGCATTGGCGTCAACTACGGAGTCAGGCCGCAGGCATTAAGGGTCATACCCGGATTGAGATCCAGTGACATGATGTGGGCATGTCACCAATAAACAGTCTCGTAACATGCCCCATCTCTAGACCGTCCGATCAAGAATCGATGGACAGATCAGTATAAACAACACCGTGCTACAGTGACGCATCTACAGTTCCGGTCTGCAGGGAACCTCTCTACATTGCATCTACAGTGTTCTGCTGCTACAATACTTAATCTGGGCTATCCATCCTTGATCCAACTGGCATGTTACAGGCATGTCACTGGATCCCTGTCCGTGATAGCTTGGGACGATCATTTGTTTCTTTGTTCATTGTAGATATCTCGAAATAGGTTTTTGTCCCGCTTTATAGATAAAGTAAATGTTCCATACAACCGACATACAAGTTCAACGACAAATAGCAATCTGGGCCACAACACAGTCTCGCCGAAGGAAAGAAAAAGAAATGAGAAAAAAGCCACCTAGTGGCGGATAGCATCGGCCTTAGCGGGCCAGCCATCGCACCGTCGCCTGTAGCGCATCCAGCATGCCATCAAGACGCCCCCGATCACGCTGCCTAGTGAGAGGACGCCAGTGTTGCATAAAGGCAAGGAATTTGAAGGAGTCAGACGCCTGCCTTGGGAAGATCCGTTCGATCACCATTTTATTGCGAGTTGTCCAGAGGGTCCATAACATAGCTGCGGAAATCATCCAAAATAGGCGTCTGCGCCTCCCCTGATGGGTGGCCCTGGTTTGCAGGAATTTCATGAGATCCTAGGCACCCCAGTCGGGCCCAAGAGCCTCGCGAATAAATTCCCACATCACCCGTGCCACCGTGCACGTAAATATTATGTGCGTCGCCGTCTCCGGTACCGCACATAAGGGGCACAGGCCATCCCCAGGGCCATGTCGCTTGCGGACCTCCGTCCCCGAGGGAATGCGATCACGCAGTAGTTGCCACGTGAAAATGTTGATCTTCAAGGGGAGGGGGGCCTTCCATAAAGGCGAGATCCAAGGGATGGTGGGGAGGCGGCAGAGGGCCCGATACGCCCAACTAATCGAAAATTCCCCAGCTGGGGATAGACGCCATGCCACCGTGTCCGGGCGATCCGAGAGAGTATGTGGCAGGACATCTAGCACGCTTTGCCATTCAGCCGTTTCTAACTGGCCGAACGATCGCCTGAATCTAATATCCCATTGTCCTTGGAGCATGGCGTCAGCAACGAGGAGTGAAGGTTCTGCGCATATGGAGAACAGGAGAGGGAACCCTACTCTGAGTGGCTCCTCCGTCACCCAAGGATCCAACCAAAACTGGGTCCCTTCCCCATTGCCTATGCTAAAGGAAATTCCTAGGTGAATTTCCTCTTTGATCTTTTGTATAGCGCGCCAGAATTGTGATCCGACCGTTCGAGAGCATGCGAGAAGCGGTTCACCCCTTAGGTATTTAGCCTGAAGGAGTTTTAACCACAATCCGCCGTCGTTTCTAAGGATTCGCCACACCCACCGCAACATGAGGGCTGTGTTCATAGGTCGGGAGGCCTTGATCCCCAAGCCGCCACAGTCCTTGGGCCTGCAAATATCCGCCCACTTCACCATATGATATTTCTGGCGTCCGTCAGATGCTTGCCAGAGGAACCTAGCGAATTCTTGTCGAAGGAGCTATGCAAGCTCTCCGGCAGGATGTAGAGTCCCATCATATACATGAGGAGGTTCACCATGTTTGAGCCAATGAGAATCATTTTGCTCCCTTTGGAGGTGAACCGGCCTCTCCATGGCTCGGCCCGCGAAGCAACCCGCCCAACCAGGGTGTCAAATCCCGATGCTAGGATCTTTGATTCGGCCATAGGCATCCCCAAATAAGTTGTGGGGAACGTCGCAAGCTTACAATTTAGGTTGTCGGCAATTCTGAGTTGGTCTTCTAGCGAGTAGCCGAGGACGAAGACCTCACTTTTATCAAAGTTGATCTTCAGGCCCGACATCGCTTCGAAGCACAGGAGGAGAAACTTGAGATTAACAATGTCAAGGTTCGACCCCTCAACCATGATCATGGTATCATCCGCATATTGGAGGTGGGTCACCCTGTCCCCCGGTATCAAGTGGCCAATCACCCCACCAGTAAGGTGCCCGGCCATCCTAGCTTTGTCTAGAATACCGGTCAAGGCATCGACTGCCAGGTTGAAGAGAAGAGGTGAAATTGGGTCACCCTGCTTCACTCCAGTCGATGGGGAGAACTAAGGACCCCCACTTTGCCGTTAATGTTTATGGCCGTCTAGCTAGACTGGACCATTTGCAAAATCTAGAAACACCATCTATCATCAAAGCCTCGGCGAAGTAGCACGAGTCTCAAGAAAGACCAATCCAGACGATCATAGGCCTTCTGGAAGTCCAGCTTGAGAAACACGCCCTTATGGCCACGCGAGTGTATCTCATGTGCAATCTCATGGAGGGCCAGGATCCCATCGTGGATCCGTCGGCCCTTCAGGAAGGTAGTCTGCAGGGGGTGATCAAGCCTCTCCGCTAGAGGGGCCAGCTTTGTCACGCATACTTTTGAGAAAATGGGCTCGAGCACGTTGATCACCGTGATAGGCCTAAATTGCCTAATATTTGCCGCCCCATCTAATTTGGGGATCAGGCTAATCATACCATAGTTGATCCGGGACATGTCGAAGGTACCAATATAGAATTCATGAAACATCGACATTATCACCGGTTTGATGACATTCTAGAATTTCTGGAAGAAAGCCACCGGCAGTCCATCAGGGCCAGGGGCCGAGCCAGCCTTCATAGAAGCGATAGCCTTGCCCACCTCCTCCTCCATGAAAGGGAGGGTTAGCTCCGTGTTTTCAGCATCCGAGACCCTGTCAGCAGGGGACTAGAAGTCCTCGACAAGCGAAACCCCATTACGGGGTTTTGCCGAAAATAACTCCTTGTAGAAGGAGTAGATGTGAGTCCTCATCTCGTCCGGGTGTTCCAGGAGGTTGTCACCCTCCCAGAGACAGGGGATTGCGCTTCTCCGCCGACGCCCGTTCGCAATGGCCTGGAAGTAGGCAGTATTGGCGTCTCCTTGGAGAAGCCATTTCTGGCCTCCCCGGCGCTGCCAGAATAGTTCTTCGCCCTTGAAAATCTCCATCAATGAGGCTTCAAGGGCGTAGCGCCTTAGCCAGTCATCAGCCGAAAGACCAGTTGAGTCAGCCGCCGTATCCAAGGTTTTAATCTGGGCCAGAAGCGCCTCTTTACGCGCTCTAGTATCCGCACCAAGGTTGGCTCCCCATTCCCGCATAAACTGGTGGGTGAGTTTTGAACAATGGTGCCTCCGGCCTGGTGTCGTCACTAGACGCAGCTACCTCTCCCGGGACACTGCACAACATCATCCGGGCTCCGCCGCTCCTCCCCATTTTCTACCAAAACCAATTTGCACAAAAAAATCAGTTGCCTTGCAAATATCATACGTGAACTCAAGAAAAGACTTCCAAGCGATTATGTTTCCCCCCTTCTCCCATAGGCGCCGCCGTCGATCCGCCAACACTAGTAGAAAACAGGCCATTAGTCCCGGTTGGGAAGGGCCTTTAGTCCCGGTTCCCCAACCGGGACTAAAGTATAGGGACTAAAGGGTCCAAGCCTTTAGTCCCGGTTGGCTACGAACCGGGACTAAACCCTGGCCACATGGTCGGCAGAGCGCGCCAGGGCATGGGGACCTTTGGTCCCGGTTGGTAACACCAACCGGGACTATAGGTTTAGGGGTTTAGGGGTTTAGGTGTTTAGGGGTTTAGTGTTTATTGTTTATTTTTCCTTTTCATTTTGTGTTTTCCATTTAATTCTTTTTCATTTCAAACATATTTTACGCTACTACATACTGTACACGTTATGCATATATAATAGAATTTCTCGTAGAACCGATCATATATCATAAAATTTCTCGTACAAGCAATCATATATCATAGAATTTATCGTACGACCACATGCATACACACATATATATATATACAATTTGGTATATACAATTTCTCGTACAATTTGCAGATCATTTGCGGATCGGGTAATGGTATTCTCCGTCGGGAGATATGACCTGCTAAAGCAAAAATCCCGCAATTTCCTCTTGAATTGCTCGTATGCGGTCCATTGGTAGGAGCTTATCCCGCATCTCGTGCATCTTTAAAGAAGGAGATCAATATGAACATGTTAGTTGTGTGTATATGTATTAGATCATAAAGCGAATGTTCTCGCAAACGTAATATGCACATAGTTCAGTCCCCTGTGCCTGACTCATGCACTTTACGAGAATAGAATTCAATCAGATAATAATGAAGCATGACAATGGTATTGAAACTAGAATTAAAGAGATGTGCGGACGTAGCTAGTACTACTTAATTACCCTGGGCTTTCGCCATCTCAACTCTGGTTTCCATTCACCGGTGACCTCTTTGATGAAACGTTTGCAAACCCTGCCCGGCAAACAAAATAAATAAAGGAGTTATTAATTACTTGATATTAGGAAATTAACTAATAAAGAAGCCGACATAGTGCGTCAATGATTGAAATTACCTTTCGAGCAACGAATGCAAGCTTATGTAATCTTCAGGGTCTTTACTTAGCGAGTCCAGTACTTCAACAGTTCCATCGTCAACTCTAATGATTAGAAGGATCCAGTGGTAGCTGCGCACACGATTTGTATAAGCGGGCATGCATAACTCATCAACTACACTTAACATCGAGTATATATATATAAGCAAAAATAGAATTTGTAGTACAAGACAGTAACACTCACTGGAAGTTCCAAGGTAAAAGTATTTCTGGTTTGGTATTTAGGGCCTTCAAAAACCTTAGAAGCATTTTCTCCGTGTCTTTAGGGTACCTTCTCAACACTTCTTCATTAACGGTATTTGGGTCAATGAACCCAATGCCATAGACTCCAGCTCTTTCCAATTCAAAAATCTTCATTCTGCATAATACCACACAAAAGAATATAGTGAGTATAATAATAGGCAATGAACGAGCTGAGCTAGAGACTTAAATTACAGAAAGAAATCACTTACAGACAATAGCAACTGACGATAGATTTGTCGAGTGCTTTTTGATTGAATAACTGAAAAAATTCTTCATTTTCAATCCACAAATCTTTTTCATGGATGTAATGTTTCTTGACTTTCACCATGAGGCTCTCTCGCCCGTCCTTTACTTCTCTCATGTACCAATCATGCAATTTGTACATTTGCGTTGCTAGAAGCTTCTCGTCGTCAGGACTGACCAGAGGTTTCCCGAGGACATATTGCCATGCTATTTCCTTCAGATCCAACGGTGGAAATTCCTCGATCTCTAGGAATTGTTCAACGGTGATACCTAGCAATCTAGCATTCTCTCTATCAGCGTCGTTTATTACCACGTTATTGGCACTCACCTTGAGCGGGATGATCGATTGGACTGCCTGTTCTCCGAGCTGGGGAACAGTTTTCCCGCATTTACTGCTACCGCTCGACTTCTGTCTTTTCTGGGATTCATAGGACTTGGTAATACAACGTTCATAGTCTGATACCGGCCTTTTCTCCGCCGGTTTAGCTGCATCGATAAAGTGTTGTACGACCTTGTCGGGTACTTTCTCCTTTGGCGGCGGGGGCGCTTTCGGTCCAAAATGGGCCCGCAAAGCGAGATTCACTGATTCATCGAGTTCCTCATCAGTCTTCTCGTAAGATAACTTATTTTTGGCAGGAGGCTCGGGTTTCTTCTTTTGTATTCTCTTCCGCTTTGGAGACGGCGGATATCGATATCATGGACGTCTCGCGCTAGGCTCCGTCTCGGGGTGGGATGGACTCTGCTGACGTGGCGGAGCTTGATATCGCGGACTCGCCATGCGCTCCGTCTTGGGGTGGGATGGATTCGGTTGGCGCGCCAGAGATGGATATGGCGGACTCACCCTGCGCTCCATCTCGGGGAGGGTTGGAGTCTGCTGACGCGGCGGACTTGGAGGAGGAGTCGGTGGCCTTGGCATCGAGTTTGGAAACACGATGCATTCCTTTTTCCATAAAATGACACAACGCCTGGCTTCTCCGAGTGTCCGCTCCCCTTCACCTCCAAGGTAGTCAAGATCTAGTGATTCATATGCCGACACAACTTGATCCACCCCGACACGAGCATAGCCAGGTGGAATCGGATTGCCGTGGAAAGTTGCTTCAGGTCCACTCGGTAAAGCAAAGCCGTTCGCCGCCTTCATGGATATGTTCTTCAGTTTCACGTGTAGCTCACAAGGTGTCGACTCTAGGATATCATCCACGGGGTAGCGAGCCAGCAGTGCACCATCGGCCGGGACCCCCGTGGAACCCACGCTGCTTTTCGGCATAGATGATGGAATGGTACCATCCAATGCTGGATCTGGTTGCTGCTGTTGCTGAGACGCGCCTTGCTGGCTAAGTTTGTTGATTTGCTCCTGCTGCATGTTATATTTGCGTTCCAAGTCTTGAATCCGATCTACTTCATGCTTCTTCTTTCTGGCACGACTTCTGTAGCTGTCGTTCCAATCCGCAAACCCCAGAAACCACGGAACCATGCCTTTGCCTCGTGTTCGTCCCGGGTGTTCAGGATTCTTGAGGGCGCGCGAAAGCTCGTCCTTCTGCTATTGCTTTAAGTAACTCGTCCGTGGCTTCTTTAAGACTTGCCTATTCAAGAACCTCCCCTGTCTTTGGGTCCAACTTTCCCCCATGTGCATAAAACCAAGTCCTGCACCTCTCGGGCCAAGTCTCTGTTACTGGAGTGACCCCTGCAACCTTCATGTTTCTCTTAGATTCATCCCACTTAGGAAACCCAGACTTGTAGCCTCCTGGCCCCAGACGATGGTGCCACGTTTTTTTGTTGGCATTTATCTTGTTTATTCTCGACCGTTTCTTAGCTTCTTCTGATTCCTTGAACTTCACAAATTCGTCCCAGTCATCTGCTAACTTCACATATTCTCCTTTGAATTCTGGAGTCTTCCTTCCGTTTTCCACGTAAATTTTCCATAATCTTTTCTTCCAAGACTGGAATTGTGTGGCCATCTTCTTAAGAGCACACTTCTTGACTTTCTCCCGTTGGAGATCTGTGAGACCCTCTGGTAGGGTGAAATGTTTCATGAGCTCCTCCCAAAGCAGATCTTTTGCTCTTTGGCTGACAAAAGAAACTGCTTGGGTATCTTTTGGCTGATTCCATTCTTGAGCGGTGATCGGGATTTGGTCCCTAACGATAACTCTGCATTGACGTATAAATTTGTCCGCATTCTCTTTAGGAGCAATCGGTTCGCCATCTGCTCTGATTTGATCGATGTTAAACTTTATGCCTTGTTTCAACTTTTTTGTCGGGCCACGTTTAACCCGTGTAGAAGATTTGCTCGATCCGGAGGGCTAAAAGGAAGAAAGATTCGTTAATATATACAAATCAATCAATACATCTGATGATCACCAGAGGGAAAATTAATACCTCGCCGGACTCTGTTAAATGGACAAAAATTTCTTTGCCGTCGTCATTGTCAGCTGGTTCGCCTTCGTCTCTTGGTTGTTCTTCCTCAATTCCCTCACCGGATGGGTTAAGGTATTGTGAGCCATCGTCTACTTCATTCTCTTCGTTTCCGGAGCGTATCAGGTCGTACATGGTATTCTCTTGATCATGGTCTCTGTCTCTACCGTCCATAGCTTAACTAATCCAGAACAAATATAAAACAATTAGAATGCATTCAATAAGCAGAACCGGAGATATGCAAATCAATACAAGGCAATGCAACAATACGATCATATAATATCACTAATACATCATCGAATAGTATCACTAATACATCATCGAATATAATATCACTAATACAGATCTAGTTGACGTCTCGCGGCGCACGCGGTGGATACCCGAAGATAAGGAACTATGACAGGATCATAGCTCGGGTGTGATCCCTGAAGAACCTGCCAGGTATTGGAGAATCTGGCGTCCAACGCAGCCATGTAGCGTCGGACGTGCTCGTCCTCGTCCCTGACACGGCGACGTACCACCTTCGCGGGGGACGGCTCCCTCTGCACCGACAGTGGTCCACGCGACCGCCACCAAATAACCTCCGGGTCGACGACGGGACCCTGATTCCTCACCAAGCTCCGCGCCCCGGAAGGTAGTACTTCCCAGTGCCAGCCCGGCGGAGCCCAGTCCCGGACATGCAGGCGCCTCTCAAGCAGGTGGTCGACGGCGCCGAGTCGACGACGAGGATGCGGGCCAGGCATCGTTGACGTTGAGAACAAATTCTACAACTATTTAAATTCCTACTATTTAATAAACTTTAATAAAGATGATTGCATTTAACAACTATGACAATAATAACGAGAACCACGAATCCTGAGTCGACGAACCCCGAGTCCCCGACGATCACCGGTGAGGAGTCCCCGATGATCGTCGGGGACTCCTCACCGATGATCGCGGTGAACTCCTCACCGGCGATCGTCGAGGACTCCTCACCGGCGATCGTCGGGGACTCGGGGTTCGTCGACTCGGGACTCGTGGTTCGACGACTCGGGACTCGAGACTAAAAAAACAACTAAACTAAAAAACTAAAACAACTAAACTAAACTAAAACTAAAACAACTAAACTAAAAAAACTAAACTAAACTAAACTAAAACAACTAAACTAAAAAAACTAAAACTAAAACTAAACTAAACTAAAACAACTAAACTAAAAAAACTAAAACTAAAACAACTAAACTAAAAAAACTAAAACTAAAACAACTAAACTAAAAAAACTAAAAAAAACTAAAACACGCCGTGGTGGCCGCGGTGGAGGGGGATCGGAGCAGGTGGCAGGAGCTCACCGGCGCGACGGGGCTCGGGGGAGGAGGTGCGGGCGGCGACGACGGGGCTCGGGGAGGAGGCGCGGGCGGCGTCCGGCGTCGGGGGCGGCGACGACGTCGACGAGGACGAGGAGGCACGGGCGGCGTCCGGCGTCGGGGGCGGCGACGACGTCGACGAGGACGAGGAGGCACGGGCGGCGGCGATGACGGGCTCGGGGCGGCGGCGAGGACGGGCTCGGGCGGCGTCGACGACGGCGGTGGCGAGGACGACGGCGCGAGGACGAGGGCGCGGGCGGTGACGACGACGGCGGCGAGGTCGGGCTCGGGGGTGGTGGCGACGACGGGCTCGGGGGCGGCGGTGACGACGGGCTCGGGGGCGGCGGCGACGACGGGCTCGGGGGCGGCGGCGACGACGGGCTCGGTGGCAGCGGCGATGACGAGGACGGGCTCGGGGGGCGACGGCGAGCTCCGGCAGCCTGGCGGCGTCGGGGCAGGGTGTCGGCGTCAGGGGAGAATGGGAGAGGTTGGGGAGATTTTGACAAGTCCCGCGTTAAATACCCCAGGACCTTTATTCCCGGTTGGTGGCTCCAACCGGGACTAGTCTCCTATCACCAACCGGGACTAAAGGTCCTCCCTTTAGTCCCGGTTGGTGATACCAACCAGGCCTAAAGAGGCCTTTTCGGCGGCCCAAATTCGCGCGGGAAGGCAGCACGGCTGTGGTGGGAGTTTAGTCCCACCTCGCTAGTTGAGGAGCACGACGACCAGCTTATAAGCCCCGCTGTGCGAGAGGCAGCACGAGCCTCTCTCAAACCGAACATGTGCCTACTATGTCGCTGTTACTAAAGTGAACATAGATGCTCTTATAGAGAAAATTCTACCTAAATTCAAAGTGCTAGTAAATTCAAAGTACTAGCGCTTTGAATTTAGGTTGAATTTTCTCTATAAGCGCATCTATTTTCATTTTTGCTATTTTTATGTTATTTTTTTGCATATTAAAAGTTCTTAACAGAAAATACTTTATGAATATTCTTTTTGCTATTAAAGTTTTTAACAAAAATAACTTTGATAATTTTAGTTGCATAAATTTTATATAATATTAAGTTAACTAACTTTGATCGGACGAAAACACGTCTATTACAAAGGGATTTCAATTTTTTAAACATATTTTAACTCAAGACTTTTTCTGCATTCAATATGCACCATTCAAAGCCACATCATCACTTTTCAACCCTTTTCTGACTTCATTTTCTATTTTTCATGCATTTCATGATTTATTTTGAGCTAAAATGATACTGAATTGAAAAGCAGTGCCGAGCACAGATGCATGCAATCGCCACGTAGCCCACGATAGCTCCGGTGGCCAGCCCGTTTTCTGCCCAAGCCCACCCTCTCGAGGCTTCTGAGTGCTCGCGACATGACAACACCTCCGGTGTGATTAATTTCCCTCTGACCTCCATCTCGAAGCTTCTGAGTGCTCACTCTTTTGCTCTGCTCTCCATCTCATCTACACTGATCCACTCGATCCAGCGATTAATTTCTCTCTTAGGACTGAAAAAGTTGAAACTTGGCATGGTATCATCATTTCACCCACATAGCATGTGCTAAAAAGTTGAGAGGGTTACGAAAAAGACTGAATGCACTTCGTGTACAAAGTGGACCATCTCCTTCGAAGTATGAGGGTTTCGGACGAAAACTCATCTGTTACAAAGGCATTTCATTTTTTAACTTATTTCAACTCCAGACTTTTTGTGCATTCAATGTGCACCATTCTAAGCCACATCCTCAAATTTCAACCCTTTCTAACTTCATTTGCTATTTTTCATCCATTTAATGAATTGTTTTGAGCTAAATGACCCTGAAATGAAAAAGCACCACAAATGAACTCTGAAAAGGTTGAAACTTGGCATGGTATCATAATTTCACCCACATAGCATGTGCTAAAAAGTTGAGAGGGTTACAGGAAAAACTGGATGCACTTCGTGTACAAACTGCACAATCTCTTTCGAAGTATGAGGGTTTCGGACGAAAACTCGTCTATTACAAAGGGATTTCAATTTTTTAAACATATTTTAACTCAAGACTTTTTCTGCATTCAATATGCACCATTCAAAGCCACATCATCACTTTTCAACCCTTTTCTGACTTCATTTGCTTTTTTTCATGCATTTTATGATTTATTTTGAGCTAAAATGACCCTGAATTGAAAAGCACTGCAAATGAACTCTGAAATGGTTGAAAGTTGGCATGGTATCATAATTTCACCCACATAGCATGTGCTAAAAAGTTGAGAGGGTTACAGGAAAAACTGGATGCACTTCGTGTACAAACTGGACCATCTCCTTCGAAGTATGAGGGTTTCGGACGAAAACTCATCTGTTACAAGGGCATTTCATTTTTTTAACTTATTTCAACTCAAGACTTTTTGTGCATTCAATATGAACCATTCTAAGCCACATCCTCAAATTTCAACCCTTTCTAACTTCATTTGCTATTTTTCATCCATTTGATGAATTGTTTTGAGCTAAATGACCCTGAAATTAAAAAACACCACAAATGAACTCTGAAAAGGTTGAAACTTGGCATGGTATCATCATTTCACCCACATAGCATGTGCTAAAAAGTTGAGAGGGTTACAACAAAAACTGGATGCACTTCGTGTACAAAACTAGACCATCCCGGCTACTCACTAGAGAAGAAAAGTGATGACGGTGCAGCCAATCACATCCCAGAGTGGGATCTTGGGGTATAAAACTTTTTCTTCGCGTGTGTCCCTTGATTATTGCGCTGTAACCATGGACAATCTTCATCATTTAACAGGATGCTTGGGTCAGTCTTCACTGCGAAGGGAGGAATTTCATCAAACTTTTCATAATCTTTTGACATGTCTGTCTTGTCCTCCACTCCCACGATGTTTCTTTTCCCAGAAAGCACTATGTGGCGCTCTGGCTCATCGTATGATGTATCCGCTTTCTTATCTTTCCTTTTTCTCGGTTTGGTAGACATGTCCTTCACATAGAAAACTTGCGCCACATCATTGGCTAGAACGAATGGTTCGTCTGTGTGCCCAAGATTGTTGAGATCCACTGTTGTCATTCCGTACTGCGGGTCTACCATTACCCCTCCTCCAGTCAGATTGGCCCATTTGCACCAGAACAAAGGGACCTTCAAATCACCTCCATAGTCTAGTTCCCATATCTCCTCTATGTAACCATAATATGTGTCCTTTTCCTTGGTGTTTGCCGCATCGTCAAAGCGGACACCACTGTTTTGGTTGGTGCTCTTTTTATCTTGGGCGATCGTGTAAAATGTATTCCCATTTATCTCGTACCCTTGGAAAGTCAATATAGTCGAAGATGGTCTCTTGGCCAACAAGTACAAGTCATCTTCAACATTGTCGTCATTCATGAGATGTGTTCGCAACCAACCGCCGAAAGCCTCAATGTGTGTACGTTGAATCCAGGGGTCAGACTTCTCCGGGTTCTTCGACGTATAATATACATGTGTTTCTCGATATACGGGGTCACCAAGGTAGAATTCTATAGAACTGTGTAGTGTGCTTGCGCCCAAGAATGCCCGTCCCTACATATTATTGATTTTGGTCCAAGCGTGCCTTTTCCACGCAGTCTCCCCTCATGCCGCGATTGAGGAACACCAATCGGCTTAATGTCAGGAATAAAGTCAACACAAAACTCAATAACCTCCTCTGTTTCATGGCCCTTGGAGATGCTTCCTTCTGGCCTAGCACGGTTACGAACATATTTCTTTAAGACTCCCATGAACCTCTCAAAGGGGAACATATTGTGTAGAAATACAAGACCCAGAATGGCAATCTCTTCGACTAGGTGAACTAGGACGTGCGTCATAATATTGAAGAAGGATGGTGGGAACACCAACTCGAAACTGACAAGACATTGGACCAAATAATTCTGTAAGCTTGGTAGGATTTCCGGATCGATTACCTTCTGAGAAATTGCATTGAGGAATGAACATAGCTTCACAATGGCTAATCGAACATTTTCTGGTAGAAGCCCCCTCAACGCAACCGGAAGCAATTGCGTCATGATCACGTGGCAGTCATGAGACTTTAGGTTCTGGAATTTTTTTCTCTGCCATATTTATTATTCCCTTTATATTCGACGAGAAGCCAGACGAGACCTTCATACTGAGCAGGCATTCAAAGAAGATTTCCTTCTCTGCTTTGGTAAGAGTGTAGCTGGCAGGACCTTGATACTGCTTTGGATGCATGCCGTCGTTTTCGTGCACATGTTGCTGGTCCTCCCTTGCCTCCGGTGTATCTTTTGTCTTCCCATACACGCCCAGGAAGCCTAGCAGGTTCACGCAAAGATTCTTCGTCACGTGCATCACGTCGATTGCAGAGCAGACCTCTAGGACTTTCTAATATTATAGCTCCCAAAATATAGATTTCTTCTTGCACATGGGTGCGCGTCCCTCAGCGTCAGTCGGAACAGATTGTCCGTTGATAACCCACAAGTATAGGGGATCGCAACAGTTTTCGAGGGTAGAGTATTCAACCCAAATTTATTGATTCGACACAAGGGGAGCCAAAGAATATTCTCGAGTATTAGCAGCTGAGTTGTCAATTCAACCACACCTGAAAGAGTTAATATCTGCTGCAAAGTATTTAGTAGCAAAGTAGTATGGAAGTAACGGTAACGGTGGCAAAAGTAACAGTAGCGGTTTTGTAGCAATCGTAACAGTGGCAACGGAAAAGTAACTTAGCAAAGATCAATATGTGAAAAGCTCGTAGGCAATGGATCAGTGATGGATAATTATGTCGAATGGCATTCATCATGCAACGGTTATAACATAGGGTGACACAGAACTAGCTCCAATTCATCAATGTAATGTAGGCATGTATTCCATATATAGTCATACGTGCTTATGGAAAAGAACTTGCATGACATCTTTTGTCCTACCCTCCCGTGGCAGCGGGGTCCTAATGGAAACTAAGGGATATTAAGGCCTCCTTTTAATAGAGAACCGGACCAAAGCATTAGCACTTAGTGAATACATGAACTCCTCAAACTACGGTAATCACCGGAAAGAATCCCAGTTATTGTCACCCTGGGGGATGCGGATCATAACTCGTAATAGGTGTCTACAACTTGCAAGATAGGATCAAGAACACATATATATTTATGAAAACATAATAGGTTCAGATCTGAAATCATGGCACTCGGGCCCTAGTGACAAGCATTAAGCATAGCAAAGTCATAGCAACATCAATCTCAGAACATAGTGGATACTAGGGATCAAACCCTAACAAAACTAACTCGATTACATGGTAAATCTCATCCAACCCATCACCGTCCAGCAAGCCTACGATGAGATTACTCACGAACGGCGGAGAGGATCATGAAATTGGTGATGAAGGATGGTTGGTGATGACGACGGTGTCGATTTCCCCTCTCCGGAGCCCAAAACGGACCCCAGATCTGCCCTCCCGAGGAAGAATAGGAGGTGGCGGCGGCTCCGTATCGTGAAACGCGATGAACTCTTCTCCCTAATTTTTTTCTCCCCAAATAGGTTTATATGGAGTTGGAGTTGAGGTCGTAGGAGCTGCAGGGGGCCCACAAGCCACCTGGGCGCGCCCTGGGGGGGTGGGCGCCCCCCTGGCTTGTGGCCAATGGGTGGACCCCCTCCGGTTGATTCTTTCGCCAGTATTTTTTATTAATTCCAAAAATATTCTCCGTAAATTTTCAGGTCAATCCGAGAACTTTTATTTCTGCACAAAAATAAAACCAAGGCAATTCTGCTGAAAACAGCGTCAGTCCGGGTTAATTCCATTCAAATCATGCAAATTAGAGTCCAAAACAAGGGCAAAAGAGTTTGGAAAAGTAGATACGATGGAGACGTATCATCCGCCAGGACCCTTTCCAAATATTACTTGTAAATGCTTGACCATATCAAGTATGTCATCACCAGTACGGAGGACGGGCTTCTTCTGGTGTTCTGCCTCACCTTTGAAATGCTTGCCTTTCTTTCTTAAGGCATGATTGGTCGGAAGAAATCGACGATGTCCCAGGTACACATTCTTCTTGCATTTGTCGAAATGTATACTTTCAGTCTCATCTAAACAGTACGTGCATGCATGGTATCCCTTGTTTGTCTGTCCTGAAAGGTTACTAAGAGCAGGCCAATCGTTGATGGTTACAAATAGCAACGCTCGCAGGTCAAATTCCTGCTGTTTGTGCTCATCCCACACATGTACACCTTTTTTATTCCACAGCTGTAAAAGTTCATCAACTAATGGCCTTAGGTACACATCAATGTCGTTGCCGGGTTGCTTAGGGCCATGGATGAGCACTGACATCATAATGAACTTCCGCTTCATGCACAACCAAGGAGGAAGGTTATAGATACATAGAGTCACAGGCCATGTGGTATGCTTGTTGCTCTGCTCCCCAAATGGATTAATGCCATCTGCACTTAAACCAAACCATAAGTTCCTTGGGTCATCTGCAAAGTCCGGCCACTCTCTCTCGATTTTTCTCCATTGCGACCCATCAACGGGTACTCTCAACTTCCCGTCTTTCTTACGGACTTCTTTGTGCCATCGCAATGACTTGGCATGCTCTTCGTTTTGGAACAAACGTTTCAACCGTGGTATTATAGGAGCATACCACATCACCTTCGCAGGAATCCTCTTCCTGGGGCGCTCGCCCTGAACATCATCACCAGGGTCATCGCGACTGATCTTATATCGCAATGCATTGCATACCGGGCATGCATTCAAATTCTCGTACTCACCGCGGTAGAGGATGCAGTCATTAGGGCATGCATGTATCTTCTGCACCTCCAATCCTAGAGGGCAGACAACCTTCTTTGCTTCGTATGTACTGTCGGGCAATTCGTTGTCCTTTGGAAGCTTATTCTTCATTATTTTCAGCAACTTTTCAAATGCCTTGTCAGATACACCATTCTCTGCCTTCCATTGCAGCAATTCCAGTGTGGTACCGAGCTTTGTGTTGTCATCTTCGCAATTTGGGTACAACCCTTTTTTGTGATCCTCTAACATGCGCTGCAACTTCAACTTCTCCTTTTCACTTTCGCAGTTTCTCTTTGCATCAGCAATGGCCCGACCAAGATCATCAGCGGGCTCATCTGATGCCTCAGCTTCTTCGTCTTCATTCTCTTCCCCCATTGTAGTACCATCATATTCAGGACACCCAGGATAGTCGTCGTCATCCTCTTCTTCTTCATTCTCTTCCATTAGAACCCCTCTTTCTCCGTGCTTGGTCCAACAATTATAGCCGGACATGAAACCGGACATAAACAGGTGGACGTGAATCTGTTTTGAGCTAGAGTAAGTATTATCATTCTTACACACACCACATGGACAACACATAAAACCATCCCACTTGTTTGCCTCAGCCGCACGCAAAAAACTCTGCACGCCATTAATGAACTGGGAGAGCGTCGGTCATCGTACATCCATTGCCGGTTCATCTTCATTACACAACACTGAAAAGACCAAATTAATACAAGTTCATACATAAAGTTCATACACACTTATTTTCTCATAAAACAACATACAACTATCTAGATAAAACATTTAAATGCAACAACAAATGCGATCAAAATCGCAACTAAGGTAGCAATTGATCCAACAGCATAATGATACCAAGCCTCTTTATTAATGGCATATTTTCTAATCTTTCTAATCTTCAAGCGCATTGCATCCATCTTGATCTTGTGATCATCAATGACATCGGCAACGTACAACTCCAATTTCATCTTCTCTTCTTCAACTCTTTTCAATTTTCCTTTCAAATCCTCATTTTCTTTTTCAACTAAATTTAACTTCTCGACAATAGGGTCGGTTGGCATTTCCGGTTCAAATACCTCCTAGATAAAAAATATCTATGTCAACTTGAGGGGCATAATTGTCATTAACATGAAATACAACAAATAGTTATAAAAGAGAATATACCACATCCGAATAGTAAACCGGACGAGGGCCGATGGGCAGGGATATCATAACCATGACACTATATATAACAACAATCATACAAGTAAGAAAATTATGCAAGTAACTATCTAAATCATACAAATACGATTTGTTTAATAAAAATGATAAGAACACAAGAAGAGGCTCACCAAGGTGGTGCCGGCGACGGGACGGTGCGGGCGATCGACGGTGGTTAGGACGGGGACGGGAAGGCACACTAAGTAAACCACACCTACACATATGCAAACTAAGGAGTTAATTTGAGCTCAAAGTGCATATAAATCAAAAAAACTACCACATAATTACACCCAAACTAAAACCCACAAATCACTATACTTATAAAACATTGCACGAGCTGATCTAGCAATAAGAGATGAAAGGACAAAGTTGCTAACCTTTGTCGACACTTGGATGGATTGGGGTGCCTCAAATCTTGACAAATCTTGGGAAAAATGGAGGGAGGAGCTCGAGCTAGGGGAAGAACAGAGAGGGGAATTCGAATGGAGAAAACAGAGAAATGGAGTCGGGCTGGACGAAGGGTTTATATAGGGAAAGCTTTAGTCCCGGTTCGTTATACAAACCGGGACTAAAGGTCCACCTATAGTCCCGGTTTGTATCACAAACCGGGACTAAAAGGGCACGTGGGGGCCCCAGGCTGACACAAGCCTGCCACACCACCCCTTTAGTCCCGGTTTGTGATACAAACCGGGACTATAGGTCTCGAATGAACCGGGACTAATGGGGCCCGTACACCCCGACCGCTCCTAGCCGTTGGAACCGGGACTAATGGGCACATTAGTCCCGGTCCAAAGCCAAACCGGGACTAAAGGTTGAAACGGAAGGCCTGTTTTCTACTAGTGCAAGCCTTCGATGGCCTTCGGGCCGTCGAGGTGCAGAGGACCTCGGCCCCCGCCAGCAGGAGGGGGGGGGCGTTCTCATTCTTGTTAAGTTCAAAATCTGGCGAGGGCAATGTCCCTCAATACGAATAATGTCTCCCATGTCCGTTCTCCGTCTCGATGGTGCTTCTAGCGTCTTTTTTTTTACGTTTAGCTTCTAGCATAGTTGGAGGGCTTGTGAAGGTGTATCTCCATCGGATCTCACAGATTCTGTCGGTGCTGGTCTTCGGTGGGTTTGTTTGGATCCGGTCTTCATTCATGTGTTTCACTACTGGAATCGGCATATATGCCGAGTGCCACGGACACTCGGCAAGGGGGCAATAACCGTCGGCAAACGATTTGCCGAGAGCCGCACTCGGCAAAGGGCACCCGGCGTACACCTCTCAGGCAAACAGGAATTTGCCATGAGTCAATCAACGGACTCTCGGCAAAGCTTTTGCCGAGAGGGATACACGGCCCTCGGCAAAATAAAGTAGCTAACGGACGGCAGACGGGGCCGGCCGTTGCCACGTGGCCACAACCTGACCTGTGGGGTCCATACAGTTTTTGCCGAGAGTGGCCCTCGGCAACGACACCCAATAGGAAAACGGCACGTGTCGTGGCCTGACATGTGGGTCCGTAGGGTACGTCGGGTGCCGTCTTTGCCGAGAGTGGCTCTCGGTAAAAAGACCCAATAGGAAAACGACACGTGTCGGGGCCTGACATGTGGGTCCGTAGGGTACGCCGGGTGCCCTCTTTGCCGAGAGTGGCTCTCGGCAAAAAGACCCAATAGGAAAGGGCCACGTGTCGGCAGCCTGACATGTGGGTCCATAGGGTACGCCGGGTGCCCGCTTCGCCGAGAGTGGCTCTTGGCAAAAAGACCCAATAGGAAAGGGCCATGTGTCGGCAGCCTGGCATGTGGGTCTGTAGGGTACGTCGGGTGCCGTATTTGCCGAGAGTGGCTCTCGGCAAATAGACCCAATAGGAAAGGGCCACGTGTCGGCAATCTGACATGTGGGTCTGTAGAGTACGCCGGGTGCCTTGTTTGCCGAGAGGTGCTCTCGGCAAAGATACCCAATAGGAAAGTGCCACGTTTCCGCGCCTGACATGTGGGTCCACAGCATATGCCGAGAGCCTTGTTTGCCGAGAGGGGCCCTCGGTAAAGATGTCAGACAGGAGCTACTGGTCGGTATCCTTTTGCGAGAGGCCTCTCGGTAAAGATTGTATCTTTGTCTAGTTTCACAGACTTTACCGAGAGCCACTCTCGGCAATGTTTTGCCCAACAACCTCTTTTGGCTGTTTTGTTCCTTTCCTGCAGCAAAACATATACAGCAGCAACATATAGTGCATCACACATAGAACATCTCACATATAGGCATCATTGAACAAAAAAAAGAAATGATTCTCAAGAACAGCCCACGTAAATTTAATAGTGCATAAAACATGCAATAGTTGTCAAGCACACTCGACTACCACAAGTTTACAAGTCTCAAGATCACACAAGATACAATAGTTCTCAAGCACATATAAGGAACAGTTTCAAACACAACATAACATGAAGCTCACACGGTTTTGGAGATCGGAGTGGTAACATTAACATCAGAAGACGTCATTACGTTTGGTTCTCCAACTCCACCAACTTCAGGTGGAACTACCGGAACATTGTTCGACCCTTGTGATGGATTGAGCTGTGATGGATTGACCCAATAAGATGAAGGCATATGGTAATGCCAAAAATGGTGATAGAAATAGTTTGAACGAAACTCACAATGTTCCACTCTGGCGTCAGTGGCATCTCTGGCACTGGTTTGCCTTGCATAGAATAAAGATTGGCCACCATTTGTTGTAAAGACTTCACTAGATCGTCTTGTGCCTTCAGCTTAGCCCGGTCTTCATCTCATTCTTTCTGGGTGTCATTCAGTCGAGTCTACAATATGGCAATGAAAATGTCATTCGTGTTGAAATGCAAACATGCAGGACCATGAAGGATCAATGAAGAAGCAATGACCTGAATTTCCTCAATAATGGACACGGTATGTCGTACGTGACGCTCTATGCTAGGAGCAGAGCCAGTACTCATAGCACGGAGCGCGTTGACTCTCGGAAGGGAGGAGGTTATGACAGAATCAAGGTGAACCGCCATCCGGCCCTTCGGTCTACCGCCTGCCGCGACAATGGCCACAAGAGGGTCAAACGGCAGCACGTGAGGATCAGCCTCTTGCCCGTACGTCTCCTTCAATTTTTTGGTGTAGTTCTCCCCATCTGACCGGGCTTTAGAGCTGATCCAGTCCCTCTGCGGGTGGAGAGGGTCCTTGTCCTTATCGTCTTTGGTACGTTTGTCGGTCCATGCCTCGAAGTAAGAGATATCCTTGCCAGTGTCTTCTTTCTGCAAAAGAAAGCGATCCAAACAATCAAGGAAATGCTCACAAATGAAAGAGAAACATGATGAAAAGAAAAGGATGTTGTTGCCTACATGTTTGCAGACAACACCTGGGATGGTGTGGTTGCCTTGATGGTGTCCTGGACAACCCATCAACTTACGCTGGTCCCCGATGGTCTTGTGTTCATCCTGCCACCCTGGATCTGTCCACCGTTCGACGATCTTCTCCCAGCACGGACGTTTGTCAGCGCACCACCGAGGAATCACCTGTAATAAGTAAACAAATGCATCTTAGTAAGGAATCTAATTTGTTGGAATGTAGGGAATAACAAGCATCCATCGTCACTTGCCTTGAAGTACATGTCCCGTGTAAGATGCTTCCCTCGAGCCACCTCTTTGGAAATCTTCTGGTTGAGATAGTCCGCGTGATACTTGACCACTAACCAGACGCGCTCCTCATAGTGCATGTCATGGACTAGTTTCTTGGCAATATTATCAACCACCACATTGGCGCGATCCTTCTCACCATCTAGGCATGTAAAGAAATCCTATAAACATGCACACATGTGAGAAGGGTAAAATCATGACTATGGCAAATTTAAACCTTTTGGTATTGACATTGCGGTGTTTGAAAGGACTTACCCAGAAATCGTTGACCACTCGCAAGGCTCTGGTATCATAAACCCTGACGCATATCCAGGAAATCCGGAGCGAGTTTGTAGTGATCCCATTACCAAGCTAGCTCAATGACACCGTTCGGCAAAGTGACCAGTCCAGGATAATTTAACCTACAAAGACCCCCAATGATGCCACTCGGCGGACGTGGCGGACGCCTCTCACCAGCTTTTATTAAGCTCCTGCATTAGGAAGAGTGAAGTCATATTATATGTGATGAAATGACAAAGGTACAATTTAAATGGGATGAGTCGATATAACCACTTACTTTTCTCCCACTGGTTTAATCAACACGTTTCTATGCACATATAGACGTTTTGGAAGCTTTGAAGGACCACGCAGCCACACTTTCCGTGTGGAAGTAGTGCTGATAGTCGAACCACCCGGCTGTGAGCCGCTCACCTCGTGGTGCTCCGTCACTCGTGAGGGTCCATCCCCACCCTCAGAAACCCGACGAACAACCAGCCTCCTCTCGGCGGCGTCGTCCTCCACCACCTCCTCCTCATCCTCCTCATCCTGACCCGCCTCCTCCCCATCCTCTATTTCCTCCTCCAGCCGTCGTGCATCCTCCTCCTCAGGCTGGCGAAGCACAGCATCAGAGGGTCCAGGAGAAGAAAGAGGTGCTCTACTATGGGCTGCTCTACGTTCTCCTCGTCCCCCCTACTCGTCCTCCTCGTCCCCCTCCTCGCCCGCCTCCTCCTCCTACCTCATCTACTCCTCCTCCTCGTCCGCCTCCTCGAGCCACCTCCTCTCCGCAACCTCATCTACCTCCTCGAGCCGCCTCCTCTCCGCCTCCTCCTCCTCCTACCCCACCTCCTCCGCCTCCTACTCCTCCTCCCCAGTGTCCTACTCGACCTCGTTTCACCCAGCTTTTTGAAGGGGGGTCTAGACCCACCGGTCGTTTGGCCTTCTTGGCGGCTGTGGCAACCGATGCAGGAGTGGCCACCTCTTTCACCGGTCGAGCAAGTTTATCATTGTACAGAGCTGCCACATCTTTCAAACTTTCCTTTGCATTCTTGTTGCCACCTGTCATGTTTCAATCACCTGATATGACGAGGAACAAACCAGTTAGTACAGATGATACAACTTGATGTAAATACATTAAATATATCACATACGAAGAATAAATGGAGTTGTCACAATAATACATATAGTTGTTACACACATGAATACATAGAGTTGTTGCACACACGAATGCATAGAGTTGTTACACACACGAATACATAGAGTTGTTGCACATACGAATACGTATAGTTGTTACATACACGAATACATAGAGTTGTGGCACATACGAATACGAAGAGTTGTTACACGAATACATGGAGTTGTGACACGCATACATAGTTCTCACACGATTACATGGAGTTGTTAGAAATAGGGGTCAATATTAGGTGCAACATTTGGATCAGGGTTGTCATCATCGCTATCACGCCAGTTCATACATTCATCCTCGAAGTCTTCAGGGGGACCCTCATCATCATCTTGCCCCATTTGCCATCGCAGAAGTAATGCCAAATCTTGTGGGTCAGAAACATCCTCGTATTCGTCCTCTGCATTATCTACTTCCATGTCATCCATGGCCTCATCTTCCATAGCATCATCTTCGTGATGCACGCCATCATCTTCCTCTGCATCATCTTCGTCGTCGTGATTGTTTGCTTCTTGATAGAACTCTCCCTCGTATGTGTCAGGGTTTATGTGGTAATCGTCCTTGTTTGGGGTAGGTACCTTGGTATGCGGGGGTACCTTGTACATGACATCCCATTTCAAGAGATCGATATGTTCCGTAGATGTGCACGCGTACGGGAGATAAAACACTTGTGTAGCCTATTGAGCCATAATATAGACATCATTTCTTGCATATTTCGATGCTCGTTCAACTTCGACCAAGCCAATACTAGGGGTCCGTCTCACTTTCTCAGGATGGAGCCAACTACATTTGAATACTATGGGCTTCACACCTTGTAAACCACAGTATTGCAGCTCATATATTTCTTCGATAGTTCCATAGTAGTGACGTCCATCTGTCCCTAGACAATGGACACTACTATTTATTGATCTTCGATTGGGCCTCTCACGCGTGTGTTTATCAGTGTGGAAGTGATACCCATTCATGTCGTAAGCCTTAAATGACTTGGCCTCGTATTCAAAACCTTTGGCTACTTCTCTCATTTCGGCGTCCATATCAACCTCCTGGTATGCCTACAAGATTAATAGGAGATTGTCTGGTTCATTAGTGGAAGCATTACCGGCAAGTAAGAACAACTTGAAGTGTACATAAAGTTAGGGAAGTTACTTTTCGTGAGAACCAAGAAATGAAACCGCCATCAACATTGGTATCTTCAAGAAGGTTTGCTGATTCTTCGTCGCTAGGGGGCCGTGGTAGCTTCCAGAATTCGTTCTGGAATTCCCTAGCAATGAGAAGAATTCGAGTTAGGACTCAAGAATAGTGAGTACTTGTCAATGAAGGTGTTCTACACTTACGTTATGTACGGCTTCACTTCTTCCATGTTGGTCAAGACATAGATCATAAGAGTCGACCACTCGGTAGGTGAAAAGGTCTTCCGCTTCGGTCCACTTGCTTTGCCACCATGGCCTACGAAGAGGCTAAGGTCGGGAACATTACTGGTGGGTTCTTCATTGTAACGAGGAGCTGGATTTAACCTAGTCTTAATACTGTCATGATAGTACTTTGTCGTGGTCGTTGCCACCTCCTCGTTCAGGTATGCCTCGGCTATGGAGGCTTCGCTTTATTCTTACATTTGCCACGAAGATGCTTGAACTCCCATTCAGGTGCATACTGCCATCGGAACTGCACAGGTCCTCCCATTCTAGCCTCATACGGGAGATGTAAGATCATATGTTGCATCGGATTAAAGAAACCTGGCGGAAATACCTTCTCTAACCTGCATAGCAAGCCAGGTGCTTGTTCCTCCAACTTTGCAACCACTTCATAATCTAATTCTTTGGCACAAATCTGGCGGAAGAAGTAGCTCAACTCCGCCAGCACTCGCCAAATATCCTCTTTGACATACCCTCGAATCATCACGGGCATTATCCGCTCAAGCCATACATGGTAGTCATGACTCTTGAGGCCTCCTATTCGCTTTGTAGCCATATTCACTCCCCTCATGATATTAGCTGCATATCCATTAGGGAAGTACAACTTGTTCACAATCCATTGGAGAATTTCCTTCCTTTGGGGGATTGAAGGGGTGAAAGGGGCTAATGGCTTCTTCCAAGAATTACCTTTTGCACGAAGCACCAATTGTAATTTTGGCCTGTTGCATAGCTTGGCTTGATCGATCCTAGCCTGAATGTTATCCTTTGTCTTGTCGGTGTCGAGGAGTGTGCCGAGTAAAGCCTCCGCAATATTCTTTTCAGTGTGCATTACATCAATGTTGTGTGGAAGGAGAAGATCTTTGAAGTAAGGGAGCCTCCATAAGCTTGGAATGTGAGTCCACTGGTGTGTCTCTCCATATCCCACAAAACCTTTCCCATTGGGATTTTTCTCGAGAGCATCTAACTCATCCTTAAGCTCGGCACCGGTCATAATAGGTGGTGGCGGGTCATCAACAATAACACCTTTCCGAAAGTTCACAGTGTCTTGTCTGTATGGGTGATCAAGACAAAGGAACTGCCGATGTTGGTCAAAGCATACGTACTTGCGACCCTTAGCCAGCCACATGAAAGTCACACACTGTTGGCACACTGGGCAATGCCACTTCCCCTTTACACACCAACCACAAAATATCGCACGTGCTGGTAGGTCATATAGCGATGTGTGGTACCAGATATGCATATTGATGTGCTTCTTTGAAACGGCATCGTATGTCCTTACCCCAGTGTTCCAAGCAACAAGTAAGTCGTCCACCAGTGGCTCCATGTACACACTCATATTCTTCCCCGGATAGTTAGGCCCTGGAATTATCAGCGTCAGGAACATGTGATGTCGTTGCATGCAAACGCCAGGGGGCAGATTCAGGGGGATAACATATACTGGCCAACAACTGTATACGACAGCCATCAAACCATATGGATTGAACCCATCGGTTGTTATCCCAACAGCTGCACTCTTCCAGTCATCCACTTTCTTATGAATTTGAACAAATTTCTTCCATGCTTCACCATCACGTGGATGTTACATCTTTTTTGTATTGTACATCTTCCCTTCGGCGGCCCATCTCATATATTGGGCAGTTTCCTCGGTCATATAAAGCCTCTGGATCCTTTCTGTGAATGGAAGATATCGAAGGATATTGACGGCAATTTTGAGCTGCCTCTTGCTACCGTCATCATTTTGTACCTCAATATACCTAGAGGATTTGCACTTGACACAGTAGTTCGTATCTTTATGTTCATTTCTAAATAACATGCATCCGTTTGGACAAGCATGTATTTGCAAATACGGCATCTTAAGTGAACCGAGGATTTTGTTCGACTCGTACATGTTCTTTGGCAATATGTTTTCTTTAGGCAGCAGGCTAGCAATAACTGACAATAACTCATTGAAGCAAACTATACTTATGCAGTGGGTTGCCTTCAGGGCCATTAGGCGTGCGATGCCATCTAGTTGAGTAACCTCTGTATGGGCGTGAAGGGGTTTCTGTGCCGCAAACAAAGCTGCATGATACTCTTCTGGGCTTTCCGGCGGATCCTCGGAGTTTGGGTCCTCCCGCGGATCTGCACGGCGGATGTCATCTAACAGGTTTTCAATCCGAGTATCATATTCGCCGGTGCGCTGTCGCACCACCTCCGCTCTGGACTGTTCTGTCTCACCGTGAAAGATCCACCGGTAATAGCCTGGCGTAAACCCATATTTGCCTAAGTGTTTACTCATAGTAATCTTATCTCTTTCAACCTGGTTATCGCAATCCATGCATGGGCACCAAATTCCACGAACTGGCGTTTCTCCAGCAAATACTAATTCCAGGAAATCATTGGTCTTCGACCTCCACTCAGGGGTCATACCCTCCAGGCTGGGATGTCCGGTGTACATCCACTCACGATCTTCCATCCTCTGATATAATGTGAAACACACACATAATGGTTTTTATCTAACAAGTGGTTCCATCAAGTTTTACGACATGCACTGAGCTACCTAATTGGTAAAGATATGTCCTAATTCCACCCGAGGATGTGTAGGCTGGGTCTGTTTCCATGACGTACTCCGATCCGAGACAAAATTTCGGCAGCACCTCCCCGCTGTTCTCCAAATACACGTCTCGGCAATAAGCCAAGAGGATGTGTATCCAGAGAACAACAAGGAGACACCGTCGAAATTCTGTCTTAGATCGAAGTACGGCATGAAAACGACCAGCCTACACATCCTCGGGCTGTCCATGGAAAACGTGGACAATTCGAAAGAGTCGAGGTTATAAATATGCAAAGACTTGCATATTTATAAATACAACCCTTCCGAACGGGAGACGCCTAGGTTACGCGACTATTTAGGAGATCTACAAAAAATGGAAACTTACACATGAACGGGAAGAGATTACCCTTGAAATGTGTGACGGAATTCACTCTCTATTGTCAAAATAGATGCATGTCCTGCACGAAAGAATGAAGTAGTGTCAATCATATGTCCAACACACACACATCAACAACACTCACTCACACACACACTGGCGGAGGACCCCTATGGGCAAGGTGTGGCAGCCGCCACACCTTGATTTGGAGCAAAAATATTTTATGCCTATGGATAAATGTTGCTTTTTTTAGAAATTTTTTGAGGGATGAATAAATGTTGTTGAGGGATGAATAAATGTTGTTGCTCGCTGCAAAAAATGGCTAGCACAGGCACACGCTCACTAGTTTGGTGTATACACCTTGACAGCTATGATTATCGTGACAAAATATGGTTTATCCATGTATTTTTCATCTCCTGTTCTTCTAAATGGCACTGTTTATCCATGCTGACTATGAATGGGTTTTTCTACCTAGCATTGCTTTGCTTGACTATTAATTTGCGGTGTCCTAGCCATGCACAGTGATACATACACTCACACACACTCACACACACATACACTCACACTCCTCTGCCTCTGCCTACACAACACAACACACACTCACACACACATACACTCGCACTCCTCTGCCTCTGCACACACACATACACATACACAACACAACACACACTCACAACACACACTCACACTCCTGGACTCACCAACGGGGCAGGGGGACGGCGCAGAAGGTGGAGCACGGCGGCAGCAGCGGCGGCTCTGAGGGGCGGCGGCGGTGGTGGAGCACGGCGGCGGCGGCTGTGAGGGGCAGAGTCGGATGCGGGGGCGGCGCTGAGGGGCGGGGGCGGTGGTGCAGCACGGCGGACGGGGCGGTGGCGGCGGTGGTGGAGCACGGCGGCGGCGGCGGCTGTGAGGGGCGGAGTCGGACGCGGGGCGGCGCTAAGGGGCGGGGGCGGTGGTGCAGCATGGCTGACGGGGCGGTGGCGGCGGTGGTGGAGCACGGCCGCGGCGGTGCCGGCTCTGAGGGCGGAGGCGGACGAGGGGGCGGACGGGGACAGAGGGAGTGTGAGAGATGAGTGGGCGCGCGACTTAGAAATTTTGGATAAGTCCCCGCGGGAACCTTTTTCGAGAGTCACTTCAACAAGGCACTCGGTAAAGTCTTACCCTAGATCTAGGGTTCACCTTTTCCCGAGCGAAGCTCTCGGTAACGGTCTTACCCTAGATCTAGGGTTCAACTTTTTCCGAGAGCGGCGCTCGGTAATGTGTACGCTTACAGAGCGTTGCTCTCGGTAAACTACCTAAACCTAGTTCTTAGCCGACCCCCTTTCTTTCTACCACTCCCTTCACTCACTTCAGATATCATTTTTAGTAGCTAGCTTTGCATTTATCTTAAGAAATTTATTGCTCGAGAGCTGGCCAACCCCCTTTCTTCCTACCGACCCCCTTTCTTTCTACCACTCCCTTCACTCACTCGGAAAATCATACGATGCCGGAATTCCTCGAGAGCTGGCACGGTGTCATCACATGGCCCATGTTGGGTGTGGTAAAAGTTTTGGGCGCGTTTCGAATAAACCTCCCCTCGGGCCGCTTGTAAACCGCACCATCTCCGAGCTAGTCTCTCGGTATCGAGAGGGAAAGTGTCCGGTTTGTGCAGGAAGTGCGGGTTTGTTGCTCCGTTGACCTCGAAACTTCTCGTGCTCTCAAAGGAGACCATCGGATGACACATGCCACGCCCCCGCATTTTTCGGACCCGCGTGCAATATTCGAGAAATTTATTGCTCTCCTAGGGTTTCATCGCCGGAAATTCCAAACCTGCAAGGCACCACATGAAATCATGCCCGGAAGCGGCATGGGAAATCCTTTGTGATGTCCTTGCGCAGACGACGGAGCGGCATGCCACGGCATCGGGGGGCGAAAGTACCTCGGGCGGTTTCTGGCCGTGCACCCATCCGGTGGCCCCGGCGGTCTAGGGCGTTGACCGGCACCGAGAGGGGGTAGGCCACGGTGAATACCTCCTTCGTGTTACGACAGGTCATCGTGAGATGCCAGGCCAAGTCTATGCCAGTTCTGTCACGAGACAGTTCACCGTCGGCTCGGTCTCGGGGACGAACACAGCCGGTCCTCGACGTTCCCTCCCGTGTGTGCGTTTTGTGAGGCATCTGCGACGTCAAGGATGTGCGTTGGGTATTCAAACACCACACCGACCTTTCATGCATATGCATGGGCCACATGCGTGTAATGTACGGTTCCCGCCCCACACATCCTCGGGCGGTTTCCGGCCGTGCACCCATCCGGTGGCCCCGGCGGTCTAGGGCGTTGACCGGCACCGAGAGGGGGTAGGCCACGGTGAATACCTCCTTCTCCGTGTTACGAAAGCTCTCCGTCGTCATGTTTTTTAGTTTACAAATGCTTAGAAGTTGAGATTTTGAAAGATCTAAACGAAAACATATATAAGTCATCAAAAGTCATGGTATTTTCAAACTTTAGTCACAAAAAGGTATGAAATATCAGACACAAAAAGGAAGTGCCAAAAGAAAAACACAAAAAAGAAGGAAAATAAAGTAGTGGCACAATAGTTTCCGGGAGCCGATAAAAGGTTCTCGGTAACGGTCTTACCCTAGATCTAGGGTTCAAATTTTTCCGAGAGCGGCGCTCGGTAATGTGTACGCTTACAGAGCGTTTCAAAGGAGACCATCGGATGACACATGCCATGCCCCCGCATTTTTCGAACCCGCATGCAATATTCGAGAAATTTCTTGCTCTCCTAGGGTTTCATCGCCGGAAATTCCAAACCTACAAGGCACCACATGAAATCATGCCCGGAAGCGGCATGGGAAATCCTTTGTGATGTCCTTGCGCAGACGACGAAGGGGCATGCCATGGCACCGGGGGGCAAAAGTACCTCGGGCGGTTTCTGGCCGTGCACCCATCCGGTGGCCCCGGCGGTCTAGGGCGTTGACCGGCTCCGAGAGGGGGTAGGCCACGGTGAATACCTCCTTCTCCATGTTACGACAGGTCATCGTGAGATGCCAGACCAAGTCTATGCCAGTTTTGTCACGGGACCATCCACCGTCGCCTCGGTCTCGGGGACGAACGCAGCCGGTCCTCGACGTTCCCTCCCATGTGTGTGTTTTGTGAGGCATCTGCGACGTCAAGGATGTGCGTTGGGTATTCAACCACCACACCAACCTTTCATGCATATGCATGGGCCACATGCATGTAGGGTACGGTTCCCGCCCCCCACCTCCTCGGGCAGTTTCTGGCCGTGCACCCATCCGGTGGCTCCGGCGGCCTAGGTCGTTGACCGGCACCGAGAGGGGATAGTCCACGGTGAATACCTCCTTCTCCGTGTTACGACTGGTCATCGTGAGATGCCAGGCCAAGTCTATGCCAGTTCTGTCATGGGATCGTCCACCGTCGGCTCGGTCTCGTGGACGAACGCAGCCGGTCCTCGACGTTCCCTCCCGTGTGTGCGTTTTGCGAGGCATCTGCGACATCCAGGATGTGCGTTGGGTATTCAAACACCACACCAACCTTTCATGCATATGCATGGGCCACATGCATGTAGGGTACAGTTCCCGCCCCCCACCTCCTCGGGCGGTTTCCGGCCGTGCACCCATCCGGTGGCCCCGGCGGTCTAGGGCGTTGACCGGCACCGAGAGGGGGTAGGCCACGGTGAATACCTCCTTCTCCATGCTACGACAGGTCATCGTGAGATGCCAGGCCAAGTCTATGCCAGTTCTGTCACGGGACTGTCCACCGTCGGCTCGGTCTCGGGGACGAACGCAGCCGGTCCTCGACGTTCCCTCCCGTGTGTGCGTGTTGTGAGGCATCTGCGACGTCAAGGATGTGCGTTGGGTATTCAAACATCACACCGACCTTTCATGCATATGCATGGCCCACATGCATGTAGGGTACGGTTCCCGCCCCCCACCTCCTCGGGCGGTTTCCGGCCGTGCACCCATCCGGTGGCCCCGGCGGTCTAGGGCGTTGACCGACACCGAGAGGGGTAGGCCACGGTGAATTCCTCCTTCTCCGTGTTACGAAAGCTCTTCGTCGTCATGGTTTTTTAGTTTACAAATGCTTAGAAGTTGAGATTTTTAAAGATCTAAACGAAAAGATATATAAGTCATCAAAAGTCATGGTATTTTCAAACTTTAGTCACAAAAAGGTATGAAATATCAGACACAAAAAGGAAATGCCAAAAAAACACAAAAAAGAAGGAAAATAAAGTAGTGGCCCAATAGTTGTCGAGAGCCGATAAACGGCTCTCGGTAAAGGTCTTACCCTAGATCTAGGGTTCAACCTTTTCCGAGAGCGGCACTCGGTAATGTGTACGCTTACAGAACGTTTCAAAGGAGACCATCGGAGGACACATGCCACGCCCCTGCATTTTTCGGATCCGCGTGCAATATTCGAGAAATTTATTGCTCTCCTAGGGTTTCATCGCCGGAAATTCCAAACCTGCAAGGCACCACATGAAATCATGCCCGGAAGCGGCATGGGAAATCCTTTGTGATGTCCTTGCGCAAACGACGGAGGGGCATGCCATGGCACCGGGGGGCGAAAGTACCTTGGGCGGTTTCTGGCCATGCACCCATCCGGTGGCCCCAGCGGTCTAGGGCGTTGACCGGCACTGAGAGGGGGTAGGCCACGGTGAATACCTCCTTCTCCGTGTTACGACAGGTCATCGTGAGATTCTAGGCTAAGTCTATGGCAGTTCTGTTACGGGACCGTCCACCGTCGGCTCGGTCTCGGGGACGAACGCAGCCGGTCCTCGACGTTCCCTCCCGTGTGTGCGTTTTGTGAGGCATCTGCGACGTCAAGGATGTGCGTTGGGTATTCAAACACCACACCAACCTTTCATGCATATGCATGGGCCACATGCATGTACGGTACGGTTCCCGCCCCCCACCTCCTCGGGCGGTTTCTGGCCGTGCACCCATCCGGTGGCCCCGGCGGTCTAGGGCGTTGACCGGCACCGAGAGGGGGTAGGACACGGTGAATACCTCCTTCTCCGTGTTAGGACAGGTCATCGTGAGATGCCAGGCCAAGTCTATGCCAGTTCTGTCATGGGATCGTCCACCGTCGGCTCGGTCTCGGGGACGAACGCAGCCGGTCCTCGACGTTCCCTCCCGTGTGTGCGTTTTGTGAGGCATCTGCGACATCAAGGATGTGCGTTGGGTATTCAAACACCACACCAACCTTTCATGCATATGCATGGGCCACATGCATGTAGGGTACAGTTCCCGCCCCCCACCTCCTCGGGCGGTTTCCGGCCGGGCACCCATCTGGTGGCCCCGGCGGTCTAGGGCGTTGACCGGCACCGAGAGGGGGTAGGCCACGGTGAATACCTCCTTCTCCGTGTTACGACAGGTCATCGTGAGATGCCAGGCCAAGTCTATGACAGTTCTGTCACGGGACCGTCCACCGTCGGCTCGGTCTCGGGGACGAACGCAGCCGGTCCTCGACGTTCCCTCCCGTGTGTGCGTTTTGTGAGGCATCTGCGACGTCAAGGATGTGCGTTGGGTATTCAAACATCACACCAACCTTTCATGCATATGCATGGGCCACATGCATGTAGGGTACGGTTCCCGCCCCACCCACCTCCTCGGGCGGTTTCCGGCCGTGCACCCATCCGGTGGCCCCGGCGGTCTAGGGCGTTGACCGGCACCGAGAGGGGGTAGGCCACGGTGAATACCTCCTTCTCCGTGTTACGAAAGCTCTCCGTCGTCATGTTTTTTTAGTTTACAAATGCTTAGAAGTTGAGATTTTTAAAGATCTAAACGAAAACATATATAAGTCATCAAAAGTCATGGTATTTTCAAACTTTAGTCACAAAAAGGTATGAAATATCAGACACAAAAAGGAAGTGCCAAAAGAAAAACACAAAAAAAGGAAAATAAAGTAGTGGCACAATAGTTGCCGAGAGCCGATAAACGGCTCTCGGTAAAGGTCTTACCCTAGATCTAGGGTTCAACCTTTTCCGAGAGCGGCGCTCGGTAATGTGTATGCTTACAGAGCGTTGCTCTCGGTAAACTACCTAAACCTAGTTCTTAGCCGACCCCCTTTCTTTCTACCACTCCCTTCACTCACTTCAGATATCATTTTTAGTAGCTAGCTTTGCATTTATCTTAAGAAATTTATTGCTCGAGAGCTGGCCGACCCCCTTTCTTTCTACCGACCCCCTTTCTTTCTACCACTCCCTTCACTCACTCGGAAAATCGTACGATGCCGGAATTCCTCGAGAGCTGGCACGGTGTCATCACATGGCCCATGTAGGGTGTGGTAAAAGTTTTGGGCGCGTTTCGAATAAGCCTCCCCTCGGGCCGCTTATAAACCGCACCATCTCCGAGCTAGTCTCTCGGTATCGAGAGGGAACGTGTCCGGTTTGTGCAGGAAGTGCGGGTCATGTTGCTCCGTTGACCTCGAAACTTCTCGTGCTCTCAAAGGAGACCATCGGATGACACATGCCACGCCCCCGCATTTTTCGGACCCGCGTGCAATATTCGAGAAATTTATTGCTCTCCTAGGGTTTCATCGCCGGAAATTCCAAACCTGCAAGGCACCACATGAAATCATGCCCGGAAGCGGCATGGGAAATCCTTTGTGATGTCCTTGCGCAGACGACGGAGGTGCATGCCATGGCACCGGGGGGCGAAAGTACCTCGGGCGGTTCTAGCCGTGCACCCATCCGGTGGCCCCGGCGGTCTAGGGCGTTGACCGGCACCAAGATGGGGTAGGCCACGGTGAATACCTCCTTCTCCGTGTTACGACAGGTCATCGTGAGATGCCAGGCCAAGTCTATGCCAGTTCTGTCATGGGACCGTCCACTGTCGGCTCGGTCTCGGGGACGAACGCAGCCGGTCCTCGACGTTCCCTCCCGTGTGTGCGTTTTGTGAGGCATCTGCGACGTCAAGGATGTGCATTGGGTATTCAAACACCACACCAACCTTTCATGCATATGCATGGGCCACATGCATGTAGGGTACGGTTCCCGCCCCCCACCTCCTCGGGCGGTTTCTGGCCGTGCACCCATCCGGTGGCCCCGGCGGTCTAGGGCGTTGACCGGCACCGAGAGGGGGTAGGCCACGGTGAATACCTCCTTCTTCGTGTTACGACAGGTCATCGTGAGATGCCAGGCCAAGTCTATGCCAGTTCTGTCATGGGACCGTCCACCGTCGGCTCGGTCTTGGGGACGAACGCAGCCGGTCCTCGACGTTCCCTCCCGTGTGTGCGTTTTGTGAGGCATCTGCGACGTCAAGGATGTGCGTTGGGTATTCAAACATCACACCAACCTTTCATGCATATGCATGGGACACATGCATGTAGGGTACGGTTCCCGCCCCCCACCTCCTCGGGCGGTTTCCGGCCGTGCACCCATCCGGTGGCCCCGGCGGTCTAGGGCGTTGACCGGCACCGAGAGGGGGTAGGCCACGGTGAATACCTCCTTCTCCGTGTTACGAAAGCTCTCCGTCGTCATGTTTTTTTAGTTTACAAATGCTTAGAAGTTGAGATTTTTAAATATCTAAACGAAAACATATATAAGTCATCAAAAGTCTTGGTATTTTCAAACTTTAGTCACAAAAAGGTATGAAATATCAGACACAAAAAGGAAGTGCCAAAACAAAAACACAAAAAAAGAAGGAAAATAAAGTAGTGGCACAATAGTTGCCGAGAGCCGATAAACGGCTCTCGGTAAAGGTCTTACCCTAGATCTAGGGTTCAACCTTTTCCGAGAGCGGCGCTCGGTAATGTGTATGCTTACAGAGCGTTGCTCTCGGTAAACTACCTAAACCTAGTTCTTAGCCGACCCCCTTTCTTTCTACCACTCCCTTCACTCACTTCAGATATCATTTTTAGTTGCTAGCTTTGCATTTATCTTAAGAAATTTATTGCTCGAGAGCTGGCCGACCCCCTTTCTTTCTACCGACCCCCTTTCTTTCTACCACTCCCTTCACTCACTCGGAAAATCGTACGATGCCGGAATTCCTCGAGAGCTGGCACGGTGTCATCACATGGCCCATGTAGGGTGTGGTAAAAGTTTTGGGCGCGTTTCGAATAAGCCTCCCCTCGGGCCGCTTATAAACCGCACCATCTCCGAGCTAGTCTCTCGGTATCGAGAGGGAACGTGTTCGGTTTGTGTAGGAAGTGCGGGTCATGTTGCTCCGTTGACCTCGAAACTTCTCGTGCTCTCAAAGGAGACCATCGGATGACACATGCCACGCCCCCGCATTTTTCGGACCCACGTGCAATATTCGAGAAATTTATTGCTCTCCTAGGGTTTCATCGCCGGAAATTCCAAACCAGCAAGGCACCACATGAAATCATGCCCGGAAGCGGCATGAGAAATCCTTTGTGATGTCCTTGCGCAGACGACGGAGGGGCATGCCATGGCACCGGGGGGCGAAAGTACCTCGGGCGGTTCTAGCCGTGCACCCATCCGGTGGCCCCGGCGGTCTAGGGCGTTGACCGGCACCAAGATGGGGTAGGCCACGGTGAATACCTCCTTCTCCGTGTTACGACAGGTCATCGTGAGATGCCAGGCCAAGTCTATGCCAGTTCTGTCACGGGACCGTCCACTGTCGGCTCGGTCTCGGGGACGAACGCAGCCGGTCCTCGACGTTCCCTCCCGTGTGTGCGTTTTGTGAGGCATCTGCGATGTCAAGGATGTGCGTTGGGTATTCAAACACCACACCAACCTTTCATGCATATGCATGGGCCACATGCATGTAGGGTACGGTTCCCGCCCCCCCACCTCCTCGGGCGGTTTCCGGCCGTGCACCCATCCGGTTGGCCCGGCAGTCTAGGGCGTTGACCGGCACCGAGAGGGGGTAGGCCACGGTGAATACCTCCTTCTCTGTGTTACGACATGTCATCGTGAGATGCCAGGCCAAGTCTATGCCAGTTCTGTCATGGGACCGTCCACCGTCGGCTCGGTCTTGGGGACGAACGCAGCCGGTCCTCAACGTTCCCTCCCGTGTGTGCGTTTTGTGAGGCATCTGCGACGTCAAGGATGTGCGTTGGGTATTCAAACATCACACCAACCTTTCATGCATATGCATGGGCCACATGCATGTAGGGTACGGTTCCCGCCCCCCACCTCCTCGGGCGGTTTCCGGCCGTGCACCCATCCGGTGGCCCCGGCGGTCTAGGGCGTTGACCGGCACCGAGAGGGGGTAGGCCACGGTGAATACCTCCTTCTCCGTGTTACGAAAGCTCTCCGTCGTCATGTTTTTTTAGTTTACAAATGCTTAGAAGTTGAGATTTTTAAAGATCTAAACGAAAACATATATAAGTCATCAAAAGTCATGGTATTTTCAAACTTTAGTCACAAAAAGGTATGAAATATCAGACACAAAAAGGAAGTGCCAAAAGAAAAACACAAAAAAAGAAGGAAAATAAAGTAGTGGCACAATAGTTGCCGAGAGCCGATAAACGGCTCTCGGTAAAGGTCTTACCCTAGATCTAGGGTTCAACCTTTTCCGAGAGTCGGTTTGTGGCTCTCGGTAAAGGTTACCTTTACCGAGCGTAACTCCTGGTAAACTACCTAAACCTAGTTCTTAGCCGTTCCCTTTCTTTCTCTCCCTCACTTTCTTCCCCTTTCAGTCGCGCCCATCCCCATCTGCCGTCGCCGCCGCCTCCATCTGCCGTTGCCGCCGCCATCGCCACCTGTGCCGGCGCCCTCGCCCCCGCCTCCAGCTGCTGACGCCCTCGCCCCCGCCTCCATCTGCCGTCGCCGCCGCCATCGCCACCTGTGGCGGCGTCTCGTGGCCGGCGCCCGGGGTGGTGGTTCATCGGCACGAACTGCCGCCCGCCGCCGAGCGCAACCGGTGGCGCGCCAGCTGGCCATGCCTACAGGTACTCCATTCCTCTCCTTTCCCCTCCCGACATAGAGTCGTATCTGAATCAAACCGAGCGTACAAGAATTTTTGTATATTCATGGTTGGTGGCAATCTAGTTCAAATATACTGTACTCTGTCCAAAAAGAAGGTTTAAAAATCAATTCATATTTTGCTCTTCTATATTCCCTGTACTCTATGCACCAGACCCTTGATCGTGTTCATCGGGAAGAAGAACCATTGTTTGCAAAAATTCAGTTAGAGCCAGTATTTCTAGAAATGATGCAACTGATTTTTTTAACTTGAGTCCTCCACTTAAGCATTTACTGAATTTTCTGAATTTAAGTACAAGTGTTTAGTTTAAATCCAGTTATGGCTACTGTAAATGATTCAGTTTAGGTTAAATTCAGTTATGACTCCTGTAAATGATTCAATTTAGTTTAAATTCAGTTATAATAAAATCTTCAGTCAATCTTACTGTACAGTACAAATCTTCAGCTAATTGAAATGCAGAGACACAAAATGGCAGAATCTTACTGCACATAATGGCAGAATCTTACTGCACTAAATGGCAGAATCTTACTGCACATTATTTTGCTTCAGAGACAAATGGTTCCAAAAAGATGAAAAATTCAGACTTGGGATTAAAGGTTCAGTTTTTATGCACTGTACTGACATTGTCATTGTGGTTTCAGTGGAATAAAGGTTTAGTGTTCAGTGTCACCTGCATCAGACTGCCATGAACCACGGGTAGGTCGGCCGGAAGGACGGCGCGACGGCGGTGTGTATCAACCAATTGTTACATATCTGGAGAATTAATCAGAGAGGAGCATGTAGAATCCAATAGTTGGACACATCCGCTAGTTGGCAATGCAATTGAATTCAGCAGCAGTCTCACTAAACGAAAAACTAAAAACTTTAAAAGTAGAACAAACACGTGCTCTTACCTGATGTGCAGCGTGTAGACTAGTTGTAGTAGTAGTAGTAGTAGTAAGAACAACTCCAGCTCCAGCTCTGCCCCTGCATACATGGTTCTTGTTGCTGCCTGACTAACATAATTTATTTTGTTTTCAAATTCGGAGGGGAGCTCTGGCGGTAAGTATCGGAGAGTCATGAGCCGTAGGTTGACCCACACCAGCAACTCTGGTACGACCGAGTCGTCCGGCTCCCACCAGCTCACTGCCGATGAGCACCCGTCATCTGATGACGATGTCGGAGGGTCCTTTCAAGGAGATGATCCGCTCGCTACCGAGTCTGGCGACATGGTGCCCTCGGATGGCTCGGGGTCTACGTCGAGCAACACTTCCAAGAGGAAGAACTCCGGGCGTGGTCCGGGGAAGGTCCCGGAACCAACGGCTCCCACCGACCGTCCTCTCATAACTCCCATGGGAGATTGGTAAGCATTTGATTTGCAAATTATTTTGAATATCACAACTTTTCCACTCACATATGCTTGTCTGTTTCATCATGCTGTCAGTGGGAATTTGTCCCTACCAAGCCTCCAAAGGCGCGATTGCCGAACCACGTCATCGGCTCCCTCGTGAGGAAGTACTTCCCCGGGTTGGCCAAGCCAAATGATGACGACCCGCCATCGCCAGGTTTCACCTGGGAGCACTACCAGCACACCAAGGATGAGCAAGATGTCACCATTGCCGCCCGGGTCATCGACAGTTTTCATGTAAGCATCTTTGCCACTTCATTGTTCCATATCCGAATTATTGTAATTAACTGCCATATGCTTTCTTGTAGGAAGCATTTTCTTGTGTGGATGGTGAGAAAGACAAGGCAACAAAAGCCCTCGTGAAATCAGCCCGGAAGATACTCTCCGACGTCAAGCACACGCTGCGGTACAAGGCCGTGATGCAGTGTCGGCCGCTCGATGACAAGGGTGAGAAGATGAAGAGGAAAACTGCTTGCCAGACGAATTTGGAGAAAGAAGAATACTTGTCGGTGGTAAGTGACACTATTGGTTGTTAGTACTTTGAGTCATCCGCCGCTTGTTTGATGCATCAGTCAATGGTTTGTTTTTGTCTGACCAGGCGAGGGAAAACTGGATGAAGGAAGATTGTTGGGAGGCCCTGGCTGACATGTGGTGTGACCCGGCATGGCAGGCGCAACATGTGGAGAAGGGTGCCGAACGCGCCAAAATGCCAGGCCCGTCACATGTCCAGGGGAGCCGGAACCTAACCACTCTGAAGCAACACATGGTATGTGGAATGAGATGTTAACTTTTTCGCACGGTGCATCTCCGTTCATTAAGGTTGATGGTTACTTTTGCAGGAGTCGACGCTTGGTCGCTCGGTCCACATCTTGGAGGCCTGGAAAGAAGGCCACAAGGGGAAGGATGGCGCCGAGTTCTGCAGCCAGTCGGCGCAGGAGAGGTACGAGACCTTCAGAGAGGTCTTCCAGGAGGTGCACGGGCAGGACACCGAACCCACGTCCAAGCCACTTGATCCAGAGCTGCTTATCATTGCTGGTGAGGGGAAGGGTCATGGCCGCCACCTCCTCTGCAACGGGGCGATCGCCACCTCCTCGCATCACAAGCTCCACGAGATACGCGCGTCGAGCACAAGCTCAACTCCGTCCATACGGAGTCGCCCGACCGCCGCGTCACGTGAGATCACGCGTCTCAAGGTTAGCATCATAACCGTTCATTTATGCCCAAAAGTCGAAATACCACCCTTGCAACCTATATGACCGTAATGCATATTACAGAATTTATTGGAACAACGGGCTGCTGAAGAGGAGCAAAGGCGGCAGGTTGAGGAGCAAAGGCGCCAGGCTGAGGAGGAGAAAAGAGAGAAGGAGAGCACAGCAACGAATGAAAGGTTCAAGCTTCTCGAGAAAAAACTAGAGGTAGACCATTCTCTAAATTTTGCCCCATTCATTATTTAGCGACGAACAATGCTAACGGGACTATACTATTATAGGCTCTTATGCAATCTCAAGGCGTTGGAAATGATGCCCCTCCTCCTCCTCCTCCTCCTCCAGGAGCTTAACCCGATGGAAATGATGCCCCTAGTCTTCCTCAAGATGGTTTTGTGAACCTCTATGTGATGTGCACGTGTTTTGCAAGTAGTGAACTTTCACAAGTAGCGAACTTGCGTGTCATGTGTCTTAGTATGAAACATTCGCCTATATATGTGGACTACTTTAAATTATGCCTATGTGTGATGTGTTACTCGATGAATTTCTAGGGAGCTAGGAGCTCCCACATTCATTTGTTATGATAACATTTTTTGCACTGCATATATATACAGAAATTGCCCTGTAGTTGTTTTCAGTTGCAGGGATCAGATAAGAAATAGCTTAAAATAGAAGCAATGTGACACACTTCCGAGAGCTACACTCGGAAAAATACATATTGCCGAGAGCAGCTCCCGGGAAAGGGGTCGCCTGAGCTGAAACTACGGTCGGGAATGATGGTCGGTGGACTCAATGGTGGGGCCTTGCTCTCCTTATGCGGTGGGGCCTTGCTCTCCTTACGCGGTGGTGCCTTGCTCTCCTTAACCGCGGAGTCATAGGCGCGCTTCTCCTTAACCGCGGAGTCGACGCTATAGGAAGCTGCGTCGTCGGAGGAAGCCATAGCCACAAAATCGATCGGTGTTAACACCTCGCTTCACACAATGAAAAATAACATAAGAATCAAACATCAAAGATCACTCTAGCTGGTGGTGGTATATATGGTGGACACTCTCTCACGGGAATTTCGACTTTCGGTGATGGTCAAGCTGGGCAAGTCCATCGTGCGTGACAAATGTACATCACAGGACGAACTTGCGCAGATCGACTGCCATCGGCAAAAGTCGATTTTCTTCCTCCAAGAACAACTCTCATCGACACTCTCTCTGGTGGTGGTATATATGGTGGACACTCTTTCACGTGCATTTCGACTTTCGGTGATGGTCAAGCTGGGCAAGTCCATCGTGCGTGACAAATGTACATCACAGGACGAACTTGCGCAGATCGACCACCATCGGCAAAAGTCGATTTTCTTCCTCCAAGAACAACTCTCATCGACACTCTCTCTGGTGATGGTATATATGGTGGACACTCTCTCACGGGCATTTCGACTTTCGGTGATGGTCAAGCTGGGCAAGTCCATCGTGCGTGACAAATGTACATCACAGGACGAACTTGCGCAGATCGACCGCCATCGGCAAAAGTCTATTTTCTTCCATAGCACTCATCCATATAGCATTCATGCAAACAAACATCTAGCATACATTCATCTAGCATTCATCTAACATCTAGCATTTCATCCAACATGTAGCACTCATCTAACATCTAGCATTTCATCCAACATGTAGCATTCATCTAACATGCATCTAGCATTCATCTAACATTTCATCCAACATGTAGCACTCATAACATCTAGTAAACATCTAACCATCTAGCATTCATCTAACATATATCTAGCATTCATCCAAGCATACCAAAAAAATGAAGGCGCCGTCCGGAGAGGGGTGGGGGTGTCGGCGGGGAGGGGAGGGCGCCGGGCGGGGAGGGGGGGCGCCGGCCAATCGGGGAGGGGAGGGGAGGGGAGGGCGCCGGTCGGGGAGGGGAGGGGAGGACGGCGCCGGTGGAAAGAGTAACTAAAATGAAAAGCCCCACGGGGAAGAAACTTAAGTGTCCCGCAGATGTTTCCCGAGAGTCTGTCGGTGGGGCTCTCGGTAAAGGTCAAACCCTAGATCTAGGGTTCACCTTTTGCCGAGGGTTGCTCTCGGTAAAGATAAAACCCTAAATCTAGGTTCACCTTTGTACTGAGTGTTGCTCTCGGTAAAGAGCAAAACATGGATTACCTTCTGCCGAGGGCATTGCCGAGATTAGCTCTCGGCAAAGACATAGTCATATTATTCATTTTATATATTTAGCAAATAATTTAAAACTTTTACTGATAAATGTGACCAGTGGGACCACATGTCAGGCAAGAAAATGTTTTGTGACGTGTTTTTACCGAGAGCCATGTCGGCGCTCTCGGTATAATTGAACCAAGTGACGGTGCCGTCAGCTCCCAACGGCCATGCCACGTGGCTACTCTTTGCCGAGATTGACTCTCGGCGTATGCCCCGTTTGCCGTTCGGTGTTCGTTTGCCGTGAGCCGCTGTCGGCAAAGGTAGTTAGTTGCCGTTAACTCATGTTTGCCGAGGGTGGCTCTCGGCATATATAGTTAGTTGCCGTTAACTCGTGTTTGCCGAGGGTGGCTCTCGGCATATATATGTTTGCCGAGAGCCCGTGGTTTGGCTCTCGGCGAAGAGCCTGACACTCGGCGTACATGAAAATTCCAGTAGTGTTTGTCGGTTTGATTTTTCCGATCTACGACTCTTCGTCGACGATGGTTGCTACTCCGGCACATTGATCCTATGGGGTCCTAGCATGATGATTTTCTGACTTACTTTTACAACAACGTTTGCCGTGCTCTAGTGAGGGAGAAGCAATGACGGCGCCAGGGCTTCGGCTCGCTCCGGTGCTTGTAGTGGTCACTAAGTGGACCATGGATCTGGTTGTAAATTTTATCATCCCTATTGTTCTCTGTACTGTCATGATTGATTATGAATATATTGAAAGTTCCTCCAAAAAATTAGCAGATGCAAAAAAACTTGGAAGTATAGATCAAGAAACTGAGGTCTACTTGGATCAACAAATCATCAATATCCTGTATCCATTCGTCAATGAAGTACACCAATTTGTGCTGGCTAGCAAAAAAATACCAATCTACTATCTCTACAGCAAGCTACACCCCCATATCATATACAGTTATACAACCTACTTCACTTACCACACCAATTGTATACTTGTATGACATATATACTTGCTTCAGATTTACCGTGTACCATGCATGTTCTGCTTCTTCATGCATACTGGCGGCGGCGCCGGCCGGCCGGCCCAGGCTTCTGGCACGCCGCCCCCCTGCGTTATTCAGTGCCATGCCGTGCGTCCATGTGAGATGTGACAGCTCAAGTGACGAAGTCGTGCAGCAGCTGCGACGAGGACGAGGCGAACCGCTGCCGGTCGTCGGCACCGTTGAGGAAGTCGAAGTCGCCGGGGTTGCCGTACAGCAGGCCCTGCTGCTCGGGCGGCACGTGGCCGGAGTTGTTGCTGTTGCAGTGCTGCAGGCCCAGCGTCAGCGACACGCTGCCGCCGAGGTCGCCCATGTTGCCGCCGTACCCGACGAACCTGGCGTCGTCGCCGTGGTGCGCGAACGCGTCCTGCAGGAGGCTGCCGCCGCCCGGCCCGTGGTGGTTCAGGCTGAGGCCTCCTGGCGCGTACGTCGTGCCCATGTCGCCGCCGCCGAGGCTGGACAGCGGGCCGGCGTCCATGCTGGCCACCGGCTCCGACTTGTAGGCGTTGAGCAGCTGGCTCGCGCCGGCGTGCGTCGACGTGCTCTGGAACTCGTCGCGGTCCTGGTCCTCGGAGCACGCCGCCTCGTCGACCTTGCCGTGCTTGTTGTTGCCGGCGTTCTCCGACGACGAGTTGGTGGAGTCCATCTCCGCGCCGAACTCCTCCTTGTACATCTCCTCCACCATTGGCTTCCACAGCCGGACGCGCGCGTTGATGAACCAGTTGGACACCTGCCCCCTGGACAAGCCGGCCTGCCTCGCCAGCATCACCTTCTCCGAGTCTTTCGGGTACCTGCATCGATCATGGCGGATCAGTGAGCACAGAGGAGAGGAGTAGAGTGATCAACTGCATGGGCGGCGCGGTGGGTAGCTTACGGGTGGAGGAAGTGCTCGAAGAGCCAGGCGCGGAGGACGGAGACGGCGGACTCCGGGAGGCCGCGCTGGGGCCGCCACGCGTGCTGCGGCTGCTGCATCATGCCGAACTGCTGCATGGCGCGCTGCTGCCGGAGGTGCTGGTCGATGTACCGCAGCCGGGACAGCCCCCCCGCGCCGGAGCCGTCCTGAGGCTCGCCGAGGCTCCGCCGCGCCGACTGCACCTGCGCGCCGATCGCGTCCCGCAGCGACCGGAAGTGCCGGGAGATCGTCTGCAGGGCCAGCGCCGTGTAAGGCCTCGCCGCGCCGGAGCCGGCCACCGCGTCGAACGACGACACCACCATCTGCATCTGCTGGTGGTAGTGCCTGTACCTCCGATCCACCTGGTCCATCATGGCCATCAGCGCCGTCACCTTGTTCTGGAGGTCCTGCCTCTCCGCGGGCGACAGCTCGGCGGAGGAGCTCCCCTCGTTCTCCTCGCCCTTGTCGCCCTCGACCTTGCCGCACTCGCCGTTGCCGGCCGAGTCGTCCTTCCTGTCCCCCTTCCTCTTGATCGCGTCCCGGACGCTCACCACCTCGTCCAGCAGCTCGCGCGCAGCCTTCAGGAACCTCGAGTTCTGCACGTACACGTTCACCTGCGCGTTCCTGCTCGCCGCCATCGCCATCGCCGACTGGTTCGGACTCATCAAGGAGGGGGAAGTGGCCGCAGCCATGCCGCCAGGACGGCCGTACTGGTAGAGGGACACCGGCACTTGCGTGCCGAGGCTGAGCGACAGGCCGCCCTGGTGACTACGCTGCCCGGCCGACGCGCCGCCGTCTCCCATGAGCATCTGCGTCTGCAGGCCGCCGAGCTCGGCGCCGTCCCTCGAGCTCATGAACGCGGCCGGCTCGTCGTCTCGGCCGTCGGCACCGCCACCCTGCGCGATGTGGCTTTGCTGCACGATGGACGCCGGGAGCGGGATCAGGCCGCCGGTGGACGAGTCCGGGTATTGGTTGGACATGGGGTAGTGGTGGTGGAACGACATGTCACCGCCGCCTCCGCCGCCGCCGGCGAGGGCCCTCTGATCGTTTGAAGTGGAGAAGAACGTGGCCATCCGATCCTCTTCAGATGCAAATGCAGTCTATCATCAGAAGGGTACCACTGTCGACGCTTGGGAAGGTTCAAGTCTTGTCTTCAGCGTCGAACTGAAGAAATAGAGGATTGGAAAGTGTCAGTAAATCCTTCTTAGAATTATTATCAGAAGACGATTTCATCTTACTCCTAAATTCAAATCACAGTAGTAAACATCATAATTTGGAGCAAAGGAAAGATGGTAAAAACATGGTGTGCGACTGTACTGAATTAGGCAGAAGTATGATATGAGTGGACTAGGCAATAAATAACTGCAAATTCATTCAGAAAATTACAAGAGGAGTGAAAGAATTCTACTGCAAGTGAAGTAAATCAAAAGAATAGAATCGACCCAACAGAATCGAAAGCACCTATCTACCTGGGAGAACAAACTTCAGATCACCGTGCTTCCTCAACACACAACCCCTTAGTCTTCTTATGAAGTACTCCCTCCGTTCCTAAATATAAGACCTTTTAGAGATTCAACTATGGACTACGTACGGAACAAAATGAGTAAATCTACACTCTAAAATATGTCTATATCCATCCGTATGTAGTTCATAGTGAAATCTCTAGAAGGTCTTATATTTAGGAACGGAGGGAGTACCTGCATACAAAATAGAAACAGAAGCCTTTGCACTCAGCTGATGAAACCAGCATATAATTTCAGGAAAACACCAGTCCAAATCAGTAGTACCTATCAAGGGGAAAAGGGACTAACTAAACTTGACATCAGAGAAACTAAGAACACACAAAAATATCAGTTACTAGTTACTACTACCACTTAGCAATTCAGAGACCAAACTTGGCAAGAATCAGCCAAAACAGGAAGCAATTTTTCCAGTTGGTGTGGTGCTGCACCCGCCAACCACAAGTAGGTAAGCAGGAACAGAGAGCTCAACAAGCAAGAAGCCACAACAGCACCAAGAATCCATACAGAAACCAAAAACATCTAACACAATCCTGTTGCTCACATAATCTGATAACCATCTACAAATCTGATAGATGCAAATAAGAAGTCAGGCCACATACCTCTGCAAGAGGCAAAGACCAAGACCAAGAGCTTCTTCTCCTTCTTCTTCTTCTTCTTCTTCTTCTTCTTCTTGCTGGGAGCTATCTGTTCCGAGTTCTCCTGACAGAAACCACCCGACAGAGGGCCGATCCCAGGGATTCTAAAGAGGGGATTAGCAGCGAGGCAGAGGGGATTATATAAAATAACCAAGAACGCTCCTGGGATTGTATCTTGGTTACTTTTGGTGTTCTTCTCTTCTCTTTTGGTTGTTGTTGTGGCTCCTCCCGCCTCCTTCCCTTCCCTGAGCAATAATATACTCTCCCCGGCTGCTTGCGCCAATGAGGAGGAGGGCCTGCCTAACACTATCCTCCCCCGCAAATCCCTAAAGAAAACCCCACCACCGTTTTTGTTTGCTTCCCTCCCGCTTATTATTCCTCCCTATCTCCTCTTTACCCCGCCCGTTTTCTCACGCTGGATTTGCTGCTTTGAGCGCGTGCGTCACGCTCGGCAGGCCGCGGGGGTTTCGACGGCCGAGATCGAGACACCGACGCTCCATCTCCGCCGTCGACATGAGACCGACGCGCTTTTTCGGCATGCAATACATACATTTTTCGAAAAGGGGTGCTTTAGTTTAGTTGTGACTCACATGATAATAAAACCGAGACCATAGGGACGGTCGTTGCGGGTATCTTGCTAATAGCTCCGAAGAATATGCTTCTACATGCAGGTGTTTTTTTTTCATTTTCGTTCTGAGCAATTAGACAATTTAAAAATTTCAAATTTGACGCGGACGCCGAACGGAGTGAGAGAAAAAAAGAAGAAGGAAATATCGCTTTTATGCTGCTATAGAAACGCGTAGATTCTTGCCAGTTTTGAGTGACCTTGCAGCAAGCATACCTGTTGGGCAGGCAGTTCAGTTAGTCCACTCAGTGCACAGAAAAGCAAAGCAGGTCCATCACCCTCCTCACTTGCTGGGCGTTGTTTTTAGCTGAAAAGGCTCCCCAAGTTGCCATTTCTAGCTGATTCTCCCGGGCGCCTTGATTGCAGGGGCACCAATCGGAAGAACTTTCAGTAGGTGATGGCATCTGTTAAGACGTATTAGTCCCCTAACCACCAGTTGGTAGACCTAAAACCCTCTTTACCTCCTCCTCCTCCTCCTCCTCAACCTTCCGTATCTCCCAACTGATCATCAGATGCTCCTAAGCAACTGCGTCGGGGACAGACGACGCTGACATCTCACAGAAAGCCCTACCTACATACACTCCACATACGTTTGCAGCATGACCAAATCTTCTCTCTTCTCTTCTCGGGTTGAAAGTGCATGAACAGGAGAGGAGGCCCCTCTAACACCGGATATGATGAGATAACTAATGCCCCACAAACCCTTTATTTTTCCGTTTGGTGGCAGCACATGCTTTTGAAATTGGACATGTGGTAGTGATGTGCAAGGACGAGTGTTTCCGTGGTCCCCCTCCAATCATGAATTTGACCCCTCAACCCCCTTGCCGTTGCTTTGCGGGTCGTCTCGCTGAGCGGCGGGCCAGCCCCGAAAGGCGCTGGTTTCGGCGGAAATCCGGTGAGTCGGGTGCAGTTTATGATGAAATGTGTATAGTGGTGTCTCTGTTCCTCGGCCCAAATAGGTGGATATAGTGTGCACGTATCAAGTTTGCGATTATTCGTAGTTTTGAGACTTGAGAGATATGTGGGAGATGTGTGAATCAAGTACTGGTTCTTGAAAATAACTTTACCGGTTTCAGTCGTTTCGTGATTTATTCCATGCTATCAGAAGATATTTTTGAATGTCGCCATCATGCCTTTATTATCAGGAAACATAGGTCACATCCCATTTAATTTATTTCCCTTTATCTGTTTTATTTTGTGAAAACCCAGAATTCTAGTCATTACGGGCCAGAGAATCAAACTAGAGAGCCTTCAATGCATGACAACATTATTCAGCATGGTGACAGTGATCTTCATAGGTTTCAGTGAGCTGTTGCCAGCGGTTTCCAAGTTCAAATGATTTAATGTGGTATTTTGTTCATGCAGATGTAGCTATGTAGAAAGGTATGGTGCACTGGTTTAATTCGAGACCAGCCCATAATAGGTACAAAATGTGAAGTTCACAATCCTTATTTCTGAAGAAACATGGTGGCAATCATTCCTAACAGCACTCATGTTGACACACATAAAGAAAGGAAATGTGAAGCTCACAATCCTTAATTTCCAAGAAAAACACAGGTCATGTCACGATTAGTTATAGACGATAGACACCGATCCCGGCCGTCAGACGATTCACATCACCACCACCTACAGGCCACAGCTAGCTAACAGATATGTCGGCCGGCCGGCCGGCCCCGGGGAATTTTCGTCAAAAAGGACCACCTGCCCAGTGAAATTATCAAAAAAGACCACCTGCGGACGAAAATATCAAAAAGGACCACCTGCACCGTGGCGGCAGGTGCGCCAGCCGACACGTGACACCTGCCGCCACGGTATCTGACGGCAGCACCTGCCGCCACCGGCTCAGGCGGCAGCCTCAGCTGCACAGAATTTCGACTGATGGCGCACGCGAAAGCGGAACGGGCTGGCGACGTGGCACCTGCCGCCACGCACCCTGGCGGCAGCCTGTGCTGCTTTTAACGACGGGTCCGTTGGTTCGTAGGGTGGCAGACGCTTTGCTGGCCGAGATGCCTCTGCCGTTTTGTTTTTTGTGCACCCATCTCTCTCTCATTGCCTGTGCTCAGGACTGAGGTGTTTAGTCCTAACTCAATCAACTAAATACAGAGTGCTCAACTAATGTATAAAATAGCAGAGGATATGTATTTAGGATTAGTCCAGATGCTCCAAATGACTCCATAGAGTGCTCAACTAATGTATAAAACAGCAGAGAATATGTATTTAGGGACTAATCAAACAAAACAAATATAGTATGCATGTGAACAAAACCAACAAAAATGGATAGATCTTACCATGATCTATCTTTTCTTCAACTTCAACATTTTCAAAATCCAACTCTAAATCACCCAAAATCACAAGTGAAAATGGCTATTTAGTTTTTCTTCCTATGTGTCCTGGTGTGACTTGAGAGCAGACAGAGGACAGGGCAACGAGGGGAGAGTATCAGGTGGTACCACCTCCCAAATGCTCCCATGATACCATTTCAAAAAATCCAATTTTAAATGTTTCAAAAAATTCTGTAAAAAATTGTGGACGTTCACATAACATGAATGTACAACCCCTAAAAATTTCATGTCCAAAATCTAAATACACATTGAGAAACAAAAAAGACAAATCCGGATGTGAATAGTAGCATTTTGACTTTTGTCTTTTTGACATTATTCATGCTGGATTTGTCTTTTTTGTTTCTCAATGTATATTTCGAATTTGGACCTGAAATTTTTAGGGATTGTACATTCATGTGATGTGAACAGCCACAATTTTTTCCAGAATTTTTTGAAACATTTAAAATTTACTTTTTCCAAATGGTATCATGGTATCACCTAAGGGTTGGTATAATGGGATATTTTCCCGGGCAACGAGAGATGGGTGCACAAAAGCCAAAACGGCAGAGTCATGTCGGCCAGCAAAGCGTCTGCCACCCCGAACCAACACACCTGTCGTTTCGCGTGGAAAAGCAGCACAGGCTGCCGCCAGGGTGCGTGGCAGCAGGTGCCACGTCGCCAGTCCGTTCCGTTTTCGCATGCGCCATCGGCCGAAATTCTGTGCAACTGAGACTGCCGCCTGAGCCGGTGGCGGCAGGTGCTGCCGATCTGGCGGCAGGTGCCACGTGTCGACTGGCGCACCTGCCGCCACGGTGTAGGTGGTCTTTTTTGACATTTTCGTCCGCAGGTGGTCTTTTTTGACAATTTCATTGTGCAGGTGGTCATTTTCGATGAAAAATCGGCCCCGGAACGGAGAAGCTTCACGGTTCAGACCGGCCGGTGCTACCCAACCCAGCGGCCATTGTAGCCTTGTAGCTAGCTACCAACTCCCTTCCCTGCCACGTGTCTCTCCTATGAAGAAACCTCACCAAATTTGTCCAGGACCTTTATAATTAACCAATTGTTAGAGCTGATTGTCCTTGGCTTGTCCCACCTTTTGCTTATCTTGAATTCTTAAACAAGCTAGCTAGGTGACTGACCTCAGTTCTGTCAGTTCGTCACCGGATCGAATTGGGCGATTCGCGCACGGTGTCGTCGCGCGATTCGCCGACGATTGGTTTAGGGTTTGTGGTGACCAGTGGAAGTTTCCAATGATTGATTAATTGGAGGGGCAGTGCGGGATAATAGAGAACAAACTCCCGGCACTTCCGTGGACTGTTGATGAGCAGTCCGTTGAGAGGCCATTTTGTCGACGTGGGGTGTGGGCGTGAGCGTGAGCGTGACCAATCATCGGCGCAGAAGAATAGATAGAAAAGATGAATGAATTAAGGTGTCACGTCCAAGGAAAAGAGATGGGGAGAAGAGGCAACCGTGGAGAGATATCCGATGAACAAGAAAGAAAGAGAACAAGTGGCGGCTTCACGCGAACGTTGCTGAGCCTATGCTATGCTGGCTAGGCCTATGTGTGGGTGATACCTAGGGTCTGCTTGGGCGAGGACAGGAGCACGTACACGCACGGGCTCTGAATGGGTTGGGTTAATTAACAAATGAGAGGGGGGAAATCGCGGTGGTAGAGACAAGGGTTGGAGTTGGACTGTGGTTGATCTTTACAAGGACAAGGAAGAAGAAAAGCTGTACTGTATTCTTGATAGATCATGGCGGCCATAGAAAAAGGGCACTGCTAATTTGTACTTTGTTTTGTTGCGTTAGGAAATGGATCTCTGCCGAACGATGGGGGATAGAGTGGAGTTAATTTTCTGGTGAGCTCACGTGAATCGCGCGAGGACAATACCTAACCCAGTAAACACGTCTCGTTTGGGTGTCGAGGCATCTCCAACTTCAGACTCTCAACCGGTCCGCATACGTATGGACTAAGTGGGGAGGGGGCGGAGTTTTGCGGGCGTCCGGACCGCTAGTGCGTCCGTGTCTGATCACACCATGGCACACCCGTAACACCCATCCGTCTTTCCCGCGCTTTTCATCCAACACCCTCACCGTTTGCCGCGTCGCATTTATGCCGCTCAGAGCATGCAGGTCGACATTGATGTCGGGCGATGCAACCGGACGTGAAGGCGGCGCTGAAGGACGCAATATCTCTGGCGTCACCGCTTCGATGCGGACGCCATGTCCCGAGAAGCCAACTCCGGCCACTGTGGCGCATTGAAGCGGGCCGACCGCCCTTTCGCCTGGCCGTGGCCGCGGCTATTTAAGCCGCGCGCCAGCGATGCAAATCCACACCGAGCCCCTCCTCCTCCACCGCTTCGAGCCCCTCCTCCTCTCCAAGCCCCTCCAACTCTAGCGGCGATGTCGAAGTCTTGGTTCTCCGTACCGACAGGCGGAGGCGGTGGAAATTCATTGTCAGGCGGATCTTGGCGCCACCGCCATCGCTCTCCAGGACCCTCGGCATCCACGTTTGTCGGCTCCTCCGACGACGAGGAGGACCAGAAGCCAGAGCAACGGGCGCCCGCCTCCGCGTTCGTCAAGACTGACGTGGCGTCGGAATGGGTCCGCAACGACCCGGACCTCACCGCCCCGTGGGCCCTCGACAGCTCTATTACCACCGCGGAGACGACCGCCGTGGATGCCGAGATTGGCGAGGAGTGGTCGCTTAGCGTCAGCTTCAGCAACGCCGGCATGGGCAGGGCCGCCGTCGGCACTGGCCAAGGCGGCCCTCTGCACCGCGTAGCAGGAGGCGGAGTAGCTCCTCCACGAGCGGCAGACAACCATCGGACAAGGTTGTCGCGGCCCTCCGGTGCCCTTTCGCTGCTGGAGGGATCCCGACGACAGCACGGACGACGATTGCGGTGCAGCAGGACAGGACGACTACGCATACGAGGTGGTCGTCCGGAATCGGGTTTGTTTTTTTCTAGTTTTTAGTTAAATATAGAAATGTCGACCTTTTGTGTAAATTAAGTCCGGATTATAATAAAAATTGTCGTGTTTGCACGAATCTCATTCGGATTTGCATGAATTGCGTTCGATGTGTTAAAATGCAGTTTTAATTATATGCGGACAACGTTGAATGGTTGGCTCCCGCATCCGTGTCCGCGAACGGATGTGGGAGCAAATTTGCAGAGATGCCCTTACTACATACTCCCTCCATTCCACAATGTAGTGCGTATGGATTTTCTGAGAAGTCCAACTTCATAGATTTTGACCAAGTTTGTAGGGAAAAATATATACATATAGAATATCAAATACATATCTTAGATACATCACAAGACATACTTTCATATTGTATATATTTGATATTGTAGATATAAATAGTTTTCTCTATAAATTTGCTTAAAGTTTGTAAAGTTTGACTTTCCTAAAAATTTATATGCATTACATTGTGGAACTGAGGGAGTATTTTTTTTCATGTCGCCTTCTTTCTGATTTGTTTCTGGCCAGTTTGCGGTTGGGGCTTTGGTTTTGGAAGGTCAATCCTGATGGGATGGAGGCATGGAGCCAATTAAGGCCGGAAGTACTAGCTTATCGATCGGGCTGTCGGTCGATGTTAGAGCATCCACACCCGTATGTCTCAGATCACCTCATACGCCCGGATGGATAATAATCGGTCAGAAAAATCCGACCTAGACGTCCGTCTCAAACCAGTTTCAAACGTATGGACTGACTGACGCCCTTCATATTCATCTTAAATATAAGGCGGATAAAAGGAGACCTGGGTGTGACCAGACGTGTCCGTCACGTCAGATCCAACCCATGCTGGACCACCCGACCACACATATATTCGTTCTCATCCCTATCCCGTACCAAACCCTAGCCACTCCACTCCCGTCCCCTTTACTCCACTCCGCCCCAAGCTCCCGTTGGGTGATCTCCGGCCTTCTCCGCCATGCCGGGCAGCGGATCGGAGTCCTACACCTCTAGATCCGTCGACCATGAGCTCATCCCACATCGACCCGAGGAGGAGATGACCGTTCGGCTTCCGCTCCGCCGCTCCCGGGAGGAGGCCGCCCGATGGTAGCGCTCAGACTACTTCCGTCTGGGATCCATTGCCTTTGCCCAAATGGCGCATGGATCCGCCACTACGGGTGCCATCGTTGCCTCACCGGAGGCGGTCCGGTCCGTCTGGCGTCCGAACGCGGTGATGGACATGCAACCCCTTCGTTGGCGCGCCGAGCTGGAGGACGCTCCATGGGCGTCGTCCAACGCAAATATGGCACGGTGTGCCCGCCGTGCGAGGCGACGGGCGCGGGAGGCGGCGACAGCCCTCGCGGTGGTGGACGTTGGCGAGGCGGAGTCGCATTCTCCGGCGTCCCGTATGGTGCCCCAGTCCGGGCGCCGCAACCGCGTCATTGTGGATGTCGCCAGCTCGTCGCAGGACGAATCCATCATCGATCTCACGTCCACCGGCACCGTCAGGGTTGCGGACTCCGACAAGGAAGAGTATGGCATGGGAGACGGCGGCCGGACCGGACCAACACTTTGGAGAGTGCAGTCGGTCGCCGGACATGGGCACGGAGGAGCCGGACAAGCTCCGCTTAAAGATCAGTTTACGTTGCATGTAATAATATGGATTTGAGGTTTCTAATTTGAGGTATCTGGTTGTAGAATGGATTATCTGAGGCTTGACCGGTCACTGTCAGCGGAAACGCCCGGAAGCGTCCCGTGGGCGTTTGAGGGGTTGGATTTTAAAAGTCTGGTTGTAGATGCTCTTACGGTATAATATTACCCCGTCTGGCCCTCCATGCACATTCACCTACATATATACTCTCTGTCGATTAGGAATAGGTGCATGAATAATCACGACGTCTTCCTTGTCACGCCTACGTACGCTACGGTCAACTCTAGTTGATCCCCTAAAAAACAGGGGAGGATCCAGCCGACTAAAGTTAGTCGAGTAAATATTTACTTCTCTATAGATGGCTGCACCTAGCTGATTACTTAGTGGAGTAAAAAAATCGTATAAGTTTTGTGTCCTAGCCGCATGAACTTCAAACACTTGACAATATATATTATAAAAGCATTCAAGTTAAAACATGCATAACATAATTGTTAAAACAAGTATATAGTTTCATCATTGTGAATTCAAATTAAAAACGTGTAATGTTCATCTAAAAGGCATCACTTCCAAAATCACCACAAACATAACATGATCGAGCCAACCAATGGCATGCACGAACTCAAACAAAGCCCTCGCAGAAGAAATCTTCTCCGGCACCGCCACCACCATCCTCTCGGCCACCATCACCACCGTCCTCTCGGCCACCATATCCATCGCCGCCACCATCATCCTCTCGGCCACCCCACCACCACCACCAACATCCTCTCGGCCACCACCACCACCATTCCGAAGAGAGCCTTCCGTTTGGGTCAAGATCTACCCACACATGAGCTCCCAATACTTTCTTGCGGTTTCATCCACTGGCGTTGGATTCATGAACATGATTGCATGATTTTTGGCTTTCTTGGCATCATGAAGCTCTCCTCCTCAACTACAAGTCTATGCTCCTCCCGTTGAAAACGCAGTAGAAAACAAAAAAAAATTGCCCTACGATCAAGGTCCCGGATCACTGTGAAGATGCATACAAGGTTTGATCGGATCGTTACCAACTTCGAGATGTATTGGAAGAAGAGTTGGTGTTGATCGTTCTTGAAGTCCCTCGAACCGTCCACGACGACCCCTCAAACAAAAGACCGAAACCATGGCCTTTCTACAGATTGCAAGCGTACAAGCTTCACGTTCCGGTAGCACTTCGCGTCCAGAGCTAATCATCACCGAGAATTAGAGGGAGAAGATTAGAACCACACTGGACTTCGAATTATGAGGACTACAGAGGATTAGATCTAGCTCAAATTGGATCAACTAGAACTAGAGAACTAGAGGAGGCTCCAAAACTTGTGTCTACAAAAGTGCCCAAAGCCTCTAATATATATAGGTTGGACGAGAGGGGAGGGGCGCCACAAGGGGGAAGGTTTCCCTCCCACTTGTGTCAGCCTAGGAGGGGGGAATTCCCCTCCAATTCGGCCTCCCTTAGCTTCTTCAAGAAGCTAGGGGGCGCCTCCACCTAATGGGCCTCATAGGCCCATTAACTTTTCCCCTATATGCCTTCTTAGTATTTTTCCTGACCCATTGATATTTACTTAAATATAAAAGTCTCCAAATCACTATTAGAGCCTTTTATTATTAATTTAACATCTCCGGAAGCATTTATCACCTATATATCAATTGCCAGTATTACCCGGTAAACCCCGAAACCCTTCCGGTAACCCCGAAACGCTTCTGGTTCCTCTCGAAACTATTTCACATATTAATGAAACTATTTTTTAAATATTTTCTCATAAATCGTGCTCCACTAACACTCAACAGATCGTGATTCCCTTAAGCTTGTGACCCTATAGGTTCGGTAAAATATAGACATGAACAAAACCCCCTTCGTTTAATAATCGATAGCGGAACCGTGGACATCCATATCAATCCCTATGAGTATACGAATGACATTTGAGTGAACCTTTGGTCATCATGTGGTATTCCCTTTGCTTCGCGATACTTTACAAAACCTGAGGTGAGATACATATATCGGTACCCTCTTGAGTCATTCTCATACTCACTATAACGGTCTTCTCGTTACCGATTTTGTTCTTCTTTCTCGTTGACATGTTCCGGCATCCATGTGACCTAGTCACCTGTGTCTGGCCAAACGATGATGGATGTCGTCACACCGAGAGGGCCCTAAGTATATATCTCCATCGTGAGAGGAGCAAATCCCACTCTTGAGCTATCTAGTCTCTTGTCAAACTTTCCGATATGAACTTGTAAGTTGTCGTTATGATCATTGTGTTAGAGATGACGTTTGAGCAACCCCAAAGTCCATCGGACGGTAAGAAGAAACTATGATACCATCATGGTGTAAGGAATTAAAGCATATGTTAACTCCCCATGTTATAACAGTTTACTTGTGACGATTATATCTCAAAGTATAACAAACAAGTTTGGGTCGATTTTCAAGATTGTTCTTCCAACCTCATATTCTCAAAGTTGTTTTAGGACTATTGTTACACTTAACGATATTTGTCGTGGTATCTCTATGGCAGATACCATGGGATGGCTTAAGTAGTGGTTAGGGGCCGACGGGCGCCGACGACGCTTAAAGACGAGTGTGGGCGCAAGGCACCGGTGGACATAGTCATACCCAGGTTCAGGGCCCTCCGAGGGAGATAAAACCCCTAGTCCTGTCGGAGTGACTATGAGAGATCACATAGTACAGGATTGCTCCTTGAGTTGTTCGAGAAAAGGAAGAAGGAGCTCTAGCCCAGTTCTCCCACCTCGTATGTGTGTGTGTAAAAATGGCCGAACCCCCTCTAGGGGGCCTCTGGGGGGCTTTATAATGTAGCCTCCCCGATTACAATATACTGGGAAAATGGGGGCGGGCCCCGGCTGCCAGCCTCTCTGGCCGGTAGTGGGGCCCGCCGGCTGTAGGGTCTCGTCAGCCGTGGGGCCTGCCGGCTGCCGGGTCCCGTCAGCCGTGGGACTCGCCGGCTACTTGTCACTGTGGCACGTAGTTGCCGGCGTCAGCGGGTAGGTAGCGCACACCGCTACATGAATGGGCCGCACCGTCAAAGTCAGCGGTACCGGCGCTCTTGTAGCCACATTATGCCCCGTCGTGGGGCGATGTCTTGTCTCCATACTTAGGTACGGGCGGACGGGACGGGCGTTGACCCCGCCGTCTGCCGCCACAGCTGTCCAGGGGAGCCGGCCCGTGCGCCCAGCCGGCCTCCAGCAGGGGAGCTGGCCCACACCTCCGGTCGGTAGCCCGCGAGGGCGGTCGGCCAGACGGCCAGCCGGCCAGGGGGCAAAAGCTGCCTTGAATGTTTCAAATTATTGACCCCTTTGCTTTGGCATACCTGGGGGTCATATCCCCAACAATATCCTAAGATCCGAAAAAAAGATCTCTAACAACACTTGAGCTAGTCTTAGAGGCGAGACTAGGAATTTGGTTTTACCATTTATCATTCCACACGTGCATATGAGTTTTCCACTGAATCGCACATTGCAGGATCATAGCAGTTATAGCATAGAATATAAACCATTATTATAAACATGATATAATATTATTGCCTCTAGGACATATTTCCAAAAGACTTCCACTTGCAATAGAGTTAGTAATCTAGTTACATGGCTTCTTTAATACCTATGGCTATCCGGTGTAGCTCATGTTTTGTTCGTCGTAGAGCCTTCATCCTACTGAATCCGACAAGTTCGGATCCGTGTGTACCCTTTACATTTGAGTGCATCTATCATGCTTTCAAAAGAATTCATAGACTAAGCTATTAAATCTTGTGTGACACTAGCTTTATATATTAAATCACTGGCAGGACCTTTGATTTCTTAGACTGAGCTATGGAACCACTATTAAGAACATTGTTCCATTGGCACAATCATCAAGAAACCATACCAGGTTCATAAATGAACTTTTGATTATTCACCCTCCATTGTTGCTTCTAAAGTGACAACATACTTAGCCTTCGTTATAGAATTCGCTACAGTGACTTTGTTGTACCAATTCCAGCTTACTATACCACCAATTGACACAAATTGAAATCGAGAATTGCTTGGAGCACCGATGAAGACTTTATCGATGTAACTACTTATAATGATCTTGTATTGATGTAACTCCTTACACCAATCTCTTCATATTTTAGTACTTGACGACATTTTCACTGTTGTCCTATGATCAACAATTTAATCACTCTTGTAACTTTACACATAACTTACTTGGAGTACTGGACATATCTGGTTGTTTACATACCATGGAATATTCCATGTGACTTCGACAAGAAACACTTCTTGACATTTTACCATACTAAACTGCTTTTGTATCTTGACAATATGTATTTGGCTTACCCCGATTAGGCACTGCTATCTCAATAGATCATTATGCCTAATACCAAGGCTATATGGCCTAAGTGTTTTACTAAAAACTGGTTTCAGCAAAGTCCTAATTTGTGTCAAGAAATTTATATAATTTCTAATCAACGAGGTGTCATGCACACATAGTATTTAGAAGTATTATCATCCTTCCACTTACTTTCTTGTAAATACAAGCACCTTCGCTTTCCTCGATGAAATCAATTTATTTGACCATTTCATTAGAACAAAGAATTCAAGTCCACTTTGCTTGCCTCAGTCCATTATTGGATCTCTTGAAGTTTGCACACTTACTAGCATCCTCTGGATTGACAATTTACCTTGGATTGTATCATATATACAATCCTGGTTCCATTTCCATCTCATGGAAATCCTTTTTTTCATCCATTACATCTCATAATTGAGATATGTAGAATTGCTAGTTTAACTCAAACTGACTTTAAGCATTGCTATGACGAGACAATCTCATCATAGTCAATCCTGACCTTGTTGTAAACTATTAGCAGCTTCGTAAAACATTTTTATCTTTGTCAGTTTACAGATCAATTATTGTACATTAAGCCCTAAGTCTTCTAGAGAGTTTTATCAAGTTCTAAACTTGAATTATGTTTATGGATACTATCTCAGATTACTTTGGATTATAGCCAATTCTGGAGTCAGGGCCCATCAACACTTCTTTGTGTATCGTAGGTTCATTGTTCGTTCAACAATATCTCATATGCACACCATGAATGTTTGCATGAGTTTACCCAACCTACATAGTTGAGTTGCAAGTTCGACTGAGGTCTCTATATTTCATGTAGAGGCTTATGTATTAGTCATAGTAGAAAATTCTAGAATCACTTCTAGCATTTCTTTTCTTTGACCTCTTATTACGAAGATTTTGTAATCTTGTCGAGTTGCCTTGTTCTCCCACTCACTCTTTTACCGAAAAAAAATTTATTCAAAATTTTACCACACTTTGTGGCAAAACACTTTGCCTTGGCGTAGTGATAGAAGAATACCCAACCACTTGCGATAACCCACAAGTAGCACTTATGTGACTTCGGACATAAACTCATAAACACTTTTACTTATGTCTTATATTCCAAAATGTTAAGAAACCAAATGATTTTGTAAACCATTCCATATCTTATATGGTGTCATTTCAACAACTTTGGTGGCGCTCTTTTCATTGTAAAGTCGCAGTCTCTAAAGCATCACAATTAAAAATGGCAAATTGATTAATGGCATCTTTGATCTCACCATGTCATACATAGTTTGATTACATCTACTCAAAACATTGTACTCTTAGTAATGTTCCGGGAAGTGAAAGCTACAAAATTCTTTTCACAGCTCATCACACATTCTCTAAAATTGTAACTCAAATATTCCATTCTTTAATCCAGATGTAGAAATATAATTTTAATTTTACAATAATTTCTACTTTATTCTGACAACCTATTCAAACATTTCAAAGGATCCAAATTTTATGTCTTGGTAAATATAAATATGTACTTGAGTCATCCTTGAAGATAGACAAATCTACTTCTTGCAACAACACCTATTGGACTACACACATCAACATGCATGCTTCCTTTTGTTGCTCGTTCTTTATGGCCCGTTAAAGGTATTTTAGTTTACTTCATTATTTGGATGAAAGTTGCAAGTGTCGGATGATTCATAATCATGTGACTTCAAAATCCATCACTATGGAATTTCTCCATGAGGGTTTCCCCAATGTGACTAAATGCAGTGCCACACATATGTGTTATTCTTTTAGTCTTGCGACATTTAGTGTCAGTGTTATGGATGTTTAATTTTATCATCAATATTCATAACACACATCATAATCACAATAGAAGTATGGCCTTTTGTTCATAACATCGAATAATTATTTTTCTCTCATGAACAACATCCTTGCAACTTATATGGAATGTGCTAGAGTGTACAAAACTCTAAAATGAATCATGACAGTTAATACAGAGGTAATATGCTGATGGGAAGTGATGACCCACAAGTATAGGGGATCAATCATAGTCCTTTTGAGAAATAAGAGTGTTGGACCCGACGAGGAGCAGAAGGAAATGACAAGTTGTTTTGATATGGAAATTCCTGCAAGTGTTGTAAGTAACAGTAGTAGATAGTTTTGTAGCAAGTAACTGAAAGTGCGTTATATCGACTAGAGGGGGGGTGAATAGGCGATTTTTACAAATTCATCACTGAGGAATTTCAACTTGAGGAATTTGAAATGTGATGAATAACTAGTAGCGGAATAAATACTCAGGTGCATGAGAAACATAGCAGTAGCATAGTCATCATGATAAAATAAAGCATGCATAGATTACAGGTAGCGTGATACAGGATAAGCAGGTGAGGAACAAGGTAGCTTAAAGAATTTGAGGTGAGGAAATTGAGAAAGTCTTCAGTCAAATTCTTCAAACAGTAACGATCAATTTCATCAACAAGTATACGAGGAAATGAAAGGGTTGAGGAAATGGAACCAGGTAGCTTGATGAAGACAATGGTTTGATGACCCAGTTCCAACTGCTGTGACAGTCATATGTCTGGTTTGGAGCGGCCTGGTATTTAAACCAGAGGACACACAGTCCCAGGACACACAGTCCTTACCGTATTCTCCTTGAGCTAAGGTCACACAGTCCTCGCCCAACACTCGTGGTAAGTCTTCAGGGTAGACTTCCAAAACCCTCACAAACTGGTCACCCGGCGATCCACAATTGACTGCTGGATGCTCTAGACCAAGGTCACTTCATGATCCCCAATTGACTGCAGGATGCACTAGACCATGACGCCTAACCGTCTGGAAGATACGCAGTCTTCAAAGGTAACAAGCGTCGGTTCCACACAGGAACAATCTCTTCAGTGATGCTCAATCACTTTGGGTTTGGTGGTTTGGTTTTGGGGTTTTTCCTCACTGATGATTTTCTCTCAAAGTCCTCAGAGGAGGGGGTTGCTCTCAAATGACAAGTGTCAGTTCTCTCTCGAAGCAGCCAACCAACTAGTGGTTATGGGGGGTGGCTATTTATAGCCAGGGTGCAACCTGACATGATAAGACATAAATGCCCCCAATGATATGACCGTTATGTGGATAGGATGATTGGGGACAGCTGGCGCTTAGCACAGCAACGGTCGGAATTTCGAACTATGAAAGTCCTCAGGCTTATCATATTCCTCACTTGTAGGCAATTCGCACTGGCGAAATCCTAACTCCTCAGTCAGACCAATTTCCTCAGAGACCAGAAGATCATCGTCTCTGTCACTGAAGAACTTGACTGAACTGCAAGAGATTTCCAAAGGCTTCACTCGAAGGATTGGATAGGTTGACGCTTTTGAGTTGAGCATCAGTTGGAAATTTTCCTTAGTATTACCTCGGCCCCCTTTAACAGTACGGTGTTTCCTATGACTCAAAGAAAGGAAATGAAACTATAAAGATAAAAGTCTTCACGCTTCATAGTCCTCGTTCATATCTTCAAGGTCACACCAACTTCTTCTTTTTCAAAGTCTTCAGGGAATACCAAAGTCTTCAGCAAAGTCTTCACCAAAGTCTTCAGTTGAAGACATACATTTTTAGGGGTCGATTATCTCCGAATGTATCAAACTCCTCAGCGACTTATAGAGCCTGTGTACACTTACAAACGCATTAGTCTCTTAACCTATAAGTCTTCAATACACCAAAATCACTAAGGGGCACTAGATGCACTTACAATCTCCCCCTTTTTGGAGATTGATGCCAAATAGGTTAAGTTTTCAACGGGGATAATAATATGAAGTGTAAGTACTGAGTTTGAGGAATTTGATTGCAAGATATAGAAGAACTCCCCCTGAAGATGTGCATATTTGAGGAATTTGCTTTGGACTGCAAATGCACACAGCAGGTTAAAAACATGGAGAACTCCCCCTATATCTTGTAATTCAGACACGCATTTAACATATGTTATGAAGAATCTGACGAAATTCAGCATGTATGCATTAAGGTACTTGAGGAAATAAGCATGCGGAAAGCAGTTCAAAAGCTTCAGAAGACTAACCAACAAAAGCTTCAGAAGAGCGAGAGTTGTAACTTAAACAAAAAAACAGCCCATATATATAGACCCGCTTGAAGACTAACTCAAATTTTCTCCCCCTTTGTCATCGAAGACCAAAAGGGACGAAAAAGTGAGGACTAACGCCCCTGAAGAAATTCATCGTGAAGGTGATGGAGGAGCGCCAGCGTTGTCGGGATCGTTCGTTGATGCAGGGCCCGCAGCAGTGTCGTCAATATCCTCAGCTTCATCCGCCTGGCGTGATGAAGAATATGAGCTTGTAACCAGCTGAGGAACTTGAACTTTCTTCCATTTCTTCCTTGGAGGTATGGACCAATCAAAGTCCTGCTGAAATTCCATCTCCTTGAGTTCTTCAGGAATCTTGAGGTGAGACAGGATGGCCCATGTGCGGTCGAAGACTTCATGAAGATAATAGTGGTTCTTCCTCACAGAATTGTGCGTGACAGTTATGTCTCGAAGAAGTGAACCAAACTGACGCTTTACCCACTTGTGATTGCGATCAATCTTCTGATGAAGACTTAGAAGAAGCTCTCGATAAGTCATCACACGAGGGGCAGTTTCTTGAGGATTTTGCGCTGAGGCTTTTGCAGCAGAATCTTGGGTAGCAGTATCATCATTGGTGGAATAAGATGCAACTTTGCGAAACTGACCATCCAATGGACGAGTACCTTCATCAATGACAGCTTTGCCTTTACCCTTAACTGAAGAAAATGAGTTCTTGAGGACTTCAATTGGAGGCAGAAAGCCAAAGTGATTCTGAAAGTGAGCCTTGAATGGAAGTGAAGACCTTGATCCGATGAATTTCATGATCCAGGGAGCGTAAGGCTTCAATTCAAATGGGGCTGAAGCAGCATTGGCCAAAGTCCTCATGAAGAAATCATGGTAATTGATGGGAATCCCATGAATGATGTTGAATAGCATGTTCTTCGTGATTCCCTCCACGTCTTCTTCTTCAGAGTTGTGGCCCTTCTGAGGACTGAGGGTTTTGGTCAGAATGCGATAGACTGTCCTGGGCACATAGAGCAAATCCTTCACCAGGAAGGAAGTCCTTTGAGGTTGTCCAGGAGCCTAAGACTTCATCAGCACTTGCATCATGTGATTGGGCAGAGCAGGTTCATCAAACAGGCATCGTGCCCCTTCTGAGGGAATTAGTATTGGGACTAACCGAAGTAGTTCAGAGGCTGGAGCAGTGTAGTGAGTGGATCTAGTCATCCAGTCCAAGACCCAAAAATTGACATCAGAGGCATCACCTGTGATGTGCAAGGTGGCATAGAATTGAAGAATCAGCTCTTCATTCCAATCGCATATGTCCACACAGAATGGAAGAATTCCTGCATCATGAAGGACTGCGAGCACCGGTGTGAAGCATGGGATAGTTTTAATGTCCGCATGAGGAATATGCTGATGCTCGAAGACTTTCTCCTTTTCAAACAGCACTGATGCATAATAGTTCATCTGTGTGGGTGTCCAGAATCTGGTGCGACCGGCCCTTGTAGAGTCATAAGGATTTGGCCCATTGAAGAAGATGTGCTCGTTGAAGAAATTGGTCTTGATGAATTTGGGGCGCTTTGAGCTTTTGAAGGGCATCTTGGGCTTTGGCTGAAGGTTTGGCTTGAAGCGGCCCACAATTTCCTTAGGCATAGGAGGAACTTCTTCAGACTGGGGAATTTGAACAGCAGTTTCCTCAGTTGCAGTTGGAGCAGCAATTTCTTCAGCTGATGCAGCTGGAATATTTTCAGGGACAGGTGCAGCCAAGTCATCAGATCATGTATGAATTTCTTCAGTCTGGGCTAGAGAATGAGGAATTTGAGTGAGGGGAGTGGTCATTGGTGAATTTGGGTGTGCTGCTTCCCAATATTCATCATTGATAAGAGGAGTTGTGTTTTCAATGTCCACATCCTCTTCCATTTCTTCAACGCCGGCCTCTTCAGCAGTCAACTGAGGCTGGGGCGATGATACTAGTGGGGTTGAAGTATTTCCTTCAACATCAATTTCTTCATCAATCTGCTCTGAGAAAGCAGCAGAATGATTTTCTTCTTGTTCATCATTTGGGATGACATAGTCAACACCAAATGGCACTAATTCATAGGCTGGCACGGAGGTAATGGGAGTTGCATCGATCGGGTCAGGTGAAGAACTTGGCAGTGTCTTCTATTTCTTCACCGCTGAGGAATCTGAAGGTGATGATTTTCTCTTATGTGCAACCTTCTTCTCCGCAGCCTTAGTTTTCTTCACTTCTGATGCAGAAGGAAGGTTGATGTTCTTCACCCTTGAGGGTTTTGCAGTTTCAGCAGAGGGTGAAGGGGGAGCAGTTTCTTCAGGCACGACTGATGGAGTGGTCCTAGTGGTCTCAATTTCATCAGGCGCAGCAAAAGTTTCAACTGGCCTGACTGTTTCTTCAGGCGCAACAGTGGAGGTTGCCCTGACAGGTTCTTCAGCAGCCTGAATTTCTTCAGCTGCGCGTGCAGTTTCTTCAGCAGGCTGAGCAGATTCTTCAGCCTGAGGAATTTGCGGTTGCAATTTAGTTGCAACCCTTGAGTTGTGTTCCTTAACTGCAGCTTGGGCTGCCCTAACAAATCTTACTTTGGTGCCCTTCCATTTAGCATCATACTTTTCTTGTTCTTCAGTAAGGCAGCGAATCTCAGACTGGACTGTGATGAGTTGATTGGGAGTCAAATTCATCACATTGTTCCTCAGGAACTTTTCTTTTCTTGCCCTGCTTCTCTTAGCTCTCTGAGCTTGATCTCTCTTCCATTTTTCCTCAACTATGAAGTGTGTGAGGACATGGTCCACACCAAGAGGTAGGTTTAGTGAGGAAAGTGGAGTGCTGGGATCCTCATGCCATATGTCGATGAAGTTGAGGATCATCTTAGGATCCAGCATGAGAGGAACAGAGCTGCCCTTGGCTATTGCAGCTCTCTGCTAACTGTTTCTGATGATTTCTTCCAATTCTTCATTATCAGCCTCATCATTATCCTCAGATCCTGAGGGTACATTCACAATAGCTTGGCTATTGTGAGGACTTGGTCTCTGACCTCGTCCAGCAGTTCTCTTTAACTTCATCAGAGTAGGGCTTGTTGAAGACTGTGCTTGGGCAGAGGAACTTGCAGAGACCCCTGAAGCAATTGAGAAGCCAGTGGTCCTCTGACATGTTGCAAGATGTACAGGTGTTGAGGACTTTGCGGCAGCAGCTGATGATTGTTCAGCTACTGAAGGCATTGCAGTGGCCTTTGAAGAACTTGCATGAGGATTTTGCAGTGAGGACTTTGAAGTTGAGGTTTTTAAATTCTCTGCAGACTTCTTCACCATCGATTTCTTCGGAGCACTAGCAGAGGCTCCGGCAGAGGCAGCAGCAGCAGTAGAATCTTCATTGAATTGCTTCACAACAGCTTTGGCAGTCTTCTGAAGTTTTCGTTGAAGCTTTGCCCATTCAGCAGGAAAGTCTTCACCATGAGCAACGCTAGTGGGATCGACTTCTTGATCATCAGCAGGAGGAGCCCTTTTGCAAGGAGGTTTGAGGGTGAATTTCTTCATGTACTTGGGAGTGACATAGTGATAGTCTCTCCACTCCTTCACCCACCTCCGTTCAATCCTCTGAATCCTGATTTTTCTCTGCTCTTTTGTCTCTTTGCCATGAATGGCCTCATCAGGAGTACAGTAACCGGCATACAGAGGCTCAGGTATCTCAAAAGCAGTGTTCTGTTCAGCCTTGTTTCCACCCTTCTGAGGTCTTTTACCATCAGCCATTTTCTTCACTTGATGACTTTGAACTCTTGATGATTCTGAAGATGTATACAGTTTTTCCTCAAGAAACGCTGCAAATGAGTTAAGTTGATAAGAACCTAGTGATTCATCAGCAGACATTTTGTACCTGTGAACAGAGTATAGGTGTGAGGAATTTGAAGAGGTCATATGCGTTCTCAGAAATTTTTCAAAATACATCAAGTTGAGGATTTTGACCATAGATGTCTTGAGGAATTTCACTAAGTGTTCTTTGTCTTAGGTTCCAGAGTTGTGTGAATATGTTGATCCACACAATTGAGGAATCTTGAAGAAAATCATAACTTAGGAAAAAAAAACATCAAGGGATTGAAACATGTAAGGTGCTTAAGAAGATGATTCTTGAAGAATAAACACTTTTGAGGATTTTGTGGAAGACATGAAGATCAAACAAGGGCAGTAAAATTAGATTTTATTTACCCTGATGAAGAACACGACGAACAGAGAGATGCAATCGGGGAAGTTCGTCCGTCCAGATCTCCCACGCCCTAGCTTGGCAGAGGGAGACAGCTACAGCGGCGGCGGGGTGAAGACTTCCGCGGCCGATGCGAGTACGGCGACGACGACGTCGAGGCAGTGAAGCTCTTCCTCTCCGGCGGCGATGATTTTAGCGGCGGCACTAGGTTTGAGCTCGAGAGAGATGGGAGTGAGGAGTAACTCGGGCATAGTGAAGGGAAGGGGGTATATATATAGTGGCAGTAAAAATGAATCGGCCCGAAGATTTTGGACCAGATTGCCCCTGAGCCTTGCTCTCCATGCGACATGTGTCACCCACGTTCTGAGAAGTGGAGATAGTGGGGGATCGTGGCTTATCCAGTCGTGGGAATCGAAACGGTTTCAGCGGGAAGCACCGGAAAAAAAATTGATAGTGAAAATTTCAAAGTTTCCGTTCGCAAATTCTTCAGCAGTCAAGGATACAGTGAAGACTTTGAACGAGATTCAAAGTAGAATGCATATGAAGAATTTGTGAACAGATTGGTTTGAGTTTAGCATAGAGGGGGAACGGGTCCGATCACATTCACTTAGATGAAAATCAACTTGAAGAATTAGCAATAAGTGAATGCTGTTGAGGACATTGAAAACTCAAATATATATATATATATATATATATATATATATATATATATATAGTCAATGAAGAACATCAGTTTCACTGTTTGAAGAATTTGAAAAGTTGAGGAATTTGCAAACTTGAGGAATTTGAAAATTTGAAGAATTTGCAAAATGATGAAAAACTCAACTCTGAAGAATTTCAACTATTGTTGGTGGCGTGACCCACCGTATAAGAATGATGATTTCAGACACCGCGTACAATTGTCGTTGGGTTCTGAGAATCAAGTTCTTCATTAATTTCTTCACACTTAGAGAGTTATTCTTCATTGATTGAAGAAAAATGTTACTTCGTGTGTTGCACATCAAAGTCATCAATTTTGCATGAGTGTTAGGATGTGTGTCTTTTCAAAGAACATTCGAAGATTCTAAGATATTTAGCTCACACCGCAACTTGCAAAATCTCTTTTCATCCAAGGGCTTAGTGAAGATATCGGCCAGTTGTTCTTCAGTGGGGATGTGGTCGATGGAGATGTCGCCCTTGAGTACATGATCTCGAAGAAAATGATGACGAATCTGGATGTGCTTGGTCTTGGAGTGCTGAACTGGGTTGTAAGCAATCTTGATAGCGCTCTCATTGTCGCAGTAGAGAGGTACATTCTTCACCTTGATGCCATAGTCCTTGAGGGTTGGCTTCATCCACAGCAACTGAGCGCAGCATGAACCAGCAGCAATGTACTCAGCTTCAGCTGTAGAAAGTGACACGCAGTTCTGCTTCTTCGAGGACCAACAGACCAAGGATCACCGAGGAAATGACATGTGCCTGAGGTTGACTTGCGATCCACACGATCTCCAGCATAGTTAGCATCTGAGTATTCGACGAGGTGAAGATTTGAGCCCTTGGGATACCATAATCCAAGCGTTGGTGTGTGAGCTAAGTATCGAAGAATATGTTTCACAGCCTTATGGTGTGATTCCTTCGGTGTTGCTTGGAATCGGGCACACATGCAAACACTCAGCATAATATCAGGCCTAGATGCACATAGATACAATAAAGAGCCAATCATGGAGCGGTATACCTTCTGATCGAAATCTTTACCATTTTCGTCAGTGCAGAGGTGGCCTTTTGAAGGCATTGGAGTTTTGACGCCTGTGCAGTCTTGCATGTTGAATTTCCTCAGAACATCCTTGAGGTATTTCTCTTGTGAGATGAAGATGCCATTGTCTTGCTGACGAATTTGAAGACCTAAGAAGAATTTCAACTCTCCCATCATAGACATTTGATATTCTTCACTCATCATATAGGCAAATTCATCACTGTAACGTTTGTCAGTACAGCCAAAGATAATATCGTCTACATATATTTGGCATATGAACAGTTCATTGTCATAGGTAGTGAAAAGAGTTGGGTCGAGTGAACCGGGTTTGAAGCCATTCTTCATGAGGAATTCCTTCAGAGTGTCATACCACGCCCGAGGGGCCTGCTTGAGGCCATAGAGGGCCTTGTTGAGTCTGAAGACTTTGTCAGGATGCTTAGGGTCTTCAAAACCTGGGGGTTGAGCAACATATACTTCTTCCTCAAGCTTACCATTGAGGAATGCACTTTTCACATCCATTTGATATAAAATGATATCATGATGGTTAGCATAAGCAAGCAATATGCGAATAGCTTCAAGTCTAGCAACAGGTGCAAAAGTTTCATCAAAGTCAATTCCTTCAACCTGTGTGTAGCCTTGAGCTACAAGACGAGCCTTATTCCTTACCACAAGGCCATTTTCATCTAGCTTGTTGCGGTAGATCCACTTGGTACCTATGATGTTATGCTTGCGAGGATCTGGCCGCTTGACAAGTTCCCATACGTTGTTGAGCTTGAATTGATGCAATTCCTCTTGCATAGCTTGAATCCACTCAGGCTCCTTGAAAGCTTCATCAACTTTGGTGGGCTCTATGATAGAGACAAAAGCAAAATGCCCACAAAATTTAGTCAAATGTGAATCTCTTGAACGAGTGAGAGTGTAACACCCTGGATTTTGCCCATTTCTTTTTCTTGTGATTTTGGTCTGGTTTTGCTTTTCTGTGGCTTGGTAGTCTTAGAACCTGAAGGGATCACCCTTGATTTCTTTTCCCTAGTAGCTTGCCAACCTCTAAACCATCCCAAGACCCTGTCATTTCCATCTTGAACCAATCCTAATAATCTTTTTCTTAGGAATACTCCTTTTTCTATTAAAGGAATAACCCTGATTGCTCTGGGTTGTGAAGCAACCCACATTTCTATCATTCCAAAAATTCCCAAATAATTCTCATAAATTGCTTGGGTCATATCTCCCTCACAAATGGCAAAACCTATCCTTGCCATGTTCAAAAATATTTCACCAATATTCCTTTTCTTATTCTGCTCCAGGGGGCATTTTGTGAAGCAAGTGCCATTTATCTTTGCTTTCTTGCTCCCAAACTTTTTGGGTGCTCTTTCCTATCCATATCATTGTCTCATGCCAAAATTCAACTCAATTTGGCTAGTAAATATTTATTTGCAAATTTCCAAAGTTTCTGATCCAGAGGAAGCTTTGTGAAGCAAGTGCTAGCTAAGTGTATGCAAATGAGTTGATATTTTGCAGGCATCTTCATATGCTCAAATTAACACTCTCCACAAGATTTGAGCATCATCCCATCTTCTATGTGAGCACACCTTCAAATCTTAGCTTCTGGTCATATTTTCCTGTTGTGAAGCAACTATATTCTATATTGCTTCATAATTTCTGGAAATTTACCAGAGCATTCTCCTACCCATATAATCTATCTACACCAAATTTGGGCTCATTTCATCTAGCCATTTATCCCCAATTATTTTTCTAAGATTCTGTCCAGTAGGAAGCTGTGTCAAGGAAGTACCATGTTGGTTTATTCACATGGCATGAAACTTATACAGAATCTTCATATGCCTAAATAACTCATCTCCTCCAAATTTCAGCTCCATCCAAGCAAGTATATGAGTGCCACATCAAGATTTGTCTTCTGGACCAGATTGGTCAGTTGCAAAGCAACCCTATTAATTCTTGGTCCTATTCTTCTCAAACTTCCAGGATTATAGTCCTTCTTAACATAAAACTCCTAGACATCTCATTTGGCTCTTATCACCTTCCTGTTGATCACAGTTGTGCAGACAAGTTTGCTACAGCAAACTTCAGGTGATCACTCCCATCCAACCACAGTTTCCCTTATTGATCCATCACCTCTCTGGGACTATTCCTTGGAGGGACTTTCTGCTAGACACCAAGTTGGGCGCCAGGGAGCACTGTATGCCACAGTTCACACGGGGACCACCGCCCTGGCACGCCATGGACGTGAGCTGCGTGTTTGCTAGCTCAGGCCCCTCCTCTGCTCGTCGGTTCCGCATGCCTCGTCGTGTCCAACAGCTCCCCCTCGTCGTCGTCTTCCTCCCTGGATAAGTCTCCCCCTCTCTAGTCCCCTCCTACGCGGTGCGGCCGCCGTACCCATGATGTGCCCGCCCCTGCCGCCGCCACGTCCGGTCGCCTGCAAGCTCCCGAGCCTTCCCGACCTCGCCCGAGCCTCCACAGCTCCTCTCTGACCTCTCTAGACGCCTCTCCCCTCTTCCAGGCGTGTTCCCGAAGCTCCGGCGCGCGGCGCACGCATCGCCGCGGCCGTGCTCGCCCTCCCGCGCCGTCCGGCTATATATAGCCATCCTCGTGCCTCCCCGCGCTCACCTCCAGCCTCACCTCTCTCCCATGATCCTCCCCGACCCCTCAACCCATCGCTAGCGCCTCTCCTAGCCTCCAATGGCCGCCGGGGCCGCCGCTCGGTTCCGGCTAAATTCCGGCGAGCCACCCTCTACCTCTCCCTCCCACCATCATCTAGGCCCCCCCTGAACTCCGGCGAAGCCCCTCACCTCTTCAGCGCCTCGCCTCCGCCCCCGTAGCGACGTGCCCATCTCCACCCGACGCCACCGTCCGCCGGGCTCGAGCTCGCCGCCCCTCCTGTAGCCGTTGGAGTCCGTGGGTGGGATGGATGGATGCGCCGCGCCTCGGGGAGCACTCCGGTGATCCGAGCTCCACCGGAGGTGGCCGGAGCCGACCGGACGAGCGCCGGCGCCGTGCGGTCTCACTCCTCCTCTGTCTCAGTCGGGGGGTTGAAGAAGGAGCGAGGAGAAGAGAGAGAGGGAGCCCTGACGGGTGGGCCCCGGCCCCACCAGTCAGTGAGGGTGGGCCGGTCCAGCTGGATTAAGTGGAAGCGCCCCGGCGCAAATACGTTTCCCTTACTGGAAAACGTATTTTCAGCTAGTGCGCAACCGGCTGGGCTGCCCAGGGACCCGGATGCTAATTTTTTTTTTGCAGAATGGTCCCTAAACTTCGTCGGGCTATATCTTTTCCTCCGCAACTCCGATTGAGGTGATTCCAAAGCCCACGTCTTCGTCTCGTGGAGCCCGTCATGTTGGTATCATTTTCATGGTGTGTTCACACAGTGAAAATGACCATTTTGCCCTTGCCCGTAAACAGCCCCTCCGAGAGAGAACTGTTTCCGGCAACTCCTTCCGCGATCTTTCCGCACTTCTTCCCGGTGGATCCCTCACTCCAGGCAAGCCATGATACCCATTTTATGTAGCATTTCCATAGCATTGCATATTTTCATACATTATGCTATAGGTTAATTCATAATAATTGATTTAAATACTTAGTGCTTATTGTGATGAACCACTATAATTGAGATGAAATTAGTGGTTGATCTTGAGTCACCTGTCCGGGCTTAACCGTGCAACCACATTTGTCGGTATGGGACGGCCTTGACTTGGTCTGATCGCGTGCTCTTTCACCGGTACCTCCAAAGAGGGAGGGTTATGCGCGCGTGCTACCCTGATCAGGTAGGCGGCGATAACCCTGTGAGCCAGTTGAGTATTGTGCCGGCGTCCCCGTTTGGGATAGTTTAGTTTGGCCACGACAGTGGCAGGTGTCATGAGGACACAGGGGCCACCCAGGGCAGGACTCCGGGGAAGGATGAATGCCGGTGGTACGATGGGAGAGTCACGGGTCAGGCATGTTTCGTTGGAGCAACGCTGGTCCATCCGAATGGGATCACGAGGCTAGGTGCTCCATGGTGTGGGTAAAGTGCGCAACCTCTGCAGAATGAAAAATCTATTCGAATAGCCGCGTCCACGGAATTGGACAACCCGTCCAAACCTCAGTAGGTGGTCAACCGTATCAAAGTTAGTAATCATGGAAGAACTCTTCGTATGATCGGAAGTACTCGATGAGTATTCCTAGGATTGTGGGACAACCCGGATGAGAGTAAGTTGGTAACTAGTAACAGTAAGTGAAGCACTTAAGTATTTAACATATTGATTGCCATGCTATTGTTTGCTGCATTGTTTGGTTGTCGTGAGCTTGCGAGTACATTCAAAGTACTCACCTAGCGTATCATGCCAGTTTGCAGGTCAGGTTTGCTTGTTTGTCGAAGATGCCGAGTGCGCGAGCTAGGATAAGCGTTCTAGCCAGAGTCCCTGCGGAGTGGAGTCCATCATCGCCGTTGTTGTTCCGCTGCCGAGAGTTACTCTGCTTCCTCATGTTGTTCCGCTGTTAGCATAGAGCTACCCTGGGTAGGCATAGTCTCGCCTTGCCGATGTAATCCATGTACCCTTGTAATCTTATTCATAGTAATAAAGAGCTGATTTGTTCTATGCCAACAGTGCCGTATTCCAGAAGACTTGTCTCTGGGCTGGAATACGGGGCGTTCCGGTTTCCTCTGAGCCGGGGTGCCACAGAGAGGACCTGGTGCATTGATGTTGTCGATGATTTTGTCAATCTGCACTTCATTTGCAACTCTCGGATGAGCAGGTTGATGTGGCTGAGGATTTTCTTCAGCACCATTTTCTTCAGGTGTATCAGCATGAATGTCTTCATTGGTTGGAATGACTTCCTTAGTAGGTTGAGGATTTTCTTCAGTGGGGACGACATCCTCAGAAGCCTTCAACTTAATGGATTCCTCAGGAGACTTTTCATCTAGCACAGAAGGCAGGTGCTCTCTTTGCGAGCCGTTAGTTTCATCGAACCGCACATCTACAGTTTCAACAACCTTTTGATGGTAGGTGTTGAAGACCCTGTAGGTGTGCGAGTCCTTTCCGTAACCAAGCATAAAACCTTCATGTGCTTTCGGTGCAAATTTAGAACTGTGGTGAGGATCTCTTATCCAGCATTTTGCACCGAAGACTTTGAGATAACTTACATTGGGTTTCTTGCCAGTCATGAGTTCATATGATGTCTTCTTGAAGAATTTGTGAAGATATACCCTGTTGATGATGTGGCATGCTGTATCAATTGCCTCAGGCCAGAAGCAACGAGGAGTCTTGTATTCATCAAGAATGGTGCGAGCCATCTCAACAAGAGTCCTGTTCTTGCGCTCCACGACGCCGTTCTGCTGAGGAGTATATGGGGCAGATAACTCATGAGTAATACCAAGTTCATCAAGATATTCATCAAGATTGGTGTTCTTGAACTCAGTCCCATTATCACTCCTGATATGCTTGATCTTGACGCCGAAGTTTGTTGAGGCCCTTGAAGCAAATCGTCTGAAGACATCCTGCACTTCAGACTTGTACAGAATAATATGCACCCAAGTGTAACGAGAGTAATCATCAACAATGACAAAGCCATACAAACATGAAGAATTTTTTAGTGTGGAATAATGAGTGGGGCCAAAGAGGTCCATGTGAAGCAATTCAAAAGGTCGAGTCATGGTCATGATTGTCTTCGAGGGATGCTTGGATCTGGTTATCTTCCCAGACTCACAAGCACCACAGAGGTGATCCTTGAGGAATTTGACACCTTCAATGCCAATGACGTGCTTTTTCTTCACGAGCGTGTGCAAGTTCCTCATACTAGCATGTCCAAGTCGTCGATGCCACAGCCAGCCTTCTGAGGACTTTGCAAGTAGGCACGTGGCAGGCTGAGGACCTGTAGAGAAATCAACAATATACAAGTCTCCTCTCCTAAAGCCTTCGAAGACTTTGGAATGGTCAGATTCCATGATGACAACACAACGATATTTTCCAAAGATGACAACCATATCAAGATCACAAAGCATTGAGACAGACATGAGGTTGAACCCGAGGGATTCGACAAGCATCACCTTGTCCATGTGTCGGTCCTTGGAGATTGCAACCTTACCTAGACCCAATACCTTGCTTTTTCCTTTGTCAGCGTAGGTGATATGCTTCAGATGAGATGGGGCAAGTGGCATATTCATCAGTAGACTCTTGTCACCAGTCATGTGGTTGGTGCATCCACTATCGAGGACCCACTCTGTAGCTTTTGGAGTTTCATCCTTGGAACCCCTTGCCATAAGACAAAGTGAAGAAGATGAACCAGGACTTGATTCCTGGGTTTTGAGGATTTTCTTGAGTTCGATGAACATGGGGTCTTGACGAGTGCGATAGCCTTCATTGACGTCCATGATCCTATCCCAGATGAGCTTGGCGTTTTGAAGATGACAGATGCCGTTGAACATGATGCTTGATAGGCTTGAGCAGATGATGTTCCTTGCCTGAGCATCAAGTTGAGTGTACTTTCGAATTTCCTCAGCATTTTCCATCTTGCAGAGTTCAGTCAGTCCAAGTTCAGTAATAGTCCATAGCTCACTGTTCATTGATTTGAGATGCTTCTTCATCAGAACCTTCCACCTAGGATATTCAATGTCATCAAGATTGGGGCATTCTGTGAGTGACTTGATGCCTTTCGTCATGAAGCAGTAAGTGGGAGCATATTCATCATTGCTGACGTCAGAGTCGTTGGAGTGGTCATTTTCTTCATCGTTAAAGATGGACTTGGTGACGAAAGCAGTAGCGAGAGCGAGGCTAGCAACACCAGAGTCAGACTCCTCCTCAGATTCTTCCTCTTCTTCATATTCTTCAGATTCTTCTTCAGAGTCCATTTCCTTGCCAATGAAAGCCCGAGCCTTTCTGGAACCTTTCTTCTTGTGCGATGAGGACTTTGCAGATGAAGACTTTGAAGATTTCTTCTTTTTCTTCAAGTCATCAGAACTGTCGTCCTTCTACTTCTTCTTCTTTGATTCTTTTTCCTAGAGAGGACAGTCAGAGATAAAGTGACCAGACTTCTTGCATTTGTGACAAGTTCTTTTCTTGTAGTCGCTTGAGGAATCTGATTTCCTCAAACCACTTTTTGATGACTTTCCAAATTGGCCTCTCCATGAGAACTTCTGGAATTTCCTCACGAGCATTGCCAGCTCCTGACTCGGTTCTTCAGGATCACCAAGGCTACTATCAGAATCTTCGTCTTCGGATGAGGAAATTGCTTTTGCCTTCAGAGCACGAGATCTTCCATAGCTTGGTCCATAGAGGTCTCTCTTCTCAGCTTGTTGGAATTCATGAGTATTGAGTCTCTCAAGTATATCAGCAGGATCAAGTGACTTGTAGTCTCCACGTTCTTGAATCATCAAAGCGAGTGTATAGAATGAGGAATCAAGAGATCTTAGCAGTTTCTTCACCACCTCGTGGTCAGTGATATCCGTGGCACCCAGTGCTTGAAGCTCGTTGGAGATATCAGTGAGGCGATCAAAAGTTTGTTGAACATTTTCATTGTCGAGTCTTTTGAAGCGGTTGAAGAGATTGCGAAGGACATCAACACGGGAGTCACGTTGAGTGGAAACACCTTCGTTGACTTTGGACAGCCTATCCCAGATAAGCTTAGCAGACTCCAAAGCACTCACTCTGCCATACTGACCTTTGCTCAGATGGCCACAGATGATATTCTTCGCTTGTGAATCAAGTTGCTTGAATCTCTTCACATCAGCAGCGTTGATCGTGGGAGTAACGGAGGGAACACCATTTTCCACAATGTACCAGAGATCGTTGTCAATAGCCTCAAGATTCATGCGCATCTTGTTCTTCCAGTAGGGATAGTCCGACCCATCGAAGGTAGGACATCCTGCGGAAACCTTGATCATACCTGCAGTCGACATAACTAGAACTCCAGGTGGTTAAACCAAAATCACACAGAACAAGGGAGTGCCTTGCTCTGACACCAAATGAAAGTGCGTTATATCGACTAGAGGGGGGTGAATAGGCGATTTTTACAAATTCATCACTGAGGAATTTCAACTTGAGGAATTTGAAATGTGATGAATAACTAGTAGCGGAATAAATACTCAGGTGCATGAGAAACATAGCAGTAGCATAGTCATCATGATAAAATAAACATGCACAGATTACAAGTAGCGTGATACAGGATAAGCAGGTGAGGAACAAGGTAGCTTGAAGAATTTGAGGTGAGGAAATTGAGAAAGTCTTCAGTCAAATTCTTCAAACAGTAACGATCAATTTCATCAACAAGTATACGAGGAAATGAAAGGGTTGAGGAAATGGAACCAGGTAGCTTGATGAAGACAATGGTTTGATGACCCAGTTCCAACTGTTGTGACAGTCGTACGTCTGGTTTGGAGCGGCCTGGTATTTAAACCAGAGGACACACAGTCTCAGGACACACAGTCCTTACCGTATTCTCCTTGAGCTAAGGTCACACAGTCCTCGCCCAACACTCGTGGTAAGTCTTCAGGGTAGACTTCCAAAACCCTCACAAACTGGTCACCCGGCGATCCACAATTGACTGCTGGATGCTCTAGACCAAGGTCACTTCGTGATCCCCAATTGACTACAGGATGCACTAGACCATGACGCCTAACCGTTTGGAAGATACACAGTCTTCAAAGGTAACAAGCGTCGGTTCCACAAAGGAACAATCTCTTCAGTGATGCTCAATCACTTTGGGTTTGGTCGTTTGGTTTTGGGGTTTTTCCTCACTGATGATTTTCTCTCAAAGTCCTCAGAGGATGGGTTGCTCTCAAATGACAAGTGTCAGTTCTCTCTCGAAGCAGCCAACCAACTAGTGGTTGTGGGGGGTGGCTATTTATAGCCAGGGTGCAACCTGACATGATAAGACATAAATGCCCCTAATGATATGACCGTTATGTGGATAGGATGATTGGGGACAGCTGGCGCTTAGCACAGCAACGGTCGGAATTTCGAACTATGAAAGTCCTCAGGCTTATCATATTCCTCACTTGTAGGCAATTCGCACTGGCGAAATCCTAACTCCTCAGTCAGACCAATTTCCTCAGAGACCAGAAGATCATCGTCTCTATCACTGAAGAACTTGACTGAACTGCAAGAGATTTCCAAAGGCTTCACTCGAAGGATTGGATAGGTTGAGGCTTTTGAGTTGAGCATCAGTTGGAAATTTTCCTTAGTATTACCTCGGCCCCCTTTAACAGTACGGTGTTTCCTATGACTCAAAGAAAGGAAATGAAACTATAAAGATAAAAGTCTTCACGCTTCATAGTCCTCGTTCATATCTTCAAGGTCACACCAACTTCTTCTTTTTCAAAGTCTTCAGGGAATACCAAAGTCTTCAGCAAAGTCTTCACCAAAGTCTTCAGTTGAAGACATACATTTTTAGGGGTCGATTATCTCCGAATGTATCAAACTCCTCAGCGACTTATAGAGCCTGTGTACACTTACAAACGCATTAGTCTATTAACCTATAAGTCTTCAATACACCAAAATCACTAAGGGGCACTAGATGCACTTACAATCTCCCCCTTTTTGGTGATTGATGACAAATAGGTTAAGTTTTCAACGGGGATAATAATATGAAGTGTAAGTACTGAGTTTGAGGAATTTGATTGCAAGATATAGAAGAACGCCCCCTGAAGATGTGCATATTTGAGGAATTTGCTTTGGACTACAAATGCACACAGCAGGTTAAAAACATGGAGAACTCCCCCTATATCTTGTAATTCATACACGCATTTAACATATGTTATGAAGAATTTGAAATGCAAGATGAAAATGGTGTCTGACGAAATTCAGCATGTATGCATTAAGGTACTTGAGGAAATAAGCATGCGGAAAGCAGTTCAAAAGCTTCAGAAGACTAACCAACAAAAGCTTCACAAGAGCGAGAGTTGTAACTTAAACAAAAAAACAGCCCATATATATAGACCCGCTTGAAGACTAACTCAAATGTTCTCCCCCTTTGTCATCGAAGACCAAAAGGGACGAAAAAGTGAGGACTAACGCCCCTGAAGAAATTCGTCGTGAAGGTGATGGAGGAGCGCCTGCGTTGTCGGGATCGTTCGTTGATGCAGGGCCCGCAGCAGTGTCGTCAATATCCTCATTCTTCTAAATCACGAAATAACTAAGAATCAAACTAAGATAGATGGTGATAATAAAAAGTGATGATGATACGATACCGGGGCACCTCCCCCAAGCTTGGAAAAAGCTAAGGGTGGTGCCCATACCCGTTTACTCAAGTTTCCTTCTTGGGTGATGGTGGTGATGAAGTGGTAGGCTTGTCCTCCATCTTCCAACGCATGGGCTCCCCATCAAAGGAAGAAGAATGCGTCTTCGGAATCCTAAAATCGGCAGCTATGCTTATCCTTTTAACCTAGACTCATACTCACAGTTTTGGTTTTGCAAATTATAGAGTTGAGCTTGGAGATGATCAATCCGGTCTTGCGGCTTGAAGAGAGCCTCCCCAACGTTCTTGGTGTCCAGCTTGTGTTACCGGATAAATTCCGTGATCATAGAGTGATTAGCACTTAGACCATGCTCAACCATCCCCTGGCACTTAAAGACTTCATGTTCCACCGCCTGAAGCCTGGCCTTCTCGCTTCCCTCCTTCTTTGGGCCTTGAACATCCCAGATGTGGAGCACCCTGACGTGGCTTGACACTGCATCGGTATTTCCCCAAAGAGGAAGGGATGATGCAGCACAGCGACGGTAAGTATTTCCCTCAGTTATGAAACCAAGGTATCAAACCAGTAGGAGGATCACCACCACCTAATAAGCAGCACCTGCACACAAAGAACAAATACTTGCAACCCGACGCGAAAGAGAGGTTGTCAATCTCTCTACGGTAAAAAGATAGATTAGGTAGTGATAGATTGGAGAGATAGATCTCTCAAGAACACAAAATAAAAAGAGCAAATAAAAAGTGCAGCAAGGTATTTTTGGGTTTTTGGAATAATAGATCTGAAAACAAAAGCGGCAAAAAGATAGATCGGAAAGCAATATGTTGGAAAAGTAGACCCGTGGAACAAATTACTGTTGGACAATTGATAGAAGATCAAATAATCATGACGATATCCAAGGCGATGATCATTATATAGGCATCACGTCCAAGATAAGTAGACCGACTCCTGCCTGCATCTACCACTATTACTCCACACATCGACCGCTATCCAGCACGCATCTAGTGTATTAAGTTCATGGAAAAACGGAGTAATGCAATAAGAACGATGACATGATGTAGACAAGATCTATTCATGTAGGAATAGACCCCATCTTGTTATCCTTAATAGCAACGATACATGCGTGCCTCGCTGCCCCTTCTGTCACTGGGAGTTGATCTAGTTGGCCTAACTAAACCAACGATTCGAAGAAGAAATACGAGGCTATAAGTAATCATGCATATAAGAGATCAAAGAAGACTCAAATAATATTCATGGATAGAAACTGATCATGAACTCAAAATTCATCGGATCCCAACAAACACAGTGCAAAAGTTTACATCAAATAGATCTCCAAGAGACCATTGTATTGAGAATCATAAGAGAGAGAGAGAGAGGAAGCCATCTAGCTACTGCCTACGGACCCATAGGTCTATGGTAGACTACTCACGCATCATCGGAGAGGCACCAATGAGTATGATGAACCCCTCCATGATGGTGTTAGATTGGATCTCGAGGCTCTGGAACTTGCGGCGGCTGGATGTGTTTTTCGTCAACTCCTTTAGGGTTTCTGGAATATTTGGGAATTTATAGGCGTCAGAGGCAGTGCAGAGGGGCCCCAAGGAGGGCACAACCCATCAGGGCACGCCTGGGGCCTCTGGCACGCCCTGGTGGGTTGTGGTCTCCACGGCCCACCTCTCTCGCACTTGTTTGGCCCACTGGGTGTCTTCTGGTCCAAAAAAATCTCCAAAAAGTTTCGTCGTGATTGGACTCCGTTTGGTGCTGATATTCTGCGAAGTAAAAAGCAAGCAAAAACAGCAACTGGCACTTTGGCACTATGTCAATAGGTTGGTCCCAAAAAATGATATAAAGTTGCTATAAAGTGATTGTAAAACATCCAAGAATGATAATATAACAGCATGGAACAAGCAAAAATTATAGATACGTTGGAGACGTATCAGCATCCCCAAGTTTAATTCCTACTCGTCCTCGAGTAGGTAAATGATAAAAACAGAATTTTTGATGTGGAATGCTGCCTAACATGTTCATATCATATTCTTTTCTTTTGTAGCATGGACATTTGGAATTTTTAGATGGTTCAAAGCAATAGTCTAGTTTTAACATAATGACTTCAATACTCAAGCATGCTAACAAGCAACCATGTCTTTCAAAATATCAACACTAAAGAATGTTATCCCTAGTCCATCATGCTCAGTCATTGATCCATTCATGAAACACACTCAAATATTAGCTACACTCAAAGATGGAGACTCAAAGTAAAAATAAAAATTTGCATAAAGTAAATAGATAGGCCCTTCACAGAGGGAAGTAGGGATTTGTAGAGGTGCCAGAGCTCAAAGTTTAAATTGAGAGAGAGAAATATTTTGGGTGGCATGCCTTTCCTCTCAACGAAAACGACAAAGTAGTTCACAATACTTTCCATGCTAGATACATCATAGGCGGTTCCCAAACAGAAAATAAAGTTTATTCCTTTTTCCACAATTCTTTCACATTCCATGGCTGGCCGTATCCACGGTTACCTTCCATACCAACACTTTCCAAGGAATTTATTATTTGACAACATAAAGTAAATATATTTTTCTTTATCTTTTCATTTCGGGAATGGGCATCTCTATTACCGCCGTACTCTCGTGCAATGACAAGTGAATAAACACTCATCTTGAGAATAACACATCTAGAATGGAAAAATATTGGACACCCCCTACCGTTTCATGAGCGGTATGAGCACACAAAAAGAGAAATTTATTTTGAAAATTAGAGACGGCACATACAAATTTGCTTAGGACAGCATGGAAATACCGCATATATGTAGGTATGGTGGACTCATAAGGAAAAACTTGGTTTAAGGATTTTGGATGCACAAGTAGTATTTCTACTTAGTACAAGTGGAGGCTAGCAAATAGATTGAGAAGCAACCAACCAAGAAACGAAAATTCACATAAGCGAGCATTGAGCATAACTAACACCGAATAATGCACCATAAGTAGGATGTAATTTCATTGCATAACTATTGACTTTCGTGCATGCATAGGGCAAACCTTAACACCAATATTCCTACTAAAGCATAATTACTCACTAACATAACTCACATATTACTATCATCATGTCTCAAAACTATTACAAGGAATCAAGTTTAATTTGCCCAATGATCTTCATGAAAGTTCTTATTATATCCTCCTTGGATATCTATTACTTTGGGACTAGTTTCATATATTGCCATTGCTTTTTGACAAGCTCAAACAAATTTAAGTGAAGCACATGAGCATAAAAGTTTTCAACTCTCAAAAAAGTATAAGTGAAGCATGAGAGGATTTCTTCAACATTTACTAACTCTCATATTAATCTAAGTGAAGCATGAGAGTATTTGTACAAAAAAAATCCAAGCACACCGTGCTCAACAAGATATAAATGAAGCACTAGAGCAATTCTATAGCTCAAAAAGTTTAAGTGAAGCATAAAGAGCAATTCTAACAAATCATAGCATAATTTTGGCTCTCTAAAATAGGTGTGTCCAGAAAGGATACAAGTGACAAACTGACAAGCAAAGCAAGCAAAGACTCAAATGATACAAGTCGCTCCAAGCAAAACTCATGATATGTGACGAATAAAAATATAGCTCCAAGTAAAATACCGATGGTTGTTAGAAGAAAGAGGGGATGCCACTCGGGGGCATCCCCAAGCTTAGTTGATTGTTTCTCTTTGGATATATCTTGGGGGTGCTGTATCATACCCAAGCTTAGGCTCTTTTCACTCCTTATTCCTTCATCCATCGTGATCTCACCCAAAACTTGAAAAGTTCAATCACACAAAACTCAATAAAATCTTTGTGAGATCCGTTAGTATAATAAAGCAAATCACTACTTTAAGTACTGTTGTAAACCCATTCATATTTTATTATTGCATTATACCTACTTTATTTTAACTTTACCATGGCTCATACCCTTCAATATAACCCATAGATTCATCAAAACAAGCACACAATGCAACAAAAACAGAATCTGTCTTAAACAGAACAGTCTGTAGTAATCTGTACTCTAACCATACTTATGTACATCTAAAAATTCTGAAAAATTAGGAAAACGTAAATAATTTGTATATAAACACTGTGTTAAAATTTCAGCTCAATATCACGTTCCAGTAAAAAATTAAAATTCTAACACTGGAGGCAAAGTTTCTGTTTCAGATCCAGCATTGTTTCTACTCATCTTATGAATCATCCTAAAGGTTCTACTTGGCACAAACACTAAATAAAACATAAAAACAAAATCATAACAGAGGAATAATTGTGTCAACACTCAAAAACAGAAATGAAAAGACGAAAATAAATTTATTCATTGTGTTGCCTCCCAACAAGCGCTATCGTTTTACGCCCCTAGTTAGGCATAACGCATAGTTTCAAGTATTGTCATCTTTGGTTTTGGATCCAGAGGATGCTCTCATGATTGATTCATATGGTGTCTTAATTCTTGTTCTAGGGAAGTGTTCCATACCCTTTCTTAGTGGAAACTGAAACCTAATATTGCCTTCTTTCATATCAATCACGGCACCTATAGTACGTAAGAACGGCCTGCCAAGTATAACGGGACAAGACGGATTGCAATCAATATCAAGAACAATAAAATCTATCGGCACATAGTTCCTATTTGCTAGAATAAAAACATCATTAATTCTTCCCAAAGGCTTTTTAATAGTAGAATCCGCCAAGTGAAAATTAAGAGAACATTCTTCAATATTGGTGAGACCAAGCACATCACATAAAGATTTCGGTATCGTGGAAACACTAGCACCCAAATCACATAAAGCAAGGCACTCATAATTTTGAATCTTGATCTTAATGGTAGGTTCCCACTCATCATGTAATTTTCTTGGAATAGAAATCTCCAACTCCAACTTTTCTTCAAAAGATTTCATCATGGCATCAACGATATGTTTAGTAAAAGCTTTATTTTGCTCATAAGCATGGGGTGAATTCAAAATGGATTGCAGCAAAGAAATACATTCAATCAAAGAGCAACTATCATAATTAAAGTCTTTGCAATCCAAAATAGCAGGCACATCACTAGTTAAAGTTTTGACCTCTTCAAACCCACTTTCATCAAATTTTTCATCAAGATTTTCAACCTCCAAATTATTGGGACGCCTTCTAGCTAAAGTTGACTCTACTTCAGTCCCTTTATCATCAATCTTAATATTACTAAACAAGGAATCAATAGAAGAAACACCAATCACTTTAAGATCTTCATCATTTTAAGAAGGCAATCACTAGAAAATGACTTTTCTAAGAATTCTCTTCTAGCTCTAAGCATAACGGTTCTTTTATTTGTTTCATCCATAGAGGCATATAAAGCTTCAATTGATTCATCAATCTTAGGCACAAAATCTTTCAACTTGAGATTTTCTACATCATGAGAAATTCTATCAATGCTTCTAGACATATCATCAATCTTATTCAGCTTTTCTTCTATCGTAGTACTGAAAACTTTTTGCGCATTGATAAATTCTTTAATATTACTCTCAAGATCAGAGGTGTTCCTATTATTATTGTAAGAAGGATTACCATAGGAATTACCATAGTTGTTAGAGGAATTTCAAGGAAAAGATCTAGGATTAAAATTACCTCTATAAGCATTGTTATTGAAATTGTTTCGCGAGACAAAGTTCACATCTACGGAATCACTATTTTGCTCAATCAAGGTAGACAAAGGCACATCATTAAGATCAATAAGAGCATTTTTACTAGCAACCAACTTCATCAAAGCATCAACCTTATCACTCAAAGTACTAATTTCTTCAACTGAATTAACTTTTTTACTAGTAGGTGCTCTTTCGGTATGCCATTGTGAATAATTTGCCATAATATTATCTAGCAATTTAGTAGCTTCACCCATAGTAATTTCCATAAAAGTACCACCCGCGGCAGAATCTAAAAGATTTCTAGAGACAAAATTCAATCCCGCATAATTTTTTTGTATGATCATCCAAAGATTTAAACCATGAGTAGAACAATTTCTTAGCATCAATTTCATCCTTTCCCAAGATAGTGCAACATGTCCATGCTCAAGTTGCTTAAAATTCATTATTTGTGTCCTAAGGGAAATAATTTTCGTGGGCGGAAAATACTTAGTGATAAAAGCAACCTTGCACTTATTCCAAGAATCGATACTATTACGAGGCAAAGAAGAAAACCAATTTTTTGCACGATCCCGCAAGGAAAAAGGAAATAATTTAAACTTCACTATATCATTGTCCACATCTTTTTTATTTTGCATATCACACAATTCTACGAACATCTTTAGATGGGACACGGCATCCTCATTAGGAGTACCGGCAAATTGATCTTTCATGACAAGATTCAACAAAGCGGCATTAATATCACAAGACTCCGCACTAGTGGCGGGAGGAGCAATAGGAGTACTAATAAAATCATTATTATTAGTATTGGAAAAATCACACAACTTGGTGTTTTCTTGAGTCACCATGACTACGCAAACAAGATTGCAAGCAAGCAAGAGATCTGACGAGAAAAAGGCAAACGAAAAACTGGGCGAATAAAACGGCAAATTGGGTGAAGTGGGGGAGAGGAAAACGAGAGGCAAATGGCAAATAATGTAAGTGCAAGGAGATGAGATTTGTGATTACAAACCTGGTAGATGATGATGGTGTCTCCTCGGCGCCAGAGATTGGCACGTAGAATAGACCACTTCCTCCCCGGCAATGACGCCAGAAATTCCTTTGACGTGGCTTGAGACTGCGTCGGTATTTCCCCAAAGAGGAAGGGATGATGCAGCATAGCGACGGTAAGTATTTCCCTCAGTTATGAAACCAAGGTATCGAACCGATAGGCGGATCACCACCACCTAATAAGCAGCACCTGCACACAAAGAACAAATACTTGCAACCCGACGTGAAAGAGAGGTTGTCAATTTCTCTACGGTAAAAAGATGGATTAGGTAGTGATAGATTGGAGAGATAGATCTCTCAAGAACACAAAATAAAAAGAGCAAATAAAAAGTGCAGCAAGGTATTTTTGGGTTTTTGGAATAATAGATCTGAAAACAAAAGCGGCAAAAAGATAGATCGGAAAGCAATATGTTGGAAAACTAGACCCGGGGGCCGTAGGTTTCACTAGTGGCTTCTCTCATGAGTATAACACACGGTGGGTGAACAAATTACTGTTGGGCAATTGATAAAAGATCAAATAATCATGACGATATCCAAGGCGATGATCATTATATAGGCATCACATCCAAGATAAGTAGACCGACTCCTGCCTGCATCTACCACTATTACTCCATGCATCGACCGCTATCCAGCATGCATCTAGTGTATTAAGTTCATGGAAAAACGGAGTAATGCAATGAGAATGATGACATGATGTAGACAAGATCTATTCATGTAGGAATAGACCCCATCTTGTTATCCTTAATAGCAACGAAACATGCTTGCCTCGCCGCCCCTTCTATCACTGGGAGAGGACACCGCGAGATCGAACCCATCACAAAGCACCTCTTCCCATGGCAAGAAAAATCGATCTAGTTGGCCTAACTAAACCAAAGATTCGAAGAAGAAATACAAGGCTATAAGTAATCATGCATATAAGAGATCAAAGAAGACTCAAATAATATTCATGGATAAAAACTGATCATGAACTCAAAATTCATCGGATCCCAACAAACACACCGCAAAAGTTTACATCAAATAGATCTCCAAGAGACCATTGTATTGAGAATCAAAAGAGAGAGAGAGAGAGGAAGCCATCTAGCTACTGCCTACGGACCCGTAGGTCTATGGTGGACTAATCACACATCATCGGAGAGGCACCAATGAGGATGATGAACCCCTCCGTGATGGTGTTAGATTGGATCTCGAGGCTCTGGAACTTGGGGCGGCTGGATGTGTTTTTTGTCGACTCCTTTAGGTTTTTTAGAATATTTGGGAATTTATAGGCGTCAGAGGCGGTGGAGAGGGGCCCCGAGGAGGGCACAACCCATCAGGGCGCGCTTGGGGCCTCTGGCACGCCCTGGTGGGTTGTGGTCTCCACGGCCCACCTCACTGGCACTTGTTTGGCCCACTGGGTGTCTTGTGGTCCAAAAAAAATCTCCAAAAACTTTCGTCGCGATTGGACTCCGTTTGGTACTGATATTCTGCGAAGTAAGAAACAAGCAAAAACGGCAACTGGCACTTTGGCACTATGTCAATAGGTTAGTCCCAAAAAATGATATAAAGTTGCTATGAAGTGATTGTAAAACATCCAAGAATGATAATATAACAGCATGGAACAAGCAAAAATTATAGATATGTTGGAGACGTATCACACCCCCTCATGCATCTCAATGGTTTGAGGGTGCTTCATCACCTACGGCAGATAGGGTTTCATGACCTTCTCGAAGAACTTGTCCTTGGTCAAGCTTGACGAAGACACCGCGATCTAGATCTGTCAAAAAATTGCCCGAAACAAGAACAGAGGGAAAACTTGCGATAGGGTGGTCAAAACATCGGTGAGTATATATAATAAATGTTTCTACGTGCAGGACAAGTCTACGAAAAGAAACGGAGTCGGTAAGGCACACGACGGGCTCACAAGGCAACTAGGTGCACCCAGGGGGTAGGGCGCACACTGTTGCCTTGTGACCTCCTCATGGGTCCCCTCGGCTGGTTCTTATTTTTGTAATTTTCTAATATTCCAAAAATGGACAAAAATATTTTTTATGAAATTTTTAGAGTCGGTTTACTTACCATATCAAGTACCTGCCCTTTTATGGTTCTGGAGTGTTCTGGAAGGTCTCTTTTATGTGCTTCTCCGGTGTCATTGTTTGAATAACATTGGTTTCCTTGTTAATAGGTGTACCTAAAATGTAATGTTTAATTCTTTGCGCATTAACCACCTTAGGATTTGTTCCTTCCGCGTTATTGACCTTGATGGCTCCAGAGAGATAGACCTCCTCGATAATGTAGAGTCCTTCCCATTTGGACAAGAGTTTTCCTGCAAAGAATCTGAAACGAGAATTGTATAATGGAACATGATCACCAATATTAAATTCTTGTTTTTGTATTCTCTTGTCATGCCATCTTTTAACTTTTTCTTTAAACAACTTGGCATTTTCATAGGATTGTGTCCTCCATTCATCTAGAGAGATAATATCAAATAACCGCTTTTCACCGAAAAGCTTGAAATCATAATTAAGTTCTTTAATTTCCAAATAAGCCATATGTTCTAACTCAAGAGGTAAATGACAAGCCTTTCCATAGACCATTTTATATGGAGACATACACATAGGATTTTTATAAGTAGTTCTATAGGTCCACAATGCATCATCAAGTTTCTTAGACCAATTATTTATAGATCTATTAAACGTCTTTGAAAAATTAAGTTTATTTCTCTATTGCTCAATTCAACTTGACCACTAGATTGAGGATGATATGGAGAGGCAATTCCATGATTGACATCATATTTAGCTAAGGGTTTACGAAATGCACCATGAATAAAATGTGAACCACGATCTGTCATTCAATATCTAGGGACTCCAAACCTCGGAAGGATAACTTAGTTAAGCATTTTAATAGAGGTGTTGTGATCAGCACTACTAGTTGGAATAGCTTCTACCCACTTAGTGACATAATCAACAACAACTAGAACATGAGTATACCCATTAGAGGAAGGAAAAGGTCCCATATAATCAAAACCCCAAACATCAAGTGGTTCAATAACAAGTGAATAATTCATTGGCATTTCCTAACGGCTACCAATATTACCCATTCTTTGACATTCATCACAAGAAAGGACAAACTTACATGCATCCTTGAAGAGAGTAGGCCAATAAAAACCAGACTGTAATACCTTATGTGCAGTTATGTCTCCTGCATGGTGTCCTCCATATGCTTCGGAATGACACTTCCGTAGGATTTGTTCCTGTTCATGCTCAGGTACACAACGTCTAATAATATCATCTAATCTTCTTTATATAAATGTGGGTCATCCCAAAAGTAATGTCTTAAATCAAAGAAGAACTTTTTCTTTTGTTGGTATGTGAAACTAGGTGGTATATATTTGGCAGCAATGTAGTTAGCATAGTCTGCATACCAAGGGGTATTACAGGAAGCATTTATGACAGCTAATTGCTCATCGGGAAAACTATCATCAATAGGAAGTGGGTTATCAAGAACATTTTCCGTTATAGATAAATTATCTGCTACATGATTTTCAACTCCCTTTCTATCAATAATGTGCAAATCAAATTCTTGAAACCTAATTAATCTAGGTTTAGCATCTTTATTTTTCATAAGTTATTTAATAGCAGCATGATTGGTGTGAATAGTAACTTTAGAATCAACAATATAAGGTCTAAACTTATCACATGCAAACACAACTACTAAAAATTCTTTCTCAATAGTAGCATAATTTCTTTGAGCACTATCTAGGGTCTTACTAGCATAATGGATAGCATTCAGTTTCTTACCAACTCTTTGTCCTAGAACAGCACCAACGGCATAGTCACTAGCATCACACATTATTTCAAAAGGTAGGACCGAAAGTATGTCTAGAGGGGGGTGATTAGACTACTTGACCAAATAAAATTCTACCTTTTCCCAATTTTAAGTGTTGGCAGATTTTAGCAATGATAGCAAGTCAAGCACACCCTACACATGCATGTCTAAGAGTATAGCAGCGGAAAGTAACAACAAGCATGTATAGTAAAGGGTAGGAAGGAAGATCAAACACAATTTGTAGACACGAAGATTTTTTCTGTGGTTCCGATAGGTGGTGCTATCGTACATCCACGTTTATGGAGTCTTCAACCCACGGAGGGTAACGGTCGCGAGAGTCCATGGAGGGCTCCACCCATAAGGGTCCACGAAGTAGCAACCTTGACTATTCCATAACGGCTTCCGTCCACGAAGGACTAGCCTCACTATGGGTAGATCTTCACGAAGTAGGCGATCTCCTTGCCCGTACAAACTTCTTGGTTCAACTCCACAACACGAAGTAGGAGGCTCCCAAGCGACACCTAACCAATCTAGGAGGCACCACCCTCCAAAAGGTAATAGGCTCGGTAATGTCGATGAACTCCTTGCTCTTGTGCTTCAAGATGATAGACTCCTCAACACACAATCACTCTCTCACAGATTTGGCTTGGTAGAAGAGATTGATTGGGTGGAAAGCAACTTGGGGAGGCTAGAGATCAAGATTCATATGGATGGAGTGGAATAGCTTGATCTCAACACATGAGTAGGTGGCTCTCTCTCAGAAAATAGGATAGGGCAAGTATGGAATAGTTCTGAGTGCTTCTCTTTCGAGTGGGTGGTGGTGAAGGGGTATATATAGGCATCCCCAAAAATCCAACCGTTACACCTAAAGTGACCAACTCGGTGACACCGATGTGTGAATCTCGGTGGTACCGAAGTGACCAAAAGGCAGTAACTTTTGAATCTCGGTGAGACCGATACATGACTCTCGGTGGTACCGATTAGGTGACCAACGGTCAGATTGCGCAACTCGGTGACGCCGATTTTCACATCTCGGTGGTACCGATTCTTGACCATGGCATACCAGACAGTTGGTCCAGAAACTCGGTGGTACCGATTCACAATTCTCGGTGGTACTGATTCTTGTGAATGGCTATCCAGAGAGTTGGTCCAAGAACTCGGTGAGACCGACTGGCAAAACTCGGTGGTACCGAAGACTAAAAATGGCTAAACAGAAAATTGGCAACTAAACTTGGTGGCACCGATGCAGAATCGGTTGCAACGACGTGCTAGGGTTTGGCATGGGTCTGTCTGAGTTTGGGAATCGGTGGCACCGAGTGGGAATTGTTGGTTGCACCGATTTTGGATATTTGGCTTTGGACAGACTTTTGTGGAAGAGCTTGTGGGTGTTTTTGGTGACTATCTCTTGTGCACGTGGAGCATCTTGTTCACCAACAGTACCTTACCCCCTTTTAATAGTATTGGCTTTCCTATGGACTCAAAGTGATTTCTCACAAAGTAAAATGTAGAGTCCTCTTGCTTGAAGCTTTGCCAATCCATTTCCTTGCATCTTGGGGTTCCTCCACAATCCTTTTGCCATCGCTATCATTGAACTTTTCCTGAAATATGCTTAGTGGAAACATTAGTGTAATGACATATCTGTTGTTATTAATTACCAAAACCACCAAGGGAGCAAATGTGCTTTCAATCTCCCCCTTTTTGGTAATTGATGACAACATATAGATCAAAGCTTTGACATATGATATAATCAATGAATATAAACGTCGCTTTGAGAAGTATGTGATAAGCAAGAGCACCCCCTAAATTTGTGCATTATTTTAAATTTGGGTTTGAATGCAAATGCACAATCGATTAGGTACATGGGGCACTCTTTCATGTCACATACAACTTGGTGGTGTGCGAGAATAATGAGAATGAATATCATAGCACAACACAATCAAGCAAAGGTGAATGATCATCTCATAAGCATCATAATGATAGGAAGTAGTAGCAATACACATCAAGTGTATGATCAAACACCAACAAAGTTTAACACAAGCAAACCAAAAGATCAAATGTTTTGAAAAGCGATAAAAACCAACGCTCTCTCTCTCTCTCTCTCTCTCTCTCTCGAAGCCTAAAGATCTATATACATCTTCTCCCCCTTTGGCAACAAGTTACCAAAAAGTTCAAAGGTATATAGCTAATCGTTCTTCTAGGGCTGATCTCCTCCGGTAGCTGGTGAAGGAGTCGAGAGAACTGCATCAATGAAGACTTCAGCAGATGTCATGGACGGAGTTGGAGTAGCAACTGGAGGAACTGGAGGAGCTGATGGAGCTGAAGAGGCTGTAGCAGGTGCTGGTGAAGAAGGCCTCAACTCTAGAGCTGGCACTGTGGCTGATCTGTCCTGAGTAGTAAACTTAGTGCCTGGCCTGAGAGGAGAATCATCCTCATCATCTGTAGTGTGGGGACTGGGCACACTATCAACTTCCTTCTTGAGCTCGTTCACGGTCTTGGTCAGCCCATCCACCTTGTCATTAAGTGTCTTAATCATGTTCTCCACGATCCTCACAAGACTATGCTGATTCGCCAAGATGTCCTTGATATCTTTCTACATACCCTGAACGGTACTGATCAAGAGATCCATTTGCTCGTTCCTGGATCTATGGATTTGAGCACTAGTGGCTCTAGCTGCTTCTGCCTGTGATGCAGCTGAGGTGGGATGATCTGGGTTCAACACCACAATGTTGTCCTCTAGATCTGGCTGTAGGGCAAATGTGGCCTGTCAAGAGCAAAGATGTACTTCTCCAGCTTGGAGTTGATGAGCATCTGAATGTAGGGTGCATAGCAGCATGAGCGCTTCTAATCAGCAGCAACCCTCTTCACAGTTTCTACTATCAAGTCCATCACCCTTATCTTGGTGTCTCTATCAAGATGGATCAGCCTCTAATCATCTTGTCATCTCCAGACTTAGGCATCAAGGTGTGCCTCAAGATGGTGTTCATGGTGCGGAGACCAGCCTGGAGGAAGTAAATGGATCCTAACTTGTGAGATTTCAAGTTTGCAGCAGGGATCTCATTGTACATATTCTTCATTGCATCATGGCAATCCTTGGATTCAGAATAGACATCCAGATCTCCTTCTTCCACCTTTGGGACTCCTAAGATGGCAGCCCATTCCTCAATAGTTGATTCATACCTTGCTCCTTCAGTCATCCACACAATCCTACCATCTCCATAGAAGTGAGCAGTGGAGTAGAATTCCATGATCATCTCATCATTCCATGCAGTGAATTCCTTGCCAACAAATTCATCCAAACCAATGCAGTGAAAGTTGTCTTGAACACTTGGGAAGTAGTCTTCATTCTCCTTGATATACTTCCAATAAACATATCTCATGTTACTCACAGCTGGGCTCTTATCAAGCAAGATTGTCTCATAGAAATCTTGTTGCTCCTTGGTATAAAACCTGTAATCCATAGCTGGTTTCCTCCTCTAGGCATATGGATCAATTGCTCTCCATTCCCTCAAACCAGAATCCTTCCTCTTCTTCATATCCTCAGCAAGCAAGTGGCTGGCATTGTGTTCTGGAAGGTGTGGTCTTAGCTTCATCAAAGCAGTAATATCATCATCATCCTCAGCTTCCCTAAAGGTGGAGGTCTTGTTCTTGCTGGAAGCTGGTATCTCTCTGGAGAACCTCTTAGGCTTTTCAGCAGCAGCAACCTTCTTGGGAGCATTCTTGGTGCTCTTGGATGTGGTAGCCTTAGGCATAGCATCTGCCATAAGCTTCTTCTTCTTCTTTGGAGGGGCTTTGGCAACTGTCTCTTCCTCCTCCTCTTCAGCAGCTGCCTCTTCTGGATCCTCATACATAGAGGTTTTTCTGCCAATGACATGGATAATCCTCTTCATGGCTCTCTTCTTCTCCCCTGCCTTCTTAGGCATAGACTTCTTGGAGGGCTCAACAGTCATAGTTGCCCTAGAGCTCTCTGGTGCTCTAGCTGACCCAGAGCTAGCATACTCCTTCCTGATAGTTGTCTTCTTCTTGGAAGTAGTGGCAGCAGTGGTGCTCTTGGCAGCATCATCTCTCTTGGGCAGCTCCTCAGGGATGAAATCCTCATCCTCCTCATCAGAATTGAGCTTCCTCCTTGTCCTGGTTGCAGCTTTGGGCAGATCAGGAGAGCTAGGGATGTCATCATAGCTCCCCTCAGGACTAGTGCCTGAGCTCATGTCAACCCTCTGCTCTCTGAGATCATTCTGGCTGTCATCTGAACCTGACATCTCTGACCCTGTGAATAGAGTGTAGAAGAGTGGAAGGGATGAGTCATCACAAAATGCAGACATTTTCAAAAGATTGAACTCAAATTTCTCAAGTTTTGCATTCTGCCAAATGTATGTCAGTACAACCGAAGCAAATATTTCGGACCTACCGAGACAGACAATCTCCATAACAGAAACTTGGCACCACTTTCGGTGAGACCAAACATGGGCACTCGGTTTCACCGAGACTGTTCTCAGTCGACCAGAAAAGCGAATCGGTGCTACCGATTCTTTTGCGTCGGTTCCACCGAGATTCATGTGGCAGACGGCAAAACCTAAAAAATCGTTCGTTCGCTATTCTACTGGAGTTTCTCGTGGATGAATCAATCTCAAACTGTGGATTATCGATGGAGAAGCCCTAATGCACAAGAATCGGAGGTTGGAGCGCATGAGGGGGTGAAATCATACCCTAGCTTGGTGACGACTTCGCTATGGCAGCGACGGGGGAGAGGATTCCGTCGACGGCGGAGACTTCCAACGGCGAAGGCGCTCGGGAAGACGAAGGCGATGACCAGGGGCCTTGGTTCGGCAGCAAGGGTTTCGGAGGGGGCGACGCTTGAAGAATAGATTTCAAAAGTCGGGTCCGCCTCTATATAAACCCATGGCTATCGGTGACACCGATTCTAACTTCTCGGTGTCACCGAGTTCCTCAACTGTCTGCTGACAGGGAAACTCGGTGTAACCGAGAAGATGGAATCGGTGGTACCGAGATAGAAAACCAGATCAACCCTAGGCATTTGGTGAGACCGAGATTTTGGGTTGGTTCCACCGAGATGCACTTGGGAGGTATTAATGGTCAGTCCTTTGTCGATACGGAACTCTGAGTGCTCCTCACACAGAGAGATCGAAAAGTCCTTGTTCAAATTTTGTGATGCAGCAAGAATAGAATATGAGGTAAGAAAGCATAGATAGCTAGAGAGTGGTCCTAGGCATTCTTGTCCATCCAATTGGCAAAAGAAAAATCAAAAGCCAAATAGCAACAATTGGATGTCCTCGAATGGATAAATAAATGCAAATCAACATGCTCACACAATAAGATGTCAAATGAAATCATGGCAAACATGCACAAACATACTAGCATCTATCAAGCATTTTGGCGATGACGGAGTCATCTATATATGAGTATGTTGACATAGGAGCCAAGTAAGAATACTTGATCATAGGTCATACTCATCGTTTAAGCACAAGTGGGGTTACCACTTTTACAAAAAGCATTTAATATTGTCACATTCTAAGAGATGCTTTAACTCAAGTCTTAGAGTAAAGCTCCCCCTTGATGTGACATCCCCCCATAGGAGGGATAAACTAACCTTGGGTTTTGTCGATGAAGACTTCATGTTGGTGAGGTAGTGGTGGATTCTCAAGGTTGATGAAGATCACCAAGAGTTGGGAGCATCCTTGTTGTTTCCTCACTCTTCTCACCTACATGGGTTAGTCCCAACACACAAGAGACAAATACAAGGATATCTATGGACATGGAGTGCAAAGCATGTGTGATGATGTCCATGGATTTGTTGATTACCTTGTCCCTTGCTTACCTTTGAGGGAATGTGTGACTCCTTGAACTATTGCATGATGTTGACGTTGATTGCAACTAGTTCTTGCCAATAATGAATGTGAGTGAATTTCATTGGCGGAGTCACCCCTCAAGAACTTCTCTAGTTCTTCTTCTTGGGGACCCACATCAACTTGATGGGGATCCTTGGTGTTGAAGTGGCACTTGTAGAAGTTGAGCTTGAAGTAGCCTTGGGAACCCACTCCACCAAAGCTTGGGATTCATCTTCATATGAGTCAATGTCTTCTTGAAGCTTGTTCTTGCCCTTGAGCTTGTGGTCTTGTGGTGGAAGGTCATCTTGAGTGTTTGTTCCCTTGGGAGGAGTATGTTCATACTTCTCCTTTTGAGGAACAAACTTGGGCTTGGGGTATTGACCTTCTCCCCATTCAACTCCATTAGCGTTGAAGTAGCCAATGCCATGGTTCTTCCGGTATCATCCGCTTGCGTACAATTTCCTCAAATTGCTTACACCCGGCAAGACTCTTGTAGATACCTTTCTCTATAATTCCTTTCAATAAAGCGTTTTCTTGCTCAAGTGTAACTTGGCTAAGAGAATCATCATTAGTGGAATCAATAGAGCTACTAGAAGCAACATCATTAGGTTTAGCATTTTTATTGTTGCTACTAGATGAAGAACCTTTCTTGCCTTTGTTACTAGTTTGTCTAGATTTAACTTGTGGTATGAATGTAGACAAGAGTAATCATTTGGCTAGATAAGATGAAGTATTCTTTCGGAGATCGTCATTGATATCTTTAAGAAACTCATGCTCTTGCTCAAAGGTGAGCTTCTCGAAGCGTAGCTTCTCATGAGTCCTTACAAGCTCTCTATGATCTTCAAGAGTAGATTCATGGCTAACTTAAGAGTGTTTAATTCTTTAGTTAGTTGTTCTATTTTCATCTTATCATCATCAAACGACTTATCTTGACTAGCATGAGAATTATCAAGTTCATTTTGACTAACATCACTAGTTTTATCAAAGTGCGAATCATCATCACAAAGTAAATCATCTTCATCACTATCGAAATCAAGATACTCGGGGTGTGATACCTTGGGGCCTTTAGCCATGAAGCAACTACCACTCCCTTCATTTGGTGAATCAAATAGATCATAGGAGTTGGTAGTCACTAGTGCAAGTCCGGCAACACCTTCATCTTGACTATAGTCGGAGTTCGAGTGATAGCTTCTCTCGAAGTTGTTGTCGGAGTCGGAGCCGGAAACCCATTCACCAACATGAGCTTGATGTCTTCTTCTTGTGTAGCTCTTGGTGTACTTGTCCTTCTTCTCCGAGTCCCTTCTTCTCCTTGAGGGTCTTCGTTCATAGCGATCATCTCTACTCCTTCTCTCTCTTTGAGGTGATTCATTCCTTGAGCTTTGTCTTCTAGGTGACTCTTCTCTTCGTTTGTAGGGAGCCGTGCACTCATTGGAGTAGTGTCCGGGCTTCCCACAATTGTAGTAGTTTCGGTCACGACTTGATGAACGCTTCTCTTCATATCTTGAGTTGGAACTTCGTTCTTTGCCTCTATTCTTGTAGAACTTGTTGAATTTCTTGACCATGAGGCTTATCTCTTCATTGGTGACAAGGTTGTCGCTTGAAGTTGCGGGAGCATCACTTGTGGCTTTGTAAGCACCGCTAGACTTGTTGTGAAGCTCTTCTTTGTCCTTGAGTGTCATCTCATGAGCACCAATCCTTCCAATGACTTCCGTAGGCTTGAGATCTTTGTAGTTGGGCATCATTTGGATCAATGTGCACACGGTGTCATATCTCTCATCCAAAGCTTGAAGTATCTTCTTGATGATGAACTTGTCGGTCATTTCTTCGCTTCCTAAGCCGGCAATCTCATTGGTGATGAGAGCTAGCCTAAAGTACATCTCTGCGACTCCTTCACCATCCTTCATCTTGAACTTGTCAAGCTGACTTTGAAGAACGTCCAACTTGGATTCTCTCACGGATTCGGTACCTTCGTGCATATCAACCAAAGTATCCCAAATCTCTTTTGCATTCTCAAGACGGCTGATTTAGTTGAATTCTTTGGGGCATAGGCAGTTGAAGAGAATGTCACATGCTTGAGCGTTGTATTGCAACATCTTCAATTCATCCGCGGTCGCTTCACGATCCGGTTCCTTTCCATCACCAAAGAATTCACCTTGCAAGCCAACACGGACAACAGCCCAAATGGCGGGGTTATGACCAAGAATATGCATTTTCATTTTGTGCTTCCATATAGCAAAATTAGTGCCATCAAAGTACGGACCTCTACGGTGATAATTTCCCTCACTAGACGCCATACTCTCCTAGGTTGTGAGACCAATGCAATGGAGACCAAAGCTCTGATACCACTTGTAGGACTGAAAGTATGTCTAGAGGGGGGTGATTAGACTACTTGACCAAATAAAATTCTACCTTTTTCCAATTTTAAGTGTTGGCAGATTTTAGAAATGATAGCAAGTCAAGCACACCCTACACATGCATGTCTAAGAGTATAACAGCGGAAAGTAACAACAAGCATGTATAGTAAAGGGTAGGAAGGAAGATCAAACGCAATTTGTAGACACGAAGATTTTTTTCGTGGTTCCGATAGGTGGTGCTATCGTACATCCACGTTTATGGAGTCTTCAACCCACGGAGGGTAACGGTCGCGAGAGTCCATGGAGGGCTCCACCCATAAGGGTCCACGAAGTAGCAACCTTGACTATTCCATAACGGCTTCCGTCCACGAAGGACTAGCCTCACTATGGGTAGATCTTCACGAAGTAGGCGATCTCCTTTCCCGTACAAACTTCTTGGTTCAACTCCACAACACGAAGTAGGAGGCTCCCAAGCGACACCTAACCAATCTAGGAGGCACCACCCTCCAAAAGGTAATAGGCTCGGTAATGTCGATGAACTCCTTGCTCTTGTGCTTCAAGATGATAGACTCCTCAACACACAATCACTCTCTCACAGATTTGGCTTGGTAGAAGAGATTGATTGGGTGGAAAGCAACTTGGGGAGGCTAGAGATCAAGATTCATATGGATGGAGTGGAATAGCTTGATCTCAACACATGAGTAGGTGGCTCTCTCTCAGAAAATAGGATAGGGCAAGTATGGAATAGTTCTGAATGCTTCTCTGTCGAGTGGGTGGTGGTGAAGGGGTATATATAGGCATCCCCAAAAATCCAACCGTTACACCTAAAGTGACCAACTCGGTGACACCGATGTGTGAATCTCGGTGGTACCGAAGTGACCAAAAGGCAGTAACTTTTGAATCTCGGTGAGACCGATACATGACTCTCGGTGGTACCGATTAGGTGACCAACGGTCAGATTGCGCAACTCGGTGACGCCGATTTTCACATCTCGGTGGTACCGATTCTTGACCATGGCTTACCAGACAGTTGGTCCAGAAACTCGGTGGTACCGATTCACAATTCTCGGTGGTACCGATTCTTGTGAATGGCTATCCAGAGAGTTGGTCCAAGAACTCGGTGAGACCGACTGGCAAAACTCGATGGTACCGAAGACTAAAAATGGCTAAACAGAAAGTTGGCAACTAAACTTGGTGGCACCGATGCAGAATCGGTTGCAACGACGTGCTAGGGTTTGGCATGGGTCTGTTTGAGTTTGGGAATCGGTGGCACCGAGTGGGAATTGTTGGTTGCACCGATTTTGGATATTTGGCTTTGGACAGACTTTTGTGGAAGAGCTTGTGGGTGTTTTTGGTGACTATCTCTTGTGCACGTGGAGCATCTTGTTCACCAACAATACCTTACCCCCTTTTAATAGTATTGGCTTTCCTATGGACTCAAAGTGATTTCTCACAAAGTAAAATGTAGAGTCCTCTTGCTTGAAGCTTTGCCAATCCATTTCCTTGCATCTTGGGGTTCCTCCACAATCCTTTTGCCATCCCTATCATTGAACTTTTCCTGAAATATGCTTAGTGGAAACATTAGTTCAATGACATATATGTTGTTATTAATTACCAAAACCACCAAGGGAACAAATGTGCTTTCAACAAAGGCATATCATTGGGATCAACATTAGCATGTTTATTAGCAACCATATTCATAAGAGCATCCACTTTTTCACTCAAAGTAGCAATTTCTTCAACAGAATTTACCTTCTTACCAGTTGGAGCTCTTTCGGTATGCCATTGAGAATAATTTGTCATAATGTTGTCTAGAAGTTTTGTGGCCTCTCCTAAGGTCACATCCATGAAGGTACCACCTGTGGCAGAATCTAGAAGATTTCTAGACACAAAGTTTAGTCCAGAATAGAAATTTTGGATAATCATCCACAAGTTTAAGCCATGAGTTGGACAATTTCTTATCATCAATTTCATTCTCTCCCAAGCTTGAGAAACATGTTCTTAATCTTGCTGTTTAAAATTCATTATTTGATTTCTAAGGGAGATAATCTTAGCAGGAGGAAAATACTTGGCAATAAAAGCATCTTTACACTTATCCCATGTTCCAATACTATTACGAGGTAAAGATGAAAACCAAGCTTTAGCTTTGTCTCGTAGTGAAAAAGGAAATAATTTTAATTTCACAATATCGTTATCCATATCCTTTTTCTTTTGCATATCACATAATTCAACAAAGGTATTAAGATGTGATGCGGGATCCTCATTAGGAGTTCCCGAAAATTGATCTTTCATGACAAGATTGAGCAATGCAGCATTAATATCAAATGCCTCCGCACTAGTGGAGGGTGGTATAGGAGTACTAATAAAATCATTATTATTAGTATTTGAGAAATCACACAACTTAGTAGTATCTTGAGACATGGTGACCACACAAGCGAAATAAGCAAAACAAGTAAACTAGCAAGTAAAGCAAACTAGAAGCAAACTAGTAACTAGCAAAGGTAAATATTTTTGTATTTTTAATTTTTATGAGACAAACTAAATATAAAAGAAAATAAAAAGAAGAACAAGTGAATGAAATTTTGTGCGAAGTTACTTGATAGTTGGTGATGGTATTCCCCGACAACAGCGCCAGAAATCCTTCCTGATACTCGTGATCTGCGTTGGGTTTTCCGTGAAGAGGAACGGGTAATCGCAGCACAAAGTGGGTAAGTATTTCCCTCAGTTATGAAACCAAGGTTTATCGAACCAATAGGAATATCAATCCTCAACCGTCTTCAGCGGCTGCACACAAAAGAACAAACAACTTGCACACAACGCCGGCAAGGTCGTCAATCCCCTTGATCTCGTTATTTGCAAGCAAGTGAGTTGTGTAGATAATTGTAGATAATAGTAAAGTGCAAAATAAAATAAAAGGTAATAAATAACAGCAAGGTAATGGTAGCATTTGTGAATATATAAGTGAATAGACCCGGGGGCCGTAGAGTTCTCTAGTGGCATCTCTCATAAGCAAAGCATACGGTGGGTAAACAAATTACTGTTGGGCAATTGATAGAAAAGCGAATAATTATGCGATGTTCACGGCAATGATCATGTGTATATAGGCATCACGTCCATAAGCAAATAGGCCGACTCCTGCCTGCACCCACTACTATTACTCCACTTCAAGAGCGCTTCTATGCTTGCCTCTCTACGTATTAAGTTCATGACAAACGGAGTAATGCTTGGAGAACGATGACATGATGTAGACAAAGTATACTCAACTAACGTGAATAGACCCCATCGTTTTATCCTTAGTAGCAACAACACAAAGACGCAACTTGTCCCCTTCTGTCACTGGGATATTGAAACTCGTCAGGTTGAACCTACTGCAACGCACCACTCCCACCGAAGAAATATCAATCTAGTTGGCCAAACTATCTCAATAGATCAGAGAGCATTACGAAGCTATGATGATCATGCAAATAAGAATCATAGTAATCAGGTTTGACTCAAATACTTTTCATGAATAATCTGAACATAAACTCACAATTCATCGGATCCCAACAAACACACCATACAAAGGGATTACATCGGATAGATCAAGGCAAAGATGCGATGAACATTGTATTGAAGATCAAGAGAGAGAGAGAGAGATTGCCATCTAGGTATTACCTACGAACCCGTAGGTCTGCGGTGAACTACTCACACATCATGGTGAGGGCAGCAAGGTTCATGAAGAGGCCCTCCGTGATTGATCTCCCCTCCAGCAGGGTACCAGAACGGAGGTGTAGATGGCCTCCTGTCAGAGCAGAGACTTGCGGCCGCGGAAAAAGTGTTTTGGGAGCACTTCTTTTGTTTCTAGGGTATTTGTGAATTTATAGGCTAGAGAACGACGTCGGGAGGTGCTCCAGGGGGCCACCACATATCTGGTCGCGCCCCACCCCCCTAGGGGGCGTGGCTGGATATGTGGTGGGCCCCTGGTGCCTCTCCTGGCCCTCCTTCGAAACTTCTAGGTCTTGTATTGTTCCAGAAAAAATCACCAAAAAGTTTCATGGCAATTGGACTCCATTTATTATTGTAACTCTGAAAAGGCAAAAACACGCAGAAAACAGGAACTGGCACTGGGCACTGGGTCAATAGGTTAGTGCTCAAAAATATTATAAATTGGTAAATAAATACCGAAAAAGTATCCTAGAATGATAATATGTCAGCATGGAACAATCAAAAATTATAGATACGTTGGAGATGTATCATCCATCAAGTAAGCAAAAGTGTGCATGCTTTGACAATCTTTCTAACATTTGATCAACAAAAGGCAAGGGGTAATGATCTTTTCTAGTAGCTTTGTTTCATTTTCTGAAATCAATTACCATCCTATAACAAGTTACAACTCTTTGTGGGATAAGTTCATTTTTATCATTAGGAACAACGGTTATACCTCCTTTCTTAGGAAGACAATGAACAAGACTTACCCATCTACTATCAGCTATGGGATAAATGATACCTGCCTCCAGAAGCTTTTATATTTCGGTTCTTACCACCTCTTTCATTTTAGGATTAAGGCGGCATTGATGATCAACGATGGGTTTAGCATCACGCTCCATATTAATCTTGTGCTGGCATAACATAGGGCTAATGTTCTTAAGATCATCGAGAGTATATCCAATAGCAGCTCGGTGTTTCTTCAGAGTTTTAAGTAATCTCATTTCTTCATGGTCTGAATGGTTAGCACTAATAATAACAGAATGTATCTCCTTTTCATCAAGATAACAATACTTTAATGTCTCAGGTAGTTTATTCAATTCAAACGCGGGATCACCCTTAGGTGGAAGAGGATCACCTAGAGTTTCAACTGTCAAATTGTGTTTAAGGTTAGGTGTTTGTTTAAAGAATATCTCATCTATTTCATTTCTTTCATCCATATGTATATCGTTTTCATGGTCTAGCAAATATGGTTCTAACGGATCAGTAGGAAGGACGACAATAGAAGCAAGACCAACAATTTCATCTTTACTAGATAATTCTTTCTCATGTGGTTGTCTACGAAACTTAGAGAAATTAAACTCATGAGACACATCACCAAAGTTAACTCTAACATTTTCTTCAACACAATCAATTTCAGCATTAATGGTATTCAAGAAAGGCCTACCAAATATGATGGGACAAAAATTATCTTGTTTTGAACCAAGTACTAATCAATAGGTGATAACTGATACGTCTCCAACGTATCTATAATTTTTGCTTGTTCCATGTTGTTATATTATCATTCTTGGATGTTTTGCAATCACTTTATAGCAACTTTATATCATTTTTTGGGACTAACCAATTGACAAAGTGCCAAAGTGCCAGTTGCTGTTTTTGCTTGTTTTTTTACTTCGCAGAATATCAATACCAAATGGAGTCCAATCGCGTCGAAACTTTTTAGAGATTTTTTTGGACCAGAAGACACCTAGTGGGCCAAAGAAGTGCCAGAGAGGTGGGCCGTGGAGACCACAACCCACCAGGGCAGCCAGAGGCCCCAGGCGGGTTGTGCCCTCCTCGGGGCCCCTCTCCACCGCCTCGGATGCCTATAAATTACCAAATATACCAGAAACCCTAAAGGAGTCGACGAAAAACACATCCAGCCGCTGCAAGTTCCAGAGCCTCGAGATCCAATCTAACACCATCATGGAGGGGTTCTTCATCCTGATTGGTGCCTCTCCGATGATGCGTGAGTAGTCCACCATAGACCTACGGGTCCGTAGGCAGTAGCTAGATGGCTTCCTCTCTCTCTCTCTTTTGATTCTCAATACAATGGTCTCTTGGAGATCTATTTGATGTAAACTTTTGCGGTGTGTTTGTTGGGATCCGATGAATTTTGAGTTCATGATCAGTTTCTATCCATGAATATTATATGAGTCTTCTTTGATCTCTTATATGCATGATTACTTATAGCCTCATATTTCTTGTTCGAATCTTTGGTTTACTTAGGCCAACTAGATCGATTTTTCTTGCCATGGGAAGAGGTGCTTTGTGATGGGTTCAATCTTGCGGTGCCCTCTCCCAGTGACAGAAGGGGCAGCGAGGCACGCATGTATCGTTGCTATTAAGGATAAAAAGATGGGGTCTATTCCTACATGAATAGATCTTGTCTACATCATGTCATCGTTCTTATTGCATTACTCCGTTTTTCCATGAACTTAATACACTAGATGCATGCTGGATAGCGGTCGATGTGTGGAATAATAGTGGTAGATGCAGGCAGGAGTCGGTATACTTATCTTGGACGTGATGCCTATATAATGATCATCGCCTTGGAAATCGTCATGATTATTTGATCTTCTATCAATTGCCCAACAGTAATTTGTTCACCCACCATGTGCTATACTCATGGGAGAAGCCATTAGTGAAACCTACGGCCCCCGGGTGTACTTTTCCAACATATTGCTTTCTGATCTATCTTTTTGCCGCTTTTGTTTTCAGATCTATTATTCCAAAAACCCCAAAATATATTGCTGCACTTTTTATTTGCTCTTTTTATTTTGTGTTCTTGAGAGATCTATCTCTCCAATCTATAACTACCTAATCTATCTTTTTACCGTAGAGAGATTGACAACCTCTCTTTCGCGTCGGGTTGCAAGTATTTGTTCTTTGTGTGTAGGTGCTGCTTATTGGGTGGTGGTGATCCTCCTACTAGCTCGATACCTTGGTTTCATAACTAAGGGAAATACTTACCGTCGATGTGCTGCATCATCCCTTCCTCTTTGGGGAAATACTGACGCAGTCTCAAGCCACGTCAAAGGAATTTGTCGCGCCGTTGCCGGGGAGGAAGCGGTCTCTTCTACGTTCCAATCTCTGGCGCCGAGGTGACACCATCATCATCTACCAGGTTCCTAATCACAAATCTCATCTCCTTGCAATTACATTATTTGCCATTTGCCTCTTGTTTTCCTCTCTCCCACTTCACCCAATTTGTCGTTTTATTCGCCCTCTTTTTCGTTTGCCTTTTTCTCGTCAGATCTCTTGCTTGCTTGCAAATTTTGTTTGCGTAGTCACGATGACTCAAGAAAGCACGAACTTGTGTGATTTTTCCAATACTAATAATAATGATTTTATTAGTACTCCTATTGCTCCTAGCGCCACTAGTGCGGAGTCTTGCCATGAAAGATCAATTTGCCGGTACTCCTAATGAGGATGCCGCGTCCCATCTAAACACGTTCATAGAATTGTGTGATATGCAAAATAAAAAAGATGTGTACAATGATATAGTGAAGTTGAAATTATTTCCTTTTTCCTTGCGGGGTCGTGCAAAAAATTGGTTTTCTTCTTTGCCTCATAATAGTATCGATTCTTGGAATAAGTGCAAGGATGCTTTTATCACTAAGTATTTTCCGCCCGCGAAAATTATTTCCCTTAGGACACAAATCATGAATTTTAAGAAACTTGAGCATGAACACATTGCACAATCTTGGGAAAGGATGAAATTGATGCTAAGGAATTGTCCTACTCATGGTTTAAATCTTTGGATGATCATACATAAAAATTATGCAGGATTGAATTTTGTCTCTAGAAATCTTTTAGATTCTGCCGCGGGTGGTACTTTTATGGAAATTACTTTGGGTGAAGCTACTAAATTTCTAGATAATATTATGGCAAATTATTCATAATGGCATATTGAAAGAGCACCTACTAGTAAAAAAGTTAATTCGGTTGAAGAAATTAGTACTTTGAGTGATAAGGTTGATGCTTTGATGAAGTTGGTTGCTAGTAAAAATGCTCTTATTGATCTTAATGATGTGCCTTTGTCTACCTTGATTGAGCAAAATAGTGATTCCGTAGATGTGAACTTAGTCTCGCGAAACAATTTCAATAACTATGCTTATAGAGGTAATTTTAATCCTAGGCCTTTTCCTGGAAATTCCTCTAACAACTATGGTAATTCCAATGGTAATCCTTCTTACAACTATGGTACCTCTAATCTTGAGAGTAATATTAAAGAATTTATCAATGCGCAAAAAGTTTTCAGTACTACGATAGAAGAAAAGCTGAATAAGATTGATGATATGTCTAGAAGCATTGATAGAATTTCTCATGGTGTAGAAAATCTCAAGTTGAAAGCTTTTGTGCCTAAGATTGATAAATCAATTAAAGCTTTATATGTCTCTATGGATGAAAGTAAGAAAAGAACCGCTATGCATAGAGCTAGAAGAGAATTCTTAGAAAAGTCGTTTTCTAGTGATTGCCTTCATAAAAATGATGAAGATTGTCTGTGCACTAGGACAGGGGTACCCAGTGCCCCTGACTTATGCACAGGTAGTAGTAGCAAAACCCATCGATACAAGTTACCACACCACCAAGCAAGCATCCAAGACCCAGACCCCGGCAACAATGACCTACAGAAGGCCAAGCAAACACCGGCAAGACCAGCATAACAGCCCAGGAGGGGCCCAAAGCGCGCCAGCCACGTCCCCGGAGCCTACCGGGGACCGAGGCGCACACATCTCAGGAAGACCCGGCAAGCCATCCCCCGGCAGGCGCGAGCTGACCAGCCACCGCTCCACTGCATCACGATGCCAGTCACTTGTCGATGCGGTGTCGAGCCCTCAGGCGGCTAAGTGGTTCTCGCTAAGCACGTGGCGACGCACCGGAAGACAGATTATACCCAGTTGACACCCGTCCAGTAGCGTGTCAAGACCCTAAGCAACAGCCAGCTAGGCGGTGGCAAGAGCTTGCCGGGGATGCATCCCCGAGCGCCACCTAGTCTAGCAATCATGGTATTTTGTTCTAAATGCCAAAGTTAGGTATGATAGCTCTGTTAGCTATCTAATCGCCAGATAAAGACTGTTTTGCCACTGTGGTTGCCCCTTGCACTATAAAAGGAGGCCCAAGGCAACCTAGCTCTAGATTCGGACCTTTGGACACTTGTACCCACGTTGTAGCTCTCCCCGATGGCAAACCTTGCCGGGATTGAGCGCTGTGTGTGTTCTTCGTGTTCCTCTGATCAATCCACCCAAAAGCAGGAGTAGGGTTTTACGCTTCGCAGCGGCCCGAACCTTGGTAAAAATGACAGCGTCCCGATCGTCGCGCTGCCTCATGGTATCCGCTCTTTGTGCAACGTGACCCCCCCTTGCCGAACCACAAAGGGTCCTCTGGTCCCGTAGGTGATCGTGTGCATCTGTGCCCCGACATCTTTGGTGCGCCAGGTAGAGGGAGCGTCATTTGCGCGAACCCGAGTTCGTGAACAGCGAGTCGATTTCTATCAACATCTTCTTCATCCATGGCTCCCAAGAAGAAGTCCGACGTGACCGTGCATCCCTCCACTTCAAAGGTTCCCTCGCATGCGGCCGCGGGCACCGTTGGCGCTACGGCAGCTGCGAGTGAGGCATGCATCATGGGCGACGCGGGTGGCGCAGGCGGCGCCGCCGTCGTGTCACCCGCGACCGAGGCTGGAGCGGGGAACACTGGAGAGGAGCAACAGCAGCAACATCCTGGCGAGCACGCCCCTGGTGCCGCGCGTGGAGGACATGACCAGTCACCGCTGATAACCCACAAGTATAGGAGATCGCAACAGTTTTCGAGGGTAAAGTATTCAACCCAAATTTATTGATTCGACACAAGGGGAGCCAAAGAATATTCTCGAGTATTAGCAGCTGAGTTGTCAATTCAACCACACCTGAAAGACTTAATATCTGCAGCAAAGTATTCAGTAGCAAAGTAGTATGGAAGTAACGGTACGATGGCAAAGTAACAGTAGCAGTGTTGTAGTGATTGTAACAGTAGCAACGGAAAAGTAACTTAGCAAAGATCAATATGTGAAAAGCTCGTAGGCAATGGATCAGTGATGGATAATTATGTCGGATGTCATTCATCATGCAACGGTTATAACATAGGGTGACATAGAACTAGCTCCAATTCATCAACATAATGTAGGCATGTATTCCATATATAGTCATACGTACTTATGGAAAAGAACTTGCATGACATCTTTTGTCCTACCCTCCCGTGGCAGCGGGGTCCTAATGGAAACTAAGGGATATTAAGGCCTCCTTTTAATAGAGAACTGGACCAAAGCATTAGCACTTAGTGAATACATGAACTCCTCAAACTACGGTAATCACCGGAAAGAATCCCAGTTATTGTCACCCTGGGGGATGCGGATCATAACTCGTAATAGGTGTCTACAACTTGCAAGATAGGATCAAGAACACATATGTATTCATGAAAACATAATAGGTTCAGATCTGAAATCATGGCACTCGGGCCCTAGTGACAAGCATTAAGCATAGCAAAGTCATAGCAACATCAATCTCAGAACATAGTGGATACTAGGGATCAAACCCTAACAAAACTAACTCGATTACATGGTAAATCTCATCCAACCCATCACCGTCCAGCAAGCCTACGATGGAATTACTCACGAACGGCGGAGAGCATCATGAAATTGGTGATGAAGGATGGTTGGTGATGACGACGGCGTCGATTTCCCCTCTCCGAAGCCCAAAACAGACTCCAGATCTGCCCTCACGAGGAAGAACAGGAGGTGGCGGCGGCTCCGTATCGTAAAACGCGATGAAATCTTCTCTCTGATTTTTTTCTCCGCAAATATGAATATATAGGAGTGGAATTGAGGTCGGCAGAGCGGCAGGGGCCCCACAAGACAGGGGGCGCACCCTAGGGGGGGGGCGCGCCTCCCTGGCTTGTGACCAGGTGGTGGCCCCTCTCCGGTTGATTCTTTCGCCAGTATTTTTTATTAATTCCAAAAATATTCTCCGTAAATTTTCAGGTCAATCCGAGAACTTTTATTTCTGCACAAAAACAACACCAAGGCAATTCTGCTGAAAACAACGTCAGTCCGGGTTAGTTCCATTCAAATCATGCAAATTAGAGTCCAAAACAAGGGCAAAAGAGTTTGGAAAAGTAGATACGTTGGAGACGTATCAACCACATCCCCGCCGCGCGGATGACCGTGGTCATCACGGCGGCGCTCAATCCGAAGCAATCCGTGATCCCCCGTCTGCGCCCGTCACCTGCGCGGCTACTGGATGCACGCCTCGTCCAGAACAAGACGGAGCACCGAGCGTAGTCGCGAACCCGCGGGCTCAGCCTCCCCCGCAATAGACTACCCTGGCGAGCGGTGCACGGTGACAGGGACGCGGAGACGCCCCTCTTGGCTCCACCAGGAGCCAGGTGGCGTCGCGGTCCGCCTCTTTCGCCATGCCGGACAAGGGGTCGGAAGCAATGGCGCGAGCCCAGCTGCTGCTAGACTTCCCGCCGGCGGCTGATAAGATGGATGAGTGGAGAGCTACCACCCAAAGCCTAATATCCTTCATCGAAGCCAACAAATCTCAGCATGCAGAGCCATCGCGACGCACGCGTACGGCTACGGCGGCCCGGGCCGGCGATCGTGTCGAGGGGGCCACACCTATGGTGCAGTCCCCTCCGCGACAACAGACCCAGGAGCAGCCGCGGCGAGCTTCACATGCTGAAGAGTTCGACGAAGCATCTATGGCCTTGTCCGGCCCACGCGATCGCCGGGACCAGCGACGTATCCTGGAGGATCGGCGGAAAGAAGACGCGCACATCACCATCGAGCGGCACCGAGAAGCACACCGTCAGTCTGACAGGCGCAATGGCCCAGGTACTGGCGACCCCGCACCCAGTGCTGGCGGGTACCTGCCTTACGAGGTTGGGTGCCCTGCCTTAACTCGCGAGCTACGGCAGGTCCGCTGGCCATCGGCCCGAGCTTTCAAGCCAGAGCTGACGGAGAAGTACGACGGAAAGCTAAACCCGGCAGTATTTCTGGGCATCTACACGATAGCCGTCCAGGCGGCCGGAGGATGGGATGAGAAGGTGCTCGCCAACTACTTCCCTTTGGCACTGAAGCCAAACGTGAGGTCGTGGCTGATGCACCTACCGGAGAACTCCATTTCATCATGGGCTGACTTGTGCAACGAGTTCGTTGGCGCCTTCACAGGCGGCCACCAGGAGCCAGGGCAGCCCAGTGACCAGCAAGTCCTCCCGCAAAAGGAGGGAGAAACTCTGCGGAAGTACATTCAGAGATTCAGTCGAGTGCACCGCAACATCCCAGAGATACACCCCGCTGCCGTGATTGCCGTGTTCCATTCGAACGTGCGCAACAGGAGGATGCGGGCCAAGATGAATGTCAGACTCCCCAAAACCGTCAACGAGCTATACACGTTGGCGGACAAGTGTGCTCGTGCTGAGGAAGGGAGACGATTATCCGGCGAGGAGGCTGGCGTCGAAGTTGATTCAGACGACGACGATGCCCCTGGCCCGAAAGGGAAGATCCGGAAGCGCAACAAGAAGCACAAGGGAAAAGCGGTGTTGGCCATTGAGGGCTCCGGTGACCTCAGTGCCGGCAAAAAGGCCAAGGCCGAGGCCCCCAGCAAGGGAGCTGCCGTGTGCGCTGATTGCCGGGAGGCTGCTGCCGCTGAGAAAACTGGGAAGTCCGACGGGCCGTACTGCAAAATCCACCGCACTAAAGGCCATGATCTCCAAGAGTGCCGCCAAGTTGAGCAGCTTGTCGAGAAGTAGAAGGCCGAGTATGAGAAGCGTGACAAAGAGAAAAACCAAGATAGTGCTGCCGAGAAGGGCTGTGGCAGCAGAGGAGGCCGCCGCGGCAAGACCCTGCAGCAAAAGGAAAGGCCAGCCAGAGGCCGTGAGAAGAAAGAAGTAGAGGACATGAGTGAGGATGAGGATGACGAGGAGGGTTCCAGTGATCGAGAATTCCAGAGGGCAACTGAAGCCATGTGTGTTGACGGGGGTGCCTCATTGCATTCCTCTCACCGCCAGCTTAAACAGTGGGCGCGTGAGGTCAACGTCGTGGAGCCAACTGCAGAGTCCAAAAAGCCACTCAAATGGTCCCGCACGCCTATCATCTTCGATGAAGAGGACCATCCTGATCGCACCTTTGCTGTCGGATGTTTGCCGTTGTTGGTTTCCCTGACAATCCGCAACCTCAAGGTCACCAAGATGCTAGTTGACGGCGGGGCGGGATTGAACTTAATCTCCCCAAAGGTGGTTGAAAGGCTCCAGATCCCTGACGGAGATCTCAAGGCCACGGGTACATTCCAAGGAGTTAACCCCGGTAGGAGCCGACCTAAGGGAAAGATCACCTTGCCTGTGACGTTTGGCGGGGAGTTGAACTACCAGACTGAGAAAGTAGTGTTTGATGTGGTTGAGCTCCCCCTGCCTTACAACGGGATTCTTGGTCACCCAGCCCTGGCAAAGTTCATGGCAACATCCCGTTATGCTTACAACACTTTGAAGATGCCAGGCCCCATTGGAATCATCTTCATCCCATCTGACAAGAAGGACGCAGTCATATGCGTGGACAAGATGTATCGGGACACGGTAGTGATACGTCTCCAACGTATCTATAATTTTTGCTTGTTCCATGCTGTTATATTATCATTATTGGATGTTTTACAATCATTTTATAACAACTTTATATCATTTTTTGGGACTAACCTATTGACATAGTGCCAAAGTGCCAGTTGCCGTTTTTGCTTGTTTTTTACTTCACAGAATATCAGTACTAAACGGAGTCCAATCATGACGAAACTTTTTGGAGATTTTTTCTGGACCAGAAGACACTCGGTGGGCCAAAGAAGTGCCAGGAAGGTGGGCTGTGGAGAGCACAACCCACCAGGGCGCGCCAGGGGGCCCCCGGTGCGTCCTGATGGGTTGTGCCCTCCACGGGGCCTCTCTCCACCGCCTCTGATGCCTATAAATTCCCAAATATTCAAAAAACCCTAGGGGAGTCGACGAAACACAATTCCAGCCGCCGCAAGTTCCAGAACCTCGAGATCCAATCTAAACACCATCACGGAGGGGTTCATCTTCTTCATAGGTGCCTCTTCGATGATGCGTGAGTAGTCCACCATAGACGTACGGGTCCGTAGGTAGCATCTAGATGGCTTCCTCTCTCTCTCTTATGATTCTCAATACAATGGTCTCTTGGAGATCTATTTGATGTAAACTTTTGCACTGTGTTTGTTGGGATCCGATGAATTTTGAGTTCATGATCAGTTTCTATCCATGAATATTATTTGAGTCTTCTTTGATCTCTTATATGCATGATTGCTTATAGCCTCGTATTTCTTCTTCAAATCTTTGGTTTAGTTAGGCCAACTAGATCGATTTTTCTTGCCATGGGAAGAGGTTCTTTGTGATGGGTTCGATCTTGCGGTATCCTCTCCCAGTGACAGAAGGGGCAGCGAGGCACGCATGTATCGTTTCTATTAAGCATAACAAGATGGGGTCTATTCCTACATGAACAGATCTTGTCTACATCATGTCACTGTTCTTATTGCATTACTCCGGTTTTCCATGAACTTAATACACTAGATGCACGCTGGATAGCGGTCGATGTGTGGAGTAATAGTGGTAGATGCAGGCAGGAGTCGGTCTACTTATCTTGAACGTGATGCCTATATAATGATCATCGCCTTGGATATCGTCATGACTATTCGATCTTCTATCAATTGCCTAACAGTAATTTGTTCACCCACTGTGCGCTATACTCATGAGAGAAGCCACTAGTGAATCCTACGGCCCCCGGGTCTACCTTTCCAACATATTGCTTTCCGATCTATCTTTTTGCTTCTTTGTTTTCAGATCTACAAAACCAAAAACCCAAAAATATATTGTTGCACTTTTTATTTGCCTTTTCTATTTTGTGTTCTTGAGAGATCTATCTCTCCTATCTATCACTGCCTAATCTATCTTTTTACCGTAGAGAGATTGACAACCTCTCTTTCGCGTCGGGTTGCAAGTATTTGTTGTTTGTGTGCAGGTGCTGCTTATTGGGTGGCGGTGATCCTCCTACTGGTTCGATAACCTTGGTTTCATAACTGAGGGAAATACTTACCGTCGTTGTGCTGCATCATCCCTTCTTCTTTGGGGAAATACCGACGTAGTATCAAGCCACGTCAAAGGAATTTCTGGCGCCGTTGCCGGGGAGGAAGCGGTCTCTTCTATGTGCCTATCTCGGGCGCCGAGGAGACTCCATCATCATCTACCAGGTTCCTAATCACAAATCTAATCTCCTTGCAATTACATTATTTGCCATTTGCCTCTCGTTTTTCTCTCCCCCACTTCACCAAATTTGCCGTTTTATTCGCCTTCTTTTTCGTTTGCCTTTTTCTCACCGGATCTCTTTTTTTGTGCTTGTTTGCTATCTTTGCTTGTGTTGCCATGTGCCTTCTATTTGCTTGCATCTTTGCTTGCTAAAAATCTATTGATATGGATCCTCATCCACTTGCTAATCTTTTCAAAAGACCAAGTTATGATGAACCAGTTGCTAGTGAGTTGAGTGCACTTGATTATCTCTATGAAGTTTTGCTTGAAAATCATGAATCTGAAAATTTTGATGAAGTGTTGAAAGAAGAAATTTATAAGGTGATTCATGATAGCTCCTTGATTGAAAAGCATGATTGCAATGATTTTACTATAAACTCTATTAATGTCAATTATGCTAATGATATGCAAAGCCAGAAGCTTGGGGACGCTATGTTTGATGAAGATGATATTTTTATTCCCCCATGTTTTGATGAGCAAATTTATTATGATGATTGCATGCCTCCTATTCATGATGATGGTGATGACACGTATGCTATAATGAGTAATGATAACCATGAAACTTATCATCATGGTTTTAATTTGCAATGTGGTTATGTCAATCAAGTGTCTCATGATAGTTATTTTGTTGAGTTTGCTCCCACTACCATGGATAAAAAGGAATTTGCTTATGTGGAGAGTAATGAAAATTCTATGCTTGTGCATCACGAAAAGAATGATCTATGTGATAGTTATATTGTTGAATTCATTCATGATGCTACTGAAATTTATTATGAGGGAGGAACATATGCTTGTAGGAATTGCAATAATATCAAGTTTCCTCTCTATGTGTTCAAAGTTTTGAAGTTATGCTTGTTTTGCCTTCCAATGCTAGTTGATTCTTGTTCCCATAAATTGTTTTCTCAAAAAATCCCTATGCATAGGAAGTGGGTTAGACTTAAATGTGATTGTCATGATATTCATGATGCTCTCTTGCATATTTCAATTACTACTTTTTATGTGAGCATCATTGAAATCATTATGCCTAGCTAGGGGCGTAAAACGATAGCGCTTGTTGGGAGGCAACCCAATGAATAAATTTATTTTTGCTTTTTCCTTTCTGTTTTTGAGTGTTGACACAATTATGCCTCTGTTATGATTGTGATTTTATGGTTTATTTAGTGTTTGTGCCAAGTAGAGCCTTTAGGATGATTCATAAGATGAGTAGAAGCGATGCTGAATCTGAAACAGAAACTTTGCGTCCAGTATATGAATTTTCATTTTTTTCTGGCACGTGATCTTGAGCTGACATTTTAAAACAGTGTTTCTATACAAATCCCTTACGTTGTCCTAATTTTTCAGAATTTTTAGAGTTACAGAAGTATGGTTAGAGTACATATTACTATAGACTGTTCTGTTTAAGACAGATTCTGTTTTCGTTGCATTGTGTGCTTGTTTTGATGAATCTATGGGTTATATTGAAGGGTATGAGCCATGGTAAAGTTAAAATACAGTAGGTATAATGCAATAATAAAATATGAATGGGTTTTCAACAGCACCTAAAGTAGTGATTTGCTTTATTATACTAACGGATCTCACGAAGATTTTGTTGAGTTTTGTGTGATTGAAGTTTTCAAGTTTTGGGTGAGATCACGATGGATGAAGGAATAAGGAGTGATAATAGCCTAAGCTTGGGGATGCTACCACACCCCCAAGATATATCCAAAGAGGAACAAGCAACTAAGCTTGGGGATGCCCCTGAGTGGCATCCCCTCTTTCTTCTAACGACCATCGGTATTTTACTTGGAGCTATATTTTTATTCGTCACATATCATGAGTTTTGCTTGGAGTGTCTTGTATCTTTGCTTGCTTTGCTTGCTAATTTGTCATTTGTTTCCTTGCTGTACACACCTATTTGGGAGAGCCAAAATTATGCTATGATTTGTTAGAATTGCTCTATGTGATTCACTTAAACTTTTTGAGCTATAGAATTGCTCTAGTGCTTCACTTATATCTTTTTGAGCACGGTGTGCTTGGAAATTTTTGTAGAAATACTCTCATGCTTCACTTAGATTAATTTGAGAGCTAGTAAATTTTGAAGAAATCCTATCATGCTTCACTTATACTATTTTGAGAGATGAAATCTCTATGCTCATGTGCTTCACTTAAATTTGTTTGAGCTTGTCAAAAAAGCAATGGCAATATATAAAACTAGTCCAAAAGTGATAGATATCCAAGGAGAATATAATATAAACTTTCATGAAGATCATTGGGCAAATTAAACTTGATTCTTTGTAATAGTTTTGAAACATGATGATAGTAATATGTGAGTCATGTTGGTGAGTAATTATGCTTTAGTAGGAATATTAGTGTTAAGGTTTGTGATTCCCTATGCATGCATGAAAGTCAATAGTTATGCAATGAAGTTACATCCTACTTATGGTGCATTATTCGGTGTTAGTTATGCTCAATGCTCGCTTATGTGAATTTTTGTTTTTTGGTTTGGTTGCTTCTCAATCTATTTGCTAGCCTCCATTTGTACTAAGTAGAAATACTACTTGTGCATCCAAAATCCTTAAACCAAGTTTTGCCTTATGAGTCCACTATACCTACCTATATGCGGTATTTCAATGCCGTTCCAAGCAAATTTGTACGTGCCATCTCTAAATTTTCAAAATAAATTTTCTCTTTTGTGTGCTCGTACCGCTCATGAAACGGTGGGGGTGTCCAATATTTTTCCATGCTAGATGTGTTATTCTCAAGATGAGTGTTTATTCACTTGTCATTGCACGAGAGTGCGGCGGTAATAGGGATGCCCATTCCCGAAATGAAAAATAAAAAATATTTACTTTATGTTGTCAAATAATAAATTCCTTGGAAAGTGTCGGTATGGAAGGCAACCGTGGATACGGCCCACCATGGAAAGTGAAAGTTTGGTGGAAAAAGGAATAAACTTTATTTTCTATTTGGGAACCGCCTATGATATATCTAGCATGGAAAGTATTGTGAGCTACTTTGTCGTTTTCGTTGACAGGAAAGGCATGCCACCCAAAATATTTTTCTCTCTCAATTTAAACCTTGAGCTCTGGCACCTCTACAAATACCTACTTCCCTCTGCGAAGGGCCTATCTATTTACTTTATGCATTTTTTGTTTTTACTTTGAGTCTCCATTTTCTCTTATAAAGGAACAACTAGGGGGCACTATGATCGTACTTGAGCATTGGGCATAGCTAATATTTGAGTGTGTTTCATGAATGGGTCAATGATTGAGCATGATGGGCTAGGGATAACTTTCTTTAGTGTTGATATTTTGAAAGACATGGTTGCTTATTGACATGCTTGAGTATTGAAGTCATTATGTTAAAACTAGACTGTTGCTTTGAATCATTTATAACTCTAAATGTCCATGCTATACAAAAGAAAAGAATATGATGAACATGTTAGGCAGCATTCCACATCAAAAATTCTGTTTTTATCATTTACCTACTCGAGGACGAGTAGGAATTAAGCTTGGGGAAGCTGATACGTCTCCAACGTATCTATAATTTTTGCTTGTTCCATGCTGTTATATTATCATTCTTGGATGTTTTACAATCATTTTATAACGACTTTATATCATTTTTTGGGACTAACCTATTGACATAGTGCCAAAGTGCCAGTTGTTGTTTTTGCTTGTTTTTTACTTTGCAGAATATCAGTACCAAACGGAGTCCAATCGCGACGAAACTTTTTGGAGATTTTTTTCTGGACCAGAAGACACCCAGTGGGCCAAAGAAGTGCCAGAGAGGTGGGCCGTGGAGACCACAACCCACCAGGGCGCGCCCGGGGGGCCCCAGCGCGCCCTGATGCGTTGTGCCCTCCTCGGGGCCCCTCTCCACCGCCTCTGATGCCTATAAATTCCCAAATACTCAAAAAACCCTAGGGGAGTCGACGAAACACAATTCCAGCCGCCGCAAGTTCCAGAACCTTGAGATCCAATCTAAACACCATCACGGAGGGGTTCATCTTCTTCACAGGTGCCTCTCCGATGATGCGTCAGTAGTCCATCATAGACCTACGGGTCCATAGGTAGTAGCTAGATGGCTTCCTCTCTCTCTCTCTCTTATGATTCTCAATACAATGGTCTCTTGGAGATCTATTTGATGTAAACTTTTGCGTTGTGTTTGTTGGGATCCGATGAATTGTGAGTTCATGATAAGTTTCTATCCATGAATATTATTTGAGTCTTCTTTGATCTCTTATATGCATGATTACTTATAGCCTCGTATTTCTTCTTCGAATCTTTGGTTTAGTTAGGCCAACTAGATCGATTTTTCTTGCCATAGGAAGAGGTTCTTTGTGATGGGTTCGATCTTGCGATGTCCTTTCTCAGTGACAGAAGGGGCAGCAAGGCACGCATGTATCGTTGCTATTAAGGATAACAAGATGGGGTATATTCCTACATGAATAGATCTTGTCTACATCATGTCATCGTTCTTATTGCATTACTCCGTTTTTCCATGAACTTAATACACTAGATGCATGCTGGATAGCGGTCGATGTGTGGAGTAATAGTGGTAGATGCAGGCAGGAGTCGGTCTACTTATCTTGGACATGATGCCTATATAATGATCATCGCCTTGGATATTGTCATGACTATTCGATTTTCTATCAATTGCCCAACAGTAATTTGTTCACCCACCGTGCGCTATACTCATGAGAGAAGCCACTAGTGAATCCTACGGCCCCCGGGTGTACTTTTCCAATATATTGCTTTTCGATCTATCTTTTTGCCTCTTTGTTTTCATATCTACAAAACCAAAAACCCAAAAACATATTGTTGCATATTTTATTTGCTCTTTTTATTTTGTGTTCTTGAGAGATCTATCTCTCCTATCTATCACTACCTAATCTATCTTTTTACCGTAGAGAGATTGACAACCTCTCTTTCGCATCGGGTTGCAAGTATTTGTTATTTGTGTGCAGGTGCTGCTTATTGGGTGGTGGTGATCCTCCTATTGGTTCGATAACCTTGGTTTCATAACTAAGGGAAATACTTACCGTCGTTGTGCTGCATCATCCCTTCCTCTTGGGGGAAATACCGACGCAGTCTCAAGCCACGTCAACATGCAGGTCATTAAAGTGATAATCCCGTGGCTCCAGCCATCATGTCGTACTATGACACGCAGGTCACTTAAACAATACATAACAGAGTCATCTCATACATAAAATCATTATCATGACGAAGGCTATAACATCACATGCATGCTGCAAAACAAAGTTAGACGTCCTCTAATCGGTTTGGCAAATTTTAATTTACGTGGCTTCTAGGGTTTCGGAGAATACTAACTATCTACGTCCATCATCAATTATGATTATTTTTGTTGCTAGATTGACTTTGTGGGGTGTGTGAAGGAAGAGACACAATTAAAAATCTCTAGACCTACACTAGACTTCGTCAATACACGTGACCCCCATCAAGATCAAACATCTTCATGCCCTCTCATGTTTGCGACGGTTCGCTATTCTTGACAATGATGTAGCCCAAAGAACTGTTAGTAGATCATTGATAGCGAGAGTCAATCGATTTTCAGAACTTTCTAGAAAGCTACTCCCTTTGTATATCATGTCGCTAATGAACTAAACTGAAGCATCACTCGTGGGAAGCAAACAAGAACATCAAGTAAAAAAATCTTATCTTCTACTCACACAGTTTTAAGCTCTAGAACTTGTCTAGTTCTTAAACCATTTAGCAATAGATCAAAAAAATTACTAAAACTTGTGTGCAATACCCTCACAATCACATGTGATCTAGATCGAAACCTACATCTACTCATAGAACCGCTCATGACCCACTGTTGAGACACGTAGTAGAAAACAAAAAAATTGCCATACGATCAAGGTCTCGGATCACTATGAAGATACATACAAGGTATAATTGGATCATTACCAACTTCGAGATGCAGCGGAAGAAGAGCTGGTGTAGATCGTTCTTAAAGTCCATCGAACCGTCCACGGCGATCCTTCGAACAAAAGACCAAAAGCATGACCTCTTTACAAATTGCAAGCGTGGAGGTTTCACGATCCGGCAATGCTTGATCGTCCAGAGCTAATTAGCGCCGAAGAATTAGAGGGAGAAGATTATAACCACAATGGACTTTTAATTATGATTCCTAGAGAGGATTATATCTAGCTCTAATTGGATCAACTAGAACTAGAACTAGAGGAGGCTCCAAAACTTGTGTCTACAAAAGTGCCCAAAACCTCTAGTATATATAGGTTGTAGGAGAGGGGATGGGGCTCCACAAGGGGGGAGGGTCCCCCCCTTGCGTCAGCCTAGGAGGGGGAATCCCCCCCTCCAATTCGGCATCCCCTAGCTTCTGCAAGAAGCTAGGGTCGCCACCACCTAATGGGCCTCATAGGCCCATTAACTTTTCCCCTATAGGACTTCTTAGTATTTTTCTTGGCCCGTTGATATTTAATTAAATATAAAAGCCTTCTAACCATTATTAGAGCATTTTATTATTAATTTAAAATCTTTGGAAAAAATCCACATGTATACAAATTACGTGTATTACCTAAACCCCGAAACGCTTCTGGTTCCGCTCGAAACTATTTTGAAAATTAATGAAACTATTTCATAAATATTTTCTCATAACTCTTGTTCCACTAACACTTAGCATATCTTGATTCCCTTAAGCTTGTGACCCTGTAGGTTCGGTAAAACATAGACACGAACAAAACCCCTTTCGTTCAATGATCGATAGCGGAACCGTGGACATCCATATCAATCCCTACGAGTACATGAATGACATTCGAGTGAACATTTGGTTATCATGTGCTATTCCCTTTGCTTCACGATACTTTACAAAACCCGAGGTGAGATATATCGGTATCCTCTTGAGTCATTGTCATGCTCACTATACCGGTCTCCTCGATTCTAGTTTTGTTCTTCTTTTGTTGTTGACATGTTCCGGCATACCTATGACCTAGTCACCTGTGTCTGGCCAGACAATGATGGATGTTGTCACACCGAGAGGGCCCTAAGAATATTTCTCCATCGTCGGAGGAGCAAATCCCACTCTTGAGCTATCTAGTCCCTTGTCCAACTTTTCGATGAACTTGTAAGTTGTCGTAATGATCACCGTGTTATAGATGACGTTTGAGCAACCCCAAGGTCCATCGCAAGGTATGAAGAAACTATGATACTCTCATGGTCTAAGGAATTAAAGCATATGTTAACTCTCTGTGTTATAACAATTGACTTGTGACGATTGTATCTCAAAGTATGTCAAACAAATTTGGGTCGATTCAATATGATCGTTCTTCCAACGTCATATTCTTAAAGTTGTTTTAGGACTATCGTTACACTAAACGATACCCTAAAATCCAGAAAACATGATCATTAACAACACTTGAGCTAGTCTTAGAGGCGAGACTAGGAATCTGGTTTTACTGTTTATCATTCCACATGTGCATATGAGTTTTTTCCACTGAATCGCACATTCCAGGATCATGGCAGTTATAACATAGAATATAAATCTTAATTTTAAACATGGAAATATAATAATAGAATATTATTGCCTTTAGGGCGTATTTCCAACACCTCCGCCTTCATCTTTCTCTCTCCGGTCGTCAACTTGGCCTTTCATTTTTCATCCTCCAACATCTTGAGCTCATTCCACCTCATCATCTTCTCATCTTTGCGTTCGGCCGCCAACACCTTCTTGGCCTCAATCATGGCCACTAGTTCTTCTTTGTATGTGCAACCCTATGCATTTTTTTATTTCCCTCTCTTTTGCAATTGTTCCCTTCCAGTCTATTGTTGGCCTCTTCATCCACATCGTCGTCCTCCTCAACATATATGCTCAACCTTGATCTCTTTAGAGTGGTCTCCGCAACTCTCTTGATCCACTTCTCGTTTTTGCATACCTCTTTGTAGCAATAATGCAACATGAAGGTCTTGTGGCCAAAGTTCTTGTCCCTATGCTTGAATAGTTCTTGGACGTAGGGGGCATACTCCATGACTTGCACACTGCTCAATGGTGCATGATTCACTTGATTGAATGGCGCCCCAACAATGCCCAGTAGAACCTTGCGTACGACTTCATTGCACCTCCACAGAGTTGTTCTAGTACTCTGCAATTCTCTTCCAAAATATAGCCTTGGTTTGACCATTTCCAGTCGTTGCATCCATGGAGATATTCATCCCTGCATAGCATAGAGCAATATCTTCAACTTGATTATAGTTGTGAGTTTGTGATCTTCACGACCTCGTGCTTGCTTTGGTCACCTCCTCAACTTCGTCTCCATTGGCCACCTCTTCCTCGGTCACATCCTCTTCTTCCATATCTTCGGCCACCTCCTCTTCTTTGGCCGCCTTCGTATGATCCCAAATTGAATCATAATTGAGATCATCTAGCCCCATCGAAGTCGAGGACTCCAAAGACGCCAAGAATTTGTTCGTGTTTATCTCCACGCTACGACAACAAAACAAATAAACTCCATCATCATCAACCACCAACAATCACCGTCTAAGTCCTTGGCCGAAATGTGAAAGAATATTTTTACCTTATTCGGATTTACTCGAGCACTTGGCGGTCGCGGCCCTTCTTGCCGGCTGCGGCGGCCAAACGCGCCGGAGCAACAGCCGTAGGGATCGCCGAAGACGCTGCACGAGTCACCGGATGTGGATGAGGCGTCATAGTGTCCTTCTTCTTCTTCTTCTTCTTTGCGGCCTCCTCGCGAGGGCTGACGCCATGGCCTTCGATTTTTTAGCTCTCTTGGTGCATGTGGACATGGCAGGAGGGCGGCTGACCATCGCCGGAGAGGCAGTCGCCACCCCTGCGGCCTTTGCCGCGCTTGGAGCCGGTGATTGTGGATGGTGGAGCTTTTTCATCCCCAACCTTTGTTCGACGCGGCCGACGGTGCGGGTGTAGTTTTCGGCGGCGACAAGCCAGCGGCGGTTGCCGGTGGGGTGGTGGAAGCGTCTTGGCTATCCATTCATGCGGGAGTGGCGGTCATCGGTAGCGACGGAGGCGTGTGGGGGCGGCGGCGGTGGGAATGGCTAAGCCGCGAGGGCGGGATGAAGAGGCCCTCAACTTTTACTCGGTCGCTCAAGCGTCGAGTATATTTAGGCGGCTTGAAGAGGACTTTTTACGGGGAGAAAATTATTCTTATTGATAGGTTTTAAGACTTTGGCTAGACGTCGCATAGAGAAGTAAAATCGAAATTTTACTCCTCTATAGCCATATAAGGGATCGGCTAGAAGTGGCCTATGTAAGAGAGAGTACACACCACATAATGTCGCATGAGCACGCATAGATTGTAGCTACTGCCCAGAGCAAACGTGCATACACAGGGGAGTGTTGGAAATATGCGCTAGAGGCAATAATAGATTGGTTATTATAATATTTCCCTATTCATGATAAACATTTATTATCCATGCTAGAATAGTATTGACCAGAAACTTAAATACATATGTGGATATATAAACAACACTGTGTCCCTAGTGAACCTCTACTAGACTAGCTCGTTGGTGATCGAATGTTGTTCGGAGTCCCGGGTGAGATCTCGGACATCACGAGGAGCTCTGGAATGACCCGGAGGTAAATATTTATATATGGGAAGTCATATTTTGGCTACCGGGAAAGTTTCAGGTTTTGTCGGTATTGTACCGGGAAGCTTTCAGAGGATTCCGGAGGGGCCTGGAAGTCCATGAAGGGTTCCACCATGCCCCTTAGGCATGCATGGGCTGTAAAGTCGCGCCCTAGTCTTATTGGGCCAGCCCCAAGGGCCCATGCGACTAAGGGGGCTCGAAACCCTAAGGGGCAAGGCACCTAGGAGGTGCCTTGGGGAGGGAGGTCTCCTCCCTCCTGGACACCACCCCTTCGCTTGGAGGAGGGGTCACGGTTGCGCCCCCCCCCCCCCCCCCTTGCCTCCTATAAATAGTGGAGGGGAGGGGAGGGCTGAACACAACAAGTCATCTCCCTTGAGGCAGCCCTCTCCTTCCCGTCTCTACCGTTCTTCCTTGTTCGCAGTTCCGTATGCGCTTGGCGAAGCCCTGCTGGCTCTGGTCCACCACCATCTCCACCATGCCATCGTTCTGGTCGAGATCCCATCTACTTCTCCACCCTCGCTTGCTGGATCAAGGAGGCGGGGACGCCACCGAGCCGCATGAGTGCTGAACGCGGAGGTGTTGTCTGTTCGGGACTAGATCGGATCGGATCACGATTGGATCGTGAAGAGTACGACTACATCAATCGCGTTATATATGCTTCCGCTTAATGGTCTACAAGGATACGTAGACACACTCTCCCTCTCGTTGTTATGCATCTCGATAGATAGATCTTGGGTGTTCGTAGGAAAAAATTTGTTTTCACTTTTCCATGCTTCGTTCCCCAATAGGGAGGTAGAGTCGTAGTGACAACGCAATTAGGGCATCTCCAAGGAGGACCCGTAAACCCCCCGCATCAGTCCGGACCGCGCGGTCCGGACCGCGGAAGCCATCCAACGTGGCCCTGTATCGGTCCGCGGGATGGTTCGGACGCGATTTTCCCGCGAACCGAAGACAAAAAGTGGGGGAGGTTTGCGGGAGTCCGGACACGAGAAACGTCGCTATCCGCCACCCCTGGCCCACCCAAAACCGTTCCCGGACCCAGTGACTCCATCCTCCTCATTTTCTCTCTTTTCTTCTTTCTCTCTTGCCTGCGCCGCCGCTCCACCACCCCGGCCACCACGCCACACCCCTACCAGAATTTTGCGTCTCCGTTATCCTCCGGCGCTCCAGCAAGGCTCCCCGCCGCTTCTCCTCCGTCTCCGTTCAGCTCCTGTCCTCCGACCGCCCTGCCAGGTACCATCCGCTACTGTTAATTCTCACCATGTCCACCAACTGTTCGATGAATCGCCGGAGCTGAAAACAATTGTCACTTCTTCTTTCTAGCAATTGATTCCGATTTGGAGTACATATACGAGAACATGGATGATCCTATCCAACTACCGAAACAAAATCCAGCCACATTTGAAGAGTTTATTCAAATGCATCAACAAATTCAGCATCGACCAACTCACGACCAGCTGAAGGAAGATTTGATTGAGCATCAGTGGGCGTTAAAGGTGACTACAATGTTGGCATGTAATATTTGAACATTTTGAAATTTGAACTAGTGTTGCATGCGGCTATTTTAACGTCTCTACCCTTTGCATGCGTCCATTTTATCGTGCGGACTTGAAAAAAAAATGAGAAAGACCGGATATATGAGGCTACGGTTGGATGTTGTCCTTCCACGTTCGTGTCCGCGGATTGATTTCCTCTTGTCCACAAACAGATGCGGGAAGAAATTTGAGGATTGCTTTGGAGATGCCCTTAGTCTTCACTTCTTCAGTGACCACACTGAAGAAATTTAAATCCGGCGCCCCGCTTTCCCGCTTGCTTTTCTATCAGGATCTCACTCTGGTCCTACTACTTTTCTCAGCGTCGGCAGGCAGCGCCTTCGGGCCGTGGCCGACGCCGACGAAGCTCGCGTTTATATAGCCAGCAAAAACCGAGGCCGTTTCATGTCGACACGCTCTTCACTTGAGAAGCATGCCCAGCTGACGCCGCTGCTGCGCATGCATCTACGTACGTCCTCTGGTGGAACCGTGGAGACTGTACGTGTCCACCACCACCACAAGGTCCAGGCATCTTCTTTCTCCCCTTTATCTCCAAAATCATTCTGCACAGGGCCGGCGAACATCGCACGAACTCGGCAGCAAGTACATGCGCAGGCACCGCCTTCTCGCTAGGTTCTACCAGCGGTGTTGTAAAGGCGTGCATGGCATGGAATAGAGGCACGCACAGGCATTGGGGGCCAATAATTGACTGCCAACTTTGTACTACGCATCATCGTCATCTCACGCCGCGGCACTGCACCGCATGCACGGCTACTAGTACATGATAAGAGGAACATAATGGCGGAAGCACCTCACGCATGGGCGACGGGCCTATACATGCGGCCGCGAGGCGAGTCGCATGAATGGCCACGAGCCGGGCGTGCGACAGATGCATGGACAGGTACGGGACCGTCCAACTGGCATGTGCGGGAATGTCGACCGGTGCACGGCCCGCGTGATGGCATGGACCGGGAAGATTTGCCGGACGCAAACGTGGGTAGTGCACGTACGGTGCATCGGCAGGGCCCAGTCTTCTAGGCAGTGGCGAATCTAGCATTACAATCAAGGGTAGGTTCAAAACATCAAGTTTCTAAGCCTAATTAGCAATTGCATTGTGATTCTTGCATGTAAAGCACCTAAATATAATTTTTAAGTGATATATTTAGCTGAAATATGTTTGTGGAGGGTAGGCTTAAGCCTGATGATGCCTACCTAGTAGACTCGCCACTGCTTCTAGGTACGGCGCATGCAGACCGTCGGCGGCAGGGAGTACGGCCGAGATGAGCACCGCCGGGGCGCGCTGCAGAGTGGTGGCGCCTGCCGGCTGCCACCGCTCGAGTTGGTGCGGTTTGGGTTGGATGGCTGGATCTGGATAGATAGTTTGCGCATTGCACGGAGCGCTGCAGAAGAATGGATCGAAAGACTGTATACCCAGTGCTCGGAGTCAACCAACAGCGTGCGGCGCTCCGGCCGTGTTGTTTAATTTATCATGAAATCATGTGGCGTCCAGCATCTCCCGCCTTTTCCTCGTGTTTTGTCCTTTCCACAAAGGCGTCGGCACGAGCACGAGCACGCGTTTTTCAGCGCTGGCCGACGAGACGAGGCTCGATAGCCGAATTCCAGGTCGACACGCCTCCACTTGAGCTGCACGCGGCCAGGCCAGTTGACGCTGTGCGGTGGCCGGGCCACGTACGTACTGTGCGCGTCCAGGGCCAGGCATCTGAGCATCTCCTTGACTCTCTTCTCCCCCTTTGACTCGAAATAGTTCTGCGCGTGCATGCACTGGAGGCCGGGGAGCATCCCACAAATTCGGTAGCAAGTACAGGCACATGCACCGCCTCGTTAGGTTCTAGCGGCGTTGTGAAAGTATGCATGCATGGCATGGCATGGCATGGATGATGGATCAGAGGCACGCACAGTTCTCGTTTGGGGTGGCCAATAATTGTTGCCTGTACTTGGTATCGTCGTCGTCGTCGTCGTCGTCCACGTCTAACATAGAGGCGGGCGCACATAATGGGCGGGCGACGGATGTACTATATTCTGTACGCATGCGGCGGCGAGTCTCATACTCTCATCAATGGCGAGCTGGGCGCCATTCGACAGATGGACGGGTGCAGGGGCAAATCCATGTGTAGGAATCTCCACGGTGTTGAATGTACGTTCGCATGCACTCGGTGGCCGGGCGGCGGTGCGTTGCTTGCGCCGTGCACTGCCGGCGGGAATTGATGGCATGGCACGGAACATGGCTCGACGTAAACGTATGTAGGACAGTAGGAGTACGTGCATGTACGGTGCGTCGGCAGGCAGGGCTCCGCCATTTTCCTTTTATCTTGAAACGCCCGGCCACTTCTCTGGTACGGCACCAGCCGAGAGTGCCTGGCCGTGCTGCGGGAACTTTTTCCGAACGCATGGACCTTCGTGAGAAATTCAACGGTGAACGGCAAGTCAATGGGTCAGATCATAGCGCAATGCATCTAGTCACTGGTAAACCTGGGGTTTTTTAGGCAAAATGTAAACACGGTGCAGTGAATCGAAGCGACCGAGCGAGGCATTGTTGCCAGTTACCCACATGAGGTAGCGCCTGAGCATGGGGACAGACTATAATAGAATCTGCTCTTTAGGTGACAATCGTAGGATCAATACATAAAATTCATATTTAGATCATTCAAAAAAATCTAAAATTATTTGAAAACATACATTATGTCTACAACTCCAAAAAAATCAGCTCAAAACTCGATCTGCACTTAGAAATGCAAAAATGAAAAACTGAACTGTTAATAGTGTCTGCTTTGGGTGGATAATATTTGACGTTATTCACATCCGATTTTATCTTTTTTGTCTCTATAAGTGTATGACGAACTTGTAGCTGAAACCTTTTGGGATTGTATATCAAACATTATGTGTATGTATGTTTTTTTTAGCTAGAACTCATCTATTTTTTATTTATTTTTTGCGGGTGGCTAGAACTCATCTAGCTGGGACATAACTATGGTCTCATTCACCTCGGCGTCATCCTTGTTGTAACCCCGTTTGTTTTTCTTTTTGTGCTGCCCTAGTGCATTTTTTTGTCCTTTTTAGCCTAGTACCATTTTGTGTTGTGCCGTAAGAGGCTTGAGTAGGCTGGCCTACTAGTTGTTATTGTGATGCTGAATAAGAACATAACTACTAGTTGTTTGCAGCGACGAGGAAGCTAGGTGAAAACTTGTAGGAAAAAAAATGTTTTACAAACAATTAACACCACAAACTAATTAACAGTGACTTTATGTTAATTTCCTTTTGTTCCATTACGCTATAGTACGTTGGCAACAATGGTGCCGCAAGTATAATAATAGAGCTATGTGAATTTCGTGTTGTTCCATTTCCCCATAAACCATGTCATTTTCTATTTCGAAAACCGTTTGCCTATTTAAAAATGCTCGTGTATTCAAAAAATATTCGTCAAATATGAGAATTTTTTGTGAATTTAAAAAATGATTTAAAAAAATGATGGTGAACTTTAAAACTATAAATGTTAAAAATATCATGAAAATTTAAAAATCATGAATTTGGTGAAAAGTCACAAGTTCTCAAAACATACAAAGCCTCTTATTTGAAAATACTAATGATTTTTGTAATAAAATGAGAATGAAAAAAAAAGAAAAAATATTGAAACAATGCAGTTGCGACCCCTCTTGAAAGCATTCAGTTGCAACACCCCTTGAAATACATGCAATTATGATATGGCTTAAAAACATGTGTTGTAACCTTATTTAAAAACTTACTGTTGCAACCCCTCTTGAAACACATGCATTGTAATCCCGTCTTGAAAACATGCAATCGCGACCCCTGTTGAAACATGCAGTTGTGACCAACCTTAAAAAACATGCAATTTCGAACCGCCTTAAAATGCATTATGGTCCCCTCTTGCAAACATCCAGTTGCGACCCCTCTTAAAAAATTGCAGTTACGATCCAGCCTTAAAAACATGCTATTGTAGCCCATCTTGCAAAACATGCACTTGCGACCCCACCTTAAAAACATGTAGTTACAAGCCTCCTTGAAAACATGCAGTTGCGACACCTCTTGAAAAATATGCAGTTGCGACCCCACCTTTTTTTTTTTTTGAACACAGACCCCACCTTAAGAACATGCAGTTCCGACACTCCTTGAAAACATGCAGTTGCGACTCCTCTCAAAAGACATGCAGTTGCAACCTAGCCTTAAAAACATGTAGTTACGACCCTCTTTGAAAAACATGCAGTTATGACTCCACCTTAAAAACATGCAGTTACGACTTACGATCCTCTCTTAAAACATGCAGTTGCGGCCGCTCTTAAAAAAATGATGTTGCGACCCACCTTAAAACGTGCAGTTACGACCCCTCTTGAAAATATGCAGTTGCGACCCACCTTGAAAAACATGCAGTTACGACCCTTTTGAAAAATATGTCGTTGGGACCCCGCCTTACAAACATGCAATTGCGACCCACCTTAAAAACATGAAGCTGCGATCCGCACATGGGCTGCCCGTTGTACATACGAACCGCACACTCGTCGCTCTAGCAAGAACAAACAAAAGCATCACAAATCTTAGCGTGATGATCGGATGGCTAGAAAAATGACTAAGAACATATAGTTAAATCTTAGCTAGCTGAGTTTTACCAAAACCACAATATTTTGACTAAAAAACTCGGGGACGAAACATTTTCATCTAAAGTGAATGCTTGATTTTTTATGTCGTTAGAATAGCACAAAACAAAAACATAAGAAAACAAAGATTGGTAAAAAGAACAAACACAAAATAAAAGAAAATATAGGGAAAAATATAGAAAATGGAAAAGAACAAAAGACAGTGAAAAAATAAATGTAGAAGATCAAACAAAAGGCTGAAAAAGGGACCAAAGCAGAAAAAACATAACCCAATACGCACATGTATAGGAGGTGAACACGTAAAGGAGAAAAATAGAGCAAAGTCGCTGCCAAAAGAAAAAACACGGCGGGAGAAGGTGACCGGCCGGGACAGGCTACCATCTTGATAATAAACAAAAACAAGAAACCAAACAGGCTGCCACGGGACTGACACATTGTCCGCTGCAATATCTGCACAATTCAGGATGAGCTTTTAATCCAACGGTTTTGATGGTGAATGAGACCAAACTTATAACTCAGCTAGCTGAGTTCTAGCAAAACCGTTTAAAAAATATCTAATCTAAAGTCAAATCCTATATCAGTCCCCCCCTCCCCCGCGTGTGAGCGTCGGGTTGCCTACCCAACGCAATAGGCGCTGTAGAGGAGGTTCGTTGGATGGGACGCTCCCCCATCCCAGCAGGCAGCAGAGGCGATTCCTATTCGCCGCTCTCTACATCTAATTATCGAGGAAATGTACACACCACACACACACTAGTGGCCAGCTGAAAGGCGGGGTTACTGGTTTTGAGAAGGGTTCTCCGTGACTTATTTCGTGTTTCCGCTTTTTCTCTAGCGTATTTACTTGTTTATTTTTTTCTTTTTTGATTATCTTTTCATTTTCATTTTGTTAATGTTTTTCTTGGTTTCCTTTTAAGGAATGTTCAAGTTACATGAAAAAATATTCACAAGTTCAAAAAATGCTGGCACTTTCAAAAAAGAATCACTCAGTATTTTTGAAGAAAATATTCATTTGTTTCTTTTCTAAAACATGTTTTCAATTAAAATCTCGGTACTTTCAAAATTGTTCGCGTTTTAAAATTGTTCATAATTTTTAAAATGGTGGCTTTTCCAAAAAATGCTTAGGTCTTAAATAATTCGTGTTTTCGAATAACTGATCTGAATTTTAAAAAATGTCCATATTTCAAAAACTATTCATAAATTCGAAAAAGTTCATGTTTTCAAATAAATGTTCAGAACTTCAAAAACTGTGCTTCATAATTTCCCGAAGTCTTCACAGTTTTTAAAAATATTCACGGTTTCAACAAATGTTCTCCTTTCATAAAAGTCGCGTTTTGAAAAATGATCAGAATTTCAAAAAATGTTCATGTTTCAAAAATATTTCACAAACTAGAAAAAGTTCGTGTTTTCAAAAAAATCAAGGTATCAGAAAAGTTCATGTTTGTAAAAACAGAAATTTCTAAAAACTTCCGCCGTTGATACAAAAATGTTCCTAAATTTTAAAAAACATTTTTTTGAAATAAATAGTCATTTTTTGAAAATGAAAATGAAATAAGACTGAAAAAGGATAGAGAAAAAGGGCAAAAACCTGCTAGGTATGACTATTCTCTGGAACCCACTCGCTCACACAGGAAAAAGAGGGGGAAACTTGCTTTGTAGGAGTTTATTTCAGATAAACATCGCTCCACTTATTCAACTACAATGTTCATATGGATCATTACATGGTCATGGGTGGTGCCAAGCAAACCATGGCCACCTACAACGAGAGATAAATAATGCTTAGCTAGATAATGAGCTTTAAAATTGCTCCTTCTACTTTCAAACCTAAATTGACACGAAACAAAATCCACCTACTCGCAATAATTTCTTTAATAATAGCTCCATCGTTTCCCACTTGTGTTGGCTTCAATGTCCTTCACCACCTAGAGGCAATTAGTAACAATGCGAAGAGATCTTTGGTCCAAATGTACAGCTAGAGCTTGTGCTTCTATGCAAGCAAGAGTTTCAAGGGTAGCTGATCACTTATTACCGAAGAAATCACCACAAAAGCACCCAAGAATTGACCCACCCGATCTTGAAAAATCACTTCGACCAAATCGAAATGATCATTCCACTAGTAGAAAACAGGGCTTTGGTCCAGGCCAAAATATTGCATTAGGGTGCATCAGTCCCGGTTCATAAGGCCAGGACGCCGGCCGGGCCTCGGCGGGCACCAGTCCCGGTTCGTCTGACCCCTTTAGTCCCGGTTCCAGACACGAACCGGGACTAAAGGTCCTCGCTCCTGGCGCAGCCCCTTTAGTCCCGGTTGGTGGCTAGAACCGGGATATTTCTATCCCGGTTCTAGCCACCAACCGGGACTAAAGATATGCCTATATATATGCTTGCCCCTGCCCGCTCACTCCTCTGTTTTTTGGTCGGCCAGCGTGTGGGAGGTGTGTGCTGCTCTGCTCTCACCTCCTATGCACACGAGGTGTTCGATGAAATGCCCGAGCCACGCTTAAGCTTTCTCCTCTCCAAGCTCGACCTCCAAGCTCCATTTTCCCCAAGATTTGTCTAGGTTTGGCGGTCCGTCCCGTCTCGTCCCCGTCCTCACCGTCGTCGATCGCCCGAGCCGATCTCGTCGCCGGCACCATCGTGGTGAGCCTCTTGTTCTCATCTTCTTTTTAAAAGAAAAAAAATTCTTACTTGTATGATTTACATAGATACTTGTATAAATTTCTTACTTTTATTATTGTTTGTTATTATATAGTGCCATGGTTTTACATAGTTGTATGTTAGTTTCAATTTATGTTTTAATTAGATGCTCTAGAGAGCTGTATGTTGTTCTATGAGAACTATGTATGAACTTTATGTTTTTGACACACTTAATTATATAATGCACGCAGATGAATCGGCAATGGATGTACGGTAATCGACGCACCTCCGAGTACATTGAGGGCCTGCATAAATTTCTCGAAGTGGCTGAGGCAAACAAGCAGAATGGTTTTATGTATTGTCCATATACTGTCTGTGAGAATACGAAGGATTACTCTAACTCGAAAACCCTTCACTCCCACCTGTTTGAGAAGGGTTTCATGACACACTATAATGTTTGGACCAAGCATGGAGAAAGAGGGGTTATGATGGAAGACAACGAAAAAGAAGAGGATGATGACAGCTATCCTATGTTCCCTGAATACGGTGATACTGCAACGGGGAAAGCTGAAGATCAAGAGGCACCAGACGATGTGCCCGATGATGATCTTCGCCGGGTCATTGTTGATGCACAGAGAGAATGCAAAAGTGAAAGGGAGAAGTTGAAGTTCGATCGGATGTTAGAGGATCACAAAAAAGGGTTGTACCCAAACTGCGAAGATGACAACACAAAGCTCGGTACCACACTGGAATTGCTGCAATGGAAGGCAGACAATGGTGTATCTGACAAGGGATTTGGTTCGCTACTGAAAATAATGAAGAACAAGCTTCCAAAGGATGACGAATTGCCTGACAGTACGTATGAAGCAAAGAAGGTTCTCCGCCCTCTAGGATTGGAGGTGCACAAGATACATGCATGCCCTAATGACTGCATCCTCTACCGCGGTGAGTACGAGGAATTGAACACATGCCCGGTATGCGGTGCATTGCGGTATAAGATCAGACAAGATGACCCTGGTGATGTTGAGGGCGAGCGTCCCAGGAAGAGGGTTCCTGCCAAGGTGATGTGGTATGCTCCTATAATACCACGGTTGAAACGTATTTTTAGAAACAAAGAGCATGCCAAGTTGTTGCGATGGCACAAAGAAGACCGTAAGAAAGACCGGAAGTTGAGAGCACCCGCTGACGGGTCGCAGTGGAGAAAAATCGAGAGAAAGTGGGGGGACTTTGCAGGTGACGCAATGAACGTATGGTTTGGTTTAAGTGCAGATGGCATTAATCCTTTTGGGGAGCAGAGCAGCAAGCATAGCACATGGCCCGTGACTCTATGTATCTATAACCTTCCTCCTTGGTTGTGCATGAAGCGGAAGTTCATTATGATGCCAGTGCTCATCCAAGGCCCTAAGCAACCCGGCAACGACATTGATGTGTACCTAAGGCCATTAGTTGAAGAGCTTTTACGGCTGTGGAATGGAAAAGGTGTACGTGTGTGGGATGAGCATGAACAAGAGGAATTTGACCTACGAGCGTTGCTGTTTGTAACCATCAATGATTGGCCTGCTCTTAGTAACCTTTTAGGATAGACAAACAAGGGATACAACGCATGCACACACTGTTTAGATGATACCCAAAGTATATATTTGGACAAATGCAAGAAGAATGTGTACCTGGGACATCGTCGATTTGTTCCGACCAAGCATGCCTTAAGAAAGAAAGGCAAGCATTTCAAAGGTGAGGCAGATCACCAGAAGAAGCCCGTCCTCCGTACTGGTGATGATATAGTTGATATGGTCAAGGATTTACAAGTAATCTTTGGAAAGGGTCCTGGCAGACAATCTGTTCCGAATGACGCTGAGGGACATGCACCCATGTGGAAGAAGAAATCTATATTTTGGGACCTACCCTATTGGAAAGACCTAGAGGTCCGCTCTGCAATCGACGTGATGCACGTGACGAAGAATGTTTGCGTGAACGTGCTAGGCTTCTTAGGCGTGTATGGGAAGACAAAAGATACATCGGAGGCACGGGAGGACCAGCAACGTGTGAACGAAAAAGACGGCATGCATCCAAAGCAGTATCAAGGTCCTGCCAGCTACGCTCTAACCAAAGCGGAGAAGGAAATCTTCTTTGAATGCCTGCTCAGTATCAAGGTCCCTTCTGGCTTCTCGTCGAATATAAAGGGAATAATAGACATGGCAGAGAAAAAATTCCAGAACCTAAAGTCTCATGACTGCCACGTGATTATGACGCAACTGCTTTCGGTTGCATTGAGGGGGATTCTACGAGAAAATGTTTGATTAGCCATTGTGAAGCTATGTGCAATCCTCAATGCAATTTCTCAGAAGGTAATCGGTCCAGAAATCCTACCAAGGTTACAGAATGATTTGGTCCAATGTCTTGTCAGCTTCGAGTTCGTGTTCCCACCATCCTTCTTCAATATTATGACGCACGTCCTAGTTCACCTAGTCGACGAGATTGCCATTCTGGGTCCTGTATTTCTACACAATATGTTCCCTTTGAGAGGTTCATGGGAGTCTTGAAGAAATATGTTCGTAATCGTGCTAGGCCAGAAGGAAGCATCTCCACGGTCCATCAAACAGAGGAAGTCATTGGGTTTTGTGTTGACTTTTTTCCTGACCTTAAGCCGATTGGTGTCCCTAAATCGCGGTATGAGGGGAGACTGAGTGGAAAAGGCATGCTAAGAGCGGATTCAATAATATGTAGGGACGGGCATTCCTGGGCGCAAGCACACTACACAGTTCTACAGCATTCTACCTTGGTGGCCCCGTATATCAATGAACACAAGAATATTCTACGCTACAAACATCCGGAGTAGTCTGACGACTGGATTACGCGTGAACACATCGGGACTTTCGGCGGTTGGTTGCAAATGCATCTCATGCGTAACAACACTGTTGTAGATGACCTGTACTTGTTGGCCAGGACACCATCTTTGACTGTATTGACTTACCAAGGGTACGAGATAAATGGTAATACATTTTACACGATCGCCCAAGATAAAAAGAGCACCAACCAAAACAGTGGTGTCCGCTTTGATGCAGCAATCTGTTGGGGAACATTGCATGGGAAACAAAAAAATTCCTACGCACATGCAAGATCTATCCATGGTGATGAGCATCTACGAGAGGGAGAGTGGATCTACATACCCTTGTAGATCGCTAAGCGGGAAGCGTTAAGAAACGCGGTTGATGTAGTCGAACGTCTTCGCGATCCAAATCGCTAGCCATCCCACGATCCAATCACGATCTAGCGCCGAACGAACGGCACCTCCGCGTTCAGCACACGTACAACTCGATGACGATATCCGCCTTCTTGATCCAGCAAGAGGGAGCGGAGAAGTAGATGAGTTCTCCGGCAGCACGACGGCGCGGCGACGGTGGTGGTGGAACTATTCCAACAGGGCTTCGCCTAAGCACCGTCGGAATCTATTTGGTGGAGGAACTAGGGAATAGAGAACTAGCACGTGGACTTGTGATTTGGGGCTCTATTCCTCTAGTATATATAGGAGGGAGGGGGAGGAGGCAGCCGCCCTAGGGCTCCCCCTTGGGTTCGGCCGAAGTGGAGAGGAGGTGGAGGAGTCCACCTCCAATCCTACTCCAAGTAGGATTCCAATCCTACTTGGAAAACCTTCCCCCCTCTTGGCCTTTTTCCTTTTTCCCACCTCCTAGCCGCATGGGCCTTGTGGGGCTGGTTTGACCAGCCCACTAAGGGCTGGTGCACCCCCCCCCCTCAGGCCCATGTGGCCTCCCGACGTGGGTGGCCTCTCCCGATGGCCCTCCGGCACTCCCGGTACACTACCGGAAATACCCGAAACTTTTCCGGTGGCCAAAACAGGACTTCCTATATATCAATCTTTACCTCCGGACCATTCCGAAGCTCCTCGTGACGTCCGGGATCTCATCTGGGACTCCGAACAACCTTCGGTCACCACCATACATAACTCAATACTACCGAAACATCACCGAACGTTAAGTGTGCAGACCCTGCGGGTTCGAGAACTATGTAGACATGACCGAGACACCTCTACGGTCAATAACCAATAGCGGGACCTGGATACCCATATTGGTTCCTACATATTCTACGAAGATCTTTATCGGTTGAATCTCTATACCTAGTTCAATCTCGTTACCGGCAAGTCTCTTTACTCGTTCCGTAATACAAGATCCCGTGGCTAACACTTTAGTCACATTGCTTGCAAGGCTTATTGTGATGTTGTATTACCGAGTGGGCCCTGAGATACCTCTCCGTCATACGGAGTAACAAATCCCAGTCTCGATCCATGCCAGATCAACAGACACCTTCGGAGATACCTGTAGAGCATCTTTATAGTCACCCAGTTACGTTGTGACGTTTGATACACACAAGGTATTCCTCCGGTGTCAGTGAGTTGCATGATCTCATGGTCATAGGAACAGATACTTGACATGCAGAAAACAATAGCAATAAACAGACACGATCATATGCTACGTTCATAGTTTGGGTCTTGTCCATCACATCATTCTCCTAATGATGTGATCCCGTTATCAAATGACATCTCATGTCTATGGCCAGGAAACCTTAACCATCTTTGATCAACAAGCTAGTCTACTAGAGGCATACTAGGGACACAGTGTTGTCTATGTATCCACACATGCAATTGAGTTTCCAATCAATACAATTATAGCATGGATAATAAACGATTGTCATGAACAAGGAAATATAATAATAACCACTTTATTATTGCCTCTAGGGCATATTTCCAACATCTTGTCCATCACATCATTCTCCTAATGATGTGATCCCGTTATCAAATGACATCTCATGTCTATGGCTAGGTAACCTTGACCATCTTTGATCAACGAGCTAGCCTATTAGAGGCATACTAGGGACACAGTGTTGTCTATGTACCCACACATGTATCTGAGTTTCCAATCAATACAATTATAGCATGGATAATAAACAATTATCATGAACAAGGAAATATAATAATAACCATTTTATTATTGCCTCTAGGGCATATTTCCAACAGTCTCCCACTTGCACTAGAGTCAATAATCTAGCTCACATCGCTATGTGATTTACATTGTTATGAATCTAACACCCAATGAGTTCTGGGGTTCGATCTTGTTTTGCATGTGAGAGAGGTTTTAGTCAATGGTCTGCAACATTCAGATCCGTATGTTCTTTGCAAATCTATATGTCATACTGCAGATGCTACCACGCTCCACTTGGAGCTATTCCAAATGGTTGCTCCACTATACGTATCCGGATTGCTACTCAGAGTCATCCGGATTGGTGTCAAAGCTTGCATCGACGTAACCCTTTACGACAAACTCTTTATCACCTCCATAACCGAGAAACATTTTCTTAGTCCTGTAGTTACTAAGGATAATTTTGACCGCTGTCCAGTGATCCACTCCTGGACCACTCTTGTACCCCTTGACAGACTCATGGCAAGGCACACACCAGGTGCGGTACACAGCATGGCATACTACACAGAGCCTATGGATAAGGCATAGGGGACGACCTTCGTCCTTTCTCTTTCTTTTGCCGTGGTCGAGCTTTGAGTCTCACTCCACTCCACACCTTACAAATCAGGCAAGAACTCTTTCTTTGACTGATCCATTTTGAACTCTTTCAAAATCTTGTCAAGGTATGTACTCATTGAAAGTTTTATCAGACGTCTTGATCTATTTCTATAGATCCTGATGCCCAATATTTAAGTAGCTTCATTCCAGGTCTTCCTTTGAAAAACTCCTTTCAAACAACCCTTTATGCTTTCCAGAAATTCTACATCATTTCCGATCAACAATATGTCATCCACATATACTCATCAGAAATTCTATAGTGCTCCCACTCACTTTCTTGTAAATACAAGTTTCTCATAAACTTTGTATAAACCCAAAAACTTTGATCACCTCATCAAAGCGTATATTCCAACTCCGAGATGCTTGCTTCTGTCCATAGAAGGATCGTTGGAGCTTGCATACATTTTAGCATCCTTAGGACTGACAAAACCTTCCGGTTGTATCACATACAACCTTTCCTCACGGATACCGTTAAGGAAACGATGTTTTGACATCCATCTGCTAGATTTCATAATCGAAAAATGCAGCAACTGCTAACATAATTCCAACAGACTTTAGCATCGCTACGGGTGAGAAAGTCTCATCGTAGTCAACTCCTTGAACTTGTCGGAAACTTCTTTGCGACAAGTCGAGCTTTATAAATGGATACATTTACCATCAGCGTCTGTCTTCTTCTTAAAGGTCCATTTGTACTCAACGGCCTGCCGTTCAACGGGCAAGTCTACCAAAGTCCATACTTGGTTTTCATACATGGATCCTTTCTCGGATTTCATGGCTCCTAGCCATTTGTTGGAATCCGGGCCCACCATCGCTTCTTCATAGCTCGTAGGTTCACTGTTGTCTAACAACATGACCTCCAAGATAGGATTGGCATACCACTCAGAGGCGATACGATTTCTTGTCGGCCTACGAGGTTCGGTAGTAACTTGATCCGAAGTGTCATGGTCATCATCATTAACTTCCTCTTCATTCGGTGTAGGCACCACAGAAACATCTTTCTGCGTTGTGCTACCATCCAACTGAAGTAACGGTTCAATAACCTCATCAAGTTCTACCTTCCTCCCACTCGATTCTTTCGAGAGAAACTCTTTCTCGAGAAAGGACCCGTTTTTAGCAACAAACACTTTGCCCTTGGATCTGAGATAGAAGGTATACCCAACTGTTTCCTTAGGGTATCCTATGAAGATGCACCTTTCCGCTTTGGGTTCGAGCTTATCAGACACAAGCGTCGCATTCCCAAACTCTGAGAAATGACAGCTTAGGTTTCTGCCAAACCAAAATTCATACGGTGTCATCTCAACTGACTTAGATGGTGCCCTAATTTAAAGTGAATGTAGTTGTCTCTAATGCATAACCCCAAAACGATAGTGGCAAAACGACAAGAGACATTATAGTACGCACCATATCCAATAGAGCACGACTACGACGTTCGGACACACCATCACACTATGGTGTTCCAGGTGGCGTAAGTTGTGAAACAATTTCCACATTGTCTTAAGTTGCATACCAAACTCGTAACTCAGATATTTACCTCCACGATCATATCGTAGACATTTTATCTTCTTGTCACGATGATCTCAAACTTCACTCTGAATTTGTTTGAACTTTTCAAACGTTTCAGACTTGTGTTTCATTAAGTAAATATCCCCATATCTACTCAAATCATCAGTGAAGGTAAGAAAATAGCCATATCCACCGCACGCTTCAAAATTAATTGGACCGCATACATCAACATGTATCATTTCCAATAAGTCACTTGCCCGCTCCATTAAGTCAGAAAACGGGGTTTTAGTCATCTTGCCCAAGAGGCATGGTCCGCATGTCTCAACCGATTCGAAATCGAGTGAGTCCAAAGATCCATCAGCATGGAGTTTCTGCATGCGTTTTACACCAATATGGCCTTTAGCGGCAGTGCCACAAGTATGTGGTACTATCAACTTTGCATCTTTTGGCATCAATATTATGAACATGTGTAACACTACGATCGAGATTCAATGAACCATAAACATTGGGTGCATGACCATTGAAGGTATTATTCATGTAAACTGAATAACCATTATTCTCTAATTTAAATGAATAACCGTATTGCAATAGACACGATCTAATCATGTTTATGCTCAACGCAAACACCAAATAAAATTTATTTAGGTTCATCACTAATCCCGAAGGTAGAGAGGGTGTGCGATGGTGATCACATCAACCTTGGAAACACTTCCAACACACATCATCACCTCGCCCTTAGCTAGTCTTCGTTTATTCCGTAGCTTTTATTTCGAGTTACCAACATTTAGCAACTGAACCGGTATCTAATACCCAGGTGCTACTAGGAGTACTAGCAAGGTACACATGAATAAAACGTATATCAAATATACTTCTGTTGACGTTGCCAGCCTTCTTATCTACCAAGTATCTAGGGCAGTTCCGTTTCAGTGACCGTTCTCCTCATAATAGAAGCACTCAGTCTCGGGTTTGGGATCAACCTTGGGTTTCTTTACTGGAGCAGCAACTGCCTTGCCATCCATGAAGTTTCCCTCCTTGCCCTTGCCCTTCTTGAAACTAGTGGTTTTACTAACCATCAACACTTGATGCTCCTTCTTGATTTCTACCTTCGTGGTGTCAAACATCGCGAATAGCTCAGGGATCATTATTTCCATCCCTGACATTTTATAGTTCATCACGAAGCTTCTAGTAGCTTAGTGGCAGTGACTTGGAGAACTATATCAATCATTATCTTATCTGGAAGATCAACTCCCACTCGATTCAAGCGATTTGTAGCACCCAGACAATCTGAGCACATGCTCACCGATTGAGCTATTCTCTTTCATCTTGCAGGCAAAGAATCTTGTTGGAGGTCTCATACCTCTCAACACGGGCACGAGCCTGAGATCCCAATTTCAGCTCTTAGAACATCTCATATGTTCCGTGACGTTCAAAAATGTTTTGGAGCCTCAATTCTAAGCCGTAATGCATGACGCACTGAACTATCAAGTAGTCATCAGAACGTGCCTGTCAGATGTTCACAACATCTACAGACGACGCTTGAGGGGGGTGGTGCACCGAACGGTGCATTAAGGACATAAGCCTTCTGTGCAGCAATGAAGACAATCCTCAGATCACGGACCCAGTCCACATTATTGCTACCATCATCTTTCAACTCTATTTTCTCTAAGTACGTATAAAAAAACACAGGGGAGCTACAACGCGAGCTATTGATCTACAACATAATTTGCAAAGACATTTTGACTATGTTCATGATAATGAGTTCAGTTAATCATATTACTAAAGAACTCCCACTCAAATTGACATCCCTCCGGTCATCCGAGTGTTACATGATCCAAATTCACCAACCCAAGTCCGATCATCACGTGAGATGAGGTGGTTTCAATGGTGAACATCTCCATGTTGATCATATCTACTATATGACTCATGTTCGACCTTTCGGTCTCTTGTGTTCCGAGGCCATGTCTGTACATGCTAGGCTCGTCAAGTTTAACCCGAGTGTTCCGCACGCGCAACACTGGCTTGCACCCGTTGTATGTGAACGTAGATCCAATCACACCCGATCATCACGTGGTGTCTCGAAACGACGAACTTTCGCAACGGTGCACACTCGGGGAGAACACAATTTTATCTTGAAATTTTAGTGAGGGATCACCTTATAATGCTACCGTCGTCCTAAGCAAAATAAGATGCATAAAAGGATTAACATCACATGCAAATCATAAGTGACATGATATGGCCATGAACTTGTGATTTTGATCTCCATCTCCAAAGCATCGGCATGATCTCCATCGTCACCGGCATGACACCATGATCTCCATCATCTTAATCTCCATCAACATGTCACCATGAGGTTGTCGCGCCAACTGTTGCTTCTACGACTATTGCTAACTCACAGCGATAAAGTAAAGCAAAAACAGCCAAAATAAATTAAAGACAACCCTATGGCTCCTGCCGGTTGCCGTACTCATCGACATGCAAGTCGTGATATTCTATACAAAACATGATCATCTCATACATCACATATATCTCATCATGTAATTGGCCATATCACATCACAACATACCCTGCAAAAACAAGTTAGACGTCCTCTAATTGTTGTTGCATGTTTTACGTGGCTGCTACGGGTATCTAGCAAGAACGATTCTTACCTACGCAAAAACCACAACAGTGATACACAAATTGCTATTCAACCTTCTCAAGGACCGCCTTTGTCAAATCCGATCCAACTAAAGTGGGAGAGACAGACACCCGCCAGCCATCTTTATGCAACAAAGTCACATGTCAGTTGATGAAACCGGTCTCTCGTAAGCGTACGAGTAATGTTGGTCCGGGCCGCTTCATCCCACAATACCGCTGAATCAAGAAAAGACCAAGGGAGGAAGCAATCTGAGCATCAACGCCCACAAACTCCTTTCTGTTCTACTCGTGATCTCATCTACGCATAGACCTAGCTCTGATACCACTGTTGGGGAACGTTGCATGGGAAACAAAAAAATTCCTACGCACACGCAAGATCTATCCATGGTGATGAGCATCTACGAGAGGGAGAGTGGATCTGCATACCCTTGTAGATCGCTAAGCGGGAAGCGTTAAGAAACGCGGTTGATGTAGTTGAACGTCTTCGCGATCCAAATCGCTAGACGTCCCGCGATCCAATCACGATCTAGCGCCGAACGACGGCACTTCCGCGTTCAGCACACGTACAGCTCGATGACGATCTCCGCCTTCTTGATCCAGCAAGAGGGAGAGGAGAAGTAGATGAGTTCTCCGGCAGCGCGACGGCGCGGCGACGGTGGTGGTGGAACTATTCCGACAGGGCTTCGCCTAAGCACCGTCGGAATCTATTTGGTGGAGGAACTAGGGAATAGAGAACTAGCGTGTGAACTTGTGATTTGGGGCTCTATTCCTCTAGTATATATAGGAGGGAGGGGGAGGAGGCAGCCGCCCTAGGGCTCCCCCTTGGGTTCGGCCGAAGTGGAGAGGAGGTGGAGGAGTCCACCTCCAATCCTACTCCAAGTAGGATTCCAATCCTACTTGGAAAACCTTCCCCCCTCTTGGCCTTTTTCCTTTTTCCCACCTCCTAGCCGCATGGGCCTTGTGGAGCTGGTTTGCCCAGCCCACTAAGGGCTGGTGCACCCCCCCCTCAGGCCCATGTGGCCTCCCGGCGTGGGTGGCCTCTCCCGATGGCCCTCCGGCACTCCCGGTACACTACCGGAAATACCTGAAACTTTTCCGGTGGCCAAAACGGGACTTCCTATATATCAATCTTTACCTCCGGACCATTCCGGAGCTCCTCGTGATGTCCGGGATCTCATCCGGGACTCCGAACAACCTTCGGTCACCACCATACATAACTCAATACTACCGAAACGTCACCGAACGTTAAGTGTGCAGACCCTGCGGGTTCGAGAACTATGTAGACATGACCGAGACACCTCTACGGTTAATAACCAATAGCGGGACCTGGATGCCCATATTGGTTCCTACATATTCTATGAAGATCTTTATCGGTTGAACCTCTATGTCAAGGATTCAGTTAATCCCGTATGCTGTTCCCTTTGTTCTTCGGTATGTTACTTGCTCGAGATTCGATCGTCGGTATCTCTATACCTAGTTCAATCTCGTTACCGGCAAGTCTCTTTACTCGTTCCGTAATACAAGATCCCGTGGCTAACACTTTAGTCACATTGCTAGCAAGGCTTATTGTGATGTTGTATTACCGAGTGGGCCCTGAGATACCTCTCCGTCATACGGAGTAATAAATCCCAGTCTCGATCCATGCCAGCTCAACAGACACCTTCGGAGATACTTGTAGAGCATCTTTATAGTCACCCAGTTATGTTGTGACGTTCGATACACACAAGGTATTCCTCCGGTGTCAGTGAGTTGCATGATCTCATGGTCATAGGAACAGATACTTGACATGCAGAAAACAATAGCAATAAACTGACACGATCATATGCTACGTTCATAGTTTGGGTCTTGTCCATCACATCATTCTCCTAATGATGTGATCCCGTTATCAAATGACATCTCATGTCTATGGCCAGGAAACCTTGACCATCTTTGATCAACAAGCTAGTCTACTAGAGGCATACTAGGGACACAGTGTTGTCTATGTATCCACACATGCAATTGAGTTTCCAATCAATACAATTATAGCATGGATAATAAACGATTATCATGAACAAGGAAATATAATAATAACCACTTTATTATTGCCTCTAGGGCATATTTCCAACATCTTGTCCATCACATCATTCTCCTAATGATGTGATCCCGTTATCAAATGACATCTCATGTCTATGGCTAGGTAACCTTGACCATCTTTGATCAACGAGCTAGTCTATTAGAGGCATACTAGGGACACAGTGTTGTCTATGTACCCACACATGTATCTGAGTTTCCAATCAATACAATTATAGCATGGATAATAAAGAATTATCATGAACAAGGAAATATAAAAATAACCATTTTATTATTGCCTCTAGGGCATATTTCCAACACAATCACCAATAGGGCAAAGGACACATATTATGGTTACATAGAGGAGACATGGGAACTTGACTATGGACATGAATTTAAGGTCCCTTTGTTTCGGTGCAAATGGGTCAATCTATCAGGAGGCGGGGTACAGTTAAACCCGTGGTACGGAATGACAACAGTGGATCTCAATAATCTTGTGTGACGAACCATTCGTCCTAGCCAATGATGTGGCGCAGGTTTTCTCATAGTTCTTTCAGGGAAAAGAAACATCGTGGGAGTGGAGGACAAGACAGACTTGTCTGAAGATTATGAAAAGTTTCATGAAATTCCTCCCTTCAAAGTGAAGGCTGACCCAAGCATCCTGTTAAATGATGAAGATTATCCATGGTTACGGCGCAATAAGCAAGGGACACACGCGAAGAAAAAGTGAAGACTTTCTCTCCACAACTATTCTGATGACGGCTTTGATCTAGAATATCACTGCAGTTACATGTCAATAAATGAAATCCCTTTTGTAATAGATGAGTTTTCGTCCGAAACCCTGATACTTCGAAAGAGATTGTCCATTTTGTACACGAAGTGCATCCAGTTTTTCCCATAACTCTCTCATCTTTTTAGCACATGCTATGTGGGTGAAATTATGATACCATGCCAAGTTTCAACCTTTTTAGAGTTCATTTGTAGTGATTTTCAAATTCAGGGTCATTTTACCTCAAAATAAATCATGAAATGCATGAAAAATAGCAAATGAAGTCAGAAAAGGGTTGAAAATTGATGATGTGGCTTTGAATGGTGCATATTGAATGCAGAAAAAGTCTAGAGTTAAAATATGTTTAAAAAATGAAATCCCTTTGTAGTAGATGAGTTTTCGTCCGAAACCCTGATACTTCGAAAGAGATTGTCCAGTTTGTACACGAAGTGCATCCAGTTTTTTCCGTAACCCTCTCAACTTTTTAGCACATGCTATGTGGGTGAAATTATGATACCATGCCAAGTTTCAACCTTTTCAGAGTTCATTTGCAGTGATTCTCAAATTCAGGGTCATTTTAGCTCAAAATAAATCATGAAATGCATGAAAAATAGCAAATGAAGTCAGAAAAGGGTTGAAAATTGATGATGTGGCTTTGAATGGTGCATATTGAATGCAGAAAAAGTCTGGAGTTAAAATATGTTAAAAAAATGAAATCCCTTTGTAATAGATGAGTTTTCGTCCGAAACCCTGATACTTCGAAAGAGATTGTCCAGTTTGTACACGAAGTGCATCCAGTTTTTCCCGTAACCCTCTCAACTTTTTAGCACATGCTATGTGGGTGAAATTATGATACCAAGCCAAGTTTCAACCTTTTCAGAGTTCATTTGCAGTGATTTTCAAATTCAGGGTCATTTTAGCTCAAAATAAATAGAATCAAAATAATATTAACTAAAGGGGGGCCTTTGTCCCGGTTGGTGGCTCCAACCGGGACTAAAGGGGGGCCTTTAGTCCCGGTTGGAGCCACCAACCGGGACTAAAGGGCTGTGCTTCCCGCCCTTTGGGCTGCTGAAATTCACCTTTAGTCCCGGTTGGTGGCTCCAACCGGGATTAAAGGCCCCCCTTTAGTCCCGGTTGGAGCCACCAACCGGGACTAAAGGTCTTTGTATATAAGCAGCAATTAGGAAAAATTCCAAAAGCCATCTGCAGTTCCCCCGACGACGCCGAAGACCACCTCGACGCCGCCAGGTTGCCCGAGATCGCCGTCGCCTCCGAGCCGTCCTCGAGCCCGCTCCTCGTTGCCGGACCTCCCCGCCGTCCTCGTCGCCGGACCTCCTCGCCCTCCTCCCCGAGCCCGCTCCTCGTCGCCGCCCCCGACTCTGTCCTCGAGCCCTGCCCGACGCCGTCGCCTCGTCGTCGCCTCCGAGCCGTCCCCGAGCCCGCTCCTCGTCATCGGACCTCCCCGCCGTCCTCGTCGCCGGACCTCCTCGCCCTCCTCCCCGAGCCCGCTCCTCGTCGTCGCGCCCCAAGTGAGCTCCCCCTTTCACAAGGCCTCTGCCGCCCCTGCCCTGCGCTGCTGCCACCGCCGCCCCTGCCCTGCTGCTTAGCCGCTGCCCTGTCCCTGCATTTTTTTATGTTCATGTATGTATATGCATGTTATGTTCATGTATGTGTGTATCATCACCATTTTTTTATGTTCATGTATGCCCTGCATTTTCCTATATGTATGTTCATGTATGTGTGTATGTTCATGTATGATGTATATGTTCATGTATGTATGGCACTATATTTCTTTTTTATTTTCATGTATGCATGTATGTTTTTTTTTCTTAATTTTTTTATGTTCATGTATGTATGTATGTATATATGTTCATGTATGTATGTATATATGTGTATAGATTGTCTTTAGTTAGTATATTTATTTTTTCAAAACCAGCCATGAAAAACTTTAATTTTCAGGGGAAGCTTCACTTTCCAAAGAAATTAACCGTAACTCCGATGAAAATAATTTATATATGATGAATCCGAATATGCCCTCCGTTCGTCTGTCACAAGCAGCTAGCATAGCGAACCTGGAACCGTCCCCCTCTATTTCATCTGTCCGAAAATGCAGACTTCGGGAAAACATTCCCGGATGTTATCCCCCTTCACCTATATCATGTAGTGTCGCGTTAGAACACCCTTAACTCTCTCGGGAATTCAACATATCCCCGATAACTTCGACATGAGGGGGGGGGGGGTCCGCAAGTTTCTATATGGAGGGAATGATTTTTGAAAACAGAGAACTATTTTTTAAATAGAGGAAACTCTGTCAAGTATTGTATTTTGGTGACAAATATACTTCTTTTTTGCTTTATGTGATAGCTAGTTTGAAGTGTCAATGCTTTATGTCCAGAAACTATGGATCACAAAGACTTAGAAAAAGAAGAGTTGTTGGGGGATATAATCCGCGACGGAGGTGATGAGAATATCTTATCGTGGCTCAACGACACCGATGGTGATAGAAGAGAGGATGACGGCTCCGGTGATCCAATGGAGGAGGAAGGAGATCATGACGGCTCCGGTGATGGAATGGAGGAGGAAGGAGATCATGGCGGCTCAGGTGATCGAATGGACAAGGGAGCCTTAACTGTTTCAAAGTCCGGCGAGGTATATATATATATTAAGCCTCTGCTCATGATACGTCTCCAACGTATCTATAATTTTTGATTGTTCCATGCTATTATATTATCGGTCTTGGATGTTTTATATGCATTTATATGTTGTTTTATATTATTTTTGGGACTAACCTAGTAACCTAGAGCCCAGTGCCAGTTTCTGTTTTTTCCTTGTTTTTGAGTTTTACAGAAAAGGAATATTAAACGGAGTCCAAATGGAATAAAATCTTCGGAATGATTTTTTATGGACCAGAAGACACCCACGGAGCTTGGAGATGAAGCCAGAAGATTCCCGAGGAGATCACAAGCCACAGGGGCGCGCCCACCCCCCTAGGGCGCGCCCCCCTGGCTTGTGGGTCCCTCGGGAGTCCACCGACCTCCCTCTCAGCTCTATAAATCCTCAAATATTCCAAAAACCCCCGTGCATAACCTAGATCGGGAGTTCCGCCGCCGCAAGCCTCCAGAGCCACGAAAAACCAATCGGGAGCCCGTTCCGGCACCCTGCCGGAGGGGGAAACCATCACCGGAGGCCATCTTCATCATCCCGACGGTCTCCGTGACGAGGAGGGAGTAGTTCACCCTCGGGGCTGAGGGTATGTACCAGTAGCTATGTGTTTGACCTCTCTCTCTCGTGTTCTTGAGATGGCACGATCTTGATGTACCGTGAGCTTTATTAATATGGATGAATCATATGGAGTGTTTCCCCTCTCTATCTAGTTGTGATGAATTGAGTTTTCCCTTTGAAGTTTACTTATCGGATTGAGTCTTTAAGGATTTGAGAACACTTGATGTATGTCTTGCGATGGGATATCTGTGGTGACAATGGGATGTTCTATTGATCCACTTGATGTATGTTTTGGTGATCAACTTGCGGGTTCCGTGACCATAGGAATATATGCATAGGGGTTGGCACACGTTTTCGTCTTGACTCTCCGGTAGAAACTTTGGGACACTCTTTGAAGTTCTTTGTGTTGGATTGAATAGATGAATCTGAAATTATGTGATGCATATCGTATAATCAAACCCACGGGTACTCGAGGTGACATTGGGGTATCTAGGTGACATTAGGGTTTTGGTTGATGTGTATCTTAAGGTGTTATTTTAGTACGAACTCTAGGGCTGTTCGTGACACTTATAGGGATAGCTCATAAGATTGATCGGAAAAGATAACTTTGAGGTGGTTTCGTACCCTACAATAATTTCTTCGTTTGTTCTCCGCTATTTGTGACTTTGGAGTGAACTCTTTGTCGCGTGTGAGAGATTTACATATGATTCAACTATGTTAGTATTGTTGAGAGAACTTGCACTAGTGAAAGTATGAACCCTAGGCCTTGTTTCTAAGCATTGCAATACCGTTTGTGCTCACTTTTATCATTAGTTACCTTGCTGTTTTTATATTTTCAGATTACAAAAACCTATATCTATCATCCATATTGCACTTGTATCACCATCTCTTCGCCGAACTAGTGCACCTATACAATTTACCATTGTATTGGGTGTGTTGGGGACACAAGAGACTCTTTGTTATTTGATTGCAGGGTTGCTTGAGAGAGACCATCTTCATCCTACACCTCCCACAGATTGATAAACCTTAGGTCATCCACTTGAGGGAAATTTGCCACTGTCCTACAAAACTCTGCGCTTGGAGGCCCAACACGAGTCTACAAGAAAAAAGTTGCGTAGTAGACATCAAGTTCTTTTCTGGCGCCGTTGCCGGGGAGGCTAGGTAAGCGGCACTCACATCCCGTCAACGAAGCTATTTTCTGGCGCCGTTGCCGGGGAGGTGAGTGCTTGAAGGTATATCTTTAGATCTTGCAATTGAATCTTTTAGTTTCTTTGTTTTATCACTAGTTTGGCCTATAAAAGAAAAATAAAAAATGGAATTGAGGTTGCCTCATATGCTTCATCTTTTTAATGTCTTTCGTGAAAATGATGGAAAGGAAAATTGTGCTCAAGTGTTAGAAGAAGAAGTTATTAAAATGTTTGGCACTAAATCTTTGTATGATGAGCATGATTGCAATGTTGTTAGTATGAATTCCTTGAATATTCATGATGCTAATGATATGCAAAGCTACAAGCTTGGGGATGCTATGTTTGATGAAGATGATATGTTTAGTCCCCCAAGTTTTGATGAGCAAATTTATTATGATGAAAGCATGCCTCCTATTTATGATGATTATTGTGATGAAATGTATGCTATAAAGAATAATGATAACCATGAAACTTGTCATCATGATTTTAACTTTCAATTGGATTATGCTTCACATGATAGTTATTTTGTTGAGTTTGCTCCCACGACTATTGATGAGAATAAATTTGCTTATGTGGTGAGTAGTAAAACTTCTATGCTTGTAGATCATGAAAAGAATGCTTTATGTGCTGGTTATATTGTGAAATTCCTTCATGATGCTACTGAAAATTATTATGAGGGAGGAACATATGCTTGTAGGAATTGCAATAATATCAAGTTTCCTCTCTATGTGTTCAAAGTTTTGAAGTTATGCTTGTTTTGCCTTCCTATGCTAGTTGATTCTTGTTCCCATAAATTGTTTGCTCACAAAATTCCTATGCATAGGAAGTGGGTTAGACTTAAATGTGCTTGTCATGAGATTCATGATGCTCTTTTGCATGTTTCAACTACTATTCTTATATGAGCATCATTGAAATCATCATGCCTAGCTAAAAGGCATTAAAGAAAAGCGCTTGTTGGGAGACAACCCAACACTTTTACCTTCTGTTTTGGTGTGTTCACATGATTAATCTACTGTATTAATCATGTTTTGTGTCTTTTATTTCAATAAAGTGCCAAGTAAAGCCTTTGGGATAGTGTGGATGATAGTTGACTTGATTCTGTGCAAAAACAGAAACTTTTTCTCTCAGTCCAGGAATTTTGTAAAGCCTTTGTGATTTTGATCTGAATTTTTTGATCTGAATTTTTTAAACATGATTGATATACAAATTTCCCAGATTGTCTTAATTTTTCAGAATTTTTAGAGACAGGGAAGTATGGTCGCACTACAGATCTTCACAGACTGTTCTGTTTTTGACAGATTCTGTTTTGCATGCATAGTTTGCTTGTTTTAGTGTTCCCATAGCTTATATTGAGTGATATAAATTATGGGAATGATAGAATACAGTAGGTATGATGTGGAAACAATTATGAATCTTGTCTTTACAGTACCTAAGTGAATGATTTATCTTTATTATACTAACCCATCTCACGAAGTTCCGTTAAGTTTTGTGTGATTGAAGTTTTCAAGTTTTGGGTGAGACACCGATATGAGGAGAATAAGGAGTGACAAGAACCTAAGCTTGGGTATGCCCAAGGCACCCCCAAGGCAATATCCAAGGAATACTCAAGTGCCCAAGCTTGGGGATGCCCCGGAAGCATCCCCCCTTTCGTGTTCAACACTATCGGTATATCTTACTTAGAGCTATATTTTTATTCGTCACATAATATGAGTTTTGCTTGGAGCATCATATTATCATGTTGTTCTCTGTTAGGAGTTATTTATAATCTTGTTTTTCAATAAAAAGTTCCAAGAATCGCCTTAGGATGCTTGCATTGCATGTTTTGATGAGTGCTGTGTAAAAACTGAAACTTTGGCTGTAGTGTTTGAATTTTCATATTTTACTGGAACGTGGAAAGTTTCTGAAATTTTTACACAGTGTTGTCATATAAATTTTATAGTATGTCCTAAATTTTCATAATTTTTTGAGTTACAGAAGTACACTGTTTTCATAAATTGCTACAGACTGTTCTGTTTGGACAGATTGCTGTCATAGTTTTGTTATCTACTTATCCTATAGTTTCCATAGCCTATATTGGTAGATATAAATTATGGAAATGATAGTAAACAGTATATGATGTTTGAAAATTATTGCGCAACTTGTCTTGGCAGTACATAAAGAGTTGATTTATTATTATGTGTACTAACCTATCTCACGAGTTCTTTTCGAGTTTTGTGTGGATGAAGTTTTTGAGAGTAGGTGAAACCGGGATATGAGAGGATTGAACGAGATACAAAAGCTCAAGCTTGGGGATGCCCAAGGCACCCCAAGTAAATATTTCAAGAAGTCTCAAGCATCTAAGCTTGGGGATGCTACGCATCCCACCTCTCTTCATCAACAATTATCGGTTAGCCTATGTTGAGCCTAAATTTTTATTCGTTCACATGATGCGTGCTATTCTTGGAGTGCTATTTTTCTTTTGCTTGCTGTTGAATAAAATACTCAGATCTGAAAATATTTATTGAGGGAGAGAGAGTCCTCACATAGCTACTTAATTGTTTGACTACTCATTGATCTTCACTTATATCTTTTGAGAGTAGCTTGCCATTTCCTCTCATGCTTCACTTATACCTTTTTGAGAGATGAAATATTTGTGCTCATGTGCTTAATTTAAATTTGTTTGAGCTTGCCAAAAAGCAATAGCAACATATGAAACTAGTCCCAAAGTGATAGATATCCAAGGAGGATATAATAAAAACTTTCATGAAGATCATTGGACAAATTAAACTTGATTCTTTGTAATAGTTTTGAAACATGATGATAGTAATATGTGAGTCATGTTAGTGAGTAATTATGCTTTAGTAGGAATATTGGTGTTAAGGTTTGTGATTCCCTATGCAAGTACGAAAGTCAATAGTTATGCAATGAAGTTACATCCTACTTGTGGTGCATTATTCGGTGTTAGTTATGACTCAATGCTCACTTATGAGATTTTTCGTTCCTCGGTTTGGTTGCTTCCCAATCTATTTGCTAGCCTTCATTTGTACTAAGTAGAAATACTACTTGTGCATCCAAAATCCTTAAACCATTTTTTGCCTTATGAATCCACCATACCTACCTATATGCGGTATTTCCATGCCGTTCCAAGCAAATTTGCATGTGCCATCTCTAAATTTTCAAAATAAATTTTCTCTTTTGTGTGCCCGTACCGCTCATGAAACGGTGGGGAGTATCCAATATTTTTCCATGCTAGGTGTGTTATTCTCACGATATGTGTTGATTCACTATCATTCACGAGAAAGTGGCTGGTATTCGGGATGCACAGTCCCATGCTCAAAATTCAAATCAAAATATAATGAAACAAAACTCCCCCAGGATTGTTGTTTTTATGGACGGTACCCGTGGATTCGGCTTGCCGTGGAGTGTGATTGATTGGTGGAGGGGGAGTAAAAACTTTACCATTCTGTTTGGGAACCGTCTATAATGTATCTAGCATGGAAAGTATTGTGAGCTACTTTGTCGTTTTCGTTGACAGGAAAAGCATGCCACTCAAAATATTTTTTTTCTCTCAATTTAAACCTTGAGCTCTGGCACCTCTACAAATCCCTACTTCCCTCTGCGAAGGGCCTATCTATTTACTTTATGCAATTTTTATTTTTGCTTTGAGTCTCAATCTTCTCTTATAAACACCAACCAGGGGGCACTATGATCGTACTTGAGCATTGGGCATAGCTAATATTTGAGTGTGTGTTTCATGAATGGATCAATGATTGAGCATGATGGGCTAGGGATAACTTTCTTTAGTGTTGATATTTTGAAAGACATGGTTGCTTGTTGACATGCTTGAGTATTGAAGTCATTATGTTAAAACTAGACTATTGCTTTGAATTATTTACTAGTCCAAATGTCCATGCTATACGAAGAAGAAAAGAATATGATGAATATGTTAGGTAGCATTCCACATCAAAAATTCTGTTTTTATCATTCACCTACTCGAGGACGAGCAGGAATTAAGCTTGGGGATGCTTGATACGTCTCCAACGTATCTATAATTTTTTATTGTTCCATGCTATTATATTATCGGTCTTGGATGTTTTATATGCATTTATATGCTGTTTTATATTATTTTTGGGACTAATCTATTAACCTAGAGCCCAGTGCCAGTTTCTGTTTTTTCCTTGTTTTTGAGTTTTACAGAAAAGGAATATTAAACGGAGTCCAAACGGAATAAAATCTTCGGAATGATTTTTTCTGGACCAGAAGACACACACGGAGCTTGGAGATGAAGCCAGAAGATTCCCGAGGAGATCACAAGCCACAGGGGCGCGCCCACCCCCTAGGGCGCGCCCCCTGGCTTGTGGATCCCTCGGGAGTCCACCGACCTCCCTCTCAGCTCTATAAATCCTCAAATATTCCAAAAACCCCCGTGCATAACCTAGATCGGGAGTTCCGCCGCCGCAAGCCTCCAGAGCCACGAAAAACCAATCGGGAGCCCGTTCCGGCACCCTGCCGGAGGGGGAAACCATCACCGGAGGCCATCTTCATCATCTCGGCGGTCTCCATGGCGAGGAGGGAGTAGTTCACCCTCGGGGCTGAGGGTATGTACCAGTAGCTATGTGTTTGACCTCTCTCTCTCGTGTTCTTGAGATGGCACGATCTTGATGTACCGTGAGCTTTATTAATATGGATGAATCATATGGAGTGTTTCCCCTCTCTATCTAGTTGTGATGAATTGAGTTTTCCCTTTGAAGTTTACTTATCGGATTGAGTCTGTAAGGATTTGAGAACACTTGATGTATGTCTTGCGATGGGATATCTGTGGTGACAATGGGATGTTCTATTGATCCACTTGATGTATGTTTTGGTGATCAACTTGCGGGTTCCGTGACCATGGGAATCTATGCATAGGGGTTGGCACACGTTTTCGTCTTGACTCTTCGGTAGAAACTTTGGGGCACTCTTTGAAGTTCTTTGTGTTGGATTGAATAGATGAATCTGAAATTATGTGATGCATATCGTATAATCAAACCCACGGGTACTCGAGGTGACATTGGGGTATCTAGGTGACATTAGGGTTTTGGTTGATGTGTATCTTAAGGTGTTATTTTAGTACGAACTCTAGGGCTGTTCGTGACACTTATAGGGATAGCTCATAAGATTGATCGGAAAAGATAACTTTGAGGTGGTTTCGTACCCTACAATAATTTCTTCGTTTGTTCTCCGCTATTTGTGACTTTGGAGTGAACTCTTTGTCGCGTGTGAGAGATTTACATATGATTCAACTATGTTAGTATTGTTGAGAGAACTTGCACTAGTGAAAGTATGAACCCTAGGCCTTGTTTCTAAGCATTGCAATACCGTTTGTGCTCACTTTTATCATTAGTTACCTTGCTATTTTTATATTTTCAGATTACAAAAACCTATATCTATCATCCATATTGCACTTGTATCACCATCTCTTCGCCGAACTAGTGCACCTATACAATTTACCATTGTATTGGGTGTGTTGGGGACACAAGAGACTCTTTGTTATTTGATTGCAGGGTTGCTTGAGAGAGACCATCTTCATCCTACACCTCCCACGGATTGATAAACCTTAGGTCATCCACTTGAGGGAAATTTGCTACTGTCCTACAAAACTCTGCGCTTGGAGGCCCAACACGAGTCTACAAGAAGAAGGTTGCGTAGTAGACATCAGCTCACTAGATGCATTAATTGTTTTGTATGTACATATATTAACGCTTCTTTCTTCTTTTAGCCCTTCGGATCGAGCCAAACTTCGGTAAGGAGACGAGGCCCGAAGAAAAGGTTGGACCCGGATGAAAGGTTCACGATCGAAGAAGTCTCTCCAGAAGGCCAACAAATTGCTCCCAAGCGGACCAAGGACAAATTTATACATCAGTGCAGAGTTATTGTTAGGGACAGTGTCCCAATCAGCATCCAAGAATGGAATAAGAAGAAGGACCCTGAAGTTCCTTATGTCCACGATAGACTGAAAGATGATCTTTGGAACTCACTGTTGAGAAATTTCAGCCTACCGCCAGAGGAGGATCCGAATAACCCAGTTATACAGCGAAAGGTCAAGGCGTTTGCTCTTAAGAAAATGGCAGAACTATTCAAGAACTGGAAGAAACTATTGAGCAAAAAGTTTGTCGAGAAAGACGAGACTCCAGAATTCAAAGGTCAATACTTGAAGATAAAAGATCACTGGCTCGCATTTGTGGCCTACTAGAAATCGGAGAAGGCCAAGCAAAGGTCACATATAAATAAGCAAAATGTTGCAAAGAAGCAGTATCCCCATGTTACGGGGTCAGGTGGCTGCAACAAAGCCCGGCCTACGTGGGACAAAGCTGAGCAAGACCTGCTTGCTAAAAATGTCCAACCAGCGACATTGCACTGGCCAGATCGGGCAAGGACTTGGTTCTTCGGGGTTGGGGGAACTTTGGACCCAGAATCAGGGAAGTGTGTTTGGACGAAATCTCAACTTCAAACACCCATCACAAGGCTTGAGGAAGCAATCAAGAAAGCGCTGGAAGGGAGGTTCGTTCCCAACAGAGAGAAGGACGAGCTGTCAATGGCCCTCGGGAATCCTGAACACCCTGGATGAACACGAGTCACATCAGGCTCCGTTCCGTGGGTGCATGGGTTTCCCGACAGCACTGGTTAGAGAAGCCGACAGAGAAAGAAGAAAGAGGAAGCAAGCGAAATGCAGAAGATCAATGAAAGATTAGTGAAACTAGAGGCACTTGAGAGTCAGCGAGCTATCGGCCCACCATCTCAGCGGCACGAAGATCCTTCATTGGATACTACCCACGATGCTACCCCACTATCTTAGCGGAGGAGCAGCGTGGCTTCCACGGAGCTCGTTCACCCTGATAGCACGGCTCCTCGCTACCCCGTGGATGGTATCACGGATAATGAACATTGTGTGCTAATGGCGAAATGCCATAACCTGACCTTGAAGGCGGCGGTCGGCTATGTCTTGCCTCCTCGACTTGAGGCAACTTTCCATTTCACTCTGGTTCCAGCTGGCTTTGCTATTGTCGGGGTGGATGAAATAATGGACGGATTTGAGGGGCTGGAGCTTGAGTACGCTACAGGTGAAGGGGAGACTCTTCTTGAAAATGCCTTAAGGACTACCTGTCTATGGAGAAAGGAAAACATCCTGCTTCCAAACTGGACGCCGCCTCAGTAGACTCAGCCGGAGGAGGCCCCGGTGCCTGAGTCGTCTCCGGTGCGTCAGCCGTCTCCGGTGCGTCAACCGTCTCCGGTGCGTCAGTCGTCTCCGCTGCCTGAGTCGTCTCCGGCGCGTCAACCATCTCCGGTGCGTCAACCGTCTCCGGTGCGTCAGTCGTCTCCGCTGCCTGAGTCGTCTTCGGCGCGTCAGCTGACTCCGCCGCCTCAACGGACTTCGCCTCATCAGCGGACTCCGACGGAGGAGGCCCCTCAGTAGAATCCTCCTTCGCCTCAGCTGTCTCCACCGCGTCAGCATACTCCGCCTCCTCCGCCGCCTCAGCAACGGCGGAACAGAGCCGCCGCCGCTCCGGCGGCTAGCAGCAATACAACAGGGAAGAAATTCAGAGCTGGCCCAAGCCTCAAGGCTCCTCCCAAGTTACCCTACGAGAGGACTGAGGAGGAACTCAACGAGGTCATGGCTGAAGAAGTGAGACGCCAGCTTGCACCGAAACGTCCGCCTCCAAAGGAGAAAGTAGATCCGGTGAAAGCGCAGCGAACTCTGGATGCCCTTAGGCGACCACCACCACCTCCGCTGCAATCAAACTATGACCGCTGTATTCAAAAGACATTTCATCAAGCGAAGCGGTCGGGAAGCTTAAGTAGCAGTGGTGCAAGAAGTGGGAAAAGAATTCCCCAGCTCGCCGAACAAGAAAACCAATCGTGCCCCCCGCTCAAGGTGTTTACCGATATCACTAATGATCCGGAGATAGCGGCCGGTGGTCTTGCTATCACTCTTGGTGATTACTTGCCCGATTCGGTACAGTTCGAAAAGGCCGAGGTAGTACCATCCTTAAGATACGAGCACGGGAAGCCTCTCGTCAGACGTGAGGAGCTCAAGGGTCTACCAACGAGGATGCGACAATTGCATGAATGGTACTTGGAAGCCTGCAAGGACGGGACCGGCAATATCTTCATGGGAATTAAAGATGAGCACTTCTTCAATGGAGTCCAGGAGTTGTTCGTTGAATTTGATGATTTTTTTCAGTTATACAATCAAAAGGACCTTGACAAAACTATCGTCAGTTCCTATTGTCTGTAAGTATTTTTTCTGTAAAGTCTTTAGCTCAGCTCGTTCATTGCATGTATAATTATCCTCACACTATATTATATGCAGATTGAAGATCATCGAATGCAGAAAACGACAAATCTATGACATGGGTTCATTAACACAAATACCATAAATGAACATACGTTAAAACACAACCCTCGCGAAATAGAGCAAAACTTGCTACGGGCGTTACTTGGATAACAAAACAGAAAGGAAATACTATTTCCTTACAACTTCCAGTGAGTGTTACTGTCTTGTACGTGCACATTCTGTTTCGCTTACTCGAGGTTAAATGTAATTGATGAGTTATGTGTGTGCGCAGTTTCCACTTTATTCTGCTAGCCATTCGGCCTGACGAGGGAGTAGTACTTGTCTTGGACTCGAGACGTAAAGATCCTAAGGAGTGGACGAACATGAGTGAAATGCTTCAAAAGTAAGTTAAATCATTATCGCACCATATCGGCAACTTTCGTTCATTTCCTGACATCAAGTAATCATTTTCTTTGCCGTGCAGGATTTGGAAAAAGTTCACCAACTAGGCTAGGGGTGTATGGAGAAAGGAGCTGCGATTTTCACACCCCAAAGTAAGTACTAGCTACTAGCTAGTACCGCACATCGTCTCTCATTGATTCTAGTTTCAATACCATTATCATGCTTGATTATCATTTTGATTGAACTCTATTCTCGTAAAGTGCTTGTGGCAGGCACCCGACACTAATTTATGTGCATACTACGTTTGCGAGTTCATTCGCCACTCGACCTCTTAGCGGGGCATATCTCCAGAACAATTTGAAGTACGTAAACAATATTCACATTTTAATTTTATTACCATCAATTGTGTTGAGTTTCATTCATATATATATTGACCCCCTTCTTTAAATTAGATCTGGTGGAAGCGGGACAAACTCCTACCAACTGATCGCATACGAGCAATTCAAGAGGAATTGGCGGGATTCTTTGTTGAGCATGTCATACCTAAAGACGGAGAATGCCATCGGGATATGAAATGCGATCTTGGTAAAGGATCGTAAGAGATGTTATATTGTATATATGCATGAACGTGTACTATATGTAATAGCGTCGAATAGATTTACGAAAACTTGTTGCATTGTTCGACCAAGCACGGAGAAAGAGAGGTCACTTCTCTCTATATATTGATCATGACGATGTTGTGTAATGGTTCCTTCATTGCTATATGTAGTAGCTAGCGTCGAGTTGAATGAAAAGCATAAAATAAAAATGGTAAACACAAAAAGAAAAGGGGAAACACAATATGAAACCCCTAAACCCTCCAAAACCCCAAAACCCCTCCTTTCAAAAAAAAAAACCCAGCGCCTGACAGGTGCTGACGCGTGGCTGCCTTTTAGTCCCGGTCGGTGTTACCAACCGGGACTAAAGGTCCTCCTGCCTGGGCACCCCACGGCGGCCATGTGGAGCTCCCTTAGTCCCGGTTTGTAAGCCAACCGAGACTAAAAGTGATGGGCATTAGTCCCGATCGTTTTGTCCCGGTTGCAGAACCGGGACTAAAGGCCCTCTGGAACCGGGACTGATGCCCTGTTTTCTACTAGTGTTCCTAGAAACAATCACATCAACATTAAGCTTTGACATTCCCAACGACGGGGCAACACATATGTTCCCGAGTCATGCTTCTCTTTGCTGGAACCGGACCATGAAGTGGAGAATCATCTGCCAAAGCCAAGTCGGAGATAAAGCTACTAATGAACATGTGTGTCAACATAGGCGATTGGAAGTCTGCCTTGTGTATGGCCTTCATTCGAGTGGAGAAAATCGCTCAAAGTGTAGCTATCACTCGGATGAACTCCACATATGATAATGAGGCCTTTAAAGAAAACAACCAACTTTTTTTTGAGCAAAGATAGCTAGCCTTTATTGATCATCAAGGATGTTTGTGGGTATTACAAGGGTGTCATGCGGAACGCCTAACCACAGGTGTCTCCCTACAGGCAGAGAGACACCATATCTAGCTAGCTTGTGGGCTTCAAAATTTCAATGCCTAGGTTCATAACTGAAAGTACAAGAATTAAAAACATTTGTAGTTTCGGAAATCTCTCTAATGATCCCTCCTTCTTCGTCTCCTGTCTTCAGTTTAATATGCATCATTGCTTGCTTGCAATCCGATGCTACACACAAATGTTGTAGTCCAAGATCTTGTGCCAACGCCTGAGCTTCCCTGCAAGCGACCGCCTCCAGTACCGCAGGTTCTAGAAGAACTTGGATCAAATAGTTGCCATCCCGATCCCTACAAATGGCTGTTGTAGTACCCGTGCCATGGTCCACCGATACACCTGCATCCACATTTATTTTCACAGTGCCCTCCGGAGGGGGTAACCAAACTTTCGCCGATGCACATCTTGGCATTGTTATCACATGTTGTTCTTTAGGCTGTTGTAGCTGGTCCAGTTCCGCAGTAAATCGAGTAAGTAATAGACGAGTGGACAGAGGGCTTTGCTTGATACCTTCATGTATACCACAAAGTTACAGTCATCCGGGTGAGCTCTTCATGGTTCAAAACATCAAACATTGAAAACAGACATCTTCTTGTTGAGGGCTCAGTCGTGGCAATCATGTGTTCCAGAAGCTCATCGTCAACAAGTGCCCACCCACAACGGGCCATGTTGCATTCTACTCCCTCCGTTCCTAAATATAAGTCCTTTTAGAGATTCAACTAAAGACTACATACAGATGTATATAGACATATTTTAGTGTGTAGATTCACTCATTTTGCTTTGTATGTAGTCTTTAGTGCAATCTCTAAAAAGACTTATATTTAGGTATAGAGGGAGTAGTAAGCTATGCCTCCAGGAGTCTTGGATGCCACCCACCGAACATAAGTCGCTTGTGGCCATGTTCCTATGTTTCCTGACATCCTCGGTAAGAATAGATTGTTGTGTAAGTCTTCACAAGAAGACTTTTATCTTGGCCGAAACTGTTACTCCCCATAAACTTTCCCAAGATTTTTCATTTGCTGCCGTGTTTGATGGTCCAGCACGCCGATCCAACCAGTCTTCTCTCTCTCTCTCTCTCTCTCTCTCTCTCTCTCTCTCTCTCTCTTTTTCTTTTGAGACTACTCTCAAATGCAGGACCAAACCGGCTCATGGGATCATCGCCCGGCTCACTCATTAGTGGTCGCACGCCACGGCCAGCCCAGCGCGACCCATGCGTATCGGCCCTATCCCTAACTGCCCAGCCCAGCCCAGCATGGCCGCACCGCCGTACGACGAACCCAGATCAAACGGGCAGCACGATGGACGACCCAGATGCACCTAGCCTACTGATAAAGCCAGGAAGTCCCCTCGCCCACGGCCTCCAGCCCTAGACCCTCCACTCCTCTCACCCGCCGCCATCCCCGTCCTCGCCGCATCTTCTCCCACGCGAAGACCGCCGCCGCGGACGCCCGTCAAGATGGTACGGCGAGGATAGATCGCAGCTTTTACCCCCTTCGATTTTTTCTCCGAATGTTTGCTCTTTCGTTTGATCCGAGACTTATGCATCTCCTGTGATCTAATCGGTCTGTCTTCTCGGTTGTGGAATCGGAGCAGGTGCTCCAGAACGACATCGACCTCCTCAACCCGCCGGCGGAGCTCGAGAAGCTCAAGCACAAGAAGAAGCGCCTCGTGCAGTCCCCCAACTCGTTCTTCATGGTACGTGCGCATCATCAGATCACGTAGGATCGATCCGGGGATTCCCGTTCCTCTGATTGCTCTCCTGGCCCGGCCTCTAATTGTGTTCTTGTCTTTGCGTTCCTTGTGTGCAGGATGTCAAGTGCCAGGGCTGCTTCAACATGTAAGAGCTTATGATCTCTTCTTTAGACTTGTGTTCCTAGTTAATATAGTAGTACACAGGAACATTAAGATGGTGGATTGGATTCTTGACTGGGGAACTTGATATTTGTAAAATTGCTAAGATTGATGATTTAGTTTGCTCTGCTTTAAGCATGCCCTAAAGGTTAGGTTTATGCACATAAAATTGCCTGCTGTATGAGAAAATATGTAGATTTAGGAACATGTGCATCTTGTACACCATGTTGTGGTTTGCTGATGTGATCTTCTCGCCTGTGCTAATGCTGCCGTTGGTACCGAACCTTAAGTTATTCTGTTTAATTTGCCAAGTTGGGTTAGTTTGCGTAGAATGTTGAGCTGATTACTAATTTCAAAGATCATTCCTCGTTGCCTCCTACAGTATAATGTTGTTTGCTTGGCCCTGACTTGTATTATACATATGCATCAACCAATTCCAGTTTATTCATTATGACTGAAGCTTGCTCTACTTCATTCACGTATCATATATCTGACTTCGTATTGCCTTGATCACAGAACGACTGTGTTCAGCCACTCTCAGACCGTGGTGGTGTGCCCTGGCTGCCAGACGGTGCTCTGCCAACCCACCGGAGGAAAGGCGAGGCTCACCGAGGGATGCTCCTTCCGCCGGAAGGGCGACTAAGTTGCACGCCTGTTTATGGGAAAATGAAACCCTGCTGAACGTTACTTTTCAAGTACTCCTTAGTTATCCCCGATGTGTACTGGTCAAATTTTGTTAATTATGCTTGCCCGTTTGCCAGCCTGAACGTTGTAGCAACGTGTTCTATGTCATGCACTTCTGAGTCGCCTGTTGTTGGTTCTTCTGTTTGTCTGGCTACCTGGCGACTCCAAGTTCCGTTATGATGATTTAGTTCTTGTTCTGTACTACTACTGGCCTTCTGCATCCTCTTAACGGTTTTCAAAGTCCGGTATGTATGCTGTCATATCCTGTGTCTGATCAAATATCCTCTATTTAGAAGGTGAAGAAGATGAGCAATGTAGCCTGAGAATGTGCTAATAGCCGCAACGTAAGCATGTACGTAGTGTATACCTATTCATTGAGGATGTGGGGGTGCACAGCAAATGGCCTGGATCATAGGTCATGAACGTGAAGATCTCAATCTGATGGATGTAGCTGGAGTTGGGAACTCAGAGCTGGACCTGACCCATTTGAGACGCAGTGAGTTGTTTAGGTGTGGCCAAACGCTACTTCAGTAATTATAAAGGTGTCTTCTGGGCATGTTGTGGATCCACCTGCAAGGCATGGTCGATCAAGACAGGATCTTACCCCTCTAACGGAGAGGTATCTCTAGACCGTCTCAGAGTGATCAGATCAAGGAAGGCATGGCCGTGCAATTGATGTTAACAGTTAACCTCATCAGGGATCTGATTCACAGGTTAAGAACTGAGGACGAAACTACCCAACATGGATGGCAAGTTCTCGCCTTGGGCTTTATAAAGTACTTATATCATAAGGCGAGGGGATTGGACATACGACACATTGAGAGGATTGTCTGAACTATTTTGTGGGGCTTGGGAGCTGGCACGTCTTGCTAGAGTTCGTTACTAGTTATTGCGCGAGTTTGAGTTGGCCAGGCGCGAGTTGATGAACTCGGCACTAGAGCGCCAACCCATTGGCGCAAGTATGGAGTTACTCGGCTATCAGGCCGAGTAAGAATTACTCGGAATATTCCTCATGTCCAAGTCGTCATGACCCTGTGGGATCACACACTTCAAGATATATGCTACCAGCTTGGATAAGAGTCAGTGGATTACAAGAATTGAAATCCATATGGGCCTCAAGGATTGAGCCCACATAGGGGCAACTATATAAAAGGTGGAGTGCACGAGATTAAGGCACGCGAGAGATAACCAGTTTTGGGGATCCACTCTAGGGTTTTGAGAAACCCTCCAATTGTTGCCGGCGTCTCTTTTCTTCGTCCAGCATAGAATACCTCAAGAGTTCAAGACTTAGGCGATGGATTTTGAAGACTTCGTCAAGTTACCTTGTGAAGAGCAAAGTCTTGTCTCTGTGTACATGCCTTGTTTGATCAAGGAGAGTCATGTAAATGCCTAACTTTGAAGTTGATCGTCATTAGAGGGTGAAAATGGTCCACAATTGATGTTTGAGTCATCTTTAATTTTTTATATCTATATATAGACCGGTTCCTTGTGGAAGCATTTTATGTTTTCCCTGGCTAATTATGAGTAACTAGGGATGTTTGGTTAGAGAACAGTTAATCTTACTCGTGACCCTACTTAGTCCTGCCAAGCGTATAATTGGCAAATCATCCAGGTCAAGTCAAGCGACCAACTATGGTCAAACAAGGTATGGAGGAAAAAGAATAAGACTAAGTCAAAGAAATAGTTAATGGAAAAGAGGCCAAGTCAATAAGGAAGGCGAAGAAAAGAAACCCTCCATGGTGGATGGATGAGAGGGATTGGTTCACCATGAGCTATGGACTCACCTTCTCTCCTAGTCCATCATGGAATTATGGATCAAAGATTACCTCCATTACCCCACCCACCCGTGATTTCATTACCGTTTTGTACAGACCATTGTAGCTGTGGCACCCCGGCTCAGTGAACCGGATTACCAGTGTTTCCAACCCAGAGATCATGTCTTCTGGAAACACACAACAACTTGGAACAGAATAGAACTGAACTTTATTTATAAACTTCGGGTACAAGCTCATATTTTACATCGATAGCGAGGCCAAAGGCACACCTGGTGCTATGACAATATCTACATTATTTATGAAACATAGCGGGCCTCGAAACTACTAGGGAAACTCTATGGCGTAGCGGAACATAGCGGAAACTCCATCCACAGAGACACTGCTGGGACACAGCCTAGTTAGCGTAGCACGAACCATCGGGACCTCCGTCCTTGGCTTCTCCTGCATCTGGCATGATACGCCAGGTGAGTACTTTGAATGTACTCGCAAGCTCACGACAACCAAGTAATGCAGCAAACAATAGCATGGCAATCAACATGTTAAATTCTTAGTTGATTCACTTACTGTCATCAGTTACCAACTTAATCTCTTTCGGGTTGTCCCACAACCCTCGGAATACTCATAAGCCATCGAGTACTTCCGAACACAAGACGAGTTCTTCCATCATTATTATCACTGTTACGGTTGACCACCTAGTGAAGTCTGGACGGGCTGTCCAATACCGTGGATGCGGCTATTCGAATAGATTTTACACTCTGCAGAGGTTGCGCACTTTACCCACACCATGAAGCACCTGGCCTCGTGATTCCATTCGGGTGGACCAGCGTTGCTCCAACGAAACCTGCTTGACCCGTGACTCTCCCATCGTACCACCGGCATTCATCCTCCCCCAGAGTCCTGCCCTGGGTGGCCTCTGTGTCACCTCGTGACACCTGCCACCGTCGTGGCCAAACTAAACTATCCCAAACGGGGACTTCAGCACAAAACTCATATGGGCTCACAGGGTTATCGCGGCCTACCTGATCAGGGTAGCACGCACGCATAACCCTCCCTGTCTGGAGGTACCGGTGAAAGAGCACGGAGCCAGACCAAGTCAAGGCCGTCCCATACCGGCAAATGTGGTTGCACGGATAAGCCCGGACAGGTGACTCAAGATCAACCAACTAAGTTCATTTAGCAAACATAGTAATTTATCACAATACTTAGGATGGCAGCAACTAGGCATTTAAATTAATTACTATGAATTATTATATAGCAAATAAATGGAAGTATTCATATGAATATGCAATGCTATTGAAATGCTTCATGAAATGGGTGTCCTGGCTTGCCTTGCTCTGTTGGGTTGCCCAAAAACTCCTGGTCTTCAAATGCACCAAAGTTTCCCTCTGAAAATATTTTAAAATAACCAACGAAAATGTCACATAACACATTTCTGTTCACCAGAAATTCTGTGAGTCAGAGAAAAATACCAAAATTTATCAGCAAATAAAGGGGCTCAAGACAAACTCAATGCAAAAAGAATCAATTGATTTGAACTTATGGTTAAAAAGATATAGTTGGTCAAATTTTCTAGTCAAAACTGGAATTTAAAAAGAAAATCGAAAACCTCTCAGCGGGCCACGTCGATGGTGTAAACGCCGAAGGCGCCTCCACTTAAAATGGTTCGGGCGCGCTCGCGGGTCGCTGACAGGTGGGGTCCTCGTCGATTTAAAGAAAGGGAAGAGGGGAAGAGAGGCTAGGCGGCTCACCGGCGACGCTACTCCGGTGGGGAGACGACGGCGGGGCTGGGAGTTGGCAGGGATGAGTCGGGCGCGAGGAGACGAGGCCGTAGGTACCCGCAGCTTAGTCGGAGACGGCCGGATGGCGGCGCCCCCTTCTTCTCCGGCGGGTGGCAGCTACGGGTGTCGTCGTCGGCGATTCCGGCAGCGGTTCGACTAGGAAAGAGGTCGTGGAGCACCAGGGGAATGCCCTGAGCTCGTGGGTGGGGTCGGGCAGAGCTGGGGTTGAGTGGAACGGCGAGGCGGCTGGGCTCGGGGGCGGCGGATCTCCGGCGAGGTTCGAGGCCAGAGGGCCTCTCGGCCGTGGCTCGCTGCTCGGGAGGGCGATTGGGAGGTGGAGGAGTGGGGTGAGGAGCTCGGAGGGCTGGGCATGGCCTTTTATAGGCAGGGGCGGAGCTCGGGCGAGCTCTCTGGAACCTGGCGGAGCTCGGCCACGTCGCCGGAGCAAGTACGGCGAGGTGGCTGTCGCGGGGCAGGGCGAAGTGATGGAGGAGGGCAGAGCATTAAATGAGCGAGGCGACGACTCGCGAGGAAAACGACGGCCAACTCACCTACTGTGGCCGCACGGGTGCAACAGTGGCCGTGTGAGGTGGTGGCCGGCGGGAGCGATTCCGTCGTGGGGAAGGGTCTAGGGCAGCCAAGTGGACGGAGGGGAGCTTGTCGGCGCAAGCGGACACCGTACGGCTACGCGGTCGTCGGCCTCCGACGAGACCCGAGCCTGCCGGCGCCCAGAGCGCGGTTTTGGCAGGGCTAGCTACGCGGTCACCGTGTGCACAGGCACACGCGGCGCTTGCTTGCCTGCCAGGCCGTGTCTGGTGCGTCGTTCTTGCACCCTGGAACTCTCTCGTGGCACTAGCTCGCCCAGAGACCCACTGAGATGAAGCGTAGCATCATCAACAGATTGCTGGCAAAAACTTGGTGAGGTTCTAGAGAAGAGATGAGATGGAGATACAATCAATAGAGATGTCTGGAGTTATCTGTATTGGAAGGACTACAAGCTGGCCAAATTTGAGAGACTTTCATCAAGTTTTGAACCTAGTTCATGTGCAACTGCTGTTACTGGACCAGAAACAAGATGAGCTTGAGGCACTCATATAGATGATCTCCTGATGATGAAAATTGGTGGAGGGAGGTCATTTGGTAGTGCCCACATGCCATAAAAATTTCAGAGCAATTGGGCATCTCTAGCTAGTACTCCCTTCACAGAGGTTTGGAATGAGCAGAAACTTGTCAGAATTTTGCTGCTAAAAGTTTGTACTGGACAAGATGATATTTTTGGATATTGTGGCTAGATAGGATCCCTAATATCTCAGGAAATTTATTTGGAATTTCCTGATCATCAGAGCTATAGGTTGCTTCACAACCCATAGTGATGACATATTTTCCCAAAGGAAGAAAATAAATTATTGAAAAAGATTAAATATTGGGAATTGATCCAAGAGAGATGTGGAAAGGTTTTGGCAAGGTGTTGAGGGTTTTGGGTTACTTGGGAAAAGATTCAAGGATTCATAAGCCCATAGTTGAGTGAAAAACCAACCAAAATGCAAATAAAACCAAAAAGATTTCGAAAAGAAAAAGTTGCCAAAAACCAGGGTGTCACAAACCTACCCCCCTTAGGATGAATCTCGTCCTCGAGATTCGGTTGCTCAGGGAACAGGTACGGGTATGCGGATCTTAGGAAATCTTCTCTTTCCCAGGTAGCCTCTTCCTCAGTATGGTGCTCCCATAGTACCTTGTAAAACTTGATCACCTTACTCCTGGTAGTCCTTTCCATTTCATCCAAGATTCTGATAGGTTTCTCTTCGTAGTTCAGATCCTTAGCCAGTTCTAGCTCTCTCATATCTGCCTGCTTGATCGGTGGTGCAATGCACTTTCTTAACTGTGATATGTGGAACACATCGTGAATATCAGATAACTCCGGTGGTAGTTCCAACTGATATGCTACCCTGCCTTTCCTAGCAATTACTGGAAAGGGACCGATGTATCTTGGTGCAAGCTTTCCCCGGGTATGAAACCTCTTTACTCCCTTCATGGGGGTTACTCGAAGGTAAGCATATTCTCCGGGCTCAAAAGTCACTTCTCGGTGCTTTGGGTCATAGTAGCTCTTTTGGCGGGACTTGGCTGCTCGAAGACGCTCCTGAATATCCTTGACCTACTTCTCAGCCTCGAGCATCAAGTCCGTGCCAAAGATACGGCTATCTCCTGTCTGGGACCAATTCAATGGGGTGCGGCACTTCCGCCCATATAGTGCTTCAAATGGTGACATCTTGAGACTTGACTGATAACTGTTGTTATAAGAAAATTCCGCATAGGGTAGACTATCTTCCCATTTGGGTCCATGGGAGAGAGCACATGACCGAAGCATATCTTCCAGTATCTGGTTCACTCGTTCAGTCTGTCCATCTGTCTGCGGATGGTACGCCGTGCTATGCTTCAGCATGGTTCCCAAGGCTTGGTGCAATCGCAACCAGAATGCTGAGGTGAATAGGGAGCCCCTATCTGAGGTGATAGACTTGGGTACTCCATGGAGACTGACTATCCGGGACATGTAAAGTTGTGCAAGCTGGTGTGCGTTAAAAGTGGTCTTTACCGGAATAAAGTGAGCTACTTTCGTGAGTATATCCACAATGACCCAGATAGCATCATTGCCTCTTGTTGACTTGGGTAGTCCAACAATGAAGTCCATACATATGTCGTCCCACTTCCACTGGGGAACCGGTAAAGGTTACAGTAGCCCAGTGGGTTTCTGGTGTTCAGCCTTGACTTTGTTGCAGATGTCACAGTAGGCGACATAGTATGCTACATCCCTTCGCATTCCTGGTCACCAAAAGGTTTCTCTCATATCCTGATACATCTTTGTGCCTCCCAGGTGGATAGAGTACGCGGACTCATGGGCTTCTCTAAGTATTCGTTGTCTCAGATTATTCTGATCGGGCACGCATATCCGTTTCTCAAACCACAAGGTGCCTTGGTCATCCACACGGAAGGACTTGGCCTTCCCTTTCGGAATCAGCTCCTTGATCTCTTTTATTCCTTCATCTGGTTTTTGAGCTTCTTTAATTTCTTCCATGAGTGTTGGAGTAATTTCCAAGGTATCCGGGGTAATTGGGCCGCATAGCACCATATTGAGCTTAGCGAACTCTTCTTGTAACCTTGGATGAATACTTCCAATTAGTGCGTTCACCGTGCCTTGTTTTCTGCTGAGAGCATCAGCGACTACATTAGCCTTTCCCGGATGATAGTTTATTCCAATGTCATAATCCTTGACCAATTCAAGCCATCTTCGCTGTCGGAGGTTCAAGTCCGGCTAAGTGAAAATATATTTGAGACTCTTGTGGTTTGTATATATTTCACATCGTTGCCCAATAAGGTAATGCCTCCAAATTTTTAAGGCATGAACCACGGCTGCTAATTCCAGATCATGTGTGGGGTAGTTTTGTTCGTGAGGTCGTAGCTGTCTGGATGCATATGCTACAACCTTTCCTTCTTGCATTAACACGCAGCCGATTCCACGTCTGGAAGCATCGCAATATATATCAAAGCTCTTGTGGATGTCTGGAAGAACTAATACAGGTGCTGTAGTTAGCCTTGTCTTTAGCTCTAGGAAGCTGCTGTCACACTCCGCCTTCCAGACAAACCTTTGATTTTTCTTTAGCAATTCTATCAGTGGCTTAGCTATCTTGGAGAAGCCTTCTATGAAACGACGGTAATAGCCTGCCAATCCCAGAAAGCTACGGACTTCGGTCACCGAGGCTGGTGTCTTCCAATTCAGTACTGCAGTTACTTTGCTGGGGTCGACGGCTACTCCTTGTTCTGACAGAATATGCCCCAGAAATCCCACCTCTTTTAGCCAAAATTCGCATTTACTGAACTTGGCATACAGACGATGGGTCCTTAATCTTTCCAGTACAGCACGGAGGTGTTGTTTATGCTCTTCTTCATCCTTGGAATATATCAGGATATCATCGATGAACACCACCACGAATTTGTCCAGGAAATCCATGAAGACCTTGTTCATCATGCTCATGAAATAAGCTGGAGCATTCGTCAGTCCAAACAACATGACTGTAAACTCATACAGACCATATCGGGTGGTGAAAGCTGTCTTGGGTATATCCTCTTTTCTGATTTTTAGCTGATGATACCCGGTTCGGAGGTCAATCTTGGAGAATACATGTGCTCCGTTCAGCTGGTCGAACAAATCATCAATGCGAGGGAGCGGGTACTTATTCTTGATGGTGACCTCATTTAGCTGGCGATAGTCTACGCACATTCGTAGACTTCCATCTTTCTTCTTGACAAACAGTACGGGTGATCCCCATGGCGAAATGCTTGGGCGAATATACCCTTTCTGTAACAGTTCATCCAACTGCTTCTTTAATTCCACCAGCTCTGGGCTCGGCATACGATAGTATTTCTTATAGATCGGGGCAGTACCGGGAATCACCTCAATTGCAAACTCTAATTCCCGGTCAGGTGGCATCCCTGGTAGTTCCTCGGGAAATACATCCGGAAATTCGCAAACTACCGGAATCAAGTTCATATCCGTACCGGTAGTGTGGTATGCCATTCCCTTTCTTGACATCATCTTGCTGGCAAGGAATTGGACTGTTTGTCCTGCCGGATTAACTAGTGTCACTGTCCTGGTGGCACAGTTGATGCACACCTGATGTGGTGTCAATCAGTCCATCCCCAGTATTACATCCAATCCAGGGGATTCAATGGCAACAAGTGTAGCTGGAAATTTAACTCCATGTATCGAAATTTCCAGACCTTTATATATCAGATTTGTTCTGAGCAGGGAGCCAGGGGATTGTACCACCATGATTTTATCCAAAAACGAAGGAGAAAATTTGTGCAGGGTGGCAAAACTCCGTGAAATAAACGAATGGGAAGCCCCAGAATCAAATAAAATTACTCAGGTATGTCGTTAACGGAAAACATACCAAGGACTACCTCTGGAGCTTCGCATGCTTCCTCAGCGGAGATATGATGGACGCGTCCGTGGCAGAAGTTATGATTGGGGCGACGTCCAATAGTGTTGACATGCGGCTTGAAGTCGGAGGATGGCTTCTCGTTATTGGCGGGGCACTGTTTGGAGTAGTGTCCGCTTTGGCCGCAAGTAAAGCAAGTATTATTGCGGCGGCAGTCCTCTATCACTGGCTGTTTACCGAAGGTCTTATTCTGGCTAACCGTCTTATTGTTGTTGTTGCCATTGCTCCATGTGGGCTTGTATTCAGATGGGCATGGCTGCCAGGTGCGTGGCTTCTGCACAAACTGCTCACAATTATCCTTCTTGGGTTCAAACTTCCGCTTGTGGTCATCATATCCGGACTTATGCTCTCGTTCAGCTATGAAAGCCTTGTTCACCAAAGTCTGGAAGTCCGGAAAGTCCAGCATACAGAGCTGACAACGGAGGGCATGATTCAGTCCTCCTAGGAATCGATCTATCTTCCTTTCTTCGGTGGACACGTCATGGGTAGAGTACCGTGCCAGATTGTTGAACTTGTTCAGATACTCCCCCACGGACATATTTCCTTGTGTAAGAGCAAGGAACTCCCTTTGCTTCACCTTCATTATGCATGTAGGGATATGATACTTGCGGAATAGCTCCTTGAACTTCTCCCAGGAAATATCTTCTTCAGAAGGCCACATTGTTTTTGTGTTGTCCCACCATATAGCTGCTGCCCCTTCTAGGTAGTGAGTGACAAAAGGAACCTTATCTGATTCTTCACAGCGGGCTATGTCTAGCTTCTTTTCCATGGTCCTCAGCCAATCATCAGCTTCTATAGGATCCACAGCTTGACCGAAACTGGGTGGCTTGGTGTGCTGAAAGTCAGACAACTTAGAATGTGTTCCATTGTGGTTGTTATTCTGGCCCACCATAGCCTGCATACTTTTCAAATATTCCATGGGATCCTGGTTTCTTTTCTCTTCAAACATCCTCATGATCTGATCAGTGGTCAGTGCTTGAGGTGGTGGAGGTGGTAAGTCTTCTGGTGGTTGTCCTGCTTGTCTGGCGGATCGACGAACGGGGGTTCCATCGCCGCCTTGGCTACTAGCTCTCTTCATCCTAAATTTGTTCCCATTGTAAGATACCGAATCGATGAGCAACATCCATAAGGGAAACACAGTAATATGACACCAGAAAGAAAATGCACGACAAAGGCGAATACAGCAAACAACATAATTATACAAGATAACCCAACATCATACATGGCAAGCTAGTAGGGGGATATCATGGCTAGACTGCTCATGATGGTAGTGGTACAGAACTGGTGCCATCTACACTCACAATGCCAACGGTTAGTAGAACAATAAATCATGATGCATGCTATGCAACAATCAAATGCAGCAAGCAAGATGCACACTCAAGGCTATACACTAATCGTGCTTCTAGCGCGGGTTAACTAGGGTGTCCTACAGTCAGCGCGGCTCTGATACCAAGCGTTGTGGCACCCCAGCTCAGTGAAGCGGATTACCAGTGTTTCCAACCCAGAGATCATGTCTTCTGGAAACACACAACAACTTGGATCAAAACAAAACTGAACTTTATTGATAAACTTCGGGTACAAGCTCATATTTTACATCGATAGCGAGGCCAAAGTCACACCTGGTGCTATGACAATATCTACACTATTTATGAAACATAGCGGGCCTCGAAACTACTAGGGAAACTCGATGGCGTAGCGGAACATAGCGGAAACTCCATCCACAGAGACACTGCTGGGACACAGCCTAGTTAGCGTAGCACGAACCATCGGGACCTCCGTCCTTGGCTTCTCCTGCATCTGGTATGATACGCCAGGTGAGTACTTTGAATGTACTCGCAAGCTCACGACAACCAAGTAATGCAGCAAACAATAGCATGGCAATCAACATGTTAAATTCTTAAGTGATTCACTTACTGTCATCAGTTACCAACTTACTCTCTTTCGGGTTATCCCACAACCTTCGGAATACTCATAAGCGATCGAGTACTTCCGAACACAAGACGAGTTCTTCCATCATTATTATCACTGTTACGGTTGACCACCTAGTGAGGTCTCGACGGGTTGTCCAATACCGTGGACGCGGCTATTCGAATAGATTTTACACTCTGCAGAGGTTGCGCACTTTACCCACCTCATCAGGGATCTGATTCACAGGTCAAGAACTGAGGACGAAACCACCCAACATGGATGGCAAGTTCTCGCCTTGGGCTTTATAAAGTACTTATATCATAAGGCGAGGGGATTGGACATACGACACATTGAGAGGATTGTATGAACTATTTTGTGGGGCTTGGGAGCTGGCATGTCTTGCTAGAGTTCGTTACTAGTTATTGCGCGAGTTTGAGTTGGCCTGGCGCGAGTTGATGAACTCGGCACTAGAGCGCAACCCATTGGCGCAAGTATGGAGTTACTCGGCTATCAGGCCGAGTAAGAATTACTCGGAATATTCCTCATGTCCAAGTCGTCATGACCCTGTGGGATCACACACTTCAAGATATATGCTACCAGCTTGGATAAGAGTCAGTGGATTACAAGAATTGAAATCCATATGGGCCTCAAGGATTGAGCCCACATAGGGGCAACTATATAAAAAGTGGAGTGCACGAGATTAAGGCACGCGAGAGATAACCAGTTTTGGGGATCCACTCTAGGGTTTTAAGAAACCCTCCAATTGTTGCCGGCGTCTCTTTTCTTCGTCCAGCGTAGAATACCTCAAGGGTTCAAGACTTAGGCGATGGATTTTGAAGACTTCGTCAAGTTACCTTGTGAAGAGCAAAGTCTTGTCTCTGTGTACATGCCTTGTTTGATCAAGGAGAGTCATGTAAATGCCTAACTTTGAAGTTGATCGTCATTAGAGGGTGAAAATGGTCCACAATTGATGTTTGAGTCATCTTTAATTTTTTATATCTATATATAGACCGGTTCCTTGTGGAAGCATTTTATGTTTTCCCTGGCTAATTATGAGTAACTAGGGATGTTTGGTTAGAGAACAGTTAATCTTACTCGTGACCCTACTTAGTCCTGCCAAGCGTATAATTGGCAAATCATCCAGGTCAAGTCAAGTGACCAACTATGGTCAAACAAGGTATGGAGGAAAAAGAATAAGACTAAGCCAAAGAAATAGTTAATGGAAAAGAGGCCAAGTCAATAAGGAAGGCGAAGAAAAGAAACCCGCCATGGTGGATGGATGAGAGGGATTGGTTCACCATGAGCTATGGACTCACCTTCTCTCCTAGTCCATCATGGAATTATGGATCAAAGATTACCTCCATTACCCCACCCACCCGTGATTTCATTACCGTTTTGTACAGACCATTGTAGCTGTGGCACCCCGGCTCAGTGAACCGGATTACCAGTGTTTCCAACCCAGAGATCATGTCTTCTGGAAACACACAACAACTTGGAACAGAATAGAACTGAACTTTATTTATAAACTTCGGGTACAAGCTCATATTTTACATCGATAGCGAGGCCAAAGGCACACCTGGTGCTATGACAATATCTACATTATTTATGAAACATAGCGGGCCTCGAAACTACTAGGGAAACTCGATGGCGTAGCGGAACATAGCGGAAACTCCATCCACAGAGACACTGCTGGGACACAGCCTAGTTAGCGTAGCACGAACCATCGGGACCTCCGTCCTTGGCTTCTCCTGCATCTGGCATGATACGCCAGGTGAGTACTTTGAATGTACTCGCAAGCTCACGACAACCAAGTAATGCAGCAAACAATAGCATGGCAATCAACATGTTAAATTCTTAAGTGATTCACTTACTGTCATCAGTTACCAACTTACTCTCTTTCGGGTTGTCCCACAACCCTCGGAATACTCATAAGCCATCGAGTACTTCCGAACACAAGACGAGTTCTTCCATCATTATTATCACTGTTACGGTTGACCACCTAGTGAGGTCTGGACGGGCTGTCCAATATCGTGGACGCGGCTATTCGAATAGATTTTACACTCTGCAGAGGTTGCGCACTTTACCCACACCATGAAGCACCTGGCCTAATGATCCCATTCGGGTGGACCAGCGTTGCTCCAACGAAACCTGCCTGACCCGTGACTCTCCCATCGTACCACCGGCATTCATCCTCCCCCGGAGTCCTGCCCTGGGTGGCCCCTATGTCACCTCGTGACACCTGCACCGTCGTGGCCAAACTAAACTGTCCCAAACGGGGACGCCGAAACAAAACTCATCTGGGCTCACAGGGTTATCGCCGCCTACCTGATCAGGGTAGCACACACGCATAACCCTCCCTGTCTGGAGGTACCGGTGAAAGAGCACGGAGCCAGACCAAGTCAAGGCCGTCCCATACCGGCAAATGTGGTTGCACGGATAAGCCCGGACAGGTGCCTCAAGATCAACCAACTAAGTTCATTTAGCAAACATAGTAATTTATCACAATACTTAGGATGGCAGCAACTAGGCACTTAAATTATTTACTATGAATAATTATATAGCAAATAAATGGAAGTATTCATATGAATATGCAATGCTATTGAAATGCTTCATGAAATGGGTGTCCTGGCTTGCCTTGCTCTGTTGCGTTGCCCAAAAACTCCTGGTCTTCAAATGCACCAAAGTTTCCCTCTGGATTTTTTTTAAAATAACCAAGGAAAATGTCACATAACACATTTCTGTTCACCAGAAATTCTGTGAGTCAGAGAAAAATACCAAAATTTATCAGCAAATAAAGGGGCTCAAGACAAACTCAATGCAAAAAAGAATCAATTGATTTGAACTTATGGTTAAAAAGATATAGCTGGTCAAAGTTTCTGGTCAAAACTGAAATTTAAAAAGAAAATCGAAAACCTCTCAGCGGGCCACGTCGATGGCGTAAACGCCGAAGGCGCCTCCACTTAAAACGGTTCGGGCGCGCTCGCGGGTCGCTGACAGGTGGGGTCCTCGTCGATTTAAAGAAAGGGGAGAGGGGAACAGAGGCGAGGCGGCTCACCGGCGACGCTACTCCGGTGGGGAGATGACGGCGGGGCTGGGAGTTGGCGGGGATGAGTCGGGCGCGAGGAGACGAGGCCGTAGGTACCCGCAGCTTAGTCGGAGACGGCCGGACGGCGGCACCCCCTTCTTCCCCGGCGGGTGGCAGCTACGGGTGTCGTCGTCAGCGGCGATTCCGGCAGCAGTTCGACTGGGAAAGAGGTCATGGAGCACCAGGGGAATGCCCTGAGCTCGTGGGTGGGGTCGGGCAGAGCTGGGGTTGAGTGGAACGGCGAGGTGGCTGGGCTCGGGGGCGGCGGATCTCCGGCGAGGTTCGAGGCCCGAGGGCCTCTCGGCCGTGGCTCACTGCTCGGGGGGCGATTGGGAGGTGGAGGAGTGGGGTGATGAGCTCGGAGGGCTGGGCATGGCCTTTTATAGGCAGGGGCGGAGCTCGGGCGAGCTCGCTGGAACCTAGCGGAGCTCGGCCACGTCGCCGGAGCAAGTACGACGAGGTGGCTGTCGCGGGGCAGGGCGAAGTGATGGAGGAGGGCAGAGCATTAAATGAGCGAGGTGACGGCTCGCGAGGAAGACGACGGCCAGCTCACCTACTGTGGCCGCACGGGTGCAACAGTGGCCGTGTGCGGTGGTGGCCGGCGGGAGCAATTCCATCGTGGGGAAGGGTCTAGGGCAGCCAAGTGGACGGAGGGGAGCTTGTCGGCGCAAGCGGACACCGTACGGCTACGCGGTCGTCGGCCTCCGACGAGACCCGAGCCTGCCGGCGCCCAGAGCGCGGTTTTGGCAGGGCTAGCTACGCGGTCACTGTGTGCATAGGCACACGCGGCGCGAGCTAGCCTGCCAGGCCGTGTCTGGTGCGTCGTTCTTGCACCCTGGAACCCTCTCGTGGCACTAGCTCGCCCAGAGACCCACTGAGATGAAGCGTAGAATCATCAACAGATTGCTGGCAGAAACTTGGTGAGGTTCTAGAGAAGATATGAGATGGAGATACAGTCAATAGAGATGTCTGGAGTTATCTGTATTGGAAGGACTACAAGCTGGCCAAATTTGAGACTTTCATCAAGTTTTGAACCTAGTTCATGTGCAACTGCTGTTACTGGACCAGAAACAAGATGAGCTTGAGGCACTCATATAGATGATCTCCTGATGATGAAACTTGGTGGAGGGAGGTCATTTGGTAGTGCCCACATGCCATAAAAATTTCAGAGCAATTGGGCATCTCTAGCTAGTACTCCCTTCACAGAGGTTTGGAATGAGCATAAACTTGTCAGAATTTTGCTGCTAAAAGTTTGTACTGGACAAGATGATATTTTTGGATATTGTGGCTAGATAGGATCCCTAATATCTCAGGAAATTTATTTGGAATTTCCTGATCATCAGAGCTATAGGTTGCTTCACAACCCATAGTGATGACATATTTTCCCAAAGGAAGAAAATAAATTATTGAAAAAGATTAAATATTGGGAATTGACCCAGGAGAGATGTGGAAAGGTTTTGGCAAGGTGTTGAGGGTTTTGGGTTACTTGGGAAAAGATTCAAGGATTCATAAGCCCATAGTTGAGTGAAAAACCAACCAAAATGCAAATAAAACCAAAAAGATTTCGAAAAGAAAAAGTTGCCAAAAACCAGGGTGTCACAGTAGCTTTACCACGGTGCCAGGTGCTATACTAATGTTTTTATCAGTGGATTTGATGAAACTACTATTCCTAGCATTGCTATCGGTTGGTATTGTTGCCAGGGTTAAACTACCAATGCCGGTAAATCTTTTAATTAGTTATGTACAAAGAATCATACATAAGAGGAGGAATGAAGTTTCATGTAGTTTCCACTGGAACAAAGGGAGGATGGAGATTTCACGGCAAATCGGGACAAAGTCGATGAGGGGTCAACAAAGAAAATATCAGAAAGGAAGAATTGCTTTGTATGGTCGTGTTAACATATAATCTCTTTTGACACAAATAAGGTTATTTTCCCCTCTCAATTGAGAGCTAAAGGTAGAGCCTACAGGTGTGGTGTAGCTACATAAGCCTGTGGTAACCTTATAGTCTACATAAGCCCTGTAGGTATGTAACTCATTCACCACTTGAATGAAATCACGGGGACGAGAGACTTATCAGCTGCTGGGCCAACCGTGGAGCAGGTTAAAGAACTCCTTCGTACTTTCGAGGAGTTTAGGGTTAGATGTGTGCGACGTACTGCGAATAAAGTCGCAGCTTGTTTACTGGGGAGGGCTGCTTGAATAAACTATGTAAGACTTGGGTTCAGGTACCATCGAAGTTTGCATACATGGGGGTGGCCCCGGACTGTATCGCTAATATAGCAGCAATTTCCACTGAAAAAAAAGAATGAAATCACGGGGATAGCACTGCAACTCCCAAACATGTCCAAAGAACTCTAAGGTCAAGTTGTAGGTGTCTCGTATGATTTGACCAGATGTAGAGGAAAAGAAAATTTGAAGAGGGTGCCGAGAAGTCCCGTACGACTAACCCGCACTCCATTGAGTACTGGGAAACACTTACTAGCTGCAATCTGATAGGAGATGTAGGAGATGATTGTCGGACCAGTCAACAACCGTCCGTTCAATTTAATCTGACGCTCACAGATTTTGCTTCATATGTAAAATAAATAAATAAATAACCAGCCAACTGTCGTTCGTTCAATTTAATCTGACGCTCACAGAGTTTGCTTCATATGTAAAGAAAAAAGAAAAGGAAATCCTGTCGGCCAGGAATTAATCCTCCACAACCCCCGCACATAACCTATCCCTAATCTCACGCCCCCATATCCCTCAGGGGATTGGATGATTTGCCCCACTTTACAAGGGGTTGGATAATTTGCCCCAGGGTTGTTTCAATGACCAGTGGCCCTGGCCCCACCTGGCAGCCTCTGGGGGTGGGGGGTGGGGGATTATCAAATGAAGAAGTAAAGTCGGACAAAAGATCCAATTTCTCCATATCCCTCCTGATTTTGCTCGCCGCCAACCACATGCACCGCCCGAGCTCTTCCACCTTGCACGGTCAAGCCCCCCTTGCTCAGATCCCCTTCTACCCAAGCCTCACACGCACCCGCCTCCATGTTCCTTCATTGTCGAGCAGCACAATCACCTCACCGGCCCCTTCTCCTCCTCACCACATCCCATCTGATGCCACCCGCTCGACATCGTGGGTGAGCTGCCCCGACATTAGGGAGTCGAGCCCCCCATCCTCATCGATTGAATCGGTAGCAGGAGTAGCACCGGCCAGTCGGAGAACTTGGGGTTTATTCTAGCTATTCGAAGAGTCCCATCTCGAAATCTAAGGTATTATACTACATCGATCACCCATGATTTTTTAATTTTTAATTGGAACCCCTAAGCATCCATAGTGTTGCTACATTGTATTTTTTCTTGCAATTTCATTGTCTATCAAATACTCATTGTTATTTATGTGACCCGTAGCTATCTATTGTTTCAGTGCTTCGAATGTAGGTGAGAACTGTTGAGATAAAATTATTTCATTGCTTCCTGTATATGGAGCTTTCACAAATATGCATCCACAGTTGGCGGCAATTTTTTTGTATCATTTCAAAAATTAATGCTTCCACCTACAATAATAATGCACCCTTTGCATTATTTTCCAGTTTCACACATGGCTGCTTCTACACTGTAAACAATTAATTAGGGCCATCTAGAAAATTGATTTCATTTATCATCACTCATCAGTAAAATTGAGTGTATTTTGAAAGTTGGCAACACATCATCATCTTGCTATCAAGCTCAGTTTGTCACCCATTACCAATTGCCCATGCTTCATACAAAGATTAGTTATTCCATGTAATGTTACCCATCAACCTTGTACGATTTTCCATGTTTCTAACCAAGGTGCTTCTACTTAGTAAACATTAAGTTCAGTTATGCTAGAAAATTGCTTCCAATTAGCATCTTATAATTGGTTTAGTTTGCATTTTGGTGACACACTAGATGCATCCGCATAATGGTAACAAGCTCACTTTCTTATCTAATATTGTATGAGTGATATATATGTGCTTCATATAAAGATCCGTAAAGACCCGTAATAATGAATTGCCATATTTTCATGCTTCCTACATCCTTACTGTCCTAAGTCAACAAATGAGGTTTCTCAATTCTAATGAATGGATAATGAATCAATAACATCCAAGCTAATGTATCGGTTTATTCCATCTAATTCCTTTTCAGAATTGCTAACATGTTACATTTCTTATGTTCTCAGGTGACACCCGACAATTAAGCAACACAAACCAGATTATATGCTAAAGACCCGATATGCGGCTGGTCATTTAGACGATATTGCTAGTATATGTAGTTGTATACTCCCATCCACTTTATTATTGCTTCTACATGCCAAATTATATGCTTCGGCCATGCACTTGTTCTTCCAAACTAGTTCACCAAACACACCCTGCTTATATGCTTCCAATCAAATCTTTGATTGCTTCTGTTGATCTGATGTATTACTTCCAGCAATTCACATTTAATTTGGATATCGCTGGAAGCAAAATATACTGTAGTTTGAAGCACCGCATGGACGAGTTCTGCATGCTCCTGCTCCAAGATAATGTACGCCTTGAGGAACCACACGAGAGACAACGACATGCTGGTGGTTTGCCCCCATTTCGTACAACAACGAGTAGCAAGCTACTACGAGCAACTACCAGTTTGTTTGAGCATGTATTCAGTTCAAATTGTTTGTCTATGGAGCTATGGAGCATAAATTTTTGTCCGTGGAAGCAAACAGCTAGTTCGTTTGAAGCATATATTGTTGTGATATTGTAAATATGTTTCTCTTTTATCAGGTGGAAGCAAATTAATATTTGGTTGGAAACAACTCTCTAGTCAACGAAAACAAAAGTGTGATGCTTCCGAAGTCGATTTTTTCTTCTTAGATGGAAGCAAATTACTATTTCGCGGGAAGCAATTTTATAGTCAATAGAAACAAAAATAATAACGCGCTCGAATTAGGTGCAATTCTAGTGAGTGGAAACAAACAAATTAGCTTCCAAGACAAAATATCTCGTTACGTGGAACACAAATTGATTTCAAGACGAAGTAAAATGATTCACTATTGAAACAATTTCTCCAATGAATGGAAGCATAAATTTCTGGCTAAGGAAATGAAATGCACACAACGTCATGTATCATTTTCCTGGCTCGGAGATGAACTAACAGCACATACGGAGTAGATAAGAGGAATTAACGGGAGCACTTATGGAAGCATGCAAAGCAAAGCAAAAAGGATCCACATCTTACTAGAAGCATGCAAAGCAGTTATGGAAGCACGCAACTAACGCATGTCAGAGAAATTAGTGGGGGTATGCTATACGGAGCCGTTAATTACGCAATTAAAGAAGGAAAGAAATAACTCAGTGCTGGACTTGCTATCAGATCGAACGAACTAACACGATTTTAATCGTACGGTCATTGACTGGTCTGATGCAATGCTAGGGATCATTAGGTCGTGTACAATGCAAGGTGCTTAGAGAAGATGCTTATAGAAATAAACCAGGCTTTTCTTAAGCATCGATGCTTATTTCTACAGGAGATATGTCTAATTAAGCGTCTACCCTGTATAAATAAGCACCGGTGCTAAAAAAAGCCTGGTTTATTTCTCTAAGCACCTCCCCTAAGCACCTTGCATTGTAGAAGGCCTTAGTCTGGTTCCTAGTGGCCCCCTTGAGTATTTTGAACCTATTATAAGAAAACATTGAAATACCAATATATCATTGTGTGTGTGTAAACAAGGATAAGAAATGATGAGAATAAGAATCCATTAAACTGTGCTAACCAGCATCTGACAGTGCTTACAAAACTATATGATGTGATGTCTAACTATCTGACACGCTGACAGGACAGCAGCCCCCAGATTGACAGCAGATGCACGTGAAGATGTGGATACTTACTTTAACATTATATCTGCAGGAGCAGGGTTGCTAAGCCCCAACCATACGACTGAGAGTTTGAGAGCAATTGTTTACTCCACTAAACAATGCATGAGACGAGGACATGCGCCAAAACCCAAGCCCATGCCCTGTACCGTACGCACACGCTTCCGAAAAAGGGTTTCTCCGTTTTGTATTACAAAGCAATCAACACTGATGCAACCAACAATAGCTGCTGGCGGAAGCAGCACAATCATGTCAAAAAAACGAAAAATATATATAAAAGGAACAAATGCCGACAACGGCGGATCAACAAAAATGAAGAAGCCGACCGCTGCGCCCATCGGAGATCTCCCACCAAGCTCCTAGACTCCGAGGCGCCGGTACCAATCAACATCTTCAAGAAGGGGCGCGACGATGACCACGTTGTTGCCAAGGGTTTCTCCCGGTACGCGGCGAGGAGAAGGAAAGGGTAGCCCCCGACGCCCTCCAGGAAGGTCCGGTGGCACCCTCAGGCGCCACCGCGTCGGTGTCGGCCAGGCCGATAGGGAGTTCTCCCGATCCCAACCTTCACCTTGGTCGCTCCGGAGCCTGCCATCATACCGACCACCACCCTGCACCAACACGATCTTGAAGCTTCCCATGCCGTCTCACCACGACACCGCGAAGTGGGGCCTGCACAACGAAGAAGAGGAGCCGGGACTAGGGGCAGCAGTACCGTCGGCACGCGGGAGGTCCCAACCTCCACCGTCAACGAGGGTAACCGACCGGATGCAACAGCAGGAGCATACCAGGCCCGGCCGGGCGCTCAGATGCCCGTAAAGCTCCCGCCGCCGCGCTGTAGAAGGCATGCCATCAGCGTCGCCACCCCCGGTCCGAGCCGCTCCTCACCTCACCACGCAGGAGGCATCGTGGTCGCATCGGGGCCGGCCCGTTAGGCCCCAGATGGGGCCCTAAGGGCCCAGATCTGGGTCGGGGGCGCGCCGTCGGCCACCCTGCGCCACCAGTCCGCCCCACCGCCAAGGGAAGCGCCACCACCACGACGGCCGTCCGCGCCCGCCACCAGGTCACCGGCCGCAGCCAACCGAGCCAGAGCCGGGGGCGCCTGCCGGCGGCGACGGGGGAAGAGGGATGAGGAGGGGACGGAGGGAGGGAGCTGCGCTAGGGTGCGGGAGGGGGGGACTATCATACGCTCGGCGGTCGATATGTGACGTGGCTTGAGACTGCGTCGGTATTTCCTCAAAGAGGAAGGGATGATGCAGCACAACGACGGTAAGTATTTCCCTCAGTTATGAAACCAAGGTATCGAACCAGTAAGAGGATCACGCAACACTATGTAAACAGCACCTGCACACAAAGAACAAATACTTGCAACCCGACGCGAAAGAGAGGTTGTCAATCTCTCCATGGTAAAAAGATAGATTAGGGTGTAATAGATTGGATAGATAGATCTCGCAAGAACACAAAATAAAAGAGCAAATAAAAAGTGCAGCAAGGTATTTTTGGGTTTTTGGAATAATAGATCTGAAAACAAAAGCGGCAAAAAGATAGATCAGAAAGCAATATGTTGGAAAAGTAGACCCGGGGGCCGTAGGTTTCACTAGTGACTTCTCTGATGAGTATAGCACACGGTGGGTGAACAAATTACTGTTGGGCAATTGATAGAAGATCAAATAATCATGACGATATCCAAGGCGATGATCATTATATAGGCATCACGTCCAAGATTAGTAGACCAAAACGATTCTGCATCTACTACTATTACTCCACACATCGACCGCTATCCAGCATGCATCAAGTGTATTAAGTTCATGGAAAAACAGAGTAATGCAATAAGAATGGTGACATGATGTAGACAAGATCTATTCATGTAGGAATAGACCCCATCTTGTTATCCTTAATAGCAACGATACATGCGTGCGTCGCTGCCCCTTCTGTCACTGGGAGAGGACACCGCAAGATCGAACCCATCACAAAGCACCTCTTCCCATGGCAAGACAAATCGATCTAGTTGGCCTAACTAAACCAAAGATTCAAAGAAGAAATACGAGGCTATAAGTAATCATGCATATAAGAGATCAAAGAAGACTCAAATAATATTCATGGATAGAAACTGATCTTGAACTCAAAATTCATCGGATCCCAACAAACACACGGCAAAAAGTCATTACATCAAATAAACCTCCAAGAGACCATTGTATTGAGAATCAAAAGAGAGAGAGGAATCCATCTAGCTACTGCCTACGGACCCGTAAGTCTATGGTGGACTACTCACGCATCATCGGAGAGGCACCAATGAGGATGATGAACCCCTCCATGATGGTGTTAGATTGGATCTCGCGGTTCTGGAACTTGAAGTGGCTGGATGTATTTTTCGTCGACTCCTCCAGGATTTCTGGAATATTTGGGTATTTATAGAGCTCAGAGGTGGTGGAGAAGGTTCCCGAGGCGGCCACAACCCACCAGGGCGCGCCCTAGTGTCTTGTGGGCGGCCTGGGTTCCCTCCTGGTTACTTCTTTGGCCCACTGGCCTCCTTCTGGTCCAAAAAAAATCTCCAAAAAGTTTCATCGCGATAGGACTCCGTTTGGTACTGATATTCCGTGAAGTAAAAAACAAGCAAAAACAACAACTGGCACTTGGCACTAAGTCAATAGGTTAGTCCCAAAAAAATGATATAAAGTTGCTATAAAATGATTGTAAAACATCCAAGAATGATAATATAACAGCATGGAACAAGCAAAAATTATAGATACGTTGGAGATGTATCAGCATCCCCAAGCTTAATTCCTACTCGTCCTCGAGTAGGTAAATGATAAAAACAGATTTTTGTTGTGGAATGCTGCCTAACATGTTCATCACATATTCTTTTCTTTTGTAGCATGGACATTTGGACTTTTAGATGGTTCAAAGCAATAGTCTAGTTTTGACATAAAGACTTTAATACTCAAGCATGCCAACAAGCAACCATGTCTTTCAAAATATCAACACTAAAGAAAGTTATCCCTAGCCCATCATGCTCAATCATTGATCCATTCATGAAACACACTAAAATATTAACTACACCCAATGCACAAGTATGACCATAGTGGCCCCTAGTTGGTGCTTTATAAGAGAAGATGGAGACTCAAATAAAAATAAAAATTGCATAAAAGTAAATAGGTAGGCCCTTCACAGAGGGAAGTAGGGATTTGTAGAGGTGCCAGAGCTCAAAGCTTAATTTGAGAGAGAAAAATATTTTGAGTGGCATGCCTTTCCTGTCAACGAAAACGACAAAGTAGTTCTCAATACTTTCCATGCTAGATACATCATAGGCGGTTCCCAAACATAAAATAAAGTTTATTCCTTTTTCCACCATTCTTTCACAATCCATGGCTAGCCGTATCCACGGTTGCCTTCCATACCAACACTTTCCAAGGAATTTATTATTTGACAACATAAAGTAAATTTCTTTTTCATTTCGGGACTGGGCATCCCTATTACCGCCGTACTCTCGTGCAATGACAAGTGAATAAACACTCATCTTGAGAATAACACATCTAGCATGGAAAAATATTGGATACCCCCTACCGTTTCTTGAGCGGCACGAGCACACAAAAAGGAAATTCATTTTGAAAATTAGAGATGGCATATACAAATTTGCTTAGAACGGCATGGAAATACCGCATATAGGTAGGTATGGTGGACTCATAAGGCATAACTGGGTTTAAGGATTTTGGATGTACAAGTAGTATTTCTACTTAGTACAAGTGGAGGCTAGCAAATAGATTGAGAAGCAACCAACCAAGAAATGAAAATTCACATAAACGAGCATTGAGCATAACTAATACCGAATAATGCACCATAAGTAGGATGTAATTTCATTGCATAACTATTGACTTTCGTGCTTGCATAGGGAATCACAAACCTAAACACCAATATTCTTACTAAAGCACAATTACTCACCAACATGACTCACATATCACTATCATCATGTCTCAAAACTATTACAAGGAATGAACTTTAATTTGTCCAATGATCTTCATGAAAGTTTTTATTACATCCCTCTTGAATATCTATCACTTTGGGAATAGTTTCATATATTGCCATTGCTTTTGACAAGCTCAAACAAATTTAAGTGAAGAACATGAGCATAAAAGTTTCATCTCTCAAAATAATATAAGTGAAGCATGAGAGGATTTCTTCAAAATTTACTAACTCTGAAATTAATCTAAGTGAAGCATGAGAGTATTTCTTCAAAATTTCAAAGCACACCGTGCTCAAAAAGATATAAGTGAAGCACTAGAGCAATTCCATAGCTCAAAAAATTTAAGTGAAGCATATAGAGCAATTCTAACAAATCATAACATAATTTTGGCTCTCTCAATGTAACGCCCAAGATGCGGTCCTATCCTTATTTTGGCTCGAGGGCCTCGATAGGGATAGAAGCGCATCTCGTCGTTTCGCAAGAATGATATCGTTACAACTACATGTAAAGAATAGATGAGTATATGTAATTGGCTTACACTCGCCACAGCTACATCAAGATCATATCAATGCAACAACATATTCAATCATCATACATAAGAGCAGGGTCCGACTACGGACGAAATCAAACGACAAAATGACATCCATCCTTGCTATCCCAGGCTGCCGGCGTGGAACCCATCCTATGATCGATGAAGAAGAAGAACTCCAAATCAAACAAGCACCGCTCTCACGTCAAAGCATCACATTACATGTACCAGCAACTGTTGTTGTAGTAATCTGGGAGCCACGGGGACTCGGCAATATCATTTCCAAGGGTATCAAGACTAGCAAAGCTTAATGGGTAAGGTATGGTTAAGTGGTGAGGCTGCAGCAAACACTAAGCATTTATTTGAGTGGCTAACTTACGAGTACAAGAATAAGGGGGGGTGATCATCGCATGAATGTATGTGAACTAGTAATGATCACTAAGTGATCCTGAACACCTACTTACGAGTCAAACATAACCCCACTGTGTTCTCTCTCGGTTCAGAAATTCACGAGAAGAGACAGTCAAGGTTATGCACACAGTTGGTGTATTTTATTTGAGTTTACTTTAAGTTTTCTATAACCGAATGTTAAACAAATTTCTAAGTTGCCACATAACTGCGGGCACGGCTTTCCGAAAGAATTAACCCTGCAGGGGTGCTCCAACTCATCCATCATAAACTAACCACAAGCTGCGTTGGAACTCCTCAACCGCGGGGTGACCCGTAGTATTCGCGGAATTCCGATGGAAAATCTCAACCTCGAGATAGCCCGAAGTGTCCTCGAAATCCCGTGCACAAGACGTTCGAGAAAGGTAAAACAAATCCAGCAAGACCGCCCGACGTGTCGACGAACCCGATAGGAGCCACGTATCTCGTTCTCAAGACACGACGGATGAGCGATGGTTACCACGCCAATCACCGAGTTGCCTCGGGCGGCGTTAATAAGCTGCTCTGGGTTGGACCAACACTCATGAGGAGCACTGGCCCGGGTTATTGATTAAAGATCCTCGGGTTAATTACTCCCTATGCAAGTTTATTAGTTATTAGGCAAATGTAGTACCAATGTTGGGCCTTGACAGAAGAGTTTTATCCCAAAACAAAAATCAAGGGGGTCCCCATAACAACCCCAAGCATGTTAGGAGCGCTCAATATGGAACATAACACCGGCACACAAGTAACTAGGGCGGCAATAGTGGAACAAAACACCGAGCAAAAGGCCAAGCCTTCCACCTTTTACCAAGTATATATGTGCATTAAATTAAATAGCAATAATATTGTGATATCTCAAAACATCCCTGTTGGCACATGGAAACGATTTGCACCTGCAACTAGCAACGCTATAAGAAGGGCTGAGCAAGCGGTAACATAGCCAAACAACGGTTTGCTGGGATGTGGAGGGTTAGAGGCTTTTCATGGCATTTGGGAGGCTTGACAAACAAGTGGTAGGTAGCGAGACATAGCGATAGAAACGAGACAACTAGCATGGCAATGATAGTAGTGGTATCCAGGGAAATGGTCATCTTGCCTGAGATCCCGCATGAAAGAAGAACGAATCCGTGAAGAAGACGATCCAACGTAGTCGAACGAATCCTCACACACCGACCGCTTTTGGTACTCTATCGAGAAGAAGCAATCCGGAAACAACAATCAAAACATGATAAACACCACAACATATGCATGACATGATGCGCAAACAACATGATGCAAATCCGGTTTAGTTATGCAAGACATGGCAAAGCACAACAATCAATTACTACACATTAAGTGAAGTTCAATATGCAACGGGTTGCATATTGACAAAACTCCACGTTCGAGTCATTTAGTTCACTCTCGTTTATGTACATGGCAAGTTTAATTGTTGTTTAACATGGCAAGAGGTGAAGCATAAGTAAACTAGCCATCTAGGCATATTAAATGAGGTCGGAAACAACATATGCATTTCCGAAACGACCCCATGTGTTAATTTCGAAATTGGTCCAGATCTGAACTAACCATATTTTATATTTGTTAAACAGGGAAATAAAATGCACCATATGATTCTACATGTCATTCTAATCGATTTACATATATAAAACGTTTGAAACGGAGCTACGGTCTAAAAGATATGACAAACACAGGATGAATATGCCATGAATGCAAAATGCATGCAAACGACAACCACAAGCATTCCAAATCATAGATGCAGCAAGATATTATGAAACTACATGGAATTCTAAGCAAGTTTCATATCCGGCATGTCCAAAACGGAGCAACGGTTCAAGCACGACAACCAACACAAGTTTTAGTTCAAATCTGCCCAAAACAGCAACATGGCATATTGCAACCCACACAATAACAAGCTACAGTACACTAAAATGCACAACAAGGGCATGGGGATGTAGGCAACATGATACATAACAATTCATGTCGTGGCAGCAACTTGAGATAAAGCATGGATCAATAGGAAATGAGCTCACAAGATGGCATATTGGAACAACAGTTAAGGACTTAGTGAAAAAAATACCAGTTTTAGCAGATCAAAGTTAACCTGGAGGCATATTGACAACACTAAAACTATATGCTACCGGGCATATCATGGCATGAAAATCTACAGCATGGTAGAGGACATGATGCACTTCAATTCATTCCATTATGGCAACATCAAATTATGCACAGAATCATGGCAAAGATCAACACAACATGGCATTCTGAAATAAGCAGATTCTCAGACTTTGTTAAAATTAGAGTAGACAAGACCAGCAGTTTTTAACAGATTGGCATGTTGGACAACAGAAATACATATGATGAAAATCCTATACATGGAAACTAATGCCACAACATGATAGAGCATAACATGGTTAACAAAGCATTCCATTGTGGCAACACCAAAAGAGTCCTAGAACACTAGCAAATCACATGGCAACATGACAACAAAATAACAGTTTCAGACTTAGAATTATTTAGACCCCTCAAAACAGCAACATTGAGTACGCATGTTCGCATGAAGAAAACTACAGCTACACAAGGAATCCATGGCATGACAAACAAACTAACAACAACTAGACATTGCACACTACAAATAACTCTATTGGCACAAGCTCAAAATAGTCATGGATTGCTTAATACGAAGCTCGCAAGACTTAACTTATCGTTAACAGCACCCAGTTTTACAGATTACGATGACATGCACTTTTGCAACGAAGATATGGGCATGCAAATGAATCCTAATGTACAAACAAAGGGTACCATCATGTAGAGCACGAAGAGTAGAACAATTTTCATATATGATTCATCTCAAACGGGTAAACGTGCACAAAATTACAAGCAATTTAATATGCACATATGATAACTTTTGAAGTCCAAAATACTTAGAGAAAATATCCACCTCGGGGAATCGGGACGGGGCGATGCGGGACAGGGGGATCCGGGCGTTTGGATCATGGGATCGGGCGGTCCTGGGACGAGGTCGTCCCGATCGGCGGCTGCATCGGAGGCCGAGCTTGGCGGGTCGGCCGCGGATGGCGACGGCGCTGGCGGCCACCGGAGGGCAGATCCGACGAGGGGGAGACCGGATCCGGGGCTGGATGGCGACGGGGCGGCGGGATCCGGCCGGAGGCGGGGATGACGGAGGCCGGCGGCGAGCCTTGGCGGGGCGGGCGAGCTCAAGGCCGCGGCGAGGTCCTTCGGCGTGGAGGCACGGCGGCAGCGCGGGGCTCCGGTGGAGCTCCAGCGAGGGGGAGGCTCCAGCGGCGTGGCTCGAGCGGGGGGGGGGGGGGGAGCCCCTGGCTCGGGCGCTTGCGGGCTGCGGTGGCGGCCGCTTCAGGACCGGGCGGGCCCCGGATGGGCCTGGCGGGCCGCGGGCGGTGGGAGGCTGCGCGGGGACAGGTGGCGCCGTCTGGCTGGCTGGGAGCGGCGGCTACGGCGGTGCTGGGTGGAGATGGCGGTGACAAGTCGCGGCGGTGGAGCGGTCCGCCGCGGAATTTGAGGCAGGAGGTGGGAGAGAGGTCCATATTTGGACGTGGGGTGTCCATATATAGCAGGGTTGCTAGGGTTTGGGGGTTTGAGGGCGATTCGAGCCGTTCGATCGCAATCGGACGGCTCCAGTCGCGGGGAAGGTTTAGGTGGGCTGTGGTGGGCTGTTTAGTTGGGCTAGGTGGGGATGAGAGGGAAGATTGAGGCCCGTGACAATGGTACAAATCTGTCCAAGGGGGCTATGAAGGAGTTTTGTGATGGTAAACACATCCGCCTCGATGTATCTTCTGTGGCTCACCCATAGTCAAACGGCCAAGCAGAGCGTGCTAACCAGGAGATTTTGAGAGGGATAAAACCCTGGCTTATGGTTCCTTTGGAACGCACGCCGGGTTGTTGGGTGGAGGAATTACCTTCGATACTCTGGAGTATCAGAACCACCCCAACAGGTCAACCAGTTATACACCCTTCTTCATGGTTTATGGCGCAGAAGCTATTCTCCCCAGTGATATCCGTCATGACTCACCCAGGGTGGCGGCTTACGTTGAAACTGATAATGAGACGGCGCGTCAGGGCACTTTGGATGCATTGGATGAAGAACGGGATCTGGCAGCAGCACGGTCGGCGATTTACCAGCAAGATCTGCGTCGCTATCATAGCCGCAGAGTCAAGACCCGGACGTTCCAAGAAGGCGACTTAGTGCTCCGGCTGATTCAAGACCAGTCAGATATGCATAAGTTGTCACCTCCCTGGGAGGGACCTTTTGTGATCAGCAGAAATCTCAACAATGGTTCCTATTATCTCATTGATATACGGGAAAGTGACAAGTCACGAACTTCTGGAGAGGAGACTGCCAGGCCGTGGAACATTGCTCATCTTCGGCCATACTATACCTGAGCCGCCGGCTCTCATCAATGTACATACTTCTGTCATTGTATATACCACCTTTTATGATATAATAAAGTTGGCATCCCCATAATTCGGGGCCTCTGCCGTTTTTTCCTGCACCAAGTTTCGTGCAAAAAGTTAATTCTTAATAAGGTCACTTGGGGGCTTCCAACCCATTGAGTTTAGCTTTCATACCCCCTTGACCGGCTTTATATGCCATATTCGGGTTAAACATGCCTGTTTGCAACTTGCTACTCCACCATGTGACCCGCCGAACTCTTGACAGTCAATCTTGCTCAGAGACCCTGAACTTAAAAGTTAATCTCGCAAAAAGACCCTGAACTTGTCCAGGTTAAAACGGCGGCTTTCGTCACGAGAGAGCCGGCTTACAGTGAGCTAGGATAAACTCGCCTTGTCTGCTATAGTCTCTCCGCCATGTGGCCTGCTCGTACTCTTAGCAACGTCAATCTTTTTAAAGACCCTGAACTTGCTAAGGTTTAAGCGACGGATTTATGTCAGGTGAGAGCCGGCTTACGAGGTTTCAGGCTTTTATGCCTAGCTTCTTTTGAGGCAATATATATTTTTTCTTACAAAAACAACAATAAGCGCTATTTCTTCTTGCTGTGCCTTTAAAGCCGGCTTATAAAGCAGGGAATATGCAAGTATATTTCTGTTGTTTGTTTTTGCAGGCGCTTTTCGTGATAAGATTCTAAGTTTTTGGATAATCCCGGCTTAGCGTTGTTCATGAAGTATAACCCGCCAAGGCAAATTGGTGAGGTCAGATGTTTATGTCAAGACATTCAGGCTGGAAAAAATTTAAGTCGCCGGCATATGAGTTGAAGTTTTCGAAAAGTGCGCGAAGGCACAGCACAGGCAATCGAGTTTTTCTTACGCTATTACAAGACCTCACAGGGCCCAAAATATGGTGTTCAAATTTTTCATAAGTCATAACATGGCGGCTCAGCTTTGCCCGGGTTAGCATCCTTGGAGACCAGCTCTTCGCCTAGCTCGTCGACGGGTCATCCTGTGCCGGGTCTTCGCTTTCCTAGATCTGAAGGTTGTCCACATCCCAGTTTCAGTTGAGTAATGCTTCAAATTCAGCTTCATCATCCAAGATGGGAGATGGATCAACATCAGGAGCAAAGATATGCTTACGCCGTTGGGGAGTCAGATCCTTCGGCTCAAAGGTAGGCGCCCGTATTCGCATGTTGTTGTCGTCGTAAGCCGCCTGATATGTTGCCAAATCAGCTTCTGCGGCTAACCGGCTGGCCAACACTCGAGATTCTCGGAAGCAACGGGTGTAGTCATCCTGAGTGAATTCTGACCCGTCATCCTTGAGCTGCGGGAAGCCTCCCATCATTTCTTCCGGGTGGAGTTCTGGTGCATATGCCAACGCCCGGCTTAAAGCGGATACTGCACCCTTGTGGGCGGCTGATCTTTTCATCTCTTCAAAGTGCTTGGGAACAGTGGAGAGGCAATTCAGCACGTCCTTGATCAATTTGGGCACCCCCTTTTCGCCGAACACAACCCTGATGGTAAATAGGCTTCCAGCGTACAGTTGTTCAGTGAAAGTATATAAGGCTTTCAGCTTCAGCAAGCTGTCATCTGGAAGCTGGCGAGTTCGTTTGCCTGCAAAACAGATCAAGTTTGTAAGTCGCCGGGCGAGTCTAGATAAGATTATTTGAAACATGGTCATAATATAGCCAAAGAATACTTACCAAAGACGGCTTCAGACATCCGGCTTATGTGCCGCTTCAGGCTGGTCAGCTCCTCAGTTACAGGTGCAAGACGGCCCTCGGCGTCCTCTGCGCGTTTGGTCTGGGTGGCTTGGCTGGTTTCAATAGATTTTTTATACGTTTCAAGCTCAGTATTGGTCTTTTCCAGTTCTGACAAGGCGAGCTGCCACTTTGTGTTGACTTCAGCTCGAGCTTCTTGTTGCAATGCCAGACTCTTCTTAAGATCTGTCACGCTAGATTCAGCCACATTTAAAGATTCCTACACATGACAAGTCATAGCAAAGCAAGCTTATCAGTCTTAAGCCACCAGTCCGGCTCATAATGGTGTTTAGACGCACGGCAGAGAATTCTTACAAGTCCCAAGCAGATTGCAAGCAATATACTTGACACTTGGGGGCTAATATGTACCAGTTCTTTCTTATATCTACAATACAAATAAGACCTGGACCATCTTCATGAAGATAACCCGGCCCTTGGGGGCTACACATTGCTCTACAAGTCTAAGATCAGGTCTACAAAGAGTCCCGGTTCATTATTTACATAATGACCCGGCCCTTGGGGGCTACACTTGGCATTTTTGCATTTATTAAGGCAATAAATGCCGGCTCATTATTGGTGTAATGACCCGGCCCTTGGGGGCGACAACGTTGGTCTACTTAAGTCTACATATTATTGAAGACCCGACTTATTTTCGAGAATATAAGCCGGTCCTTGGGGGCTACGTAAGGGTATACAGAGAACAGAAAAGTGGAATACCTCGTATTTCTTCTTCATCATATCAACTAGTTTGGCCTCCATGTCCCGGCTTGCGGCAAGGCGGCTCAAATAGCCCGAGTGCAACTTGTCAGCAGTCAACTTCTCCAAGTTGGGCAGACCAAGCTTGGTTTTATCCTTCTCAGGTGAAAGCGTTTCGTCCTTGCTGATGTTCTTGGTTAGCACGTTGGAGGGGGCAGGAGCGGCATAGGCTGAGCCGGTAATAGTGACCTCTTCTTCTTGAGCCGGCGCCTCTTGAGTTGTCAGCAGGGGGCTGGGCGGCTTAGGATCCGCCTCCAGAGAAGCCTCAGGAATCACAACATCAGCATCCACCAGCTTGTTGGGCTGAGGAGTGTCTTCATGAGCACCCTGGCCAGCCTTGGATGGTGCCACTTGAGCTTCAGGAGTATCAAGCTTTGGGTCTTCCGGTTCTGAGACATCCAGACAGGAAGATGACCCGCTCAGTTTCCTTTTCTTGGCCTGGGCCCTGCAAGACACGGACTTCATTGTAAGTTATATGCAAGGACAGTATAGTAGTAAGCAGGGAAAGGATATAAGAAAGTTTACCCCGGGTTGATAACAAGAGGAGGCAGCTTGGAGGCGGTTGAGTCGCCAGACGAAGGAGGAGTTTCCTGGTACAATTAGATGAAGCAATATGAGTAAGTAACAGCACAAGACTAATATGTAGAAGTACAAATATAAGCATGAAGTACCTCGTTGCGACGTTTTCGGCGAGCCGGAGTGTCAGGTAAGCCGGCCACCAGGTCGTCAGAGCCGCCACTCCGGGTCTGATGTCTGGCATCATGTTGCTGCTTCTTCAAAAGAAAGTCGGGGTCCAAGTGAGCAAGAGGATGTAAAACTTAACTTTCCGGATGACCCGCCGGATTCTCTCCGTTGGCAGAGGTTCTGAGTCGGAGGAGATGATAGTTACCTCTGCGGCTCCGGCTTCGCTTGCCTCCGCCTCTTCCTGCGAGGAGTCAGCGTCAATAAGTTGCATGAAAAGAAGACCAAGGGAATCAAGTTCTACCTCTGAGTCGTCCAGTCCGAACAGCTCCTCAGTTGATTGTTTCTTTTTACGAGCCGGAGCTCGAGCCTTGGTCGCCTTACTTTTCTTCTTCTTGGAGGTAGTGGTTAACCTCTTGTTCCAGAAGGAAGAGACGGCCTGCATATGGTATATGCATTGGCAGAAAGATTAAATAGGGTATATGAAATGCAGCATTTAAAAGAATGGATGAGGATTAGGATGAAAAGATTCTCCTCCGGAGCCGCGTTAAGTGCATAAAAAGGGCTTAGCCCCATCTTGTTGCGGACTGCTTGAGGTTCTCCCAGCAAGAATTTGACGATTGCATTAAGATCTTGGTCTATCAAGGGAGTCTGGTTGAAGCGTTGAGGGTCATCTACCTCACCGGCATATTGGCACATTAAGGCGTTGCGGCGGCTCAATGGCATAATTCTCTAGGAGACCCAGCAGCGGGTCAGATCGACGCCAGTTAACCCATTGGCTAGCAGGGCCCGTATCTTTGAGAAAGTTGGACCGTATTGGGTGCACTCTGCAGCACACATCCGGTCTGGGAGTTCGGTGTCGGTACTGAGCCGGTAAGGATGATAACCCGGCAGTGGATTCTCTCCTTCTGGGGAAGTATCCTTGCAGTAAAACCAAGTCTTATTCCAGTCCTTGGGATGACTCGGCCGAATCGCTGCTGGAAAGAGTACATCCCTCCGTCTTTGAATGGAGACACCTCCAAGTTCAAGACTCAGTCCGTCCACCATCTCTGTTTGGCGGTTGATACAGAAATATTCCTTGAAGAGGTCAACAGACGGCTCTTCTTGCAGATAAGCCTCACAAAGAATTTGGAATTGACATAAATTGGTTACGGAGTTGGGGCCAATATCTTGAGGGTGCAGATTGTAGAAGTGCAGAGCATCCCGGAAAAATTTAGACCTGGGCGGTGAGAAGCCACGGAGAAGATGATCCGTGAAGACGACAACCTCCCCATCCTGGGGCTTAGGAGTGATTTCTTTGCCAGGAACCCGCCAGTGGATAACATCTTGAGCCAGCAAAACCCCCATGGCTACAAAATCATTGAGTGTTTCTTCGGTAACCGCAGAGCTGACCCAGTCGCAGGAAGCGGGGGCTTTAGCCATGCCGGCGGTTTAAAAGACTGTGGAAAGGCATGATTATATGGCGGGTTAAAAACGTGGCATGACTGGAACAGCTATAATTTTAAAATGGTGATGGTACTTGGCGGGTCAGTATTAAGTTATGAGCCGCCGATCATTACAGCAACGAAGCATGACAACGAGAGCCGGCAGCATGATGGCGGGTCAAGTTTGCCAATGAGTATTGGAAAAATTGCTAAGTGTGAAAAACAGGTTCCAACAACTACAGCTACCGTTTTAAGATCTACGGAGGAGAAGAAAAGGAAAATATTTCCTAAACCTAAAACGACAGAGAAGAACAGGCAATTCATACATGAGTTCCCGTGAAAGGAGATCTGTGATAAGCATGGAAAGCGCATCCGGCGGAGCGCCGAGGTTTTCTTGCTAGCGATTGGAAGCTTAAGAGTATTTCTCTCCCTCATCTACGGCAAGGGCACCGGTGAACGGCGGCGGACCCGAAGAACACTCGATTAACTAATGCAGATTCAGAGGAGGAAGAAGATGGAACCTGAGATGCGTAGAAGATGCGGGTGAGTGACGGCGAACTCTGGACAGATTCAGGGTGATGCAGCGGCCTTGGTGATGGCGATGGCAAGGTCCGAGCGGCGCGGCGGAGCTTCGGCTGCGCGAGCGGCTGGAGGAAGAAGAAGAAGATAGGCGGCGACGGGGGAAAGTGAAAAAGATAAGGACCCCACGTGCCTATTTATAAGGGGGTGGAACAACAACAGTCTCGCGCAGGAATCGAGGAGGCAAAATGATGATTGACCAAGAAAACGCCTCGATTCTCGGGTTGACCAGTTAATGAAAAGATCCGTTATGACATCATCCGAATCTTTTGGATTTTTCGGAGATGACGTCACCTAGTTCCACATGGCGGGTCACGAAGATTGGTCAGAGATGACATCATCCATTTTCACATGGCGGGTCATGAAGATTTGTCAGAAAGAAATGTAAGACTCGCCAACCAGAAGACTTGAAGATTGACATGAACCGGTTCAAATCAATCTGGGGCCTAATGTTGGGGATATAAGCCCGTGGTAAGACCCGCCCAGGAGGGGCCGGGTCATGAGGTTGGCGGCTTAGCAGTAAGGCCTGGAAGTGACTTGCCCGAAGGGCCTGGAGGAGGCCTAGAGCCGGAAGACAACGTGTAACCCGGTGGCGTAAGCCGCCGGTGGCAGCTTGCTAGACAAGGCAAGGGTAGATGGAGGCAAGGTCGGTTACTAAGTATGACCCGGCCCGGACTCTTGTAAGCCCAGGGCTTCGACCTGTGTATATAAAGGCGGGCTCCCTGGGCGGCTTAGACCACGAAACCTTTGACCGAGTACTAGGTCAAGCGAATCCGCTCCCTTGTAATCCATACCCAATCAATACAACTCAAAGCAGGACGTAGGCTGTTACCTCCTTCGAGAGGGGCCAAACCTGGGTAAACCTGTGTCTTTCGCCCCGATCAACCCCTTCGAGTTAACCGCCGTAGCGATGGCCTCACCCCCAAGTCCTTACACCAGGACATCTTCCGTGGCAAAACCACGAGAGTTGGCGCCCACCGTGGGGCAGCTGCTCAATGATTTGGAGTACTTGAAGGGCTCTCTCCCAGGGATCGAGGGATACGCCGTTCGCAGGATGACTAAGAGTCACCGTGGCAAGCTCTACATCGACGACGTTGGTTGGGGCCCCGAGGCCGACTCAGTTGAGTACGGGTACCGGGTCCCCTTCGGCGGAATTCACGTCTTCATTGGCAAGATCGGCGGATCTAGGCCCGGGCCGGACATCAGCACCGACCTCGTCGAGCCGGCCCGGCACGCGCAACCCGCCCGGCTTAACCCGGGCCGGAGGCACGTCTTCGTCGGCTTCACCCAAGGCACGGAACTTGAGGAAGGTTCTATGTCGCGGGAGGAAACCCTCATCTGCTCAGAGGATGGATCCTCGAGCGGGGAGGCAGAATCAATCTACCAGCTTCACAACGACGGGCTTGGGGGCTACTTTGAGGGCTACCATGACCCAGAACACTATGAGCCGCCGAGCCGAGCCGCTGTCTTCATGGCAGGATCGGCACCGACTTCTGGTAGCACGGCGGCTGGGACAGTGGCCGCGGGCGCAACGGGGTCTGGGTCAGCCAGGCCGCCGGCTCAAGTTTTGCTGGATCTGATGAATGAACTTACGACTCTGATGGGAACCGAGGTCACGGCCGAAAACCAGGCAGCCCGTAACACGGAGATCGCGAGGTTGAAGGACCAGATGGCCAGAGCCCAGGAGGAAATCAACACGTTGCGGGCTCACATGGATGCTGAGTCAGAGCGCCTCAGGGCAGAAGCTTTTCGTGTCGACCTGGATCAACAAAACGTGGATGCATTTCGTCGGATGAGGCACCAGACCCGCCTGCCGGATCAGTATGAGCCTAGAAATCTTTTCAACACGCCAGGATCAGGACGGAACGCGCCTCTGACCGTGACCCGAACGGCGGAAGTACCTGGGAGTAGAGCGGCGGTTCAGCATCGGCAGCCAGACCCGCCCCGCAGGAACCAGACCCCGCCGCAGTATTTTCCAACACCACCCGGTCATTATTCTAACCCGGTGGAAAACATGGTAGCAGCGGCAGTCAGGCTTAACGCACTCCCCTTAGCTTAAGGTACGCCCTTCGCTGAGGAAGCCCGGAATGCCATTGGGTATTTGCAAACAGCGGTGGCGCAACAGGAGAAGTATACTTATAGCTGGAGTCGTGTGCACTCGACCCCTATCCCGAGCCGCAGTTACAGCCGGCGTATAGAGTCACCGGCAATTTCTAGCAGTGAGCGGCGTCGGAACCCGCCCCGTGATGACACGCCCGCTGTCGACGCCCAGGTGCTTGTAGATCGTGCAAGAGCACAGCGAGAGGCGGCAGAGGCCGCGGCGGCTTACCAAGAATCGCCCACAGTAGCACCTTCTGTTTAGGTGGGAGCCGGAGTAACCTCTAGAGTTGTGGGAGTGCCGTGCTTAGTGCCGGCTCTACGAAACGAGCGCCTGCCGAAGGACTTCAAGGGTCCGCGTAAGGTGCCTAATTGTACTGCTGATCTGCCTCCGGAAGCCTGGATCGAGAGCTATGAGCTAGCCATGGAGATGTTGGACATCAGTGATGAAGTCTGTGCCAAGTATTTCATCATGATGCTGGAAGGACCGGCTCGTACGTGGTTGAAGGGTTTGCCACCCAACACAATTAATTCCTGGGCCGATTTGAAGGCGAAGTTCATCAAGAATTTTCAAGGAATGTGCAAGCAACCCATGATGATTGTGGATTTGGATCATTGCATGCAACGTGAGGATGCGTCGGCCCACCATTGGGTCCGACGGGTCTCAACCATTATCCACTCCTCTGATAATATCACGGCGGCTCAGGCAGTTCTGATTCTGGAGAAGAATTGCCACTTCTTGCCCCTTAAGCAGAAGCTTGGATGGCTCAAGTGTTCATGCCAAGACATGGGGGAGCTTATGGCGGCTCTCACCAAGTATGCAGATTCTGATAGCACAAAGGATCCTGGGTCTGATGATGAGAAATCAGCTAAGGGCAAGAAGAACAGGAATGGCAAAGGTCAGCAGCAGAACGGGGCAGGAAATAATAATCCAGGTAATGGCAGTAAGCGGAAGCATCCGGACGCCGGGTCAGATCTGGTGGCCAATACTAACGCTGGGAATAACCGTGGCAAGGGGAACGGTAAACCGCCTTTTGGCAAAAATAAGCCTTTCAACATGGCAGCAGTGCTTAATGACCCCTGCCCGAAGCATAGCCTGCCCAATAAGCCATCCACTCATGCTTGGAAAGATTGTTGGGTTATGCGGGAATTCCGGAATTACAGCCTTAGCCAGCATCAAGGCAACGGCAACGGACCACCCGGCGGGTCAGGATCCGGCTCTCATGGGTCCGGCTTTGGTGCAGGCGGCTCAGGTTCTGGTTATCAAGGTCAAGGAAACCATGGGGGTCATAATCAGCAGTCTGGCAATGGTGGTCAGCAGCAAAACAACTAGTCAGGGTATCAGAGTAACCCGAAATGGCTTAATGGAGGCCAGTATCATGTTTTTACGACAAGCCTGGATAAGCGGGATCAGAAAGTGCGCAAGCGGGCGGTCAATGCGACCATGCCGGCTCTCCCGCGGTACTTGAAGTGGTCTGAGTATGAAATAACTTGGAGCAGGGAGGATCACCCGCCGCGCGTGGATAACCCGGGCCATTTAGCCCTTGTGGTGGCCCCCCAAGTAGGAGGCTACGTGTTTACCAAGGTGCTTATGGATGGTGGCAGCAGCATCAACATCTTGTATTATGACACCTTTCGCCGGATGAACCGGCTTGACAAGGATCTCAAACCTTCATCCACAGTGTTTCATGGTGTGGTGCCTGGCAAATCGGCTTACCCGGTTGGGAAAATTGCCTTGGAGGTAGCTTTTGGCGATGAGTTCAACTACAGTGTTTGGAGTATTCATGGCCAATCGCAAGCTGAAGCATTACTTCCTTGGGCACCCAATCACGGTGGTCAGCTCTGCTCCCCTGGGAGATATCATTCAAAACAGAGATGCCACTGGCTGGATTGCTAAGTGGGCAATTGAGCTTGGGCCTCTTAATCTGAAATACGTACCCCGAACGGCTGTGAAATCTCAAGCCCTGGTGGACTTTATCAATGACTGGACAGAGTGTCAAGAACCCGAGGAGAAGCCGGACAATACATATTGGACAATTCATTTTGATGGCTCCAGGCAATTGGAAGGCTCGGGGGCTGGAGTTGTTTTAACTTCCCCGCGAGGTGACAAATTCTGTTATGTTTTGAGGTTAATGTTTCCTTGTACTAACGGATGCAATTTCTCAAAAACGTGTGACGATGCTATGCAGATGATGCAAATGATGCGATGATGAATGCGACAAACAAAAGAATCGCACGATGACAACGGAATAAAACGGGAATCTTCTGGAGCGTCGGTCTCGGGCTGTTACAACTCTCCTCCACTTTGAATGAGAAGGGGAAGAGGAAGAAGAAAGGAAGAGGTAAAACTTAGTTGCTTCATTGACAAACGAGTGAAACCAAGAGAAGAAGGATGATATGAGAAACAAGCAAGAATTCAAAAGAAATTTGGGCAGCACTCCGGTAGGAAAGAGAAGAAAACTAGATAAGATAGATTGAACTTGAAAAGAGGGCACAACACACCGGTTAAATGGATAAGCAAGGAAAGAACATGATCTTGACAAAACAAGATGATAGATTGAAGAGAGCAACATCACAACGCCTCCGTAACAAGAGAATAGAAACTAGATCATTGGAGAGAAAAGAACGGAGAAGAAAATGACAATTCCTACCACACTTGAATTTGAAAAGCATCTTTACAAGAAGAGATTGAACAGAGTTGTTGAAAAATCAACAACGAAAAGAAAACGCTTGTTGTGGGTTTATGGAAACCCTCTCAAAATTATGAGGTGACAACCGACCACTAACGGAAACATTGATTGGTTGGGAACAACAAGATATGCAAAACTTCTTTCACCAAAAGGATAAGAGAAAACTTGGATCACTGATAAACATCATGATAGCAACAATCCTTAGGAGAAGCTTTAGGTGAAATCTAATCCAAGATAACTCCAAGAAAGAAAATGATGGGTTTAACTATGTCATTCTTGACAACTCTCTTCGAGACTCCTCATGAATCAAGAATGCTATAACACCATCTCAAAATATAATGGAGGAAGAATTGCACTTTGAAATGCAAGATAAGAATACTTGAGCTCTTCCAACAAGAATCTTGAAGAACACTTAAAGAATGAATGAAATTCTTAACGAATCACCTTGAAGAACCTCCGTATACAAAAGAATGATAAAAAGAAATGAAGGTTGAAAAGAATAAGATTGAGGCCTTGCCATGATTTAGATGAATCTTCGCGACGAGATACTTGAGAAAACTTGGAACTCCGGAAAAGAAAAGAAGAAGAACTTAGAATCGAGAATTTGATATCATGAACAACTGCGGAAGAAGGATTGAAATCATCTTGATGAAACAAGAATAAGAATGATGTTATTCTTATCCTTCATCAAGTTAAATTGATGACAAGCAATGGATTTGGCATACCACTTATTCTTCTTGAGATGATTGAATGGATGTGAAACAAGCTTGAAGACGTCTTGAACGAAACACCGGTAAGAATTCACAAACGAATGAGGATGCTACGAATGCATGAGAACGAAGAGATCACGATCCGTCTAGCAAAGAACTTCAACACACACCGTAATAAACAAGATATGACCGAAGAGACAACAATTGAGAAGAATTTGAGAACGAAAGCTGAAAGCCGAGAATGAAGAAATCTTCTGAAATGATGGCCTTCGGAGGATCGAGAAATGAAAACCACTCTGAAAAGCTCCGGATAGATTTGGAAGGAATTTCTCACGAATGGAAACAAATTGAAAGAATAGCACGAAGCTGAATCACGAATCTTCAAGAGAATGAGCAAGGATTTAAGAGAAACCCTCCTTCGGTCTTCAAAGCTAAGAATGATGACAAGAAAGAACATCATGAATTACCGAGACACTCCGGAGTAACGAATAAGGAAAGGTTGAGCCAATGATGAAAATTAATTCAAAAACAATCTTGGAAGAGGAATATGACTGATGAAATTCATTCTTACATCATATTTGAAAAGAAATTGAGAACATCTCTGCAAACATTAAAAGAGCCAGGTAAGATCCTGGGGAAAACATGTGGGTTATGGGCCCACTGAAGGAAACACCATTGAAATGATTGCTTAGAAAGATATTGCGCCGGTACAAATGAAAACTTGATGAGGTGAGAACCTCAAAATGATTTGAAAGGATTTTGAATGAAAACACAAGACTTGTGAGATATCTTCAGCACTCCGGATAGAATAGCGAGGTGAATAAAGAAGAGATGCTTGAATACGAATTCCAACACAGGAAAACATTGGCCAGCTTACGAAGGATATGACGAACACCGAGAGGTTGAATTGAATTCACCGGGGATATCAAACGGAAGAAAAGATAGAGGTAGCATCCATGAAAAGAAAGTCACTTGGATGACAATTTAATCATTGAAGAAAAAGGGCGGGAGGGTGGGGAAAAACGAAGACAACTTAGGATGGATGAAATGAACTCCGGAAAGAAATATGTGGATCAATCTTGCAAATATTGGAAAGGATTGATGTATCTTGAAGAGAAGCACACCGGTTGAAAGAATTCATGAGAACTCCGGTTGAACAAAAGGATTAGCACTCCCATAGAAATACGAGAACAATGCTTAGGAAAGATATGAAATCACCACTTGACATTGAAGCAACTCGAATTACCATACTCTAACAAAACCAAAGGATGAGGCTTTCGAATTAAGCCGGAAACAAATACATAACCCATTTGCATTTGCTGGAAGGATAATCCTAGGTAACTGCTTGAATTTCCACCTAAGAACTTCCGAAATCTTTGGTTATGCAATCGGGTCCACGGATACAAGGAGTAAAATCCATCACTCAACTCCTAGCAGTAATACTACTCTCTAATGTGTCACATCCGTCAACACATAACCAGAGGTCTCGGAAACTCATCTACCCCAGACCCTCGTAATCACAACGATACTAATCATGGCAGTACATGTGATCCCGCTCCCTAGTACTGGGTGCCGCCACACTCTTCGCACCATGAATAGTATTGAAGCAATTTCGAACATCCGCGTCCTGAGATACTAGGGAAACTAAACAATAACTATGTGTCAAGAACCCCTTGGAGATCTACTCCTCGGAAACAGGAGGCACCAAGTATAGAATTCCGTCACATCGGCATCATAGAGGTTCCAAAATACCCGCGTGATCCTAAAAAAATTTGAGTGAGAAGAGGGCAGAATTAAAATTCCTATGTCACGATTCCTCACCAGAGCATAGAAGAGGAGTAAAAAGAATCCTACTCTCCGATATATAACTAGACTCAAAATATTTTTTTCACTAGACTCGACTCGGCCAAGTTCGATCAATCAAGGGGGCTCCTAGGTCGGTACTGCTCTGATACCAACTTGTAACACCCAAGATGCGGTCCCATCCTTATTTTGGCTCGAGGGCCTCGATAGGGATAGAAGCGCATCTCGTCGTTTCGCAAGAATGGATATCGTTACAACTACATGTAAAGAGGAGATGAGTATATGGAATTGGCTTACACTGTCCACAGCTACATCAAGATCACATCAATGCAACAACATATTCAATCATCATACATAAGAGCAGGGTCTGACTACGAACGAAATCAAACGACAAAATGACATCCATCCTTGCTATCCCAGGCTGCCGGCCTGGAACCCATCCTATGATCGATGAAGAATAAGAAGAACTCCAAATCAAACAAGCACCGCTCTCACGTCAAAGCATCGGATTACCTGTACCTGCAACTTTTGTTGTAGTAATCTGTGAGCCACGGGAACTCAGCAATCTCATTTCCAACGGTATCAAGCCTAGCAAAGCTTAATGGGTAAGGTATAGTTAAGTGGTGAGGCCGCAGCAAGAACTAAGCATTTATTTGAGTGGCTAACTTACGAGTACAAGAATAAGGGGGGGGGGGCGATCATCGCATGAACGGACGTGAATTAGTAATGATCACTAAGTGATCCTGAACACCTACTTACGAGTCAAACATAACCCCACCGTGTTCTCTCTCGGTTCAGAAATTCACGAGAAGAGACAGTCACGGTTATGCACACAGTTGGTGTATTTTTTTTAGTTTACTTTAGTTTTCTATAACCGGATGTTAACAAATTTCCAAGTTGCCACATCACCGCTGGCACGGCTTTCCGAAAGATTTAACCCTGCATGGGTGCTCCAACTCATCCATCACAAACTAACCACAAGCTGCGTTGGAACTCCTCAACCGCGGGGTGACCCCTAGTATTTGCGGAATTCCGATGGAAAATATCAACCTCGAGATAGCCCGAAGTGTCCTCGAAATCCCGTGCACAAGACGTTCGAGAAAGGTAAAACAAATCCAGCAAGACCGCCTGACGTGTCGACAAACCCGATAGGAGCCGCGTATCTCGTTCTCAGTACACGACGGATGAGCGATGGTTACCACGCCAATCACGAGTTGCCCCGGGCGGCGTTAAGAAGCTGCTTTGGGTTGGACCAACACTCATGAGGAGCACTGTCCCGGGTTGTTGATTAAAGATCCTCAGGTTAATTACTCCCTATGCAGGTTTATTAGTTATTAGGCAAATGTAGTACCAATGTTGGGCATTGCCAGAAGATTTTTATCCCAAAACGAAAATCAAGGGGGTCCCCATAACAACCCCAAGCATGTTAGGAGCGCTCAATATGGAACATAACACCGGCACACAAGTAACTAGGGCGGCAAAATTGGAACAAAACACCGAGCAAAAGGCCAAGCCTTCCACCTTTTACCAAGTATATATGTGAATTAAATTAAATAGCAATAATATTGTGATATCTCAAAACATCCATGTTGGCACATGGAAACAATTTGCACCTGCAACTAGCAACGCTATAAGAAGGGCTGAGCAAGCGGTAACATAGCCAAACAATGGTTTGCTGGGATGTGGAGGGTTAGAGGCTTTTCATGGCATTTGGGAGGCTTGACAAACAAGTGGTAGGTAGCGAGACATATCGATAGAAACGAGACAACTAGCATGGCATTGATAGTAGTGGTATCCAGGGAAATGGTCATCTTGCCTGAGATCCCGCATGGAAGAAGAACAAATCTGTGAAGAAGACGATCCAACGTAGTCGAACGAATCCTCACACACCGAACGCTTTTGGTACTCTATCGAGAAGAAGGAATCTGGAAACAACAATCAACACATGATAAACACCACAACATATGCATGACATGATGCGCAAACAACATGATGCAAATCCGGTTTAGTTATGCAAGACATGGCAAAGCACAACAATCAATTACTACACATTAAGTGAAGTTCAATATGCAACGGGTTGCATATTAACAAAACTCCAAGTTCATTGGTATGTGTTCTGATTACACAGAGTTCGTAGCCCCTCTTCTGGCGTTAGGGGGTGGCTTATATAATGTGCGCCATCGCGAGCCGAGTGCCATTACGAGGGTCATTAATGCTAGTAACTGCCGGAGTCACTGGAAACTGCTGAGTTAACTACGAGTGTTACAGGTAACGCAATGTCTATAGTATTCAATGCTAATTAAGTCTCTCGAACGTTGCAGTTCCCACGTCGCCTCTGCTTCTTCACGTCCGGGTGTCAGAGCTAAGCCGAGTGGTTGATAGCGCCCGAGTGACTTCCAAGGATCCGAGTGTATCTTGTAACTTGTAGGACGCCAGGTGTGTCCTAGATGAGAGGTCTCTGACCCTACCCAGGGTAGGTGACCTCGTTAGTAGCCCCCGAATCGGTTGAGGTTTTTGGGAGCGGAGTGACCAACGCGCTGGGCCGTTGGTAACGTTTCGGGAACGCTAGGGAGCAAGGAGGATCGCTCCTCACTCGACATCGAAACTGCAACCAATTCAAGTTAAGTAACTTCTGAATGACTCGAACAGCCTGACTGTTCAAGCCACTCGACCTGGTGCAGATCGATTCTCGGAAGAAATAACCTTACGACTTATGAGCTCGGAGCTCACTCGGTCAGTTTTGGTGCTTAGGAACGCAGCAGTGAGCATGGGGCTCATTTAGTCGGTTTTGGTGCTTAGCAACGCACCAGTGAGCATGAGGCTCATTCGGTCAGCTTCGACGCATTGGAATGCACCGGAGAACACAGGGTTCATTCGGGCACTTTTGACGCATTGAAACGCACCGGAGAACACAGGGTTCACTCGGGCACTTTTGACGCATTGAAACGCACCGGAGAACACAGGGTTCACTCGGCCACTTTTGATGCATTGGAATGCACCAGCGAACACAGAGTTCACTCGGACACTTTTGACGCATTGGGATGCACCAGTGAACACAGAGTTCACTCGGGCAACGGTTCTGCGAAATCTCTGACGATTTTGAAATCGTGTGGAAGCGTGCACGATCGTGACGGTTGTGTCAGGAAAGTGGGAGACGTGGCCGCGGTGCCTCGATTTCCGCGCCGGGAATTTCGCCACGCGTCCCCACCATTCTGTCCCAGAGATCTCGCGGATCTGCATGCGCCCGTTGATCGCGCGGTTTCTCCAAATCGGACGACTGAGATTTCGCCGAGCTTAGGGTATAAAAGCAGGCCGGGAGGGAGGTAGGAAAAACATCTCCATTCCTTGCCTTCCCGATTTACTCCTCTGCTCCACCGAGAACTCTGCTTCTTGCCGATTTTCTGCCGCTCCTCGCCGGAGATGACGAAGGGCGCCACTGTGAGGGCCAAGAGGGCGAAGAAGACCTCACGCGAGTCTTCCTCGAGCGCGGGCACCCCAGCCGGCTTCGCTTAGGGCGATTGGCTGGCCTCTCGGGTCACGTCCAGTCGGCTGGAGGACCTGGAGAGCCAGGGTCTCCTGGTCGCCGACAATTGGAGGCTGCCGGAGAAGGGGAAGGTAGAGCCCGCGCCACGCGGGAACGAGCGAGTCCTCCTCACCACCCACCTTGATAGAGGTTTTTATTTGCCTCCGCATCCTTTCTTCCGTACTTTCTTGGATTTTTTCGGAGCCCAACTTCATCATCTTCCCCCAATTCCATCACCTACCTGGCCGCTTTCGTTTCACTCTGTGAGAACTTCCTCGGTTATCACCCGCACTAGGGTTTGTTCAAACACTTGTTCACTTGCCAAGTGATGAGTGTGAAGAAAACCAATCTGACGGAGGAGAAGACGAACGTAGTTCAGTTGTGCGGGGGCTTGGGTATTCAGCTGAGGGGCAAAAGTAGTTTCCCATCGATGACTTTCCCAGACACTGTTAAGGGTTGGCAGTCGTCTTAGTTTTACTGTGCGGACATTCCAGTCGGAGAGGGTCAGTCGGGTCTCCCTCCATACTCGGTCAAGCGCATTCGGCGACTCCCTAAGCTGACCGTGTCCAAGGACGAGAAGGTAGATGTAGATATCCTTGTGATTGCGCTGGTATCTCTGGTGAACCATGGGATAAACGGACTGGACCTGCTGGAGGTCTTCTTCCAGAGAAGGATTCAGCCGTTGCAGGCCAGAGCCCACCCAATGTGGTTGTACTCGGGTCTGGATGACCTTACGCGTACGCACCCGGAGGAGCTTAGCGCGGAGGCTGTGGCTAACAAGCTCAAGGCCATCACCCCAGTTCAGGATAACCCCAGGGGTACGAGGCGCGTGCCTCCGTACTCGGCGGAGAATCCGGCGAACGAGGTAAATTCCGAGTGCCATAACTATTTCCGATTGATGCAGCTTTCAATTATCGAATCTTGATTGAAGTAACTTTTGTTTTGACATCAAGGAACGCCCGACCCCCACGTCGCCCTCCCTGGCGACACGGGGGGAAACCCTAGATCGAGGCGCAGCAGCCCCCTCTCCTCCCTCCCCTCGGCTCGCCGCCGCCGGAGGAGTGGCCGGCGAATTCCGCGCCGACTCCTGTGAAGGTGGCGGCGGGGCCCTTTCCATTGTCCCCTGCTGCTGCCATGGACGGCACGGGACAGGGCCAAGGTGGCACGGGGGCTCGCGCTTGCGAGATCCACTCCGAGGTAGCGACAGGAGGAGGCGCGGTGACGGTGGACGCGGCGAGAGCGCACGCGGCGGGAGGGAGCGCGGCGAGGGCTCGCGTGGCGGGAGATGCGCGGCGAGGGCGCGCGCGGTAAGGGCGCGCGCGGCAAGGGCGCCCAGCGAGGACGGGGCGAGGCACGAGTGGTCTGGGCCGTCGCGGCTATGCAGGGGCGCGTGACAGGGCGGACGCGCGCGTGTACGGTGCGCAAGGGTGTCTCCCACGGCCGATCTGCTGGGGTGGATGCCCGGCGGCCTTGGGGCGCGACGGCCATGGCGGGAGCTCGCGGGATGTGCCAGATCTACAGAGCCAGGGCTGAGCTTGGTCTCTGCGGTGGAGGGCCCCTACTGCGTGTCGGTGCTGCGCAGGGGCGAGGTGTGGTGCTGTGCTGGCGCATCATGGAGGTGATAGGTTGGATGGTCTGACCGGGTCATGGGTTTTGGCGGGTGGTCTTGCCGGCGAAAGCCGTACTCCGGCAGTGCTCGGAGTTGTCGATGGCAGCGCCTATGGGCACCGTTTCCTTGTTGGAGGCATCGATGTTGCAATACTCACTCTCCTTTCCCGATCCTGCTCTGGGGGAAACCCCAGATCTGGATTTCCGGATCGAACGATGAAGTCGCTTGTTCCTTGGCCCGGCGTCGTATTTCCTCTTGCGGCATCGTTTTGGAGCTTCACTCGGTTAGAGGGACTCGGATCTCGTCAAGGTTGTTGACGGCGGCTTGCGTGACATCTCCGTGTGAGCAGCAGAAGCATCCGTCACATGCAAGGTGCGTCGGGCAAGCTATGTCCGCTAATCTCATGGGATTGTAGTGTCATATGTTTGCTCTATCAGACATAGCGTTCCTCTTCGATGTCGTTGAGCTTCGCGGATATGCTTGTGGCAGCTCGGATTGATTCAACGGTTTTCGGTATGTACTCTGGTAGCAGCGCTGGCGCTCGAGTGCCCGGCCGGGTGTGTCGTGGAGTGTAGCCTTCAGGCGTGTTGTATGTTTTGTGTGCTTTAGGCCTAGTCTAGCTAGGCGCTGTGCAGGTTTTCGCCTGGTTTTCCTTTAATAAACCAAGCAGTTTGGGTCCTTGTACCATCATCTTCTGCACAATGAATATAACAGCTCTCCTGTTATCGTTCAAAAAAAACTTTTGTTTTGACAGGCGTTCACAGGCATGGTGAGCTTGATACCCGCAGGCAACCACGCTCCTGCTGACGTGGCCAGTGACAATGAGCGCCATGACGACTTGGACGGAGAGGAGGAGTACGTGGATGACAGCAAAGATGAAGAGGACGAGAAGGAGTTGGACCCAGGGGACGAGGCGGAGTCTTCTCCTTCGGAGGAGGTGCTTCCCGAGCCCCACAAGAGGACGCGCCAACACCCTGGGGTCCAAGGAGGCAACGCAGGGGGTCGAACACCGCCAAGTCCTCTGTGGTCATCCCTCCCACTCGGACTTCAAAGCGTGGGCGTGCCGAGCTCGTTCCATCTCCAGAGAAGAGCACCAAGCAGCCGAAGATCACTTCCAACAAACCTCGGAAGGCGGTCTGCCAAAGACCAAGATGAACGTGGCGGTGGACTCTGCGTAAGTACCTTCACTCCGAATATCCTTCCGAATGACTGATCAGATGTAATAACATTCCGAGTGATTCTTCTGTAGAGCCGACACGTCGACTGCTTCCCTGGAGAAGGACAAGGTCGAGGTCGACGCTGCAACTTCGAAAGGTAGCACTCGATCCTGATCATATGTAATCTTTGAACACCTCATTTCATTTTTGAACTTATTTCCAAATGGCTTTCGAATACTTGCAGAACCACACGAAGTGATTGAGATCGACGTGGATGACCGGGTCACACCACCAAATCCCATCTCCAGCGTGGATATCGTCATGCGGGACGTCTCGCCTGTTCAACTGCCAGTAGCAGCTCGGGGAACCCCTTCGGGAACTAGATCAGCACTTGGGATGTCTCCAACCATCCCACCTGCGACCAGCGTGATCGGGTTGCAACGCGTCCCAGAGGACCAAGTGGGAGCAAGTAAGGAGGCTCTGATCCAACTGAGGCTGATGAACGACAAGCTGAAGGAGGCACGTGACGCTGGCGAGGCTTTGGAGAAGAATGTCCAGGTGAGTACTCTTGTAAGTACCTTCTTTAGACAAAGTTTTTGCGCGTTGTAGATGTTTTTGATGTTCCGAGTAGGTTTGCGTCTGGAGTACACCCACTGGGTGGAGCCTTATCGACTTCCGAATGCTATTCATAGGAGATCTTGTAGTCACACTTGTCAAAGAGGATGTTGTGATGGTCCATGGACCAGAGCTTCTCAACGTTGACCGTCAGGGTGTAGGACCCATAGTTTTCTAGTGGGAGCGCGCTTAGCGCACCCACTGGGTGTAGTCACCGAGGCTGCCGTCGACTGAAGTAGTCGGCGTCAGTCTCAAAATCCGAATGTAGTAGGATCCGAATGATGAGATACTTGTCGAAGAGGATGCGGTGATGGTCCATGGACCAGAGCCTCTCGACGTTGACCGTCGGGGTGTAGAACCTGTAGTTCTCCGGTGGGGGCGCGCTGAGCGCACCCACTGGGTGTAGTCCCCGAGGCTGCCGTCGACTGAAGTAGTCGGCGACAGTCTCGAAATCCGAATGTAGTAGGATCCGAATGATGAGATACTTGTCGAAGAGGATGCGGTGATGGTCCACGGACAAGAGCCTCTCGACATTGACCGTCGGGGTGTAGAACCTGTAGTTCTCTGGTGGGGGCGCGCTGAGCGCACCCACTAGGTGTAGTCCCCGAGGCTGCCGTCGACTGAAGCAGTCGACGACGGTCTCAAAATCCGAATGTAGTAGGATCCGAATGATGAGATACTTGTCGAAGAGGATGCGGTGATGGCCCATGGACCAGAGCCTCTCGACGTTGAGCGTCGGGGTGTAAAACCTGTAGTTCTCTGGTGGGGGCACGCTGAGCGCACCCACTGGGTGAAGTCCCCGAGGCTGTCGTCGACTGAAGCAGTCGGCGACAGTCTCAAAATCCAAATGCTATTTGTCTTGATGTTTGACTGTAATCACTGTTTTTCCTTGTTTCTTGTCGACAGGGCATGTGTGAGCTCGGGACCCGTTATAATGCCCTTGAGAAGGAAGTTCAGGAGCTGCGTCGCAGTCTGGAGACTGAGAAGACCAAGAGTACGCGTCTGGAACAAGAAAAGCGATCACTCGGAGGTAATCGAATCTTGACTGAGTACTTTTGGACTTGAACCCTTTTCCCTGTCCAACTGAAAATATTTCATCAGATGTACGTAGTGAGAACCTTCAACTTACTAAGAGGCTCCGGGCTTCTTTTTCTATAGAGACCATGAAGGAGGCTTTGGAGAAGAAGGACCGCGAACTGGCAACCGCTTAGAAGGAGGCCAGTCGGAAGGCAAAGGAAGTTGAAGAAAAGCTGAAATCCTTTGAGAAGTGGGAGGAGGACAAGAAGGCTCTGGAGGAAGTTGCTAGCAGGAGCACTACGGAAGCGGTCGAGGCTGAGGCAAAACTGAAGCACATCGAGTCGAAGAGGCAGGAGCTGGAGAAGCTCATTGAGGACCACTGCAACGAAATGAACGACAAGCTTAAAGGTACGCATCAGGCACGGCCAGGTTCCGAGTCATTTCGTCCCAACTCTTCTCCTCTCTTAACTTCCTTCCCCAGAATGATTGCCAGATCTATGCTGGGATGCCGAGGAGGAGACCTCTAAAATCGAGAAGGAGCTAGATCCGAGTGCGGGTCTTCTTCGCGACAGCTCGGCTCTTGCACCGCTTCGACTCGACGAGCGCACTTGGGAGGCGGCTATCTTCCTCAACCGTTTACGCGAAGCGGCCAAAGAGATCGACAAGGAAGTCGCCCCTGACGAGGAGCCCCCGAGTGACTTGGACGCCCTCATCAATCATCCGCGGGACATTCCGCGCCGAGTGCAGTTATGGAAGAAATCTGCGGCCCGAGCCGGGGCAGACATTGCGCTCTCCCTTGTCTGTGTGCATTGCAAGGGCGTAGACGAGGAGAAGCTGAAGGCGATGAAGGTCGTCAACCGAAAGAACGCCAAGATCGAAGATTTCATGGAGACCTTCCTGCCGGCGGCCACTCGGATTGCGGAGGTTATCGACCTTGACAACTTTACCGGCGTAGCATCCCCGTCAACAGCCAAGTGAATCTCGGAAGGAAAACTTTTAAGCCATATTTTCCTCGGTATGCCGAGTGAATTATGTACCCGTACATTTGTTGTGACCTTATGGTCATAACTATCTGCACTTTTGCTTTGAACTGCTTGACATTCGAATGCCTTTATTTGACCGTTTTGAACGTTCGTCTTGCCTTTAAACTTAGGCGAAGTCAGGTTCGCAGCTAAGCCCCCGAGTGTGGATGATGTCCTCACTCGGAGTAATTTGTAACTTAGGCGAAATCAGGTTCGCAGCTAAGTCCCCGAGTGAAGATGATGTCCTCACTCGGAGTAATTTGTAACTTAGGCGAAATCAGGTTCGCAGCTAAGTCCCCGAGTGAAGACGATGTCCTCACTTGGAGTAATTCATAACTTAGACGAAATCAGGTTCGCAGCTAAGTCTCCGAGTGAAGACGATGTCCTCACTCAGAGTGGTTTGTAACCTAGGCGAAATCAGATTCCCAGCTAAGCCCCCAAGTGGAGACGATGTCCTCACTCGGAGTAGTTTGTAACTTAGTCGAAATCAGGTTCGCAACTAAGCCCCCGAGTGTGGATGATGTCCTCACTCAGAGTAGTTTTTAACTTAGGCAAAATTAGGTTCGCTGCTAAGTCTCCGAGTGTGGATGATGTCCTCACTTGGAGTAGTTTGTAACTTAGGCGAAATCAGGTTCGCAGCTAATCCCCCGAGTGTGGATGATGTCCGCACTCGGAGCAGTTTTTAACTTAGGCAAAATCAGGTTCGCAGCTAAGCCCCCGAGTGTGGATGATGTCCTCACGCGGAGTAGTTTATAACTTAGGCGAAATCAGGTTCGCAGCTAAGTCCCCGAGTGTGGATGATGTTCTCACTCGGAGTAGTTTTTAACTTAGGCGAAATCAGGTTCACTGCTAAGCCCCCGAGTGTGGATGATGTCCTCACTCGGAGTAGTTTGTAACTTAGGCGAAATCAGGTTCGTGGCTAAGCCCCCAAGTGTGGATGATGTCCTCACTCGGAGTAGTTTTTAACTTAGGCGAAATCAGGTTCGCAACTAAGCCCCCGAGTGTGGATGATGTCCTCACTCGGAGTAGTTTGTAACTTAGGCAAAATCAGGTTCGCAGCTAAGTCCCCGAGTGTAGATGATGCCCTCACTCGGAGTAGTTTTTAACTTAGGCGAAATCAGGTTCGCTGCTAAGCCCCCGATTGTGGATGATGTCCTCACTCGGAGTAGTTTGTAACTTAGGCGAAATTAGGTTCACAGCTAAGTTTTATCCATGCACCCACTGGGGGTGAGGAAAACAAACAAAATTATTTAAGCTTCGATAAGGGGTAAACAAAGTAAAGACTTTATTTATCGAATTCACTCCGAAGTTCATTATAGGAATGACAGAGTGTTTTTGAACTAAGTGTAGAACTTGCGGAGCAGGTCCGCGTTCCATGCTCGGGGCTCTTCTGCATCGGTATCAAAATTGTACAACCGGTAAGCTCCATTGTTCAGGACTTTGGAGAATGCGTAAGGCCCTTGCCACGGAGGCGCTAACTTGTGAGGCTTCTGCTGATCCAATCGGAGAACAAGGTCACCTTCTTGGAAAGCGCGTCTTCTGACTTGTCTGTCATAAAGGCGCCTTAAGTCTTGCTAATACAGCATTGACCTGATCAAGGCTAACTCTCTCTCTTCTTCTAAGAGATCCAGACCGTCTTGGCATGCCACTTCTGCTTCATCTTCATTGTAAAGTTCCACTCGGGGAGCGTTGTGGTGAACGTCACTCGGCAGAACCGCCTCGGACCCATATACCATAAAGAAAGCAGTGCGCTTGGTCGAACGATTCGGAGTCGTCCGAATGCCCCAGAGGACAGACGGTAGTTCTTCAACCCAAGCGCCAGCAGCAATTTTCAGATCCCTCATCAATCGGGGCTTCAATACTTGAAGAATCATCCTGTTAACTCGTTCTGCTTGTCCCGTTAATTCTTCCCGTTATCAGTGATGATATCATGGGGAACTCTGAATCTAAAGATAATTTGCCAAATGAAACTGACAGCGATAGTTGCATCCAAGCTTTTGATGGGCTTCGCTTCAACCCACTTGGTGAACTTATCCACTGCAACCAACAGATGGGTAAATCCACTCGACCCCGAACGCAGAGGGTCGACCATGTTGAGGCCCCCACACAGCAAACAGCCAGGTGAGCGGGATGGTCTTGAGTGCAGATGCAGGCTTGTGTGTTTGATTCTTGAAAAACTAGCATCCAACATAGAGGTCGACCATGTCTTTTGCAGCTGCATTGGCTCGGGGCCAGTAAAACCCTGCACGTAACGCCTTTGCGACCAACGTCCGAGAGGACGCGTGATGACCACAGGTTCCCGAATGGATTTCATGCAAAATTTGCAACCCTTCTCTGGGGATATGCATTTTTGTGCCACGCCTGTAGTGCTTTTCTTGTATAGCTGTTCTCCCATGACTTCAAAGGATTTGGATCGTCGGACAATCCATCTAGCTTCTTCTTCATCTTCAGGGAGCTCTTGCCAGAGCAAGTAAGCTAAGTAAGGTTGGGTCCACTTGGGAGTGATCACCAACATCTCTTGAATGAGATCCACTAGAGCCGGAATGTCAACTTCAGTCGGATCAGTGAGTCCGACTGCCTGCGTTGGCTCTTCAGTAAAAGGGTCTTCTTTGACTGAAGGAGAGTGCAGGTGCTCAAGGAATATGCCCTTCGGGACAGCCCGCCGAGTAGAGCCGATCTTAGCCAAGTCATCGGCGGCCTAGTTCTTCGTTCGGGGTATATGATGCAGTTCTAAGCCTTCAAAGTTCTTTTCCAACTTTCGGACTGCATTACAGTACCCAGTCATGGCCAGACTCCTGATGTCCCATTCCTTCATCACCTGATTGACCTCGAGGTTCGAGTCACCGAATATCATCAAGCGTCGGATACCGAGCGAGATATCCATCCGGAGCCCATACAGGAGGGCTTCGTACTCGGCCTCATTGTTTGACGAGTCGAAATGAATTTGAAGGACATAGCTCAATCGGTCTCCCCTGGGGGAAACGAGAACTACTCCAGCTCCAAACCATTGAAGCATCTTAGATCCATCAAAGAACATGGTCCAGTGTTCAGGAACACTCGGAGCCGGCTATTCCTGCTCTATCCACTCGGCTAAAAAGTCCACAAGTGCCTGAGACTTGATCGCCTTCTTGGCTTCAAACTTGATCTCCAGCTGGAGGAGCTCAATCGCCCATTTGGCCACTCGGCCCGTGGGGTCTCTGTTATGCAGGATCTCCGACAGGGGAGCATCGCTGATAACTGTGACCGAGTGCTCTTGGAAGTAATGAGCTACCTTCTTCATAGTGAGGTAAATGCCATAAACTAGCTTCTGATAGTGTGGATACCTCTGTCTGGAAGGAGTCAAGACCTCCGAAATATAATAAACGGGTCTCTACACTTTGAATTTTTTTCCCGATTCCTCGCGCTCCACAGTGAGGACAGTACTGACCACCTGGCTAGTAGCCGCGATGTAAAAGAGCAAAGGCTCTCGGCTGCTCGGAGCAGCTAACACCGGCTGGGTGGAAAGCAAGGCCTTGAGCTGATCGAATGCGGCTTGCGCTTCAGGAGTCCATTCAAAAGTATCAGATTTCTTCATCAATCGGTAAAGAGGAAAGGCCTTTTCACCGAGTCGAGATATGAATCTACTCAGGGCTGCAAGGCACCCCGTAAGCTTCTGGACGTCATGTAGAAGGACAGGTTCTTCATTCGGACGATGGCGCCGATCTTGTCCGGATTAGCATCAATTCCTCGCTTGGAAACAAGAAAACCGAGTAGCTTACCCGAGGGCACTACGAATGTGCATTTTGCAGGATTGAATTTTATTTGAAAACGTCGAAGGTTGGCGAAGGTTTCGGCGAGGTCAGCCAGGAGGTCGGAACCTTTCCTAGACTTGACCACCATGTCATCCATTTAAGCCTCTACGTTCCGACTGATTTGCTCTTGCAAACACTTCTGAATCATATGCATAAAAGTTGCCCCAGCATTCTTGAGGCCGAATGGCATAGTGATGTAGCAGAAACACCCAAATAGGGTGATGAAAGGTGCTTTTATTTCATCTGGTCCATACATTCGAATCTGATGGTACCCGGAGTACGCATCTAAGAACGACATGCGTTCACATCCGGCGGTGGAATCTACTATTTGATCTATGTGGGGTAGGGGAAAATGATCTTTCGGGCAGGCCCGATTAAGGTGCTTGAAGTCGATGCACATCCAGAGGGACTTGTCCTTCTTGGGCACCAACACTGGGTTGGCCAACCACTCGGAATGGAAGACTTCGCGAATGAATTCAGCAGCTAGGAGCCGAACGATCTCTTCACCAATCGCCTTGCGCTTCTCTACGGAGGATCGACGCAAGTGCTCCTTGAGTGGTTTAACTTTTGGATCCGCTCGGAGTCGGTGCTCAGCCAGTCCCTTGGGAACCCCCGGCATGTCAGACGGCTTCCATGCAAAGATATCCCAGTTCTCACGGAGGAACTGGATGAGCTCGGCTTCCTATTTTTCACCGAGTGTCGTCGAGATGTTGGTCGGAGCCACACTCGGATCGGTGGGATGAACGTGAACCTGCTTAGTTTCGCCGGCCGACTGGAAAGCTGATTCCGTCGCTGGTCGCTTGGACTTTAGTAAGTCTGTAGTGTCCACTGCCTTCTTGTACCCATCGAGTTCGATGGCGAGTAGTTGCTCATTTGCAATTTGAGAGCCCTGCTGGAGGCACTCTTCGGCAACCTTCCGATCGCCGGTAACTGTGATCACACCATTCGGCCCTGGCATCTTAAGCTTAAGATACACGTAACATGGTCGGGCCATGAAATGCGTGTAGGCAGGCCTACCCAGGATAGCATGATACGCACTCCGGAAATCAACCACTTCAAACGTCAGGCGTTCCTTCCGGAAGTTCTTCTCTCCGCCGAAGACGACGTCCAGAGCGATCTGACCGAGTGACTCGGCCTTCTTTCCAGGGATGACCCCATGGAAATGCATGTTACTCTTACTCGGGCGGGACATCGGAATGTCCATTGCGCTGAGTGTATCCGCGTAAATTATGTTCAACCCACTGCCTCCGTCCATCAGAACTTTGCGCAGTTGGATTCCATTGACAGCCGGATTGACAACCAGCGCCTGCCTCCCGGGGGTGGCTATGTGGGTTGGGTGATCAGACTGATCGAAAGTAACAGGAGTTTTTGTCCAATTGAGGTACTTGACGGTAGACGGGGCCACCAAGTTTACCTCCCGATTGATGACCTTCAATCGGCTCTTGCTTTCGACATCTGCGAATATCATGTTCAGGACCTTGTCGACGTGAGGGTACTCGGAATCGCGCTCGCCCTCTTCGTCGTCGTCCTTTTCAGCAGAGGCCTCTTTCCCATCTCATGCTTGAGCATCCGGCACTCTCGAGTGGTGTACTTTGGGTAAATGAGGTTGCCCTCCTCATCCTTTTTAGTGTGAATAGCACAGGGCTGATCCATCACTTCAGAATTGTACTCAGGCTTCTTTTTGTTGGCCCAATCTTTCTTCTTATTCTTTTTGGTCTTCGGCTTCCCCTGACCAGGAACTGCAACCACTTCCGCCTTTCCCGGATGATCGGCTTTCCGCTTCTGTTTCTTGAATGAGTTCCCCGCCGATTGAGGGGCATCGCCAGCTCGCCCTTTGCCGCTGTGAAGGTGGCCTTCCTCTTCGCCATTGGCATATTTGTTGGCAATCTCCATGGCCCGACTGAGAGACAGATCTCCCGATCGGCCAAACTTAAGGATGAGTTCCCGATACCGAGTGCATGCCTTGAAAGCGCACACAGCCTGGTGCTCGGTGACGTTCTCGACCGTGTTGTGCACAGTGGTCCATCGCTGTATGTACTCTCGGAGAGTTTCATTGCTCTTCTGGACACAATGCTGCAACTCCGTCAATCCACCTGGACGCTTGTAAGTGCCCTCAAACGTCTTGATGAACACCTGGGCCAGGTCCTCCCAGCAATAGATGCTGCTAGAAGGTAACTGGTTCAACCATGCCCGAGCAGATTCTTCCAGCATGAGGGGAAGATGCTTCATTGCCACGAAGTCATCACCACCCCCGATCTGAACTGCCGCTCGGTAATCTTCAAGCCAAGTTTTAGGCTTGGATTCACCGTTAAACTTCCCTATCCCAGTCGCCAACCTGTAGTTGGGGGGAATTTCGGCCTCTCGAATATATCTGCAAATACACTCGAGACCCGACGTTCCCCATCTGCTCACTCCGTCCCTGAGCACTCGGTTTTTATCCACCAATCTCTGAGTGATGGTAGACCTAGCATTGAGCAACGGGGGGCATCGGCCTGCTTCCTCATAACCTCTGGGGCGAGGGGGAGTCCGATTGTGGTCTTCTCTATGAGGACGACTGTCATCATAGGGGCGCTTGCCGTGTGAACCACCCCTCAGAGGAGGCGTCCGACTGACGTCATGGTCATCGCGTCAATTCCCTCCGTGCCGGCCTCTCGGAGGAGGAGGAGAGTATCGGTGTTTCCCATAAGCATGCGGACTATGCGCGGACTGGACCGTGTCAGCCCAGAAGGACTTGCTATAAACACGATGATTCGACTGAGACACTTCTGCATTCTGCCTCATCACTGTCTTCAGCAGAGTCTGGATCTGTCGAATGCCTTCTCCAGCCGCAGAACCGGATGGCTGAATGGATTCAGCTATCCGAGTGGCTGCAGCTAGATTCTCTATAGGAGTACGCATCACTGGGATCTTGGGCGGCTTATCACTCGGGATTGGCCGCCGCCTGGCGTAACTGGAGCTTGGTTGCTCCCTTGATGCACGTTCGTCGAGTGCTCCCTGGAGCCTCTCCAAACACTCACGCTCAGCCAAGGTGGCCTGGCGTGTGGCCTCCAAGGCTATCTCCTCGGGTGACGTTCCCGTGACAGGGATAAGAAGGACTTCATCGTCCCTCCTTCTCCTCTCTTCCCGCTGCTCCCGAGAGAGAGGCTGCGGAAAATAACCATCGGAAGGACCGTCGCCGAGACGACCTCCGCCTCGATCACGAGAACCACCGATCGAGTACCCAGGGGCACCATGATCGGTGGAGTGTGCCATCAGTATCTCAGCAGTGTCTCCGCTGCTTTCACACTCGGATTCGCCGGACAGTTCATCACCCGATGTGGGAGACAAGCTGAGGGTAGGCTCACCGGAGTTGAGCACTGCGACGTGCTCGGAGGTAAGTTGCCGCGCCACGACATGCTTGAGCCACCGCTGCAACCGCGAGCGTCCGGAACGCTTGCGGCAACCGGAGGTCAAACAGGTCGACCCTGAGCCATATGGCTCCGACGATTGTGACAGGAGAACTCTGTGCGCCGCCGCCCTGAAATGCACGGCCCCGCGGGCGGGGAACGCATCCGGGTCCAGTGGCGCATCATGCAGCCAGGCCGAACCGTCAGCGACGAAGCGGAGGCTGTCGAAGAGGATCTCACCGCCGAGTGCCAGCATGATGGCCGGAGAAAGAAAGGAATCTCCACTTGCGCCGGAGTTTGCTAGAACTACCGCCCCACGGTGGGCGCCAACTGTCGTGGGAGTAATCCTGACAATAGTACGGGGGGGGGGGTACGAATGAGTACGACGAAGCCTAGCTAGCTAAGGAGCAAGTGTAACACTCGGTGTTTACGAGTTCGGACCCCACTCGGAAGTGGTAAAAGTCCTACGTCTCGAGCCTTGGGGCTAAGTATTGCTTGGTATGTGTTCTGATTACACAGAGTTCGTAACCCCTCTTCTGGCGTCGGGGGGTGGCTTATATAGAGTGCGCCATCGCTAGCCGAGTGCCATTACGAGGATCATTAATGCTAGTAACTGCCGGAGTTACTGGAAACTGCTGAGTTAACTACAAGCGTTACAGGTAACGCAACGTCTATAGTATTCAATGCTAATTAAGTCTCTCGAACGTTGCAGCTCCCACGTCGCCTCTGCTTCTTCACGTCCGGGTGTCAGAGCTAAGCCGAGTGGTTGATAGCGTCCGAGTGACTTCCAAGGATCCGAGTGTATCTTGTACATTCGTCCGAGTGCTAAGGTAGTCCAGGGACTTCTGTAACTTGTAGGACCCCATGTGTGTGCTAGATGAGAGGTCTATGACCCTACCCAGGGTAGGTGACCTCGTCAATAAGCATTTCCGAAACGACCCCATGTGTTAATTTCGAAATTGGTCCACATCTAAACTAACCATATTTTATATTGTTAAACAGGGAAACAAAATGCACCATGTGATTCTACACGTCATTCTAATCGATTTACATATATAGAACGTTTGAAACGGAGCTACGGTCTAAAAGATATGACAAACACAATTTGAATATGCCATGAATGCAAAACGCATGCAAACGACAACCACAAACATTCCAAATCATATATGCAGCAAGATATTATGAAACTACATGGAATTCTAAGCAAGTTTCATATCCGGCATGTCCAAAACGGAGCAACGGTTCAAGCACGACAACCAACACAAGTTTTAGTTCAAATCTGCCCAAAACAGCAACATGGCATATTGCAACCCACACAATAACAAGCTACAGCACACTAAAATGCACAACAAGGGCATGGGGATGTAGGCAACATGGTGCACAACAATTCATGTCATAGGAGCAACTTGAGCTAAAGCATTGATCAATAGGAAATGAGCTCACAAGATGGCATATTGGAACAACAGTTAAGGACAGTGAAAAAATACCAGTTTTAGCAGAGCAAAGTTAACCTGGAGGCATATTGACAACACTAAAACTATATGCTACCGGGCATATCATGGCATGAAAATCTACAGCATGGTAGAGGACATGATGCACTTCAATTCATTCCATTATGGCAACATCAAATTATGCACAGAATCATGGCAAAGATCAACACAACATGGCATTCTGAAATAACCAGATTCTCAGACTTAGTTAAAATTAGAGTAGACAAGAGCAGCAGCTTTTAACAGATTGGCATGTTGGACAACAGAAATACATATGATGAAAATCCTATACATGGAAACTAATGGCACAACATGATAGAGCATAACATGGTTAACAAAGCATTCCATTGTGGAAACACCAAAAGAGTCCTAGAACACTAGCAAATCACATGGCAACATGACAACAAAATAACAGTTTTAGACTTGCAAATATTTAGACCCCTCAAAACAGCAACATTGAGTACGCATGTCCGCATGAAGAAAACTACAGCTACACAAGGAATCCATGGCATGACAAACAAACTAACAACAACTAGACATTGCACACTACAAATAACTCTATTGGCACAAGCTCAAAATAGTCATGGATTGCTTAAGATGAAGCTCGCAAAACTGAACTTATCGTTAACAGCACCCAGTTTTACAGATTATGATGACATGCACTTTTGCAATAGAGATATGGGCATGCAAATGAATCTTAATGCACAAACAAAGGGTACCATCATGTAGAGCACGAAGAGTAGAACAATTTTCATATATGATTCATCTCAAACGGGTAAACGTGCACAAAATTACAAGCAATTTAATATGCACATTTGATAACTTTTGAAGTCCAAAAGAGTTAGAGAAAATATCCACCTCGGGGAATCGGGACGGGGCGATGTGGGACAGGGGGATCAGGGTGTTTGGATCGTGGGATCGGGCGGCCCTGGGACGAGGTCGCCCCGATCGGCGGGTGCATCGGAGGCCGAGCTTGGTGGGTCGGCCGCCGATGGCGACAGCGCCGGCGGCCACCGGAGGGCAGATCCGGCGACGGGGAGGCCGGATCCGGGGCTGGATGGCAACGGGGCGGCGGGATCCGGCCGGAGGCGGGGATGACGGAGGTCGGCGGCGAGCCTTGGCGGGGCGGTCGAGCTCGAGGCCGTGGCGAGGTCCTCCGGCGTGGAGGCACGGCGGCGGCGCAGGGCTCCGGTGGAGCTCCAACGAGGGGGAGGCTCCAGCGGCGCGGCTCGGGGGGGAGCCCCTGGCTCGGGCGCCTGCGGGCTGCGACGGCGACCGCTTCGGGCCCGGGCGGGCCTCGGATGGGCCTGGCGGGCGGTGGAAGGCTGCGCGGGGACAGGTGGCGCCGTCTGGCTGGCTGGGAGTGGTGGCTACGGCGGCGCTGGGTGGAGATGGCGGCGACAAGTGGCGGCGGTGGAGCGGTCCGGTGCGGAATTTGAGGCAGGAGGTGGGAGAGAGGTCCATATTTGGACGTGGGGGTGTCCATATATAGCAAGGTTGCTAGGGTTTGGGGGTTTGAGGGCGATTCGAGCCGTTCGATCGCAATCGGATGGCTCCGGTCGCGGGGAAGGTTTAGGTGGGCTGCGGTGGGCTGTGTAGTTGGGCTAGGTGGGGATGAGAGGGAAGATTGAGGCCCGTGACAGGTTTTTAAATACCGAAAACATCCGACGAATAAATCGATGACGGTGCCGCTACGGTTGACCATTCGGTTATCAAACGGCCTTCGATTGCGACGAAATTTGGCAGGCATTCTACCTACCATAAAACAAGACCGCACGCCAACTTTTGACCCAACCCGAGAATATTTTCCACGCACTTTTAAAAACAATATTTTATCGATACCGCGGGCGCGTGCGTGTGGGTGGTCTCGAAACGGTCAACGACAAAACGGAGAGAACCGACAACTACAAATGGATGCAATTTTTCAAAAACGAGCGACGATGCTATGCAGATGATGCGAATGATGTGATGAAGAATGCGACAAACAAAAGAATCGCACGATGACAACGGAATAAAACAGGAATCTTCTGGAGCGTCGGTCTCAGGCTGTTACACTCAAATAGGTGTGTCCAACAAGGATACTAGTGATAAACTAAAAAGCAAAACAAGCAAAGACTCAAATAATACAAGACGCTCCAAGCAAAACTCATGATATGTGACGAATAAAAATATAGCTCCAAGTAAAATACCGATGGTCGTTAGAAGAAAGAAGGGATGCCACTCAGGGGCATCCCCAAGCTTAGTTGCTTGTTTCTCTTTGGATATATCTTGGGGGTGCGGTAGCATCCCCAAGCTTAGGCTCTTTTCACTCCTTATTCCTTCATCCATCGTGATCTCACCCAAAACTTGAAAACTTCAATCACACAAAACTCAACAAAACCTTCGTGAGATCCGTTAGTATAATAAAGCAAATCACCACTTTAAGTACTATTGCAAACTGATTCAAATTTTATTATTGCATTATACCTATTGTATTTTAACTTTACCATGGCTTATACTCTTCAATACAAACCATAGATTCATCAAAACAAGCACACAATGCAACGAAAACTGAATCTATCTTAAACAGAACAGTCTGTAGTAATCTGTACTCTAACCATACTTATGTAACTCTAGAAATTCTGAAAAAATAGTACAATGTAAAGAATTTGTATAGCAATACTGTGTTAAAATTTCAGCTCATTATCACGCTCCAGTAAAAAATGAAAATTCGCAAACTGGAGTCAAAGTTTTTGTTTCAGATTCAGCATTGTTTCTACTCATCTTATGAATCATCCTAAAGGCTTTACTTGGCACAAACAGTAAATAAAACATAAAAACATAATGTAACAGAGGCATAATTGTGTCAACACTCAAAAACAAAAGAAAAAGATGAAAATAAATTTATTCATTGGGTTGCCTCCCAACAAGCGCTATCGTTTTACGCCCCTAGCTAGGCATAATGCATAGATTCAAGTATTATCATCTTTGATTTTTGCTCCATAGGATGCTCTCATGATTGATTCATATGGTGGCTTAATTATTTTTCTAGGGAAGTGTTCCATACCCTTTCTTAGTGGAAACTGAAATTTCATATTGCCTTCTTTCATATCAATCACGGCACCTATAGTGCGTAAAAACGGTCTACCAAGTATAATGGGACAAGACGGATTGCAATCAATATCAAGAACAATAAAATATATGGGCACATAGTTCCTATTTGCAAGAATAAGAACATCATTAATTCTTCCCAAAGGCTTTTTAATAGTAGAATCCGCCAAGTGCAAATTAAGAGAACATTCTTCAATATTGGTAAGACCAAGCACATCACATAGAGATTTCGGAATCGTGGAAACACTAGCACCCAAATCACATAAAGCAAAGCACTCATAATTTTTAATATTGACTTTAATGGTAGGTTCCCGCTCATCATGTAATTTTCTTGGAATTGAAATCTCTAACTCCAACTTTTCTTCAAAAGATTTCATCATGGCATCAACAATATGTTTAGTAAAAGCTTTATTTTGTTCATAAGCATGGGGTAAATTTAGCATGGATTGCAGCAAAGAAATACATTCAATCAAAGAGCAACTATCATAATTAAAGTCTTTGCAATCCAAAATAGTGGGCACATCACTAGTTAAAGTTTTGACCTCTTCAAACCAACTTTCATCAATTTTTTCATCAAGATTTTCACCCTCCAAATTATTGGGACGCCTTCTAGCTAAAGTTGACTATACTTCGGTCCCTTTATCATCAATTTTAATATTACTAAACAAGGAATCAATAGAAGAAACACCAATCACTTTAAGATCTTCATCATTTTTCTGAAAGCACTCACTAGAAAACGCTTTTTCTAAAAATTCTCCTTTAGCTCTAAGCATAGCGGTTCTTTTCTTACTTTCATCCATAGAAACATATAAAGATTTAATTGATTCATCAATATTAGGTGCAAAAGCTTTCAACTTGAGATTTTCTACATCATGAGAAATTCTATCAATGCTTCTAGACATATCATCAATCTTATTCAACTTTTCTTCTATCGTAGTATTGAAAACCTTTTGCGCATTGATAAATTCTTTAATATTACTCTCAATATCGGAGGGGTTCCTATTATTATTGTAAGACGAATTGCTATATTTATTAGAGGAATTTCGAGGAAAAGGTCTAGGATTAAAATTACCTCTATAAGCATTGTTATTAAAATTGTCTCGCGAGACAAAGTTCACATCTACGTAATCACTATTTTGCTCAACCAAAGTAGACAAAGGAACATAATTAATATCAATAGGAGCATTTTTACTAGCAACCAACTTCATTAATGCATCAACTTTTTCACTTAAAGTACTAATTTCTTCAACCGAATTAACCTTTTTTCTAGTAGGTGCTCTTTGAGTATGCCATTGTGAATAATTTGCCATAATATTATCTAGCAATTTAGTAGATTCACCCAAAGTAATTTCCATAAAAGTACCACCCGCGGCGGAATCTAAAAGATTTCTAGAGACAAAATTCAATCCCGCATAAAAATTTTGTATGATCATCCAAAGATTTAAACCATGAGTAGGACAATTTCTTAGCATCAATTTCATTCTTTCCCAAGATTGTGCAACATGTTCATGCTCAAGTTGCTTAAAATTCATGATTTGTGTTCTAAGGGAAATAATTTTCGCGGGCAGAAAATACTTAGTAATAAAAGCATCCTTGCACTTATTCCAAGAATCGATACTATTGCGAGGCACAGAAGAAAACCAAATTTTTGCACGGTCCCGCAAGGAGAAAGGAAATAATTTCAACTTCACTATATCATTGTCCACATATTTTTTTCTTTTGCATATCACACAATTCTACGAATGTGTTTAGATGGGACGCGGCATCCTCATTAGGAGTACCGGAAAATTGATCTTTCATGACAAGATTCAACAAAGCGGCATTAATATCACAAGACTCCGCACTAGTGGCGGGAAGAGCAATTGGAGTACTAATAAAATCATTATTATTAGTATTGGAAAAATCACACAATTTGGTATTTTCTTGAGTCATTGTTACTACACAAACAAGATTGCAAGAAAACAAGAGATCTAACGAGAAAAAGGCAAACGAAAAAGAGGGCGAATAAAGCGGCAAATTTGTGAAGTGGGGGAGAGGAAAACAAGAGGCAAATGGCAAATAATATAATTGCAAGGAGATGAGATTTGTGATTAGGAACCTGATAGATGTTGATGATGTCTCCTCGGCGCCAGAGATTGGCACGTTGAAGAGACTGCTTCCTCCTCGGCAATAGCGCCAGAAATTCCTTTGACGTGGCTTGAGACTGCGTCGGTATTTCCCCAAAGAGGAAGGGATGATGCAGCATAGCGACGGTAAGTATTTCCCTTAGTTATGAAACCAAGGTATCGAACCAGTAGGAGGATCACGCAACACTATGTAAACAACACCTGCACACAAAGAACAAATACTTGCAACCCGACGCGAAAGAGAGGTTGTCAATCTCTCCACGGTAAAAAGATAGATTAGGGTGTAATAGATTGGATAGATAGATCTCGCAAGAACACAAAATAAAAGAGGCAAATAAAAAGTGCAGCAAGGTATTTTTGGGTTTTTGGAATAATAGATCTGAAAACAAAAGCGGCAAAAAGATAGATCGGAAAGCAATATGTTGGAAAAGTAGACCCGGGGGCCGTAGGTTTCACTAGTGGCTTCTCTCATGAGTATAGCACATGGGGGGTGAACAAATTACTGTTGGGCAATTGATAGAAGATCAAATAATCATGATGATATCCAAGGCGATGATCATTATATAGGCATCACGTCCAAGATTAGTAGACTGAAACGATTCTGCATCTACTACTATTACTCCACACATCGACCGCTATCCAGCATGCATCTAGTGTATTAATTTCATGGAAAAATGGAGTAATGCAATAAGAACGGTGACATGATGTAGACAAGATCTATTCATGTAGGAATAGACCCCATCTTGTTATCCTTAATAGCAACGATACATGCGTGCCTTGTTGCCCCTTCTGTCACTGGGAAAGGACACTGCAAGATCGAACCCATCACAAAGCACCTCTTCCCATGGCAAGAAAAATCGATCTAGTTGGCCTAACTAAACCAAAGATTCAAAGAAGAAATACGAGGCTATAAGTAATCATGCATATAAGAGATCAAAGAAGACTCAAATAATATTCATGGATAGAAACTAATCATGAACTCAAAATTCATCGGATCCCAACAAACACACCGCAAAAAGTCATTACATCAAATAGATCTCCAAGAGACCATTGTATTGAGAATCAAAAGAGAGAGAGAGGAAGCCATCTAGCTACTGCCTACGGACCCGTAGGTCTATGGTGGACTACTCACGCATCATCGGAGAGGCACCAATGAGGATGATGAACCCCTTCGTGATGGTGTTAGATTGGATCTCGCGGTTCTGGAATTTGCGGCGGGTGGATGTATTTTTCGTCGACTCCTCTAGGGTTTCCAGAATATTTGGGTATTTATAGAGCTCAGAGGCGGTGGAGAAGGTTCCCGAGGTGGCCACAACCCACCAGGACGCGCCCGGGGCCCCTGGCGCACCCTGGTGTCTTGTGGGCGGCCTGGGCTCCCTCCTAGTTACTTCTTTGGCCCACTGGCCTCCTTCTGGTCCAAAAAAATCACCAAAAAGTTTCGTCGCGATTGGACTCCGTTTGGTACTGATATTCTGCGAAGTAAAAAACAAGCAAAAACAGCAACTGGCACTTGGCACTAAGTCAATAGGTTAGTCCCAAAAAAATGATATAAAGTTGCTATAAAATGATTGTAAAACATCCAAGAATGATAATATAACAACATGGAACAAGCAAAAATCATAGATACGTTGGAGACGTATCAATATGCTATCAAGTCCCCCTCCTCCTCCCTCTCCCCCATATCACACACCGAGGACAAAAACTCTGGAGATGAGACGGCGGATGCACGTCGGTGACCACGACCACACCCATCTGCCCGTCTGTGCGGCCGAGACAGCCGCCCAAAGGACGGGGACGAGGGAGCATGTCGTCAAAAGTACCCTAGGTCCTTTTATTATCGCGCCTGCACCGGAGGTCCGTGGCATGCCTTCTTTGTGACTTTCAGCAGCCTTCCGTGTCTTCGCTAGATTTAGGGCGTGTTTGCTAGGCGTAGTTGCTGGGACTATCCCGTGGAGCCTAGGTAAACAAGGCCTAGCTGAGGTAAAACAGGCACAAAACTAACATCTGCACTTAGTTTGGTTGCCTGCATACACTCTAGGATGCATGAGGTGTCACTCTAGGCATGTTGTTTGGTTGCCCGCTTGTGCACGCGCAAACACACAACCTGTTGTTTGGTGGCATGCACCGCCTGTTGTCTGGTACTACCTCTTTGGTGCGGTGGTGAGGCTACCAGCACACAGCGGCATCAGGAAGAACACACATAAGAGAACATAGGGCAGATATAAATATTGTGCCACACATAACAGATCAATTCAAACGCATAGCAGTTTGATACTAAAGTAAAGCAGTTGGAGCATGTCGTGGTTGTCTTAGGGGTTCACGGCGAAGGCGTCGTCGTGCTTCCCGCACCTGATCACCACTTCAATGCCATCATCATTGAACACGATAACCTTCACATGTCGGGAGTGAGCAGCTTGAAGGTCACCATGAAGCCTATCTTGATCCGATGGGCAACAACGAATGTGGCCGAGCCCTGATCGACGGTGACCCTACCGTTCAACAGCGGGACAGTCACCCTCCAGGAGCAGTCGGTGTTCGTTTTCAGCTTGAACTCCTGTGACACCGACGGGAAGTGCTTCGTGAAGTCCAGCGGCATAGGTATGGCCTCCAGTTGGGGGGCATGATCACCTTGCAGAAGTTGGTTGGCCCTCCCACCTCATGGTAGTGGCCATAGTTCTGGCGCTTGCCTCTAGGGGACTCCTCCGGCTGGTCATCGTCCCTGCCATGGGTCTGGACGGGCGTCACCTCCGAGGGCAGCACCACGTCCTTGCCCTTGTCTTGCTCCTTTGGTGGCACCACCTCCTTCCCCTTGCTCTTCCTGTCGATCTGCATTATGAAGAGGTTCAAACGGTCAGGATCTGCAATATGAACATTGCAACATTGTCATTAAAACCTATCGCCCATAATCCCTTTATTTACCAAGCCTGACGGTCACCATTCCACCTATCTGTCTCTCACTCTTCCTCCAACCCAACGCCATGAACTCCGGGCAACAAGTCGTACCCTAACCCCAACCCCAACCCCTTCCCTTGGGGCATTGGATGGAGGGCATTCTTCCTAGGGTGCTCGCTCGGTGACCACACCAAGTTTGAGAACACCATGGAAGTGTGCTCAAACTTCAGCAGCATGGAAGAGCTGCACAAAGAGTCAGACGTTGTGGTGAAGAAGTCCACGCCGGAGGAGTTGAAGACACTGATTCCTGACCCAGCGAAGGGCGCTATGTCAGTGGACATACTTCGCTGGGCCATGAATCAGGTCGACTCCGACAACGCTGGATAGAGGGCAAAGTGGGCCAAGTACAAACAGTACCGGCGTCTTCATGACCATCGTGCGGTAGTGTACTTCACCACAAACACTATGGTGGTGCCGCTGGAGGAGGATCAAGAACCGGTGGCTATGGACGTGGAAGAAGATGAGGTGGCCATGATTGTGAGGGCGCCGGAGCCAAGACACCGAAGCATGCCCATCGAGCTGGACTCCGACAAGGAAGAAGAGACGGAGAAGACCAAGACCAAGGCCAAGGCCACCCGCCGCTCCAATCGCCTCCGGGGTCCCCGAGGATAAGATCCGTGCGTACTGTGTAAGATGAACCCTAATCCCCATCCCTATTGTACTCAATCGGATCGGGAACCTCTTTATTTACCGCTAGTCATGACGATGTTATGATACCTCGATTCCCCATTCCCCTTATGCAGATCGAACCTAAACTCGAATCGAATGCAAAGTAGTAGGTGTGGAGGGGAAAAATTGCTTACCGCCATTGCCAAAGTGCTGCGTCGCGGAGGCCGGTGAAGGTGGCCGGAGGTTGACTTGCTGTCCTCCGATCTGCTGCACGCTGCCGCCGCTGTAGGTGAGTGGAGAGAGGGGAGAGCGAAGAGGCGAGAGAGAGCGGTGAGGGAAGGTGAGGGTAATAACTATCGGCGCTTCGGGAAGCAACACGGCTTCTCGAGGGTGGCTCCTCGGGTGCAGCCTCTGCTGCCCAGGTGCCTCGATAGGGCCTAGCTCACGAGAAACTGCCGATTCGAGTGTGCCTCGCGAGACAGGCCAAGAGTTGCTTTAAAGTTCGCACTACGCAGGCTGAATAGTGTATGCAGGCAACCAATCAGCCTGTTTTCTTCCCGCGCGGGCCTAGTTGGCCCATATGCGGGCAACCAAACGCGCCCTTAGAGCTCATGCTTTACGGGTCAGACAGACAAATCCTGGATGACCGTACTGCATTGCTTATAGACTAGAATCTTTCCTTCTTTTTTTCCCTTTCACCCCTTTGCGTTCTATACTACCACTCCCGTGTGTGTGGCATGTACTACAGTATACTCTACCTTGTTTGATTGAGCAGTGTCATGTAAAATGCGTAACTTTGAAGTTGATCGTCATTAGTGGTGAAAAATAATCTTCACTTCATGTTTGAGTCATCTTTAATTTATATATCTATATATAGACCGGTTCCTTGTGGAAACATTTCATGTTTTTCTTGGCTAATTATGAGTGATTAGTGATGTCTAATTGGAGAGCAGTTAATCTTAATCGAGTCCCTACTACTTAGTCCTACCAAGCGTATAATTGGCAAATCAACACAGTCAAGCAACCAATTATGGTCGAACAAGTGAATGGAGGAAAAAGAATAAGACAAAGTCAAATAAATGGTTAATGGAAAAGAGGCCCAAGTCAATAAGGAAGCCCAAGAAAAGAAACCCACCATGAGTTATGGACTCACCCTCTCTCTCCTAGTCCATCATGTAATTATGGATCAAATATTACCTCCATTACTCCTTTTCTAAAAACCTCGGCCGGGGGTATTCCTCCTTTTCTAAATAATAATAATAATAATAAAACCTCCATTACTCCTCTGACCCGTGATTTCATTATCATTTTGTACAGATCATTTTAGCTCTACCAAGAATTAATGATATGTATTGTTATAAGACGGTGCTAGGTGCTATTCTAATGTTTTTTAACAATGGATTAAGTGAAACTACTATTCATAGCATCGGTATCATTTGGTATTGTTGCTAGGGTTAAACTACCAATGTCATTAAATATTTCACCTTTTAATTAGTTATGTACAAAGAATCGTATAGAAGATGAGGAATGAAGTTTCATGTAGCTGCCATTGATAGAAAGGGGGGATGAAGATCTCACGGTAAACTGGGACATATTCGAAGGCAGAGTGAGGGGTGAACAAAGAAAATGACAGGAAGTAAGAATATTCTTTGTATGTTCATGTTAACATATCTTCATTTTTTACACGAATAAGGTTTTTTTCCATTTCAATTGTCAAAGCTAAAGGTAGAACCTACACGTGTGGTGTAGCTACATAAGCCCCGTGGGTATGTAATTCATTCACCATTTGAATGAAATCATGATGATAGCACTACAACTCCCAGACACATCCAAAGAACTCTAAGGTCAAGTTGTAGGAGTCTCGTATGATTTGGCCTGATGTTGAGGAAAAGAAATTTTGCAGAGGTTGCCGAGGAGTCTCGTACGATTCGGGCCTATAACTAAACATCTATGGACACCTTATCAGCATAGGACTAACCCACACTCCGGCCTCCTTTGGTTTGGAGGAATTACACAGGAATTCTATAGGATAGGATTCTTGTAGGAATTTTTCCTTTAGAGCCCTTTGGTTCGTAGGAATGCATTCCTATTCCTACATAGGATTGGTTCCTATTCTCCACATTTCTTCAAAGGAAAAATAAAAAAGAGCCTAGACTCAGTGGAAAAATTTCTATGATGTGAACCAAATGACATCTCTTTTCTTAATCCTACTCATAGGATTTGAGATGCATGTCATCACATTTCCTATTCTTATGATAATCCTATCCTATGAACCAAAGGAGACCTCCGTTGAGTATTTTGAACCTATTAAGGCCTCCTTAGATTTGGAGGAATTTCACAAGAATTCTATAGGATAAGATTCTTGTAGGATTTTTTTCCTTTAGACCCCTTTGGTTCGTAGGAATGCATTCCTATTCCTACATAGGATTGGCTTCCATCCTCCACATTTCAAAGGAAAATAAAAAATAGCCTAGACTCAATGGAAAAATTCCTATGATGTGAACCAAATGACATCACTTTTCCTAATCCTAATTATAGGATTTGAGATGTATGCCATCTCATTTCCTACAAGTTTCCTATTCCTATGATAATCATATCATATGAACCAAAGGAGGCCTTGGTTCGTAGGAATTGTGAAGGAATTCTATAGGATAGGATTCTAAAAGGAAAAATTCCTCTAGCACACTTTGGTTTGTAGGAATGGATTCCTATTCCTATGCACGGTAGGATTCAATCCTTCACATTTCAAAGAAAAAAAGGCATTAGTCCTCCTTTGGTTTAATAGGATATGAAAATCATAGGAATAGGAAAGTCACAGGAAATGAGATGACATGCATCTCAAATCCTATGAATAGGAATAGGAAAAGGCATGTCCATTCGTTCACATCATATGTTTTTTTTCATTGATGCCTCCTTTGGTTTGTAGGAATCTTATAGAAACTTCATAGGATTGAATTTTAAAGGAAAAAATTTATATGGAGCCCTTTGGTTTGTAGGAATGGATTCCTATTTCTATCTAGAATAGGAACCAATCCTTCGTTTCAAAGGAATAAAGGCATTAGTCTAGACCCAACAAAAAAATCCCTATCCCGTGAATCACATGTCATCTCTTTCCCTATATGAATTGAGATGCATGTTATTTCACTTTCTATGATTTTCTTATTCCTTTGAATCAAAGGGGGCCTAAAAGAACAATGAAATACTAATATACCATTGTGTGCGTGGAAACAAGAATAAGAAATGTTGAAAACAAGAATCTTACATTCTTAAGAAATTGGCGCCAATTCTCTCAACATGCAAAGTGTCCACCTCAACGTCCCACTCAGCAAAGCATTTAAGTCTTCTTTCCCACTAAGCCTACATTCATAGCATCCACGTCAACATGATGCCACATCAGTGTTTCCGTTTCCACTACCACTAATTATCCCAACATGCAACATTCCACATCACCATATGTGCATGTCAGCCAATCTGTGTGGCCACCTCAACATGATTTTTTTCAGTTAGTAGGCATCGGTTCCTCTTCCGTCGTCTAACCGACGAGTCATGGTTTCATCTTTTCTGTTTCACTTCATTTTACTAATTGTGGGTCCATTATTTACTACCGTACACATTTATTACTTATATGCTTTTACACTTTCTCTTCTTACTTTGTGCCCCTTTCTTTTAAGCTCTCTGTTACACTAACATCCCGCTGCAATGGGTGGGGTATTGTCTAGTTAATTAAACTGTGCTAACCAGCATCTGGCAGTGCTTACAAAACTATATTTGATGTGTTGTCTAAGTATCTGACACGCTGACAGGACAGCAGCCCCCAGAGAGCAGATGCAGATGAAGATGTGGATACTTAACATTATAGCTGCAGGAGCAGGGCTCCTAACCACACGGCCGAGAGCCTGAGAGCAATTGTTTACCATCTCCTACTAAACAAATGCATTAGACGAGGGCATGAGCCAAAACCCGCAAGAAGTCCATGCCCTGTACTGTACCGTACGCACGCACCGAGGAGAAGAACTCCGGAGATGAGACGGCGGATGGATTTTTTTTCAAAACTAGGTCGTTTTCTGTAGCTAATTTGAAAAGTAGCAGTGCGGACACGTTATTTTCAAAAGTAGCACCCTGTCGGTCGTTCGTTGGCCGAAAAGGGGGTTTTCGGTCTACCGATGACCGAAGATACCTCTTCGGCGTCCCGTGGGCCGAAGACATTGTTAGGCGGGCCGAAGACTGGGCTGTCGGTGGCTGTCGGTGCGCTGTCGACCGAAGACTGTCTTCGGTCAGCCCGCGACCGAAGAGCTCTTCTGCCAACCGTTGGCCGAAAACGGTGGATAAGGCCGCCCGACCTCTTTCTTCTTCCTTTCTCTCTGTTCTTTCTCAGTTCGAGTTCTCTCTCTTGTTTTCTCTCTGTACATCGCCCCCCTCGCCGATCTCTTCGTTTCTCCAGCTATATTCAAATCCAAACCACAAAAACGGTAGATCATAGCCATCTCCAGCAGCCTACGGTCATTTTTTTCCAATGGGATAGGTATTTGTGTGTACAAGTGAGTTGTAGTCATGGTGGTGTGAGGAGGAGAAGCCATGGTCGGTTGAGGAGGAGGAGGTGGTTTGGCTGGGCAGGAGGAGGTGGCCGCCGAGTGGGTGGCGTTGGTGTTGTCCGTTGGTGCAAGTTCTCCGTGAGGTGGCGACACGCGTCGAAGGTATAATCACGCGTCACATTTTTTTTAGTGTTAATTGGTTTGTGATGTCATTTTAGCGGTTAGTTAGTGTAGCGGTGTAATAATTTTGTTCGTTGTGATTAATGAGATGGAAGTGTCTAACAGGTTAAAATGTCTGAATCAGTAAATTTGACTGTTTACTATGGCCCTGGCAATGTTCGATATAATGAGTTGGGTGTTGATCTTAGCGAGTATAAAAAATGTGTCATGACACTTCCAGACCCGGACAGACTGGACATTAGACAGTTGAAGTACTGGTTGACAACTAGTTTTGGGCTGGATCCTGGGGTATGTTCCGTCAGTATTCAAGCATTGTGGACCAAATCGTGTAAAAATGTGAAGTGGAGTTGATGCTGATAGATAGGAGCCAGAAGTGGTTGACCCTGTTAAGGCGTTGCAGAGACCGAAAAATCCACCCATATGCACTAGTTCAACCTATGGCGAAGGAGGAGAATACCGGACAACCAGAGGGGGGGTATGAACCCGGGCAGGGCATTCAAGTGGCTAACGAGATTTATTTATCCGGGTCACAGCCAATGGATGTGGATGCTAGCCAACCCGAGGAAGAGCCAGATTACGTGCCACACAATTTGTGTGGTAACGATACTGGGCAGAGTAGTCGGTCGCTAATATTAGATGGTTCTAGTTTTGCTGATGGCGATGAGGAAGGGGAGGAAATGCAGAGGGTGATGGAGGAAGAGTACGAGGATGGACTGGCTGAGGATCTGGATTCTGAAAATTCCGAGGATGAAGTGGAGGTACCGATTCCTGCCGCATGGGATCAGGACCTATCGACCGGTCTCACAGTCAACGATGGCCATGAGACTCCATGGCAGTATCATCAGAACCAAGTCCAGATAGGTTCTATGTATGATACAAAGAAGAAATTGAAATATGCGGTGGTAAAGTGGGCTATGTCCACGCAGAGGGTTTTCCGGACACACATATCAAATCGAGCAGACTATACCGTGAAATGTGTTGAAACAGGTTGTCCTGGGAAGGTGCACGGGCACGTGCCGAAGTATAACATCCACTGGGTTGTCACCGATGTTGTTCCACATACTTGTGTGAGGAAAAATCTTCTGGTGAATCATCCGAACCTGTCTTCAACTCTCATTGCGCAACTCATGTATACTGAGATAGTGGAGAAGAAAGATATGGAATCAAAACACATCCAGACGGTAGTGAAGGTCAGATGGAATTATCTCATTCCTTACGGGAAGGCTTGGAGGGCTAAGCAGAAGGCTATGGAGGAAAGGTTTGGGACGTTCTTCGACTCATATGATAATGTTGTGCGGCTCCTTCAAGTATTGAAGGAGAGGAATCCCGGCACTTATGTTAACGTACAACACACAAGATTGGCTAGTATAGCAGATTTTAAGGTGTTGAAGAGAGTATTCTTTTCTTTTGCTATTTGCATCGAAGCTTTCCGGCATTGTCCTCCTGTGATGTTTGTGGATGGCACATTCCTGACTGGTCAGTACAGAGGGCAATTCCTTACTGCTATTGGTGTTGACGGGAACAATCAAATCATCCCACTTGCCATGGCATTCGTGGAGGGTGAGAACTTTCCAAGCTGGATATGGTTCTTGAGGCAAGTGAAAATTGCCATCGTGAAGGACCGACCGAACGTGTGTGTCATTCATGACAGACATGCTGGTATATTGAAGGCCGTGAAGACACTGAGGGATCCAACTGAGAACGAATCAACACCATGGAAGGACCTGCAGAACCGGTGGTGCATGCGCCATCTTGGGGCAAATTTTCTCTCACAGTTCAAGAACAAGCGGTTGATGAACTTGTTCAAAACATTATGCAAGCAGAATCAGCCACGAAAATACAATTTTATTTGGTCAAAACTAGATGAGTTTACTAAGAAGCAGGTTAAAGCCAGACAGAAAATGGAACAAGATCAGGTTAAATTAGCAATAATCATCGCGGAGCTAGAGCAGCCTGTAGCTCTTTGTGACTTGCCAGCATTTGACCCTCCTGGCACTAAGAGGCCGAATGGCAGGGCAATAAAGAATTTTACTCAGTGTATAGAGAAAGAGCCTCCCGTGAATTGGTCTCTCCTGCATGACACCCATGGAGCTAGGTATGGCCACATGACAACCAACCTTGCTGAGGTGTATAACTTTGTACTTAGAGGGAATAGAGCATTGCCACTCACAGCTATTGTGGAGGCTGTATTCCATGGCACTTTGAGATATTTCAGAGAAAGGCTCGAGTTAGCAAAGAAGCATATTGCAGATCATCCGAAGACACCTTATTGTAGCCGTGTCATGGAGTACATGGCAAAGAAGATAGAGAAAGCAAAGAAGCACACTGTCAGACTCATAGGTAATCAGGAAAGGAGGTATGAGGTTCAGCTACCTACCGATGGTTTTGGTACGTCAAATGAGGTGAAGACGCATGAGGTAAAAATTGGAACGGAATTCTATCCAACGTGTGAATGTACATGCAACAAACCGAAGTTGTTGCACCTTCCTTGCTCACATGTGTTGGCTGCGTGCGGCCAGATTCAGTTGGATGCCATCTCCTTCGTGTCCCCACACTATTTGAAAGAGTCAGTACGCAACACATGGACCGGTGAGATGACAGGGTTTAGAGTCGTCGGCAATTTCAACAAGGTAAACGATGATGAGAGAGTATACATCCCGGATCCTGATCTTCGGCGAACCAGTAGGGGTAGACGTAAGGTCCGTCGAATCCGTAATGATATGGACCAATCTGAAGCTGGTGGAGCAACCAGACAGTGTTTGCTATGCGCGAATTATGGGCATAGGATGAAATATTGTCCCGACCTTAACAAAGACGGTGCGTCCACATCGACGAGTGCGACAACAGGAGCAAGAGGCGGACGTGGTCGAGGCAGTCGAGGCCGAAGGGGACGAGGAGGAAGAAATAACTCAGAAGCTATATAATGAGTCACACTATGTTATAATTTGTAATATGTCGGACTGTGTTTTAATTTGTAATATGTCGAACTATGTTTTAATTTCTAATATGTCGGACTATGTTTTAATTTGTAATATGTCGAACTATGTTTTAATTTCTAATATGTCGGACTATGTTTTAATTTGTAATATGTCGAACTATGTTTTAATTTGTAATATGTCGGACTATGTTTTAATTTGTAATATGTCGGACTATGTTTTAATTTCAGATATGTCTTCGTATGCGTTGCTTAAAGATACGATCGATAAAAAACACCGGGCCGCACTTATGCAAGCGGGCGAGAATTTAGATGTGTTGATCCCTCGCACCCCAAAGTCTAACTGGATGATACACCCTGAATGGGTTGATAGGTATGTTTGCATATCATGTTTTAATTCGTAATAGGTAATATTTGATGGCGCCTAACTGTTTGTTGTACATTCATTTATTTTGTAGGTTAATGTGGGCTGGACTGCTACCCTTGGCACGGCTGGTTGAGGGTACATTGGATGAGTGGGTTGATCATCCGGAGTTGGATGAAGCTGGTGAACCAATGCAGCTACGCAAGAGGCAAATGAAACGCTTCTCTTATGACAGGTCACTCCTTACCTGCTTAGTAGATAGATGGAGACCGGAGACACATACGTTTCACTTTCCCTGGGGAGAGATGGCGCCTACTCTACAAGATGTGTCTTACTTGTTGGGATTACCATTGGCCGGTGCTGCCATAGGTCCTTTAGTGGCAGAACCTGGCTGGCTAGCTACGATGCAGGCCCGTTTTCTAGCTGCGGTGCCAACTGCTATGGCCTTAGAGAACGATCCTCACGGGCCTCGTTTTAAGTGGTTGAGCCAGTTTCAGGTAACGTTCTCGGTCAGCTAAATTAATGTTGTTTTTATAGTTGTCCTCACTACATAGAATAATACAGTCGTTTGGGTTATATGTAGATTGTCGCGTTAGGATACCCCGGAGTTCAGTTGTCCGAGGCACAGGTTGATCGGTCCCTAGAGGCATATATTCTTTGGTTGTTCGGGAAGACGATGTTCACGGAGAACCACGTGACCACTGTCGATGCGCGCCTCATCAGCATTGCACGAGAGATAGCTGACGCTCGTTGCCCAGGGGACATTATGCAGAGGAGTTTTGGTTCTGCTGTGTTGGCGGCTACGTACAGAGGCCTGTGCAAAGGTTGCATGTTGAGCTCCCATAGATCTGGTCTGGTTGGATGTCCACTATTGTTGCAGCTCTGGTCATACGAGAGGTTCCCTATAGGACGACCCTATGTCTGCGTTGAGAAACCGTTTGGGTTGGTAGACATAGCAGGGGCTTATGTGCCACATATCGGTGACTTGCCTACTGTGGGATCTGTTTGGGCGCGCAGAGAGGTAATTTTGTATTACGTAACATTTCATTAGATTATTTCTTGCCATGCAATACAATTACTAATGTTTATTTGTTGTCATGCACAGAGACAGTATGCGGGTATGCAGGTGAAGAGCTGCTACCCGTCCTTCACGGCGCAGTTTGATGCTTTGCACGAGGATGTTGTTATCTGGGAGCCCTACTCGGATCAGGCTATAACATCTAGGTATCCAGTTGGGCTATCTGCCTTGTGCACTAGAGATCGGCACTACTGGATGACCAAGGCGAGATTGGTGTTCGATGTGACGGTGGAGGAGATGGCTCTTCATAGGGTAATGAGACAGTTCGGTCGATGTCAAGAGGATGAAATTCCAGTTATTCCACACATACCGGCACACGTGCACAAGTAAGTAATTCTAATTTAGTTGTCAGCACTGCTTTCAGAATGTTGCTTACCACGTTACCCGGATGTTAATGTCAGGTTGAGCCGCGTAGGAGGGAACAAGTCCATGGATTTCTGGCTTCAGAACATTGGCCCTTATGTTCTAGAATGGACGACTGCGCCAACACATATCTGGGATGAGGTTCGACCCTTTGACTGGGACAAGTTCGGGTTGTATCTGCAGCGTTACAGGCATTCAACGAGGATCTACTTGGTTCCTCGTGCTACTCCTGATCAGATTGAAGAGCCTCTGACCAGCGATATGTACCCAACTTCCTCTATTATGGGAACCAGACACCACGCGGTACGTACCCAACTTCCTCTATTATGGTTCTAATATGTGTACTCATGTCATAACGCGAACATTTACAATTGGCTAACTCTTCAATGTACAGAGTGACTTGACAGTCGAGGCGCGAGAGGAGGTTTCCGCTTTAATGCGGCGGGTTGATAGGGGGGATACTATCCCACAGCCAGATCTTCGGACATGGTTGAAGCGTTTTGATGAGAAGCTACGAGGGATTTACGCAGCAGTGACATGTAGAAGATCTTCGGACGTTGCGGTTCCTTGTTCAGCACTTCGTCCGCCACGTCCATCTGTGCATCGTTTAGAGTCACGGCGCATGGCTTCACCGGCGCCACCTCCTTCACAACCAGGAAGGTCGTCATGGCATCATCCACCTCCTTCACATCCAGGGAGCTCGGCATGGCAAGAGCCATCTCCTTCACAGCCAGGGAGCTCGGCATGGCAAGAACCATCTCCTTCACAGCCAGGGAGCTCGTCCTGGCATGAGCCACATCCTTCACAACCAGGGGGGTCGGCCTGGCATGAGCCACATCCTTCACAACCAGGGGAGTTGGCATGGCATCAACAAAGGGGGCAGGTAACTTTACTTTTGGTTTTTCTTTTAAGCAGTGTACGTTCGCAATTCAATTTGACATGTGCTTCACTACTACAGTCAGCAACCAGCCGCATCCGTTCACGCATGTCGTGCAGTCGCCGATGCTTAGTGGTGATGGTTCGTTCTTAGACGGCTACGGCGATGACGATGACCAAGCTGCAAACACGTATGACTTCTCTCAGCCGCTGTATCATACTCCACCACCACCACCGACGCAGGAGACACGGACCGTGACAGGCGAGGTTATGTACGGTCGTGGTTTTCGTGACCCTTGCCCACCGCGTTAGCGCTTATCACCTTCCGGTCCTCGTCAGAGGAAGGTCCAGACTCGTCGCCGTCCCCAGCAGTGATATGATTATATATGTATGAGACACCCATGTTAGTTTCAGACGATTCTCATGTGTGAGGACTTATCTATGTATCAGACATCCTTCATGTATGTGTTACTATCTATGTATGAGTCATTATCTATGTAAGAGACTGATTTGTTTTCAAGACACTTGTCTACTTCATATTAGTAGTACATCTGAATTAAACGGTACGACTCAACTAAATGGTACGAGATACATTTCCAAACAGACTACAACAGATAATTAAGATAGAAGTACATCTGAATTAAACGGTACGACTTAACTAGAAAAATACATCCCACAAACTACATGAAGTCATCGTCGTCATCCTCCGTTGATGCAGCACTCTTCCCCTTCAACGGTGCGGTAGTCTTGGACTTCAACGATGTGGGTCTCCTGGCCTTGGTGCTCGGCATGAAGTCATCGTCGTCATCCTCCGTTGATGCAGCACTCTTGCCCTTCGACGGTGCGGTACTCTTGCACTTCGACGATGCAGATATCTTGGGCTTGGTGCTCGGCATGAAGAGGTCGTCTTCGTCCTCACTGTCTGCTGACCATAAATCTGAATTATTTACGGCAAGCCTGAGGTAAGATTCACCTTTATGCAGTTGCTTCTGCCATCTGCCATGAAACCTGAGAAGTTCTTTCCGTATCTCCTCATATGTCCTGGGAGGCCACCCACTCCTAGCTAATGAGTGAGCCAACTCATTCATTATGGTGTTGCTACTGATGAGTTCCTCCCATGGAACTACTCTATCGTCGATCTTGAAATTGGCGGCTAGACAGAGAAGACGATCGGACATACCAGAGTGAAAACTACGATCAAATGGATAATGGGACATCTCCACGAAACTACACTTGCCTGCTCACCAACCTTACTGCGGAGGGGGTTATATAGGTTCAGAAGAGAAGATGGCGGGAAAGAATGGCGGGAGAGAAAGGCGGGAAAGAAAATGGCGGGAAAGAAAATGGCGGGAGAGAATGGCGGGAAAGAAAATGGCGGGAGAGAATGGCGGGAAAGAAAATGACGGGATAGTAGGGCGGGAAAAGAAAATGACGATCACTGCGACAGAGGGCTGAAAACAACAGCAAGCTCCTGATCACGCTCTTTGAAGGTTATGAGCACCAAATTGTTTACTTCAATAGACGATGCCCGAAGAAAATTACCGAAACCTTCCTTGTTGAACACCATTCTACCACCCAAGCCAATAAAGTAGGAACAAGGAATGCTCATAGATATATCATCATCTTCAGAATCCAAAGTAATTTCTAGAGTTAAAGAACCAGTCCTAGGAATTGACAAAAAATCCTTCAAACTCCTCACAACCATGCTCGGAATAACCTGACAAAAAACATCAAGTTATATGATGTTCATCTTACAAATTTATAACAGTATACTAGAGCAAAGAACAAATAAATAAACAGTAGCCAAAAACAAAGCTCACCATATGTTGACCATTAACATTCATGGAATCAATCCTATGAACAAAAGGAGTACACAATATGTAGTTGTCATCAAAGAGCTGTCGCGACATGACATACATTTGGTGATAATTCAGACTGAAGACACCACGACTATAAAAACAACTGTCAACAAGTTCCCTCTGAGTTTCACTCAGATCCTCAAGAGCTACAAAAAAATAATTTCACAAATTGAGCAGAACAGCAAAACGTATAAGCTGAAACAAAACATAAAATCACTCAAAAAAAACTTACCAACGCAGGGTAAAGGGAACAACATAACACCATCCCGATGAAAATCAACACCAATCATAGTTCCATAGTGCTCAAGCCTAACAATCATCATGTCACGATGATGGAGACCATAATCATTCACAAGTTCCTCCCAGGAAGGACCATGGAATTTACTGCTCACCCGACCATGTCTAAACAGAACACCATATAAGTTACCCTCACTGTTGTGAAGAGCAAGATCAATATCTGTGTCACCCCTCCGAATAGCTAAAGCTCTGCACTCCTCAATGTACCGAGCAAGATGTGATCTAACACTGCACGGAACATACTACAAAAAGAATGGAAGCAAACATCATAATCATATAAACAAAGGCATTAGAATACATTCCAACCAAAACAACATCAACCATATGCCACAATCAGATAAACAAGATATAGAATCTTACAACACGCCTTGAACAGCGACGATCCAGCACCACAGTGAAGACAGACGCACAAGAATCAAAGGAAGAACAAGGGCCACCTGGAGCTCGGCAAAAGGGGCAAGCCATTACCTGCAAAGAAACGGTGACCAAAAGAAATCACTACACTTGCCTGCTCACCCACCTTGCTGCGGAGGGGGTTTTATAGGGTCAGAAGAGAAGATGGCGGGAGAGAATGGCGGGAACGAAGGGCGGGAAAGAAACTGGCGGGAAAGAAGGGCGGGAAAGATGGGCGGGAAAGAAAATGCACTCTTCGGCCAAGGAAATACCGAAAAGGACTCTTCGGCCAACGAAAGACCGAAATGTCTCACATGCAACTTCGGTCAGGCGCTGACGTAAAGTGCATGCACTCTTCGGCCAACGAAAGACCAAAGAGTACTCTTCGGCCATGCGCTGGCCGAAGACAGGTCTTCGGCCCAGCACAGCAGGTCTTCGGCCCACGGGACGCCGAAGAGGTCTCTTCGGTCATCGGTAGACCGAAAACTCTCTTTTCGGCCAACGAACGACCGACGGGGTGCTACTTTTGAAAATAACGTGTTCGCACTGCTACTTTTCAAATTAGCTATAGAAAACAACCTAGTTTTGAAAAAAAATCCGGCGGATGGACGTGTGTGCAGCCGAGGCGCCGGCCCAAGGACGACGACGAGGGAGCACATCGTCAAAAGGACCCCAGCTCATTTTATTATCGCGCTCGCGCCTGCACCGGAGGTCCGCCGCGGCACGCCGTCTTTGTGACTTTCAGCAGCCTTCCGTGTCTTCGCTAGATTTAGGGTTCATGCTTTACGGGTCGGCCAGACAAATCCTGCACGGCCGTACAGCATTGCTCCTAGACTAGAATCTCTCTTTCTTTCTTTCTTTTTTTCCTTTCACCCCCTTGCGTTCTATACTACCACTCCCGTGTGTAGCATGTGCTACAGTATACTCTAGCGTCGAACGGATGATGATCCTCTAAAAAGAAGAGGCATCCCAACGCATGCATGATTGTGCTGGGCGCGGTAGCTTGGGCGGGTTCCTTCCTCTTCTCTCTTAATAAAAGTAAAAAAGAGTAGAGAATTCCATCTCCCTTCCACTTTGACGCTTTTGTGCATCCATGGCGATTATGCCAATTTCTGCCAGTTCTTGGGCATAATCATTTTTTGCGATCGTGTAGCTCTTGAATTGTTCTTCGAGCTCGAGCTATACTGCTCCACACCTACATACTTGCCTCTGCCTCCTGCGTCAATAATTATTTGGTCCACCCTGTGGCTTTCAGGATAATGCTCTGTCGGCCATGAGGCTGTCTGGCACCGACTTCTGCAAATATTATCAGCGAGGACCAATGGGCGTCCCGTACACCATCTTTCAAGACACATGCACAGTTCACATTCGTTCAGATGACTGAACCATGTTTCCTGCCATTTGATTTATTCTTCTCCGATCAAGACATTTCCACAGTGCCATACCACATACATGCCAATGAAACTTCCTTCAGATTTCAGGCTCTTCAAGCACAAAATCACCAGCAAAAACCAAAATCAAGTGATCAGCAGCATACCCATGCTCACCGCATGCACAATTAAAAGCAAGTGCGTATTTCAAAATGAAGGATACAACACAGCATCTTCTCTTCTTCAAGAAAGATGATACAGCCAAAACATACCAAGCAAAAGAACGCATCAATCTTTTGCCTCTACTCCGCCCGCACTCCACTCCAGGACCAGCCTCAATTACCAGCTGGTCGCTTTTGAACAATTCATGGAGATGCAGAGCAGAGCACGAATCCTAATCTGAATCACAATGCTAGAAAGAAATGGCAAATGGCCTTCTAAATCCTCCAGCCACGTCTACGTCGAGTCGGTAGTACTTTACAGTTGAACCTCACCTCCACATCACTTCCCTTGTGCTCGACCGGTCACGCACAAGGCCCGTCTTCAAATTAGTGTAGTCGAAGGATCCGCCTATGTACCGGGAGAACATACCGCCTCGACCGCCACCCTCTTCATCACATTAGGGCAGGGGTCTCCACCGAAGTTGTCGGGGGAGATGGAGACGGCGCATCTTTGTTTCCCGATGCATTTCTGTTCAAATGAGCACAAGAAAGATCAGCAAGTAGCAAGACAATGTGAACATGCACAGAGCTATATGTTTCCCTCAAGTTCTTCTGCTCAAAGCAGGGCCATGGGAGACAAAAATTCAACTAGTCTGAAATTATCGGAAATAATCAACTGACCTCAAGAACAGTCTGTGACTTGGTTGAATGGCACTCCCCTTGCTCGAAACTTCCGCAAGTCCCAAGAGGTGTCCCGAAGCTTGCAAACTTGATGGCAGAAATAGACTGCCCAGGTGCGCATCTTAGATGCACCTTCGACCTGCGTAACTCAGGCTTAGCTTCCCCTGAGTTCTCAGTCTGCCAGTTCTTGATACTTGGATGAAACTCTGATACATCAGCACAGACACTTGACACTGATCTCTTCACAAGCGAAATCTTCGAAGTATCGCCACCAAGTTCCTCAAAAACCACTAATAGATTTCTAGTTGGTTGCAACCAGGATTTTGGTACATGATACCTGAATATAGTGGTTTAAACCATTTAGTTAACGCAGTAGCAACAATACTTTACTAACAATAGCAGAACCACAAAAATATTTGGAACTCCAGTTTTAATGGTGAAGGAAAAGGAGACAAGTATCGAGCTGTATGATTTTAGATACTAAAGAAAAAAATGAGGCAACGGGCTGGTCATTTCAAATTCGAAAATTGCTGTAAATGGTCTTACCAACGTTGTGTGGGCTGACCGCAACCTGCTTGACATTTGATTGCCCGGAATGACCCAGTGTAACTGCAATCTTTGCAATCCCCAGTTGCATATGCTAATGAGTACCGTCCAATGCTTTGTCCATTTATCCAGATTTGTCCCTTACCCATGCTACCCATATCCAGAGCCAGTGGTTCATCACCACTTGGAGTATCAAAGTATGCCTATTAAAACAAGCAGTCGTAAGAGTGGGATTGAAAATATTAAACCCCTAAAGGGTTCCTGTCATAGATTGATTTTTTTTCCTTACCCTATACCATGCCAATGGCATTTGGTTTTGTGCTATCAATGATCCTTGCATCCATTCAACTGAACTTGCACCTTCTAAGGAGTTCAGGTTCATTTGTTCACCTTTCAGACCAACCTAGAATGGATAAAGGTACATTTATTTACCTTCTCTCTTACTTAAACATAGTCAACAAAGAAGTTACTAGATGCTGCACTCACCTGATAGGTCCATGTCTGCCAGGTCAGATCTCGCGAACCTTCGTCCAAACCATGAAGCACAACAGGACCATTGACACCAGTATTCCATGTCTCATAATGCACACCGATATTCTATATACAGGGGCAAGAATAGTTCAGTCATATATGCAAGATTATTAGCTGTAAGACTATAAATCCATGCAGCGATGAGGGAACGAACCGGCAGCCCACAAGCAACACTCAGCAGTGAAATTTTGTTAGTACCAGCACGAAGGTTAACATTGCCCTTGTATGAGATTCTTTTATCCTCCCTAGTTCCAGAAGCAGAACCTACACCAGAATAAAAAATATTTTATTCACTGCTCAGTTTCCACAACGCTAGATTTGTATAGACAAGAGAGCCGTTTCAAGTGGAAAACCTTGTAGCTGTCCATTGATAAAGATATGCAAGGCATGACCAGCAGATTGCACAGTGAGAGACAATGGCTTGCCACCTTGTAGAGACTTCTCAGAGGGACTTACATCCACACTACAATAATCATTTTAAGCATATTATGTTATAGCATGAAAGACATGTCCCTCGTTCTTTCATAAACAGAAAACCAAAGGAAAGTTTTACAAACAGATGAAACTCCAATAAAGTTAGATTTAGAGATAACTTATTTACCTGGTCATGTACCAAAGATAATCACTAGTGTCTCTCGTGACGTTAAGCTGTTCCAGTAGACCAGTTGTGGTGAGCAATGGAGCAGCTGCTAGTGAACCAACCTCCTCATCATACCTCTCCCACATCATTGAAGAGGCCCCACCGGACCACATTTGCATTTGAGATGTCTGAACACCAACCTGTGGAGATAATAACAGTTTGGACCAGTTAAGCAAACTCCTCATATAATGGACTGAAATAATAAGACCGGAGAACGACATAATACCATACGCTTGAGCACAAATGAAACTTACCGTTGCAGTGTTATAAACAACTGTTTTGCAATCAGGAAGGATGCTGATTGACCAAGGTGGAAGACTATAATGCTCATTGTCGAAGACAATTTTTGCATGAGAGTTGGAATTATAGTTTGCAAGGAAAGCTGCACAACCAGATGGAGATCGGTAGACATGGGCCTGAAGTATAGGTTGTAGGTGTAAGTGACAGATCAAGCCATATACTATATGCACTTCATTGATGAGAAATGGTAATCAAGACAAACCTCTTGCATACTTCCAAGGGAAGTCACGGTTGGATCAACAGAAACCAATGCCTGCTCACATAACTTGATAGCTCTATGAAGTTCTTTAAGATGTCCATACTTTGGTTCTCTTGCAAGTCCTGGTTAGTAACAAAGCAAAGTTTGGATAAAAATGATCTAGCCCATTTAGTAAAACTTTAATTCTTTATATGTCAAAAGTTACCACTATGCTCAAAATAGACAAATAATAGACACAAATAGTGATCATACTGAAAGAAACAACTATATATTTCTAAACTTACCATATTCATCAAGTGGAGCATCATAATCATAGCTTGTGGTGATGAAGGGACCTCCAGCGGTGCGCCCAAAATTTGTTCCGCCATGGTACTTTGTTCAGAAAAAAATATACCACTGACAGTGAATATCTCCCCTCAGGAAGCTTCAAGAAAACTTGCTAATGTTAATAAGCATATCTACAATTTATTTTCTGCCATACCATGTAGTAGTTGATAAAAGAACCACCCTTCTGCACGAAGCGAGCAACAGCAAATGAAAGATCTTCAACTGGTCGTTTACGGATGGTCCCACCAAATTCGGTAAACCTACATTATTGTTCACATTAATGCAATTGTACAAAGAAACACTAGGATCAACAGAATCCGAATGATGAACATGTGAACTGCATCAATGAAAAATGTAGCTGTATAATTTTCGCAGTAGATTGGATATTTCCCTCTAAAGAGAACTTACCAACCAGTCCAAGCTTCAGTCCACATGGTAGGCTTGGAAGGCGTGTTCGGTGTAAATGCATCACAGTAGAAACCATTGCATGCGTTTATCTGTGCAAAGGACAAGTTAAATACAATTTGAACCACTTGTTCAACTAGAGAGACAAGATGTATCATACTCCATGATAGGGCATTTCACAGTCAAAGTAAGTAGCCATTGATTTGATTATAGTTGTAAAACGAGTGTACTATATTCTGTATACAAACTGGAACCGGATATTTTAGAAACCTAGAACACTAAATGGAACCCCTTATGGATATAACCTGCACTGATATCACAGAAATATGCATCAGCATGCTTTGCACCCTTGTTACAACTTACAAGACCAAAAAAACATAACATTAAACATTTAAGAGGCCAAATAATCATCAGTTTGCTATGTTTGCGCCATGATCCTTATAATTCGACATGGGACAAGATTAACATACCACTGGATCTGGTGCGTCTTCCTGCTTGCACATCACCCACGGCACACCGGTGTCCAATCCCACGGCCATCTTTGCCGCCCAGTCACTGTATGACTTGCCAGCAGCCCCAAACTCTTTCTCTTCCGGCCCATACTCATTCTCAATCTGCACTCCAAATAACAACAGGCAACACCATGAGCAACCGGCGAAAATATTCACGTTAAGACAAACCATTATTGAGTAGTACTGAATCGCTAATTTCAAGCAAGAATAAAAGACAATAATAAGCAGAGCACTTGCAACAAATGAGAATGAGCAGTTCTGCATGTCATGGAAGAAAATTTATTTATTTATTTCAGCGTTATGTACATGGCAAGTTAGCAACTATCTCAACATGCAGTAAACTATCTCAACATGCAGTAAACAACCATACTCAATGTCAAACATTTGCATTTAGGTCGAAGAGAATGTGCACACTTGCCTGAGAAAGGATAATGGGGCCACCTTGGGAAGCAAAGAGCTCCTCGCTCTTCATCATCCCCACGATCTTCTCGGTGAACCCCTGCATCGCCGCCTGCAAAAACAAAGGGGCATTGCCACAAACCTAAGCAAAAGAAGACCTGCATCCCAGACAAGATCCAGAAATTGTGGAGGACTCCCACGGACCTTGAAAGGCTCGTTGTCCGTCCTGAAGCTGATGCCCGGAACATACTTCAGCCAGACCGGAAAGCCGCTGCATGAATTGCACGGTGGCAAACGGACACAAGTCACACAAGTCAAGTGACAAACAAAAGCAAATCACACGCATTCACCAAGCTGGAAGCAGCAGCACAGTGCCAGTAAATACTACTACTACTAGAAGTAGTCCATTTTTCACCGCCGTGGTGAATTTAGCAAGTGGTGGCGACTGGTGAGGAGTAAATATGCATACCCGAAATTCCACTCCCCGCAAATGTAGGGACCGATGCGGAGATGTACAAACAGCCCGGCCTTCTGGGCGGTCTTAATGAACTTGACCAAATCGTACCTCCCTTCGAAGTTGTACTGCAGCAAGCGAGAAAATTACCATTGGAATTCCACATCTCTTGCAGCAGTGCACAATGAATGGTAGGTGATGATAAGTGTGAGTGCAGTACGCTTCCGGGGGTGGGTTCGTGCCCGTTCCAGAAGACGTAGGTCTGGATCACGTCCAGGCCTCCGTCTTTCGCCTTCTGAATCAGGCCTTCCCACATCTGATATACAGGAGCAGCGTCAATGGACAGTCCGTGGTGAGTCAATCAGCCAAAGATTCGGATAGATGTGAACAAAAATCTAGTAACATTGGGCCCAGAAATGCCCCCAAAATGGTTGCAGGAGCAAGAAAAAACAAGCAGCATTTGGAGAAAATCTAGGAAAAGGAATCCGCAAGGATAGGGAAATGTGGATATCTGTCGCTTGAAAACATTGGGCGCAAAGGGGGGAAACGAAGCGTACGGGCAAGCAAGCAAGGAGCATTTCACTTTTTTCCATGGCAGCTCCACCAAGAAACCGCGAGCCGCGCCATTAAACCACCCAGGAAACTCCCGTCCCCTTCCACGGAAAAAGCAAGAAGAAAAGGAAAAAGGAGACGCTTTCGGAAGAACGCAGCCGGGTTACTTGCCTCGGGGGTGCTCCGGGGGTAATGTATGGATCCGGAGAAGAGGATCCGCCTCTGCCCGTTGATGAGCACCGCCTTCCGGTCGTAGGTGACCGCGCCCTCCACGGCGGCCGCCAGCACGGACGCCGCCGCCGCCGCCGCCACGGCCAGGCACAGCAGGCCCGCAGCCGCCCACCGCCGCGCCATCGCTGTCCGGGAAGGCGGCGGTAGGAGGGGACGGAGATGAGGAAGAAGAAGACAGCACGCGAGGACGGGCGCACGCAAATGCGCCTGTGCCTTGCGTGGTCTTCACTGGTCTTCCTCCCTCCACCACGGACGGACCTCCTGCTGCTCCGTTCCCCTGTGTTTTTGTTGGTGGGTTTCTTGGATTCTAGGATTCCTGGCGAGCTTCTTGGGAGGCGCGTCGGCCAGTGGGGGCGCTCACTGGAGCTTTTGGCCTATCGTGATATTATAATCCCGCCACTTCTCTCTCCTCTCCCTCGCTCGCCGAGCGAAACTACGGGTGTGTTTGGTAGCATTCCCAACCTAGCATTGTTCTCCTCTGATGCATGCTAAGTGTAGACATGTTGAGTACATGCATTTGATGCTGTTTGGTAGCGATGTATGTGCTAAGACATGCTAAGTTGAGACTCTGTTTGGCAGCTTGCATCTGTTTAGACATGTCGGTCGGTACTGTAGCAACCGGTATTTTCAAATAAGTGAACAAAATATTTCAAAAATGTGAACAATTTTTTGAAACAAGGAAAAATAAAAAAAAATTGAAATTCTGAAAAAAAAATCGAAAAATTATTTTTTTTAAAAAGATTGATATTTTAAAAAAACTAAACAAATTTTGAAAATCTAAACATTTTTTGAAAAATCGAAAACATTAAAAAATCCAAACATTTTTTGAAAATTTAAACATATTTTGAAAATTTAAACAAATGTGAATTTCTGTACATTTTTAAATTTTTAACATATTTTGAAAATCTGGACATTTTTTAAAAATTTGAATAAATTTGAAAATATGAACAATTTTTGGTATTCTGAACATTTTCTGAAAATTAAATTATTTTTTTGAAATCCTGAACATTATTTGAAACATATTGCGCTCGCTTCGCTCATGCATGCTGACCAGTGAACAGCCGTTGGGGTGTTCTCTCTTCATGCATGCTAAGAGGGTATTTGGGCTGAGGTCGTGCATGCTGAGGAGGTCCCGTGCAGGCTACCAAACACCCAAAAGTGGGTCGGGAAGGGAACTGTTGAGCTCATGCACCCTCCATGCACTCCACCAAACACACCCTACTTGGACGGACCGGAGAGAGAGAAGACGGAGAGAAAAGAGAGCGTAGGCGTGTGTGTGTGTGGGACAGCGGGGAGTAGTGTGGTGGCGGTGGTACAAGCATGGCAGCTCATCATGCATGGTGGCCTCCTCCCTGTGACCTAGACAGACGTGGCCAGTTCTGGCATGCTGAGCCACTGACATTGGGCTCGTCTTTCCGTCACAGAGCATGATTACATACTATGTTTATTAAAAGGAGCTTCACACACCTGCTTGTGCTGTTATGCGTGCTGAAAACATGATTAGTGGCAACTAATTGGAAGTATGCCACGCATGGATATCTTGAGTGTAGTGTTGCCAAGATAAGATACATCATACTGTACACAAACACCAACATGAGATGCATCATACTGTACACAAACACCAACATAAGATACATCATACTGTACACAAACACCAACAAGGGCGCATGTAGATGTAAGCTTAGGAGCTAAGCTTTTGCAGTGACGGAGGCCATGCTAATGCCATGCTCGTTGAGTGTTTGGCGGCAACGGATCCCACTTTCGCTCCGTTCCAACAAAAGAAAGTGGCAAGCGAAAGCACCGGCTCTGTTACCCAAACAGCGGAGTAACCAGCGTCGCTGCTGCTGCTGCTTCCACATTGGGAAGTCTGACTGGTTAGTTACCGGCCGTTTTGATGCAACGCAAACGACCTCAAAAAAAAAGAAAATGTAGAAAGGGATCTTTCGGTACGGCGTGGCCTCTGGGCGAGGGCACATGGGAAGGGAAGAGAGTGGAGTGACCGAGTGTGCAGAGCGCGGTTGGTATAGTCGGAGGAAGAGACCGTCGATCCATCGCCGCATTTCCGTGTGTAGTAGTACTGTGTAAACGGTGGCACAGGGGCCTAGTAGAAGAGAGAACGTAGCTAGCCAGAGGGGTCGTTTTATGTAAGTGCATTGAATGAATTCACTCGTCGTGCCCGAGCCTGGTGGAAATGCAGGTCGAGGTCAGGTTACGTTGCACCACCGATGTAGCAGGTCTGTGTAGCGGCAGCCAGGCCAAGGCGAGGCGTCAGGGCGGACATACTAGGATGGATACACGTTCATTCTCATCGCAAAGATGCACCCGAAATGGCACGCATGCGCGCACCGATCCCCGGCCAATGACGACAAACACCAGAGAGGATGGAGCGCCTTTGTGCAAAGCGAGGCGGATTAAAAGGAACAAAAGAGAGATCGGAGGCGATTCATTAGTGGAGGCACAGGCGGGCGGGGATGGCGCCCACCGGGCCTCAACCAACGACCCAAAGGCAAAGCACATTTGCATTTGCATGCGCGGTGCCGCCCTGTGCACGCCGTTCCCCATGATCCATCATCCCGTCCGTGCCATGGTCACACCGTTTTCTCCCCAACCGTGCGTGCCAGGGCCCCGTGACCCCGAGCCCCAACCACCAGAGCAGAGCAAACCATGCCCCTCCCGCTCGCGATCGCCTCGTGTCCGGACGTGCCTGCGCGGCGCGCGTACGGCAGCCGCTCGCGCCCACATCCCCACCCCTCTGCGTCGTGTGCGGTGCGGTGCTCTCGTCTCGTGTCGTCTCGTGGTGGCCTGGGCCTGCCGCTGCCGCTGCTCGGTGGCCCGGTGGCTGCGTCACGCCGCGCAGCGCGCACGCTCGGCGCCAAAGGCATCCTGAGATGGCGCGGTTGGAGCCGCCTGGAAACGGAGAGCATGGAGACAGGTGCGGCATCACGCGCGCGCGTACGTTAGACTGCGGCGCACGTCCAGTCATTGACCCGTATCCGAGCCGATGCGGCCGTGCTGCCCGCCCGTGCCCGATGATCGGTGGGTGTGGGTGCCCGATCCATCACTCGTAAGCGTCCGTTGGGCCATCCCATCCGTGCCGGTGCATGTCACGTGCACTCGCAAACAATGGCCGTGTTTCGTTGGATGTATGTATACGACCGGCGTTTCAAACGGGAAGAGCTGTGTGGACGCGTCGCGGTCGACATATGTGTGTGGTCCTGAGTAGGAGTACGAAATACTATGGCTGGCTGGAGACCTGGAGCTGCTGGGGTTGGGAGCATGGTAAATGCGACGTGTAAATAGGACACGGCAAAGGTTGTCATCACTCACAGTGCCCGTCCAGCTCCGTGTTCCGCGCATGCATCGTGCTCCCGGTCAGCTCTTGACCGCCGCACCCACACCCACATGGCTGCGCAGAGGAGGGGAGTCCCTCCCGGGTCCATCTGGCAGGTGACCGCAGATCATGCACGTGGATATTTGCAGACGTAAAAAACGTCCTTATTCTACTACTCCGGCATGTTATTACACCAGACAGTAATCCCATATCAGCAGGCACATGGCTGATACCATATCAGCAGCACAAGGGTAGGAACTCCATGTCCAAAAACTAATGGTCAAACATTTCTGCGTGCTCCCACCGGTCGCAGTGGTGTCTTTAGGGAGACAGTGTGATCACAGATTCAGCATGCACACACATAGATACGCGCAAGCCAACTGTAGAAGAGCAAAAAAAAGGTAAACCGTGCCCCCCATGACCCTGAAGTAAACAATGGTCGTATCTCAGATCCCAGCTCGACTCGCGTTTCTGCAAAGCGGGACGCACGCACCCGTCGGCAGCAAATCTGGTGGCGCCCCGCGACGGGAACTCGTCTCTGATTGAGAGAGACTCGTCAGTCATCGCGCCAGGTGAACAGCGCGAGTTTGCGCACTGTGTCGCGTGCAGGCCCGTCTCATGTTCTCCGGTCGATAGGACCGCAGACCAGCATTCTAGCATGCCAATGTTATACTCCGTGCGAGGCCGATCATCGTGTCACGCACTTTATCCCATAGAGTAAAAAACCAAGCTCTCACATTCACCGGAGGTTTGGGCCGTTGGAGCAACTCCAACGCGGCGACTCAAAGGGGCGCTTATTTTATCTGTGTTTTATCCGTTTGGATAGGTCGAGCGAACAGGTTTGTCCATTTTCTTATTTGAATCAGGCAGTGCGTCCAATGGTAGCTGCTTCATTTTTAACATGTTCGTCCTGACATTTCATCAAACACGTAGCAAGCAGGGGAGCTCGCAGCGGCTGGGCGCGGGGCAGCGAGGCCGACGGCTGCAGCGGCACCGGCCCGACATGGGGGCGAGGCGAGGCCGACGGGCAAGCTCGAACCCCATGACAGGGGCGGCACGACGAGCACGACAAGTATGACGCAACTGGGCGCGGCGAGGCGACGTCGGACCGGGCGCGGCTGGTGGCGGCGAGTCGAGACTGGTATGAGCATCGCCTGCGGGGACGAGCGCCTACGGGGAGGAGCTCCTGCGCGGGACAAGCCGGAAACTGGCTTTTCAACCACTCGCAAGTACATCAAAAGATCTCGAAGCCATTCTGCTTCGACACCAAATGTGTCGAATATTGTTAATTCTGCTTTCATTGTCGATCTCGTTAAGATCGTTTGCTTGCAAGACTTTCAGAAAACAACACCACCTCCAACAGTAAATATATACCTAGTTGTGGCCTTCATCTCATCGGCATGAGAGATCCAATTCGCATCACTATACCCTTCTAGTACCGACGGATACCCAGTATAATGAAGTCCATAGTTCATATTACCTTTCACATAGCGCATAATTTTTTTAACAGCATGCCAATGTACATCACCCGGATTGGCTATAAATCAGCTAAGTTTGCTCATAGCAAACGTGATGTCAGACCTCGTTGCGCTCACTAGATACATGAGTGGACCAATGATTTGAGAATATCTCAACTGACCTTTAGTTGTGCCTTCAAATTTTTGAACGAGCACACTAGGATCATATGGTGTTTGAGAGATTTTGTAGTCCGAATATTCAAAACGACTCAAAATCTTCTCAACATAATGGGATTGCATAAGTGTAATCCCACCCTCATCGTCTCAGCTTGATGTTTAAGATAACACCAGACACCCCAAGGTCCTTCATCTCAAAGTTTTGAGACAAGAATGACTTAACCTCTTCAATCACTTTGAGGTTGGTTTCAAATATCAGTATGTCGTCAACATACAAGCACGGTATAACTCCTTCGCCACCAACACGGCGATAGTATACACATTTATCAGCTTCATTAACAACAAAGCTGATAGATGTCAGAGTTGTATTAAATTTTGCATGCCATTGCTTAGGTGATTGCCTCAGGCCATATAAAGATTTCAACAACTTACACACCTTTCCTTCCTGACCATATATTACAAAGCCATCTGGCCGTTGCATATATATTTCCTCGTCTAGCTCTCCGTTCAGGAACGTTGTCATAACATCCATCTGGTGGACAAGAAGACCATGTTAGGCCGCCAATGAGAGCAATACTCAAATGGTGGTCAGTCTGGCCACAGGTGAATAAGTAACAAAGAAATCTTCTTCTTTCTGGGCATAACCCTTGGCCACATGCCTAGTATTGTACTTTTCAATCGTACCATCAGGCCTAAGCTTCTTTTTGAACACCCACTTACATCCCTGCCTCTAAAGTGGAGGTTGGATTATCATCCACGAGGTACACGAGCAAATCATCACCAAAGGTCTTTGCAGTCCTTTGTCTCTTGCCCCTAACAAGGGTTTCCTCATCATCATCCTCAGGATTTTCATCTTGTGTTTGTTTATAATATTCCATAGGAATGGCAGGCTGAGGAGTCTCCTCAGATTTCTGTCTATAAGTGCTTTGCATATCTCTCATAGGAAAAATATCCTCAAAGAATGTAGCATCCTTAGACTTCATAATCGTACCGACCTTCATGTCAGTACCGGATTTCACTACTAGAAATCTATAGCCAACGCTATTCTTAGCGTAGCCCAAATTAACACAGTCCACGGTCTTTGGTCCAAGCTTACACTTTTTGGAAATCGGCACATTGACTTTCGCCAAACAACCCCAAGTACGTAAGTAGGAGAGTGTCGTCCTTATTCTTGGGGACATACATAATCTTATAATTCTTTTCTTGAGAGGTACTGGCATTATCTTTGGACGGGGTAAAATCGGAACCCATTTTATCAAAGACATCCTCTATTTTATCAATTCTACGAAAAAATTTGCTCTACTCGCTCATTAATAGTTGTATCTTTCTCCTTTAGTGCTTTCAAAGTGATTCTTATCTTTGACCCAAGATGAGTAATATGATTGTGAATCCTTTTATCCAACTCCTCAACTTGTTCTTTAGTGGGAATTTTATTTTCAATAATATCAAGGCTTTGCATAACATGTTCCAAGGCCAAAGTTGTTTCGTTAATAACAAGAGGTGGTGTCCCAACTAAATTTTCCATGGCTTTGAAAGAATCAAAGTGTGACTCATTAAGAAATTACCACCGGTAATAGTATCAAGTACGAACCTATACCAAGTAGTAATACCGACATAAAAATTACGAAGCAAGATATTGGGGGATTGCTTATGAATTGATTTATTTTGAGCATTGAAAATCCTATGCCAAGCGTCTCACAAACTTTCTCCTCCTCTTTGTTTAAAATTAAGCACCTCATTCTCGGAAGTAAAGGGAACATAAGTAAGACTAGCCATAGTAAAAAAGCAAATAAGCAAAGACAAATATTTTTGTATTTTTGATTTTTTTTTATGAGACACGCAAAATATAATAGCAAATAAAAAGTAGAACAAGTGAATGATAATTTGTGTGAAGTTACTTGATAGTAGGTTGGTGATACTCCCGGGCAACGGCGCCAGAAATCCTTCCTGATACTTGTGATCTGCGTTGGGTGTTCCGTGAAAAGGAACGGGTGATAGGTAGAGACCCGGAGGTTACAACAAAGTCCGGGTCAAAAGTGCAACCCGTAACCTATTCTAACTCCTAGTCATCTTGCCTTGCAAGTAACGATACATCATCTGGCTCGTGAGCCTGCTTGCTTCATACAGCCCATGAACCGCCTTTCGTGTGTAGAGTCGCCATCTCCACCCTTATATGCCAAACAGAAGGTGACAGTCTATCTTCATAACCTGCCACTTGTAGATGCCGGGTCATACCTATTTGGCGGGTTACCCGTGGGGTATATCCCCAACAAATACCTTGCTGCCATTTATTTGTTTTTATTTTATTTTGCAATTTACTTTATTCAACTATCATCTACACACTTCATTTGCTTGCAAATAACGAGTCCAAGGGGATTGACAACCCTCTTGCCTGCGTTGGTGCAAGTATTTGCTTCTTTGTGCGCAGTCGCTAAAGACGGGGGTTGCGTGCTACTCCTATTGGTTCGATAAACCTTGGTTCTCACTAAGGAAAATACTTATTTATATTGCGCTGCGTCACCCGTTCCTCTTCACGGAAAACCCAACGCAAATCACAAGTATCAGCACATAGGTGTGAGCTCGGTTCGGCTCAATCCCGCAACCCACGGTGCGTCGTGGCGAGGCAGGCGGCAGAGGAGGAGTGCGCGAGGATCACTTCTCTTCTCAAGCTCCAATAGCATGTGGAAGAGAATCCCTTATAAGTAGGTCCAACTCCTCTCCAACTTCCGGGGTGGTACTAAACATCTCACTATCCCCTTGTCATGACACCTACATGAGCCCATAGAGATTTTCCGAAATTGTTGGATGGGCCTAAAGCCCACCCCATATTTCAACAACTCTCACATTCACCATTGGTTTTGGGCCGTTAGAGCAACTCCAACGCGGTGACCCAAACATACGCCCATTTTGCCTGTTTTTTGTCCGTTTGGATTGGCTGAGCGGACAAATTTGTCCGTTTTCTTATTTGGGTCAGCCAGTGCGCCCAACGGTAGCTGATCCATTTTTGACATGTCCGTCCTGACATTTCATCAAACACGTAGCAGGTAGGGGAGCCCGCATTGGCTGGGCGCGGAGCAACGAGGCCGACGGCAGCAGCAACACCGCCCCGGCATGAGAGCGAGGCGAGGCCGGTGGGCAAGCTCGAACCCCACGGCAGGGCAGCTGCGCATCGACGAGAACGGGCGCCAGCGGGGATGGGCGGCTACGCACGACAGGCGCTGACGGTGTTTGAGCCAGTGAAGAGAAAAAACAATAGAGAGAAACGAATCTGTGACAGGTAGCCATGTCTTGCATGCCGCGGACAAAGGCGGACAAAGAGGACACAAAAAACGGCCGCTTTGTGTCTGCCTCCGACGCAAATATGACCCAAATTGAGGCCAAAAATGGGTCCGAGCGGACATAAAACAAACAATAAATGAGAATTGGTCTATGCGTTGGGCAGTGTCGCGCGGACATAAACGGATGCGAGCGGACCAAATGGGTCGCTGCGTTGGAGTTGCTCTTAGGCCTGTTTTCCAACACTGCTGGGTTGATGACAACTGTTAGATATTTCAGCGATTAATTTGGGCCGTTGGATATTTTTACATATGGCAATTGTGGCTAATTCGGCGCTTGGATCAGGGGTATTGAGAGGCATAGTAGTTATATAGATTTTCTTGGGTTAGTTCATACATAATGCTCCGATGTACCGTAGTGTATGTTTTATTTTGGGATTTATTTTTGTTTAGCACTCTAGGTTTTGCAAATTTTCCTTAGGTCATTCTAAAAGTTGACATTTTATTTTTAGCACTCTTAGCTTTTGATAGTGTATCACAATTGTCATTCTATAGTAAACGTAAAATAATTTCATTTCACTTTTGCTATTTTTCGCTTTTGACAATGCATCACAATTGACACTTTGAAAATTGACAAAAGGTAGATTGGGAGAACAAAAATTTCCCTTCATTTTATATGCAATGCTCCGATGACTTTGTTACCGGGTTGGATATGACAGCACCCGGATTAGGTGCGGCAAGCCGCACGTACCTTTGGAGGCACATAATCATCATATACGTATGAGATACGGGTGTACCGTGTACGGGCGTGGATGGTTGTTACCTACAAAGCTTGTCGTGACCCAAAGCCATGTCCGAGCCAAACCGGTCATGGCTGTCCTTGTGCGTCAACAGCGTGTTGTTACTGCTGCGCATTTAGGCTGGTCGTAATGGGAGTATCATAGGTAGTATCATGCATGCCAACTAGGCAATTTTGATGAGGTGGCATAGAATTAAATGAAGAAAGAGAGGGTTGAGTATCATATCATGATACCATATCATATTAAATGGTGTGCTACTATCACTACTGCAGGATGGTCCAAAGACGACACATCAATCAGTGACCCTTCGTGGAAACTGTGTGCGATCCACCAATCGCAAACGATATAGTTCAAGCTCCGTCGCTAATGACACAAACTGTGTGCGATGGTGGATCCATCAAATACTATTCAGAAAATAGTTGCGTGTGTGATGCTGGGCATACAATTGGTGCTTATGAACTGTTTGCGATTAGACAAGATAACACAAACAGTTCTCAAAATACATATGTGTGTGAAGTACGACATACAGTTCATTCAGACAAACTGTTTGCGTTGATCGAGCTAGAACACAAACGAGTTACCATAACAAGGTGTGTGTGATACCAGGCAAACAGTTCATTCATCAGAATTGTGTGGGAAGACCAATAATAACCCAAACAATTCATACTGACAAGCTGTGTGGGTTGTTGGCAGACGGTTGTTGCCAAACAATTGTCAGCGATGGTTGAAATCATTACCGACGCTTCGTTGGGAAGTGTCGTTTGCCTGTATTAATATCACAGACGTTTTATTATTATGACCCGTGTGCCTGTGCATCACCCCGTCCTCCTCTCTCGCGTCTTGTCACCGCGTTGCCGCCCGAGGATTCCAGTGCACGCTTCGGCACCGCTTTTGGCCACGCGTCCGCTCGATGAGTCAGTTCCCACGCACAAAACCGTCCTACGGCTCTAGCTTCTCACCTGGCTCGGTGAAATCCCCAATGCTTGCCGGCCTGCTATATAAACCCTCACGGCCGGCGACTCCACATTGCCTTCATCCCCTCCCTCCCCGTAGCTTGTCTAGTTTGATTCTCCCCCAATCGCCAATGGCACCGGCCGTTCGTCATCGCCCAGCCACTCCGCCAAAGGACAACTCAAGCTGGGAGGCTTCACCGCGTCGGCGCGACAGTCCTCTGAAGCGTGTGGTGCACGTGGCGTCCCTGGTGGGTGTGTGCACGCCACCAACTACATGCTCCACCACCGCTGCCCGAAGGCAGCTGCTGCCGGTGGCTTTCGTGGCCGCCAACACGCCGGCAGCCGCCGGGGCTGCCACCCTACCGTCATCCGTCTTTGCCACGACCCCGCCGTCAGCCGGCGGGGTCATCACCCGCTCTGCCACCAAGGCCCGAATACGGGAGGTGGAGGCTGCCAAAGGCCCGCCGTCGGGCTTCTGCGTCGCAACCCTTGCACGCTACATCTACTTCCTAGAGAAGGAGGTGGAGCGCCAGGTCGCGCACGCGAAGAAGCTCACTGACGTCGTGGCCGCAAGAGAAGCCGTAGCAGCAACGCAGAATGCGGAGATCTACGTCGATTCCCGTCGCTTCAAGGAGGGGCGTCTTGAGCGCCGGAGGGCAGCACTGGCAGGCAACGGACACGACTCCACCAACTCGTCGGCAGGCTCCTCCTCCACTTGCTCTTACTGAGCGCGCTCGATTCTGCTGGAAGTGGTACAAAGCCCCTCCGTAGTACTAGTATTTAGGGGCTATTTGTTCAGTTCATCTAACTATAGATATGGTTGAACTATACCACGTACTTTAAATTAGCTAGTATATATAGTTGAACTAGCTATTTCAGTACGTGGTTGGCAACAATTGGGGAAAAGTTTGTTCGATTCAGCTGTCGAGTTGAACTATTTTGTACAAAGACCAATGGTTAATCTATGAATGAAATCCATGTTTGCTGAATTTCAGTTGCAAAAGTGCACCGTAATAGTGATTTTGTTCCTGCGAAATTCGACAAATGTGAGTACTACAATGTTGACAAATGCCAATGTTACTAGATCGACAGATGCCAATGCTTCCGATTTGACACATGGCAATTTACCCAATATGATAGATGCAAATCTTCCTGGATTGTTTGTACTAGGCACACGGGTCATATTAGAGAAACGTTTACGATGACGCATTGCACCAATCCTTCGCGCCAATATTTTCACTTGGCTTACGGGCGAAGGAAAGATAGCCGTCGATCTGTATACGGGTATTCAACCTGAACCGTTTGTGATGAGTGTTTATTCAGAGAAAACGATGATGGTTTTTTGTTTGGTATGTGAATTCAGAGATAAATACTTAGTTCATCAAACCATAGATTTCATTCAGTCAAGCTTTGACTTTACATTCATACAATCAAGATACAGTATAAAGAAAACTAGTTGCGGCTGCGGCGGCGGCTGCGGCGTCCTGCGGCGGTGTTCTCGTGCTCTGGGGCGAACTTGTACAGTTCTTCAAACGAGACCGGAATGTTATGGACTTCACAATCAAAGAGCCGATCATCGCGCGATCGACGGGAGCGGGGCCGAGGGACGCCGACTAGAGGCTCTGCGAGGAAGCTGTCGATGGCGATGTCCCAATCCGCTGAGGGGCCCGTGACCGGTGCAGACGCGCGCACGGGGTCGGGCACCGTGGGTGCGGGCACGCGCACTGGTACCGGTGTGGCGTGTGCAGGGGCGCGCACGAGCACGGGCGCTGGCGCTTGCACGTACACGAGCTCGCGCAGGTCCGCGGGGACCTCCTTGACGCCCGCGGTTTCCAGCGCCGCGATGATGCTCGGCGACCAGCCCATCAATGCCACGGGGATGGTTGCTGGCGCGGGCGCGAGGATGGTTGCTGGTGAGTGCGTCCGGGCAGCATCCGCTGTGGCATGCAGCTCTTCTAGGGCTATGTCCATGGCGTCCCATTCGTCTTTATGTTCTATCTCTTCCGGCTCGGTGTCAACTTCACCAAACCGGAAGACTAGTGGCATATGATCCTTGTGCACCATGGCGTAGGTCGCCGTGGAGGTCTGAATGATGGAGGGGAATGGGAGGCGAAGATGTAGAGAGGATTGTGAGTGAGTGGGCAGTAAAGCCGCCTATTAAACAATGGCTTAGGCGCCATTGATGGACAAGTTGGAAGCGAGGAGGGCAGATACGGAGGTCAAAGGTCTTGCTTCCCGGTGAGCCTGGGGCGTACAGCCCGCACGCCTCCCGGTGAGCCTGCGCAACGGAGGCCAGCTCGCACGCCTCCTGTCAACTCTAGCAGCTGCTCGCACGGCACCTCCTAAGCCCTATCCAATAAATGAGTGCGACGCTTGGCAGCACGTAAGGGCAGTAGAACGCCCACGGTTTTAAAATAAGGCAACCGTTTCCTGCTGCTCGCCCTCCTCCATCTAGTCAGGTAATCCACACCTTCCCCACACCCCTCCCCCTCCACCCATCCTCCTCCATTCCACATGCCCCGACCGCCGGCGCGACACATTCCACCAAAATCACCGGCCCACCCCCACATAATCGCCGCCGAAAGACATGGTGCACGCAGTATAGCCAGGATCTCAAGGAGCACCTGGCAGCGGAGAAGCAAATCGCGACCGCACGCGTGGATGAGACCGCGATGGCTGTCATGCGTGCCGATCCCCAGATCTTGGAGAATCACCTCGCTGTCGAGGCCACCGTCGACGCCTCGCGCGCAGACGCCGCCACGCAGTTGGCTGCTTTGAACAACAACTCGTTGTGTTTTCTCGAGGGATCCGTTTTTTCCTTCAACGACGACTACGAGTTCTTTTCTCAGCGTGCCCATGCTTTCCTCAACTCCAGAGCCGGCAGGTTGGTGCCCGGACAGGCTGAGGCCACTCACCACTACGAGGAGGGCACCCACGATGTGGAGGCCTCGCCCTCTTCCAAGCCCATCGTTATCGATAACTCGGACAATGAGAAATAGCTTATTTTTTAGCTTAATTACTAATGACCTGCATTCAGGTAGCTATGCCTGTTAAGCATGTTTGCTTTACCTGTTGCATGTGCTGCTCCTGCCTTTCCTTAAGAAATTCTAGTGAAATATGCAAGTAATGCTACTATGCAATCTGACCTTCTAGTATGTTCTATTGTGCAATGTGATGCCAGTTAACTGTTTGGTTTTGGTGATCATCTGCAACGTGATGTTCGATTATTGTTGGTACAATTTTGTATTGTTATGCATGTGAAACATACAATTGCTATATTTCATAGTTCTTAGCACGCTTGACTTTTTGATACGTCTCCAACGTATCTATAATTTATGAAGTATTCATGCCATGTTTACAATAATTCTATATGATTTTGGTATGATTTTATTAGAACTAACCCGGACTGACGCTGTTTTCAGCAGAACTACCATGGTGTCGTTTTTTGTGCAGAAATAAAAGTTCTCGGAATGGGCTGAAAATTTACGGTGATTTTTTATGGACCAAAAGAGACCCCCGAAGCATTTGAGTTGGGCCAGAAGAGCCACGAGGCCACCACAAGCCTACAGGGCGTGCCCCCTAGGGCGCGCCCTCCTGGCTTGTCGCCGCCTCGTGGCCCCCCTTAACTTGTTTCCGACGCCAAAAATACCTATAAATACCAAAACCCCCAGAAATAAACCTAGATCGGGAGTTCCGCCGCCGCAAGCCTCTGTATCCACGAAAAACCAATCGGGAGCCCGTTCTGGCACCCTGCCGGAGGGGGAAACCATCACCGGGGGCCATCTTCATCATCCCGGCGGTCTCCATGACGAGGAGGGAGTAGTTCACCCTCGGGGCTGAGGGTATGTACCAGTAGCTATGTGTTTGATCTCTCTCTCTCGTGTTCTTGAGATGACACGATCTTGATGTATCGCGAGCTTTATTGATATAGATGAATCATATGGAGTTTTCCCCTCTCTATCTTCTTGTGATGAATTGAGTTTTCCCTTTAAAGTTTACTTATCGGATTGAGTCTTTAAGGATTTGAGAACACTTGATGTATGTCTTGCGATGGGATATCCGTGGTGATAATGGGATGTTCTATTGATCCACTTGATGTATGTTTTGGTGATCAACTTGCGGGTTCCGTGACCTTGGGAATCTATGCATAGGGGTTGGCACACATTTTCGTCTTGACTCTCCGGTAGAAACTTTGGGGCACTCTTTGAAGTTCTTTGTGTTGGATTGAACATGATGAATCTGAAATTGTGTGATGCATATCGTATAATCAAGCCCATGGGTACTTGTGATGACATTGGAGTATCTAGGTGACATTAGGGTTTTGGTTGATGTGTGCCTTAAGGTGTTATTTTAGTACGAACTCTAGGGATGTTCGTGACACTTATAGGGATAGCTCATAAGATTGATCGGAAAAGATAACTTTGAGGTGGTTTCGTACCCTACAATAATTTCTTCGTTTGTTCTCCGCTATTTGTGACTTTGGAGTGAACTCTTTGTCGCACGTTAGGGATTTACATATGATTCAACTATGTCAGTATTGTTGAGAGAACTTGCACTAGTGAAAGTATGAACCCTAGGCCTTGTTTTCAAGCATTGCAATACCGTTTTTGCTCATTTTTGTTACTTGCTACCTTGATGTTTATATATTTTCAGATTACAAAAACCTATATCTACCATCCATATTACACTTGTATCACCATCTCTTCGCTGAACTAGTGCACCTATACAATTTACCATTGTATTGGGTGTGTTGGGGACACAAGAGACTCTTTGTTATTTGGTTTCAGGGTTGTTTGAGAGAGACCATCTTCATCCTACGCCTCCCACGGATTGATAAACCTTAGGTCATCCACTTGAGGGAAATTTGCTACTGTCCTACAAAACTCTGCGCTTGGAGGCCTAACACGAGTCTACAAGAAGAAGGTTGCGTAGTAGACATCAAGCTCTTTTCTGGCACCGTTGCCGGGGAGGTGAGTGCTTGAAGGTATATCTTTAGATCTTGCAATTGAATCTTTTAGTTTCTTGTTTTATCACTAGTTTGGTTTTATAAAAGAAAACAATAAAAAAATGGAGTTTAGGTTGCATCAATTGGTTCGTCTTTTTAATGTATTTCGTGAAAATGATGGTTTGGAAAATTGTGCTCAATTGGTAGAGGAAGAATTTATGAAAATACTTGATGAGAATTCCTTGAATGATGAGCATGATAGAAATATTGTTAGTATGAATTCCTTGAATATTCATGATGCTAATGATATGCAAAGCCACAAGCTTGGGGATGCTATGTTTGATGAAGATGATATTTTTAGTCCCCCAAGTTTTGATGAGCAAATTTATTATGATGAAAGCATGCCTCCTATTTATGATGATTATTGTGATGACATGTATGCTATAAATAATAATGATAACCATGAAACTTGTCATCATGATTTTAATTTTCAATTGGATTATGCTTCACATGATAGTTATTTTGTTGAGTTTGCTCCCACTACTATTGATGAGAAGAAAATTGCTTATGTGGAGAGTGACAAATTTTCTATGCTTGTGGATCATGAAGATAATGCTTTATGTGATAGTTATGTTGTGAAATTCCTTCATGATGCTACTGAAAATTATTATGAGAGAGGATCTTATGCTTCTACATATTGCAATAATATCAAGTTTCCTCTCTATGTGTTGAAAGTTTTGAAGTTATGCTTGTTTTGCCTTCCTATGCTAGTTGATTCTTGTTCCCATAAATTGTTGGCTCACAAAATCCCTATGCATAGGAAGTGGGTTAGATTTAAATCTGCTTGTCATGAGATTCATGATTCTCTCTTGCATGTTTCAATTACTATTCCTATGTGAGCATCATTGAAATCGTCATGCCTAGCTAAAAGGCATTGAAGAAAAGCGCTTGTTGGGAGACAACCCAACACTTATACTTTCTGTTTTTGTGTGTTAACATGATTAGGATACTGTAGTAATCATGTTTCATATCTTTTATTTCAATAAAGTGCCAAGTAAAGCCTTTGGGATGACTCACAAGATGAGTAGAATTGATGCTGAACCAAAACAGATTGACTCTAGTACAGGAATTTTCATTTTTTACTGGAGAGTGATAATGATCTGAAATTTTTACACAATCTTGATATACAAATTATTCAGGTTTTCCTAATTTTTCAGAATTTTTAGAGACAGGGAAGTATGGTTACGCTACAGATCTTCACAGACTGTTCTGTTTTTGACAGATTCTGTTTTGCATGCATAGTTTACTTGTTTTAGTGTTTCTATAGCTTATATTGAGTGATATAAATTATGGGAATGATACAATACAGTAGGTATCATGTGGGAACAATTATGAATCTTGTCTTGACAGTACCTAAGTGAATGATTTATCTTTATTACACTAACCCTTCTCACGAAGTTCCGTTAAGTTTTGTGTGATTGAAGTTTTCAAGTTTTGGGTGAGACACCGATATGAGGAGAATAAGGAGTGACAAGAACCTAAGCTTGGGGATGCCCAAGGCACCCCCAAGGTAATATTCAAGGAAGACTCAAGCGTCTAAGCTTCGGGATGCCCCGGAAGGCATCCCCTCTTTCGTCTTCAACATTATCGGTATATCTTACTTAGAGCTATATTTTTATTCGTCACATAATATGTGCTTTGCTTGGATCGTCATTATATTTTTTTATTTTCTGTTAGGTGTTATTCATAATCTTGTTTTTCAATAAAAAGTACCAAGAATTGTCTTAGGATGCTTGCATTGCATGTTTTGATGTGTGCTGTGTAAAAACAGAAACTTTTGCTGTAGTGTTTGAATTTTCATATTTTACTGGAACGTGGAACGTTTATGAAATTTTTACACAGTGATCTCATATAAATTATTTAGCATTTCCTAAATTTTCATAATTTTTTGAGTTACAGAAGTACACTGTTTTCATAAATTTCTACAGACTGTTCTGTTTGGACAGATTGCTGTCATAGTTTCGTTATCTACTTATCCTATAGTTTCCATAGCCTATATTGGTAGATATAAATTGTGGAAATGATAGTATACAGTACCTAATGTTTGAAAATTATTATGCAACTTGTCTTGGCAGTACATAAAGAGTTGATTTATTATTATGTGTACTAACCTATCTCACAAGTTCTTTTCGAGTTTTGTGTGGATGAAGTTTTTGAGAATAGGTGAAACCATGATATGAGAGGATTGAATGAGCTACAAAAGCTCAAGCTTGGGGATGCCCAAGGCACCCCAAGTAAATATTTCAAGAAGTCTCAAGCATCTAAGCTTGGGGATGCTACGCATCCCACCTCTCTTCATCAACAATTATCGGTTAGCCTATGTTGAGCCTAAATTTTTATTCGTTCACATGATGCGTGCTATTCTTGGAGTGCTATTTTTCTTTTACTTGCTGTTTAATAAAATACTTAAGATCTGAAATTCTTAGATGATAGAGTCTTCACATAGTTATTTAATTGTTGACTACGCATTGATCTTCACTTATATCTTTTTGGAGTAGTTTGTCATTCACTCTCGTGCTTCACTTATATCCTATGAGTAAATGGTTGAATGAATTGAATATCATAAATCTGAAATTAAATATGCTTCATATACTTATCCCATGGGGAGTAATGACTTCACACATAATAAGTATAGGTGGTAAAATTTATTGAAAGTTTGCAAACACCACATTTGTCACTTGAACAATTCATGAAAGAATATTGAAGTAAGAGAGATTCCACATATAAATATACTATCTTGGACATCTTCTATGATTGTGAGCTCATTAATTATTTTCAAACTCGAGCAAATTAGTTAAAATTGGACAAGGAAGACAACTTAATGAGTTATGTTTGGGTATATTTGTATAGAAGTTATATTGTTATGGATCCTCTAACATGTGGTGCTTGCTTCCACCTCATACTAGCCAAAACTTCCGCACCAAGTAGAAATACTACTTGTGCATCCAAACACCTTTAAACCAGTTTTGCCATGAGAGTCCACCATACCTACCTATATGCGGTATTTACCTGCCGTTCCAAGTAAATTTGCATGTGCCAAACTCTAAACCTTCAAATAATATTCTGTTTTGTATGCCCGAATCGCTCATATAGTGACTAGGGGTTGTCAGTATCTTCCATGCTAGGTGGGTTATTCTCACGATATGTGTTGATTCACTATCATTCACGAGAAAGTGGCTGGTATTCGGGACGCCCAGTTCCATGATCAAAAATCAAATCAAAATATAATGAAACAAAACTCCCCCAAGATTGTTGTTTGTGTGGATGGTACCCGTGGATTCAGCTCGCCGTGGAGTGTGATTGATTAGTGGAGGGGGAGTAAAAACTTTACCATTCTGTTTGGGAACCACCTATAATGTATCTAGCATGGAAGATACCGAGATCTCTCGGTTGTTATGTTGACAATGAAAGCGTACCGCTCAAAATTATTACTCATCTCTGTTTTAAAAGCTCGAGCTCTGGCACCTTTGCAAATCAATGCTTCCCTCTGCGAAGGGCCTATCTTTTACTTTCTAGTACTTACCTTTATGCAAGAGTCATGATGATCTTCACCACTTCCTATATTTCGCCTTTTTCTCTTGGCAAGCGTCATGTGTTGGGGAATGATCTAGACATATATATCCACACAAATATATTTGATCACGAATTATTATTGTTGACAATTATCTATATGATAAATAAGTTGGGAGGCGAAACATTAAGCCCCTATCTTTCTGTGTGTTCGATGGATGCTATTTGTTCTAAAAATATGCTTTGAGTGTCAATAATCATGGAATACTATATGATAGTTGAGTATGTGGAATTTGCTAAATCAAAGCTCTTACATAGACCCTTCCTGAAAATAAGATGAATTGCAATTGTTCGATGACTAGGAATATGGTTTGTTAGTTTTCAAGAAACTTTCTGGCCTATACTTTAACATGTGAATAGCTTGTTACTTGATCATGAGAAGTTTTATGAGATGAGCTACTGTTTATGGTTTATATTGATGCTAGAAAAAGTGATTGGAATTATCATTGGTCAACCTTGTGCACTTGCTAGCATTCACACTTCATAAATTATTTCTTTTATCATTTACCTACTCGAGGACGAGCAGGAATTAAGCTTGGGGATGCTGATACGTCTCCAACGTATCTATAATTTATGAAGTATCCATGCCATGTTTACAATAATTCTATAAGATTTTGGTATGATTTTATTAGAACTAACCCGGACTGACGCTGTTTTCAGCAGAACTACCATGGTGTCGTTTTTTGTGCAGAAATAAAAGTTCTCGGAATGGGCTAAAAATTTACGGAGATTTTTTTATGGACCAAAAGAGACCCCCGAAGCATTGGAGTTGGGCCAGAAGAGCCACGAGGCCACCACAAGCCTGCAGGGCGCGCCCCCTAGGGCGCGCCCTCCTGGCTTGTCGCCGCCTCGTGGCCCCCCTTGACTTGTTTCCGACGCCAAAAATTCCTATAAATACCAAAACTCCCAGAAAGAAACCTAGATCAGGAGTCCCGCCGCCGCAAGCCTCTGTATCCACGAAAAACCAATCGGGAGCCCGTTCTGGCACCCTGCCGGAGGGGGAAACCATCACCAGAGGCCATCTTCATCATCCCGGCGGTCTCCATGACGAGGAGGGAGTAGTTCACCCTCGGGGCTGAGGGTATGTACTAGTAGCTATGTGTTTGATCTCTCTCTCTCGTGTTCTTGAGATGACACGATCTTGATGTATCGCGAGCTTTATTGATATAGATGAATCATATGGAGTTTTCCCCTCTCTATCTTCTTGTGATGAATTGAGTTTTCCCTTTGAAGTTTACTTATCGGATTGAGTCTTTAAGGATTTGAGAGCACTTGATGTATGTCTTGCGATGGGATATCCGTGGTGACAATGGGATGTTCTATTGATCCACTTGATGTATGTTTTGGTGATCAACTTGCGGGTTCCGTGACCTTAGGAATCTATGCATTGGGGTTGGCACACGTTTTCGTCTTGACTCTCCGGTAGAAACTTTGGGGCACTCTTTGAAGTTCTTTGTGTTGGATTGAACATGATGAATCTGAAATTGTGTGATGCATATCGTATAATCAAGTCCATGGGTACTTGTGGTGACATTGGAGTATCTAGATGACATTAGGGTTTTGGTTGATGCGTATCTTAAGGTGTTATTTTAGTACGAACTCTAGGGCTGTTCGTGACACTTATAGGGATAGCTCATAAGATTGATCGGAAAAGATAACTTTGAGGTGGTTTCGTACCCTACAATAATTTCTTCGTTTGTTCTCCGCTATTTGTGACTTTGGAGTGAACTCTTTGTCGCACGTTAGGGATTTACATATGATTCAACTATGTCAGTATTGTTGAGAGAACTTGCACTAGTGAAAGTATGAACCCTAGGCCTTGTTTCCAAGCATTGCAATACCGTTTTTGCTCACTTTTGTTACTTGCTACCTTGTTGTTTATATATTTTCAGATTACAAAAACCTATATCTACCATCCATATTACACTTGTATCACCATCTCTTCGCCGAACTAGTGCACCTATACAATTTACCATTGTATTGGGTGTGTTGGGGACACAAGAGACTCTTTGTTATTTGGTTGCAGGGTTGTTTGAGAGAGACCATCTTCATCCTACGCCTCCCACGGATTGATAAACCTTAGGTCATCCAGTTGAGGGAAATTTGCTACTGTCCTACAAAACTCTGTGCTTGGAGGCCCAACACGAGTCTACAAGAAGAAGGTTGCGTAGTAGACATCACTTTTCCATGTGGCTTGAATTAATATGTTGGATCTGCAATGCGTTTATTTTTCATTAACATATTTTACTGATAGCACGCCAAATCTCACTTAAAACCTGATCAATATCTATCTTAAATGCGTTACACAGGGAACAATGGGAAACACTGAAGTTTACCATCGAGGTTTGCACTTTCATGATCCTTTGGCTAATAGCACATTATTGTGCAATTGCAGGAACCATTCTAATATTTAGGTTTCTAATAATAATTTGGTCTTGCACATGTAGGTCCTGCTGTAAGAGGTTTAGACCCACTGTTCGACCCATTTTGCATGTGGGGAAATGATGTGATCATGAATACCAGTCAAATCAAGAAACTCAGAAAGATTGTTAAGATAAAGAAACTTGCAATGAAAAACAACAAGCTGTTTGTCTGCACAATGAAGAAGACATCAGTGAACTATAGGATGGTACTATCGCTTTTACCTTGTCTTTTTTCCCTTTGTGACATTACAATTTTTCAAAACGAAATTTATGCATATCTTTGTTTGCAGTCCTTTCCAAAGCAGTTCATCGATGAGTACGTCTCAAACCACCTGTATGGTCAAGAGGTGAGGAAGGTATTCATACAACACCCACGGTATAATCTTGAAGTCTTCCTCAAGAGGATGAAGGATGGGCGGGCAACCATCCACAGCCACTGGCATAAAGTTGCAAGGACATTCGACATCAGCGAACGCTCAATATTTTCCTTCCGCTTCAACATTTTTCTAGACGAGATTCATCTGTCTATTTACCACATATGATGCTATTTTCCAAAGGTTTTAGATGTTGCATGTGAAACTCGGTCCTGTCGTGTAATTGGGTAACTAGGTACTATATACCTATATGATGTTGTACTCTGATGTATTCCAATTATGACATCCTGGTTGCTGTAATACAAAATGAAATATATTGTGTGCTTGATATGAAGTGTCAATTTGTTTACTAGCTGGATTATAAATGATAGAGCAATTAACCTGATTATTGGGGTTTCATATTGCAGATGGTTTGTCATAGAACACCGTGGGCGATGACCTCACCAAACCCACACGGTTCTTGGAAATTTGGCGTGTTGTATCAGTGAAAAATCACACACGACTTCCGGCCGTAAACTGTGTGCGTTAGAATACACATTCGCAAACGTTTTCACATAAAACGTGTGTGTGTGATGGACAACCCTATGCCAAACAGTTTCTTCTAGGAACCGTGCGTGATGGCCACCCCTAACACAGACGATGTTATGTAGAAAATTGTGTGTGATGTAGAATGCAAACGGAAACGTACGTTTAGGATTCACTGTGTGGGATGCTAAGCACATCTCACATGACTTCCCAAATATATCTGTTTGTGATGGCCCTTCCAATCGCACACGACATATTTTTGCTCATCGTGTGTGACCGGGCGCAACCATCGCCGACGGGTTTTCGTGTCGTGTGGGATAGCCCCCCCTATCGCCCACACATGCAAGGAGACGGTTTGAGACGTGCCTGCACTAGTGTATGTGTCATGCATGACAATAAATGAACTATCTTATGATATTAACATATGATACTATGCACTACGAATGTAGTATCATAAACTAGTATCATATGCATGATACTAATATATGATACTTTCCATTACAACCTGCCTTAACTACGCAATGGTTCGCCCTCACCTTGGACTACGTGTGTGATGGACGCCCGAAGGCTACTAGAATTTTGGGTGAAGCAAGAGCATTGACAGAAGCGTGCGTCCAAGAGCTCCCTCTCGTTTCCGAGGAAGCAACCCAGGTAGAGGAGGAAGAAGAGTTTGGGTAACAACTGGATACAGGACAATACAATGAGCACATGTTAGAGTATCTACAACCGGACCCCTTATGTCCCCTCAAACGTCCCGGCAACCCGCCTAGTCACTGACCGGTCATAAAATTTCGACCCGGCCAAGCACCTCAAACATGCCTCAAACGCTCGGACTGACCGGCACCCCTCATATCCAGCCTAAATATGGGGCGGATATGAGGCACCCGAGCGCGCCCGGGCACACCCGCCACATCGGCCTGACCCGCATTGACCTCACATATATTCGTCCCCATGCACTCGCCGGACCAAACCCTAACCAGTTCACTCTCCTCTACCCCCCATCTACCATCGCAAGCTCACCTCCTATTAGAATAAATCCGAGGCTCTCCATCGAACTACCGAGGACCAAGCAATCACACGAGCACGACACCGAGATTTTTTAATGAGGTTCACCGATATGGCTACATCCCTGGGGCATGACTGCGGGCGCTCCTCCCCGTGACACAGTCATAATACCGCACCCTGGCCGCCCTGGGCACCGGCACACGCCGCCGGCTCCCCCTGCGTGCCTGTGCTATTATGTTGGCATAGGTTACATCGTGTGTCTGCCCCCGCTATATATGATAGGCCTAGGATATAAGTGTCCTATTGGGACACGACTCCATATCCTATGTAAATACAATTCAACTACAAGTCCAACTGTAACCTATCTTGTACACTATATTCGACACAACTCTAACAAACTCCACCTTGGCGAATATTCTCCACCACCTTGGATTCGTCCATGCGTCAAAATTCCATATATATTGGACTTGAGTTTATTCCATGAGTACCGCTGGTACTCCAAAGACTCCATGTGAATCCACCTGCAACTTGTAGTCCCTTCTTTTCTTGACCACAGTCAACTCGAGCAAAATTAAGTTCCATATTACTCTAGTTTGCACTCCCAATTTCCGGAGTATCCGTTCAACGCCATCACACACCGATCACTGACCTGCGTGAAAGTGAATAAACTCATATATTGGATGTCGCACATAAGAGTTACCTGAACTCAACATCACCGCTCTTCCTTGACCGTCTGTCTGAAACTTGAAGGAATTTCACCATTGCTTATCGTTATCCCGAGTCAAATTCGCAGTTGTCTCACCACATGTATGACCACTAGAGCCCTGGCCCGTCTCCATGTCCGTGCTTACCGCACGCCTCGTTGCTATTACTGCGTCGAACCTCCACTGTCCCGGTCGAGTCTCAAGGGTCGCGAACCCACACCACTCAACCCCCACTGCAGAGTACCACCGACCATCACCGATCGATGATGAGTTTCACGTTTCCATCAGACCACTGGGCTCCAGTCCGAATCACGCGTCCCTCGCTTTTTCCCGCTGAATAGGCTTCGATTCTCTGTATCCTTACACCGTAGCCCCTTAATCCAGCTCCATCTTCAACATGACTCCATGGTAGATGATCAGTCCACCCCTCACGCCCCGTCGACTTCAAGCTCCGTGTGTACACCACCTTGAATCAACCCCGCGTCATTGTCTTGTCGAAGCCACACAGGCACTCGGGCCTGCGCCACGTGTTTCCACGCCCCAGAAGTCAGTCACCATCAGCATCACGCTCCTATGTCGTCGTCGCCGATCCCACCACTGTCTTCTGTATCAATCGACTCGCGTCGATCCGTCAGACTGTCCAGTCCAACCCAGCCAACCTTGTCCGACTGCATATGACACGCCAGGCTCGCAAATCATCTTCCGCAAATTTACATCCATCACATGATAATTGCATATTAGCTGGCATGACTTCCCGCAACGCCTTCAAGAGACCCTGTCGTGCCAAGAATTTTTTTACCTTTGCCTTCCATAACCCAAAGTGTCAAGTTTCGTCAAACATCTCCACCTCAAACCTGGTACCCGTTGGTGCCATGATTCTTCGTACGACCGACTGTGTGAAAAAATATATCCGAGCTTCCAACACGTGCTCAAGTACCCTAGATGTACTCACATGTAGTAGCTCGCATGCACAACTCCTGACGCTAGCTATTGCTTTGCCCTGCCCTTGCTTTCCAATGGAATACGTATCAATGGATATTTTTGCTCGAACTGATCTGGCAGCCTCCATCCATGTTCTACACACGACCCGGTCCTTTTTTTCCTTCCAAACAAATCTCGAACCTGCTTTTCTTTCGGCTCCGCACGCTTCAGCGCCACGCAATATCACACCACAGTGGCGCCCCCCCACTTTGCCCTTTCCCCTCTCCTTCTCCTCTCTTCTACCGTCTTCTTCTTGGGCGTCGCCAGGGGCTGCAAGGCCCGATCCAAAGCCTCTTCCGACGGTGATGCCACCTGGAGATGGCTGAGGAGAGGTGCTTGCGTCCTTCCTCTGTATAGTAGATTAGGGGTTTTAGTTAGTATTGGCTTAATGCCGTGGTGTGGCGCTATGCCGTCGAGGTTTCTGCCGCCGGTGCTTGCGAGCAGCCGTCGGTGGTTGCCGTCCCCGTCTTCTTCTTTGACTCCATGGTGAAGGAAGGGAGGAGGTGCTGGATTTGGCGCAATCCCTCTCAATAAGCTCGCGGGCGTCCCAGATCTGGAGCTCAAGCTTCTTCTTCCTCTCTTCTTCTCGAGCTGCCATGGAGGCGGACTGGAAGAAGAGAGTGGGAAGGGATTTCGATGCTCTATCTTCTATGCGTGTCCTTGGAGCCCAAGTTTTGCAACAAATGGTTGGGGATCTCGATGCAGAGAGCACCAGGAGATTCTTGCCACTGCGCCGCTGCATCTTCTGGTCGAAAGGCGACCACTCGGAGCTCTGACGACGATGTCTGGCTCCTTTATTTCCTCCTGGCCGTCGAGCCGTATGGGAGGCAGTTTATCTGGTTCTTCGTCCTGGTACTTCCATTGTCTACCTCCGGTTGTTTGCCGGCGGTGCTGTAGCCATTCCTCCGCCCCAAGTGGTTTCGTCCCCGGCGGTTGTGGGATCGGGCCAGGATCGAAGACGGCGAAGAGGACTCGATTGCTTTTCATTTTCGTTGTCTGGGGTCCTATCTGCAATATGTCCGGCCTGGGTTGTAATTTCTATTTTCTGTTGGACCTTTATGTAAGATGTTGCATGCTTATCTAATATAAGCCTGTGTCCTTCGGGGCCCTTCTTGTGTTAAAAAAAATATCACACCACAGTCCACATCCAATGCCTCACGTCACGTCCGCCACACACGGGTGCCACCTAGCCGTGCCTGGCCCGAATAGCCATCGCGCGAGACTGCCATGTTACGTCGGAACCCACACTGCATCTGTGGAATCTGATCCGGTGTCGCCGAGTTGCGTATTTCTGCCTATGCAGCTAGAAAGTGTTTCCGATCGCTTCTCAATCTTTTGAATCAACAATTCACAACCTTCGAATAACCTAGCTCTGATACCATTTGTTAGAATAAATCCGAGTCTTTTCGTCGAACTATCGAGGACCAAGCAATCACACGAGCACGACACCGAGATTTGTTAACGAGGTTCACCGATATGGCTACATCCCCGGGCATGACTACGAGCGCTCCTCCCCATGACACCGTCATAATACCGCACCCTGGCCACCCTGAGCATCGGCACACGCCGCCGGCTCCCCCTGCGTGCCTGTGCTATTATGTTGGCATAGATTATATCGTGTGTCTACCTCCGCTATATATGAGAGGCCTAGGATACAAGTGTCCTATTGTGACACGACTCCATATCCTATGTAAACACAATTCAACTACAAGTCCAACTGTAACCTACCTCATACACTATATTCGACACAACTCTTAACACCTCCGGCGATCTCCGGCTTTCTCCGGCATGGAGGGCAGCAGATCTGACTCCGACAAGTCCGGATCCTTCGATTGGGATGTCGTGCCCTGCGGGTTGGAGGAGGCAATGTCGGTCCGCATTGCGCTCTGCCACTCCCGCGAGGACAGCGCCCGACCGACGACAGGATCTGTCCAGCACGACTCCATAGCATCGGCTCAACGGGCGCTCGGGTCCTCTAGGGCTGGATCAGCGCGGTCCAGGCGGCCGGAAAATCTCTCTTTCCCCATCACCGGTCCGGCAAACTGTGAGTCCCACCGGGAACGGGCTGCCCGTCGTGGGAAGGAGAGGATAAGGGCTGCCGAGGCCTGTATCGCGGAGGAAATGCGGCAGCGGAGGCGACTGATGTGGTGGCGCGGGCGGCCGCAGAGGTGGAAGCCATCTGCGCCCGCATTTTGAAGAAATGACAGCGGAGGAACACGCACGCCCTCGCCCAAGAGCAGAATCGGGCGGTCCGTGAAATTTACGAACTGACACTAAAGGAGGAGAAGGAGGTCAGCGTCGGCGAGGACAGTTCCGGCGACGAGCAGATCCAGCTTGATCCGTACCGCGTCTTCGACCGATACTTCCGCAAGAAGGACGACAAGGGCTCCGGGAAGGGCAAGGGCAGTCGTGGATGATCTCCACCGTATCCAAACATGCCAAATTTTGGTAGTCTGATGACATGTTAGTAGTGATGGAGTAGCCGGACGATGTGTGTAATGCATCGACGTAGTAGTTACATGAGTTTGTATGAATTTAAAATATGAAATTTAAAATGTCCGGTTGTAGAACGCTTTATTTAAGACGTGACCGATCACTGTCCGCGAACGTTTGAGGAACCGAATTTGCAAAGTCCGACTGTAGATGCTGTTAACTCTTCCCCTCGGGCGGGCTACTACCAATTGATCCCAAGGATCAGAGCGCCGAGGTGGCCAGGTTACTTTGGTCGTCCGTGCATGCGCTGCTACGCATTGTTGTTGTTGGGTCCCCCGGTAAACGCGTGCCCGCTGAGAAAACGAGACGCGAACTCGGCTAGCTGCTTGCGGAGTGCGATGATGATGAGACGCACGCAGCTGCACTGCCGCGCCCTCGTCGGCGCCAGATCCGGTCGGTGCGGGAGGACCAGGAGGGTCAAGGAGCAGTGCATTGCATTCCTCAACAGAAAATGAACTGCTGAACTCAATTGGTTGGAAATGACCGCACACCGTCCACCTAGAGCAATGAGTGGGGATTTGGAATCGCATATCTGGCGGCGGAGGGCACGGCACCTGGTATTCAGCGTCATGAGAGGACGTACCCGGAGTAGTCTAGTCTAGTTTGTTTTTTTCCATCGGCGATACGATTGCGTCGGTGGGGGGCAACGTCAACCGCAACAGCAACGGAATTGCTCCTTGGATGATTGGATCTCTTGTTTGCGCTTCAAGGCACAGACAGGGCACGGCGCGGCGCGGGACGACGCCGAGACCGGTAGCTTCGATCGGCCGCCACTTGTGTTTATAATGCGAGCTCGCCGCCGCGTACGGATCTGGATCTTGCCGGCGGTCTGGTGCGATTTGGTTTAATTAATCGGGCGAGCAAACGTTTAGCGTACAGAGCGGCGGTTTCTCACATGCTTAGCGTACGGATCGGGTCCTCGCCTGGCGTCGATTTGGGCATTGAAGGCCTGCAGATCGTGCTGAATTCTGTGTGCAGCACACCACAGATCAGGAGCTAGCGGCAGGACGACACCGGCGGCACGCCAGTCCGGGGCGATCTACGCGAGCGATGCGCAGTCCATGTGCTTAATTTGATTGATTAATTAGCGACTTAACGGTCTTATATTTTTTTTATGGAGGGAGTACTTCTTCCTTGTTCTGTTTTAACAAGTCATGCATAGTGCGACCAATGACTTCTCCGTGGCCCGATTCGATGCCTCGCCGGCCTGCGGTCTCGGCTCCATGAGATGGACTGTCGTCGCCGCATTTCCTCCAACAAAGCTTGCCGCGGTGCTCGTGGCCCCTCAGCTCCGCCTTCTCCTTCTTCGTCTGGACGCTCCTGGGCTTCTGTTGTTGCCCCTGCAATGATCGTCCAAGCTACAGAGTATGTGAGGTCTTCTGAAGATTCTAGTGAAAGTTATGATGGTTACAATGTATTAAATAGCGGGCTATGGCAAATAGCGGCGGACCTATAGCGGGCTATAGCGGGCATTTTGTACATGAGACAATTTAGCGGCACCCTGCTGAAAAGGCTATAGCAAGGCTATAGCGGGCTATTTAAAACTATGGATGGTTATGATGTTGTGGCAAAGTCCTCCGATGTTTTGCTTGCAACTTTTGCCGCTGAGCTGCAATCCATGGTGGCAATGGCGTTTCGCCCTTTAAGCTTGTTGTTGGCTAGTGCAACCAGCTTATGGGAGCAGGCGGTGGTCTCCGATGGTGGCCAGGGGTCGATCCAAGCCTCTTTGCAGGGATCTTGTTACCCTGACACAGATGTCGGCGTTCTGGATATCAGGGTACCTAGACTTGCCTGCCTGCGGTCCCAGGCGTGGCCCACCTCAACGACCAGTTACGGCCCGGCGCGGCCTCCCTCGACACGAGGCCCTCGCGAGACCCCGTTCTCGCGAGGGAAGCAGCGCCAAGACCCGCGGGGATGTAGGCCTCCCCAGGCCCCCTCCTGAGCGGCGGAGACTTCTATGCAACGCATAACCTCAGGAGGCCGAGGGTGACGCCAGCCAGGCCAGGCGGGCGCCAGCACGCCAGAGGGGACAGTTTCCCCTTTGGTGCAAAGGAGGCAGAGACGCACACGGGTTCCCAAAGCGCCCCCCAAAGGTTTCCACTTCGGTGCAACAAGACCAAGACCCCAAGCCCCGCAGGATGGGCGTCATCACCGAGCCCACCACTGCATCACCGTCGACTACTTTGCAGGCGAAGACCACCTTTCGTCAGGATAGGGTGTACCTCCCGTCCCCCTTCGAAATTGGCCGTTGTGGGATCCCTTCCCGCCATTACGATAAGGGAAGAGGACCCGGGCCGCTATAAAGAAAGATGAGGTAGCCCGGTAGAAGGGACAGAGCAACCACCCCGCAAGCACACCGCTGTACCTGTTCATCCACAAACCTCCTCGCGAGGCAATCCACCAAAAGGCAGGAGTAGGGTTTTATGCTTCGCAGCGGCCCGAACCTGGGTAAGCTCTCGTGTGTCATCGTCTTCCTCGCCATCGAGCGGGGTTACTGTGTTGTGACCTTGGAGGGGGCGAAGCTGTTGGGGAATCTTCGCACACGCCCCTGGGTTCGAATTCCTTAGGGTTTTGCGGAGCCCGAAATCCGACATTTGGCGCGCCAGGTAGGGGGCGTGTCGAAGTCTTCAGCAAGCTTCGCTTCTTCTTCGCCCCGTCGCGTCGATGGCCGACGCAACCCCTGAGGCAGGGCAGCCCACGGTGCGCGGCGGCGCCCCGACTCGCAGGATCGGCCCGGCGGTCGCTTGCATCCTCGGCGGATCACATGCACCCGCCTCCAACCGCCAGGTCAAGCGGTTCCTCCGCCAGGCAGGCGCGGTCCGGCCACCGTTCGAGACCCCGCCGCACCAAGCGTGGCCAGAGACCGACATCACTTTCGGCCCCGACGATCACCCCAGAACAACGGCCGCCGCCGGCGCGCTTCCCATGCTGTGCACGCCAACCATAAACCGGGTGGCGGTCACCAGAACCCTCATAGACGGCGGGGCCGGCCTCAACGTCCTCTCCGTGGAGACCTTCAACGCGCTACAGGTGCCTCAAGGTCAGCTCGCACCTTCAAGGCCCTTCTCCGGGGTGGCTGGGGGCTCCGTCGCCTCCTTGGGGGGGGGGGTGCGCCTCCCCGTCACTTTCGGCACCCGCTCCAACTACCGCACCGAGCAGATTGACTTCGACGTCGCCCACATCCACCTCCCTTACAACGCGATACTTGGCTACCCCGCCCTCGCCCAGTTAATGGCGGCAACGCACCCGGGCTACAACGTCATCAAGATGCCCGGGAGCGGCGGTATCCTCTCCGTCGCCGGAGACACCAAGGACGCGGCCCACGCACTCAAGCTCGCCTACAAAGCTGCAGCCGCGGCGCGCCCCAGCACGGGCGACGCCGCGCAAGCCTCGGAAGGCATTGAGGACGTCGCTAACGTCGCGCCGACGAAGAAGAAGCAACTGTTCTCTCAGAACCGGGCTGAGACGAAGCAGGTGCCTGTGGGCGACGAGAATCCTGGCCTCACCTTCACTATCGGTGCCTGCCTGCCTCAGGAGCAAGAGGAGGTGTTGATAGCTTTCCTCCGCGTGAACAAAGATGCGTTCGCGTGGAACGCATCTGACCTGGTGGGAGTCTCGAGGGATGTGATCGAGCACCATCTCATGGTATGTCCCAACGCGCGACCGGTGAAGCAAAAGGCGAGGAGGCAGGCTCAAGAGAAGCATGCGTTCATTGCCCAAGAGGTTGGCAAACTGAAAGAGGCAGGGGTCATCCGAGAGGCGCGGTACCCGGAATGGCTCGCCAACCCGGTGGTCGTCCCGAAGAAGTGCGGGAAGGAGCGCCTGTGTGTCGATTTCACGAGCCTCAACAAGGCCTGCCCTCAGGACCCTTTCCCGCTGCCGCGCATCGACCAGATCGTGGACTCCACCGCCGAATGCGACCTCCTGTGCTTCCTGGATGCCTTCTCGGGCTACCATCAGATCAAGATGGCGGTGGAGGATGTTGAGAAGACATCCTTCCTCACCACGTGCGGTGTGTTCTGCTACACTTGCATGCCCTTCGGGATGCGGAACGCGGGCGCGACCTTCCAACGGCTGATGCACATCGCCCTGGGGCCACAGCTCGGGAGGAACGCGGAAGCCTACGTCGACGACATTGTGGTCAAGTCGCGAGAAGCCAAGACCTTGATCGAGGATCTGGAGGAGACGTTCGCCAGCTTGAGGCGGGTGAACCTGAAGCTCAACCCCGAGAAGTGTGTCTTCGGGGTCCCGTCGGGCAAACTGCTCGGTTTCTTGGTGTCGCACCGGGGGATCGAGGCGAACCCGGAAAAGGTCAAGGCTATAAGCAAGATGAGCCCACCTCAGACACTCAAGGAAATGCAGAAGCTGGCGGGCTGCGTGACCTCCCTAGGGCGCTTCATCTCGAAGCTTGGCGAGCAGGCCCTGCCGTTCTTCAAGCTCATGAAGAGGAAGGGCCCCTTCGAGTGGACTCCGGAGGCAGACGCAGCATTCGAAGACCTCAAGTAGTACCTCACGAGCCCACCAGTAATGGTGGCACCTCACCCTCGGGAGCCCCTGGTGCTGTACCTGGCCGCTGTTGGAAATATGCCCTAGAGGCAATAATAAAAGTAGTTATTATTATATTTCCTTGTTCATGATAATCGTTTATTATCCATGCTATAATTGTATTGATTGGAAACACATTGCATGTGTGGATATATAGACAACACTGTGTCCCTAGTATGCCTCTAGTTGACTAGCTCGTTGATCAAAGATGGTCAAGGTTTCCTAGCCATTGACATGAGATGTCATTTGATAACGGGATCACATCATTGGGAGAACGATGTGATGGACAAGACCCAAACTATAAACATAGCATATGATCGTGTCAATTTATTGCTATAGTTTTTTGCATGTCAAGTATCTGTTCCTATGACCATGAGATCATACAACTCATTGACACTGGAGGAATGCCTTGTGTGTATCAAACGTCGCAACGTAACTGGGTGACTATAAAGGTGCTCTACAGGTATCTCCGAGAGTGTCTGTTGAGTGGGTATGGATCAAGACTGAGATTTGTTACTCTGTGTGACGGAGAGGTATCTCAGGGCCCACTCGGTAATAAAACATCACAACAAGCCTTGCAAGCAATGTGACTAAAGTGTTAGTCACGGGATCTTGTATTACGGAACGAGTAAAGAGACTTGCCGGTAATGAGATTGAACTAGGTATAGAGATACCGACGATCGAATCTCGGGCAAGTAACATACCGAAGAACAAAGGGAACAACGTACGGGATTAACTGAATCCTTGACATAGAGGTTCAACCGATAAAGATCTTCGTAGAATATGTAGGAACCAATATGGGCATCCAGGTCCCGCTATTGGTTATTGACCGTAGAGGTGTCTCGGTCATGTCTACATAGTTCTCGAACCCGCAGGGTCTGCACACTTAAGGTTCGGTGACGTTTCGGTAGTATAGAGTTATGTATGGTGGTGACCAAAGGTTGTTCGGAGTCCCAGATGAGATCCCGGACGTCACGAGGAGCTCCGGAATGGTCTGGAGGTAAATATTGATATATAGGAAGTCCTGTTTTGGTCACCGGAAAAGTTTCGGGCTCATCGGTAGTGTACCGGGAGTGCCGGGAGGGTACCGGGGGACCATCGGGAGGGGTGTTTCGACCCAAGAGGCTACATGGGCTGTGGGAGGTGGTATACCAGCCCTTAGTGGGCTGGCCGAAGCCCCACAAGAGGCCCATGCGGCTGGGAGGAGAAACCCAAGGTGGAAAGAAAGTTTCCAAGTGGGAGAGAAGGAGTCCTAATCCTACTAGGATTGGAGGACTCCTCCTCCTCCTCCCACTTCGGCCGAACCAAGGGTTGGCCCCTTGGGGGCCAAGTCTCCTCCCTCCCTCCTCCTATATATACTAGAGGTATTGAGGGTTTTTCACAATAGAAAATCAGCCACGTGCTACCCTCTCCTCTAGATCGTAGTTTCTCCTCTAGATCGTTTCAGCGGTGCTTAGGCGAAGCCGTGCTGGAATAATTCCACTACCATCGCTGCCATGCCGTCGCGCTGCCGGAGAACTCATCTAGCTCTCCGCTCCCTCTTGCTGGATCAAGAAGGCGGAGATCGTCATCGAGCTGTACGTGTGCTGAACGCGGAGGTGCCGTCCGTTCGGCGCTAGATCGGGACGGATCGTGATTGGATCGCGGGACGTTCGGCGATTTGGATCGCGAAGACGTTCGACTACATCAACCACGTTTCTTAACGCTTCCCGCTTAGCGATCTACAAGGGTACGTAGATCCACTCTCCCTCTCGTAGATGCTCATCACCATGGATAGATCTTGCGTGTGCGTAGGAATTTTTTTTGTTTCCCATGCAACGTTCCCCAACAGCCGCCACCCCGCACTCCGCAAGTGCCGCGCTTGTGGCTATCAGGGAGGAGCGTGCTCACAAGCGTGTTATGCCCTCGGGCGTGGACGGGCCCCCAGGCGGGGGGCAGAGCGACTTGCCAAACACCGAGAAACCTCCATCCCCTCGAGACAACGCTCCCGAGGCCCCGCCTGCCCCGGCCACTCCCGAGGCACCCGAGCCTCAAGAGCCCGCATAGGAGAGAGGCGGTGCCGAGGGCCTCTCTCTCATCGAACGACCAGTGTACTACGTCAGTACCGTGTTGCGGGACGCGCGCTCACGCTACCCTATGCAGCAAAAGCTCTTGTTTGCACTCCTTGTCGCCTCAAGGAAACCGCGCCATTACTTCCAAGGCATCCCATCAGGGTCGTCTCCGCGTACCCCTTGGAGAAGGTCCTGCGCAACCCCAACGCGGCAGGAAGGGTGGCAGAATGGAACATCGAGCTGCAGGCCTTCAATATAGAGTTCAGCACGACCAGGGTCATCAAGGGAGCGGCCCTGGCGGACTTTGTCGCCGAATGGACGGACGCTCCCGACCGGGGGCTGGGCGAGGGCCAGTCCCTCACCCCCGGCGACGAGGCGCCTGAAGGCTGGATCATGCACTTCGATGGGGCCTTCGCGCGCAGGGGAGCGGGGGCCGGAGTAGTGCTCATCTCCCCGACCGGGGACAAAATCTACTACGCCGTGCAACTCTGTTTCCAGCATGGTGAAAATGTCTCCACAACATCGTAGAGTACGAAGGCCTAATCGCCGGCCTCCGGGCCGCGGCCGCCTTGGGGATTCAACGCCTCACCATCAAGGGTGACTCCCAGCTCCTCGTCAACTTTCCAACAAGGAGTACACGCCCAAGGACGAGCATATGGAGGCATACTTGGCGGAGGTATGTAAGATTGAAAAACGTTTCCAGGGCTTGGAGTTGCAGCACATCCCGTGCGGCGCGAACAAGGAGGCCGATGACATCGCCAAGAGGGCATCGTGCCGTGAGCCTCAAGAGCCGGGTGTCTTCGAGGAGCGGCTCTTCAAGCCATCCGCGATGCCACCAACTGGGGACTAGGCGTCGCAGAATGAAGAGTTGCCCCCAGCACCACCCTCAGGAGCTCCAACTTGTGGTCCAGCCTCAGGAGCCCGGTTGCTCCTGGCGGTGGAGCCCCAAGTCGACGACTGGACACAGGAGTTCAAGGCATACCTGCTTCACGGCACATTACCTGAAAAGGAGGAAGACGCGGAGCGCGTGGAACGACAGGCCACGGCTTATTGTCTTCGAGACGGCGAGCTGTACCACAGGCGCCCGAACGACGTCGCCTTGCGGTGCGTATCCAGGGAGCAGGGGTGCGAGCTGCTGGCTGACATCCATGGGGGAGACTGCGGGCATCACTCCTCGTCACGCACCCTTGTAGGGAAGGCGTTTCGCATTGGCTTCTACTGGCCCTCGGTGCTCAACGACGCCACCGGGCTGGTCCGGTCTTGCGAGGCCTATCAGTGCCACGCCAAGCAAATTCATCAGCCTGCGCAAGGCCTCCAGACCATCCCGCTCTCCTGGCCCTTCACGGTCTGGGGGCTGGATATACTGGGACCCTCCCCACGGGCAGCAGGCGGGTACCGCTACCTCTACATCGCCATCGACAAGTTCACCAAGTGGGCGGAGGTGTTGCCCGTCCGCACCATCCCCGCCGGATCAGCCGTCAAGTTCATCAGGGGCATCTGATACGTCTCCAACGTATCTATAATTTATGAAGTATTCATGCCATGTTTACAATAATTTTATATGATTTTGGTATGATTTTATTAGAACTAACCCGGACTGACGCTGTTTTCAGCAGAACTACCATGGTGTCGTTTTTTGTGCAGAAATAAAAGTTCTCGGAATGGGCTGAAAATTTACGGTGATTTTTTATGGACCAAAAGAGACCCCCGAAGCATTGGAGTTGGGCCAGAAGAGCCACGAGGCCACCACAAGCCTGCAGGGCGCCCCCCTAGGGCGCGCCCTCCTGGCTTGTCGCCGCCTCATGGCCCCCCTTGACTTGTTTCCGACGCCAAAAATTCCTATAAATACCAAAACCCCCAGAAAGAAACCTAGATCGGGAGTTCTACCGCCGCAAGCCTCTGTATCCACGAAAAACCAATCGGGAGCCCGTTCCGGCACCCTGCCGGAGGGGGAAACCATCACCGGAGGCCATCTTCATCATCCCGGCGGTCTCCATGACGAGGAGGGAGTAGTTCACCCTCGGGGCTGAGGGTATGTACCAGTAGCTATGTGTTTGATCTCTCTCTCTCTCGTGTTCTTGAGATGACACGATCTTGATGTATCGCGAGCTTTATTGATATAGATGAATCATATGGAGTTTTCCCCTCTCTATCTTCTTGTGATGAATTGAGTTTTCCCTTTGAAGTTTACTTATCGGATTGAGTCTTTAAGGATTTGAGAACACTTGATGTATGTCTTGCGATGGGATATCCGTGGTGACAATGGGATGTTCTATTGATCCACTTGATGTATGTTTTGGTGATCAACTTGCGGGTTCCGTGACCTTGGGAATCTATGCATAGGGGTTGGCACATGTTTTCGTCTTGACTCTCCGGTAGAAACTTTGGGGCACTCTTTGAAGTTCTTTGTGTTGGATTGAACATGATGAATCTGAAATTGTGTGATGCATATCGTATAATCAAGCCCATGGGTACTTGTGGTGACATTGGAGTATCTAGGTGACATTAGGGTTTTGGTTGATGTGTATCTTAAGGTGTTATTTTAGTACGAACTCTAGGGCTGTTCGTGACACTTATAGGGATAGCTCATAAGATTGATCAGAAAAGATAACTTTGAGGTGGTTTCGTACCCTACAATAATTTCTTCGTTTGTTCTCCGCTATTTGTGACTTTGGAGTGAACTCTTTGTCGCACGTGAGGGATTTACATATGATTCAACTATGTTAGTATTGTTGAGAGAACTTGCACTAGTGAAAGTGTGAACCCTAGGCCTTGTTTCCAAGCATTGCAATACCGTTTGTGCTCACTTTTGTTACTTGATACCTTGCTGTTTTTATATTTTCAGATTACAAAATCCTTTATCTACCATCCATATTGCACTTGTATCACCATCTCTTCGCCGAACTAGTGCACCTATACAATTTACCATTGTATTGGGTGTGTTGGGGACACAAGAGACTCTTTGTTATTTGGTTGCAGGGTTGTTTGAGAGAGACCATCTTCATCCTACGCCTCCCACCGATTGATAAATCTTAGGTCATCCACTTGAGGGAAATTTGCTACTGTCCTACAAAACTCTGCGCTTGGAGGCCCAACACGAGTCTACAAGAAGAAGGTTGCGTAGTAGACATCAAGCTCTTTTCTGGCGCCATTGCCGGGGAGGTGAGTGCTTGAAGGTATATCTTTAGATCTTGCAATTGAATCTTTTAGTTTCTTGTTTTATCACTAGTTTAGTCTATAAAATAAAACTACAAAAAATAATATGGAATTGAGGTTGCCTCATATGCTTCATCTTTTTAATGTCTTTCGTGAAAATGATGGAAAGGAAAATTGTGCTCAAGTGTTAGAAGAAGAAGTTATTAAAATGTTTGGCACTAAATCTTTGAGTGATGAGCATGATTGCAATGTTGTTAGTATGAATTCTTTGAATATCCATAGTACTAATGATGATTGCACTAGTCATGATAAAAAGATTTCTTATAAGCACGTAAATTTTTGTGGAGTGCATAGAGTTTGTGAAGACATGCCTAAAAGGGAAGATAGATTTTGTAAGAGGCATAAGTATTTAGAAACTAAATGGTTGCAAGAGAGGCTATATGTTTGTGCTGAAAGACTTAATATTTCTCGCCGTCGTTGTAAACTTTGCAATGAAAGTGGTCATTTTAATTTCCAATGTGAATTATTTCATGATCGAATTGTGTCCAAAAATTGTGATAACCTCATTACCCTTGAGCATCATAATGAACTTAGTCTATTTTTGGGGTATGAAGAAATGAAACATAAAACTAAGGATGTTCCAGCTTGGGTTCTCATGAAAATGATTGATTTTGATCTAAATGAAATCTATATGTATTGCATGGTAAATTGCATTGAGAATCCTTATATTGCCAATTACTTAAAGACAAGAAAACAAATAGAAGATGAAGAGAATACTAATGATGGGGAAGAGGTTTCCCAATATCCTCCTATTTTTTTCTTATGATGAATCAGGTAACGAGGAGGAGCTTTTTATTCAACCAACCTCTTCAAAAAGAAGCTTGGAGGAATTAAATAAACCCACACATAATGTGGTGAAGAAGAAGAAAAGAAGGAAAAGTAAAGGTAAAGATGTATCTCTCCCAAATAATGTTGCTCCCATTATTGATAGGCCTCATGAGAATGAATCAAAAATAGTTGTGAAAGATGATACACTTGAGGATGATTTTGTTATGCCTATTGCTTGTTGTGATAATTATGATTGGGAACATAATGATACTTCTTATAATCTTGAAAATATTTATGGCACCAACTTGGAGGATGATGATAATAATTGCTATACTATTGGTGCTATTCATACTATTAATGATGAGAGTGATTATGTTTATGATATACAAAGCCACAAGCTTGGGGATGCTATGTTTGATGAAAATGACATGTTTTAGAATTTACTTGCTTCAATTAATGTTTGTCCCAAGCTTGGGGATGCTATGCATAATGAAGATGATATTTTTAGTCCCCCAAGTTTTGATGAGCAAGTTTGCTATGATGATGGCATGCCTCCTATTTATGATGATTATGATGATGACATGTATGCTATAAAGAGTGATAGTAACCATGAAATTTGTCATCATGATCTTAATATTGAATGTGGTTATGTCAATCAAGTATCTCATGATAGTTATTTTGTTGAGTTTGCTCCCACTATTATGAATGAGAAGAAAATTGCTTATGTGGAGAGTGACAAATTTTCTATGCTTGTGGATCATGAAAAGAATGCTTTATGTGATATTTATATTGTGAAATTCCTTCATGATGCTACTGAAAATTATTATGATGGAGGAACATATGCTTGTAGGAATTGCAATAATATCAAGTTTTCTCTCTATGTGTTCAAAGTTTTGAAGTTATGCTTGTTTTGCCTTCCTATGCTAGTTGATTCTTGCTCCCATAAATTGTTTGCTCACAAAATCCCTATGCATAGGAAGTGGGTTAGACTTAAATGTGCTTGTCATGAGATTCATGATGCTCTTTTGCATGTTATAATTATTATTCCTATGTGAGCATCATTGAAATCATCATGCCTAGCTAAAAGGCATTCAAGAAAAGCGCTTGTTGGGAGACAACCCAACACTTTTACTTTCTATTTTTGTGTGTTCACATGATTAAGCTACTGTAGTAATCATGTTTTGTGTCTTTTATTTCGATAAAGTGCAAAGTAAAGCCTTTGGGATAGTGTGGATGATAGTTGACTTGATTCTGTGCAAAAACAGAAACTTTTGCTCTCAGTCCAAGAATTTTGTAAATTCACTGGAACGTGATTTTGCTCTGAATTTTTTACACATGATTGATATACAAATTGCCTAGATTTTCCTAATTTTTTAGAATTTTTAGAGACAAGGAAGTATGGTTACGCTACAGATCTTCACAGACTGTTCTGTTTTTGACAGATTCTGTTTTGCATGCATCGTTTACTTGTTTTAGTGTTTCTATAGCTTATATTGAGTGATATAAATTATGGGAATGATATAATACAGTAGGTATCATGTGTGAACAATTATTAATCTTGTCTTGGCAGTACCTAAGTGAATGATTTATCTTTATTACACTATCCCTTCTCATGAAGTTCCGTTAAGTTTTGTGTGATTGAAGTTTTCAAGTTTTGGGTGAGACACCGATATGAGGAGAATAAGGAGTGACAAGAACCTAAGCTTGGGGATGCCCAAGGAACCCCCAAGGTAATATTCAAGGAAGACTCAAGCGTCTAAGCTTGGGGATGCCCCGGAAGGCATCCCCTCTTTCGTCTTCAACATTATCGGTATATCTTACTTAGAGCTATATTTTTATTCGTCACATAATATGTGCTTTGCTTGGATCATCATTATATTTTGTTATTTTATGTTAGGTGTTATTTATAATCTTGTTTTTCAATAAAAAGTTCCAAGAATTGTCTTAGGATGCTTGCATTGCATGTTTTGATGTGTGCTGTGTAAAAACAGAAACTTTTGCTTGTAGTGTTTGAATTTTCATATTTTACTGGAACGTGGAACGTTTCTGAAATTTTTACACAGTGTTGTCATATAAATTATTTAGCATGTCCTAAATTTTCATAATTGTTTGAGTTACATAAGTACATTGTTTTCATAAATTTCTACAGGCTGTTCTGTTTGGACAGATTGCTGTCATAGTTTTGTTATCTACTTATCCTATAGTTTCCATAGCCTATATTGGTAGATATAAATTCTGGAAATGATAGTAAACAGTATATGATGTTTGATAATTATTGTGCAACTTGTCTTGGCAGTACATGAAGTGTTGATTTATTATTATGTGTACTAACCTATCTCACGAGTTCTTTTCGAGTTTTGTGTGGATGAAGTTTTTGAGAATAGGTGAAACCATGATATGAGAGGATTGAACGAGATACAAAAGCTCAAGCTTGGGGATGCCGAAGGCACCCCAAGTAAATATTTCAAGAAGTCTCAAGCATCTAAGCTTGGGGATGCTACGCATCCCACCTCTCTTCGTCAACTATCGGTTAGCCTATGTTGAGCCTAAATTTTTATTTGTTCACATGATGCATCCTATTCTTGGAGTGCTATTTTTCTTTTGCTTGCTGTTTAAATAAAATACTCAGATCTGAAAATCTTTATTGAGAGAGAGAGAGAAAGTCCTCACATAGCCACTTAATTGTTTGACTACTCATTGATCTTCACTTATATCTTTTTGGAGTAGTTTGTCATTCACTCTCGTGCTTCACTTATATCCTATGAGTAAATGGTTGAATGAATTGAATATCATAAATCTGAAATTAAATATGCTTCATATACTTATCCCATGGGGAGTAATGACTTCACACATAATAAGTATAGGTGGTAAAATTTATTGAAAGTTAGCAAACACCGCATTGGTCACTTGAACAATTCATGAAAGAATATTGAAGGAAGAGAGATTCCACATATAAATATACTATCTTGGACATATTTTATGATTGTGAGCTCATTAATTATTTTCAAACTCGAGCAAATTAGTTAAAATTGGACAAGGAAGACAACTTAATGAGTTATGTTTGGGTATATTTGTATAGAAGTTATATTGTTAGGGATCCTCCAACATGTGGTGCTTGCTTCCACCTCATACTAGCCAAAACTTCCGCACCAAGTAGAAATACTACTTGTGCATCCAAACACCCTTAAACCCAAAGTTGTTCCATGAGTCCACCATACCTACCTATATGCGGTATTTACCTGCCGTTTCAAGTAAATTTGCATGTGCCAAACTCTAAACCTTCAAATAATATTCTGTTTTGTGTGCCCGAATCGCTCATATAGTGACTAGGGGCTGTCATTATCTTCCATGCTAGGTGGGTTATTCTCACGATATGTGTTGATTCACTATCATTCACGAGAAAAGTGGCTGGTATTCGCGATACCCAGTTCCATGCTCAAAAATCAAATCAAAATATAATGAAACAAAACTCCCCCAAGATTGTTGTTTGTATGGACGGTACCCATGGATTCGGCTCGCCGTGGAGTGTGATTGATTGGTGGAGGGGGAGTAAAAACTTTACCATTCTGTTTGGGAACCGCCTATAATGTATCTAGCATGGAAGATACCAAGATCTCTCGGTTGTTATGTTGACAATGAAAGCATACCGCTCAAAATTATTATTCATCTCTGTTTTAAAAGCTCGATCTCTGGCACCTTTGCAAATCAATGCTTCCCTCTGCGAAGGGCCTATCTTTTACTTTCTAGTACTTACCTTTATGCAAGAGTCATGGTGATCTTCACCACTTCCTATATTTCGCCTTTTTCTCTTGGCAAGCGTCATGTGTTGGGAAATGATCTAGACATATATATCCACACAAATATATTTGATCATGAATTATTATTGTTGACAATTATCTATATGATAAATAAGTTGGGAGGCGAAACATTAAGCCCCTATCTTTCTGTGTGTTCGATGGATGCTATTTGTTCTAAAAATATGCTTTGAGTGTCAATAATCATGGAAGACTATATGATAGTTGAGTATGTGAAATTTGCTAAATCAAAGCTCTTACATAGACCCTTCCTGGAAATAATATGAATTGCAATTGTTCGATGACTAGGAATATGGTTTGTTAGTTTTCAAGAAACTTTCTGGTCTATACTTTAACATGTGAATAGCTTGTTACTTGATCATGAGAAGTTTTATGAGATGAGCTACTGTTTATGGTTTATATTGATGCTAGAAAAAGTGATTGGAATTATCATTGATCAAACTTGTGCACTTGCTAGCATTCACACTTCATAAATTATTTCTTTTATCATTTACCTACTCGAGGACGAGCAGGAATTAAGCTTGGGGATGCTGATACGTCTCCAACGTATCTATAATTTATGAAGTATTCATGCCATGTTTACAATAATTTTATATGATTTTGGTATGATTTTATTAGAACTAACCCAGACTGACGCTGTTTTCAGCAGAACTACCATGGTGTCGTTTTTTGTGCAGAAATAAAAGTTCTCGGAATGGGCTGAAAATTTATGGTGATTTTTTATGGACCAAAAGAGACCCCCGAAGCATTGGAGTTGGGCCAGAAGAGCCACGAGGCCACCACAAGCCTGCAGGGCGCCCCCCTGTCGTGGTTTTCTCACGGCAGATGCCATGGGGTGGCTTATCGAGAGTGGTTGGGGCCGAAGGACGCTGACGGGCTTCGGGAGCGGGATTAGGCACAAGCGGTGAGGGACACACAATGTACCCAGGTTCAGGGCCCTTCGTGGGAGGTAATACCCCTAGTCCTGCTGGTCTAGTTAGATGGGGGGTGATGTTACAATGGTGCTCCTTGAGCTGTTTGTCTAGGGGTGGAAGAAGGAGCAGCCGGCTCTTCTTCCCTTGCTAGGTGGGAGTGTGAATGTGAGATGGGGCGAATGCCTCCGTGCGTGCATTTCCCGATGCATGGGGGCCTCGGGGGGTTTTATAGGCCAACCCCCTGGCTTACAATATTCCTAAGGTACTAAGAGGGGGGAACCGGCTGGCAGCCTCTCCAGCCAGCCAGGGGGCCCGCCGGCTGGGTCGTCTTGTCGCCCGTAGGGCCCGCCGGCTGCACGGTCCCATCGCCAACTAGTGCCCTCCAGCCGGCTCTTCTATTGGCCCGCGCTCACCTGCCGCGACACGAGCCGCCCCGCCCGGCGTTGTCTTGGGCCAGCCGGCCGAAGTCAGCGGTACGGCTGATATGTCTCCAACGTATCTATAATTTTTGATTGTTCCATGCTATTATATTATCTGTTTTGGATGTTTTATATGCATTAATATGCTATTTCATATTATTTTTGGGACTAACCTATTAATCTAGAGCCTAGTGCCAGTTTCTGTTTTTTTCTTGTTTTTGAGTATTGCAGATAAGGAATATTAAACGGAGTCCAAACGGAATAAAATCTTCAGAATGATTTTTCTTGGACCGGAAGAAACCCAGCAGACTTGGAGATGAAGGCAGGAGACCTGCTGTGGAGTCACAAGCCACCAGGGCGCGCCCTAGGGGAGGGGGGGGGGGGCGCCCCCCTGGCTTGTGGCCCCACGGCAGCCCTCCTAACCCTATTCTTCGGCCTATAAATTCCCAAATATTCCCTGGATACCAAAAAGAGCCACGAAAATACTTTTCCGCCGCCGGAAGCCTCTGTTCCCGTGAGATCCAATCTTGGAGCCTTTTCCGGTAATCTGCCGGAGGGGGATTCGATCACGGAGGGCATCTACATCAACTCCATTGCCCCTGCGATGATGCGTGAGTAGTTTACCACAGAGCTTCGGGTCCATAGCTAGTAGCTAGATGGCTTCTTCTCTCTCTCTCTTTGTTCTTCAATACCATGTTCTTCATGATCTTCATGGAGATCTATCCGATGTAATACTCTTTTGCGGTGTGTTTGTCGAGATCCGATGAATTGTGTGTTTATGATCAGCTTATCTATGAATATTATTTGAATCTTCTCTGAATTCTTATATGCATGATTTCATATCTTTGCAAGTCTCTTCGAGTTATTGGTTTGGTTTGGCCAACTAGATTGGTAATTCTTGCAATGGGAGAAGTGCTTAGTTTTGGGTTCAATGTTGCGGTGTCCTCACCCAGTGACAAAGTAGGGGTAGCGAGGCACGTATTTGTATTGTTGCCATCGAGGATAAAAAGATGGGGTTTTCATCATATTGCTTGAGTTTATCCCTCTACATCATGTCATCTTACCTAATGCGTTACTCTGTTCTTCATGAACTTAATACTCTAGATGCAGGCAGGAGTCGGTCGATGTGTGGAGTAATAGTAGTAGATGCAGAATCGTTTCGGTCTACTTGACACGGACATGATGCCTATATGCATAATCATTGCCTTGGATATCGTCATAATTATTCGCTTTTCTATCAATTGCTCGACAGTAATTTGTTCACCCACCGTATTTTTTTCCTTCATGAGAGAAGCCTCTAGTGAAACCTATGGCCCCCGGGTCTATTTTCCATCTTATATTTTCAGATCTATAAACCAAAAATACCAAAAATACCTCGCTGCATTATTTTTACTTTTGTTTTACTTTACGTTCTAGCAATCTTTTATATCTATCTCTATCAGATCTCATCCTTGCAAATAACCGTGAAGGGATTGGCAACCCCTTTTAGCGTTGGGTGCAAGAGTTTGATTGTTTGTGTAGGTGCGAAGATTGGGGACTTGCTTGCATCTCCTACTGGATTGATACCTTGGTTCTCAACAACTGAGGGAAATACTTATCTACTTTGCTGCATCACCCTTTCATCTTCAAGGGAAAACCAACGCAAGCTCAAGAAGTAGCAAGAAGGACTTCTGGCGCCGTTGCCGGGGAGATCTACATCAAGCCTACCAAGTACCCATCACAAACTCATCTCTTGCATTTACATTATTTGCCATTTGCCTCTCATTTTCCTCTCCCCCACTTCTAAAACGATTTTCAGAAAAACCAAAAAGATTTGCCTTTTTATTCGCCCTTATTCCGTTCGTCTTTTCATTTGTTTTTCGTTTGCTCGTTTCCATGGCTCAACCCAAAAGTTTTGATCCTTATCTTAGGAAGTTGGAAGATATTGAGAATAATGCTAAGAGCTTCATGTCGCTCCAATTTGACCATAATAGTTTCTTTAGGAACGAGCTTAAAGAACAAAGGTTTATGCTGGAATACATGAATAAAGAGCTTGATGATATGACTAAGGAATTTTGTGGTTTGAAATCTCAGTTTGCTCACCTTGAAAACTTAGTAGGCCAAATTTCTGATAAACAAGCTACCTTAGTCAATAAAATGGCCGCGAAGCCAGAATCTTTAAATAATGATGAAGATCTTAAAGTGATTGATGTGACTCCTATTGAATCTTTGTTTTCTAATATAAATCTTTATAAAGATGGGACTGGAGATAAGTCAACTTTAGTTAAAAGGCGTCCCAATGATTCGGAGTTTATAGATCTTAATGCTAAGATTGACAAAAGTGGGATTGAAGAGGTCAAAACTTTAAATAGCAATGAACCCACTCTTTTGGATTTCAAGGACTTTAATTATGATAGTTGTTCTTTGATTGATTGTGTTTCCTTGTTGCAATCCATGTTGAATTCTCCGCATGCTTATAATCAAAATAAAGCTTTTACTAAACATATCGTGGATGCTATGATGAAATCTTTTGAAGAAAAACTTGAGTTGGAAGTTTCTATACCTTGAAAGCTTTATGATGAGTGGGAACCTACTATTAAGATTAAAATTAAAGATTATGAGTGCCATGCTTTGTGTGATTTGGGTGCTAGCGTTTCCATGATTCCAAAAACTTTATGTGATGTGCTAGGTTTCCGTGAATTTGATGATTGCTCTTTAAATTTGCATCTTGCGGATTCCACTATAAAGAAACCTATGGGAAGGATTAATGATGTTCTCATTGTTGCAAATAGGAATTATGTGCCCGTAGATTTCATTGTTCTTGATATAGATTGCAATCCTACATGTCCTATTATTCTTGGTAGACCTTTCCTTAGAACGATTGGTGCAATTATTGATATGAAAGAAGGAAATATTAGATTCCAATTTCCATTAAGGAAAGGCATGGAACACTTTCCTAGAAATAAAATCAAATTACCTTATGAATCTATTATGAGAGCTACTTATGGATTGCATACCAAAGATGACAATACCTAGATCTATTGCGTTATGCCTAGCTAGGGGCGTTAAACAATAGCGCTTGTTGGGAGGCAACCCAATTTTATTTTTATGCTTTTGTTTCTGCTTATGTTTTTGAGTGTTTTTCGCATTATTACCTCTGTAGTAATTTTGTTTTCTTGTTTAAATTAGTTTTTGAGCCAAGTAAGACCTTTGGGATGGTCTACGGTGTTTGTGATTTGATTTTGCTGAAAAACAGAAACTATTGCTCTCAGTCCAGGAATTTTGTAAATTCACTGGAACGTGCTTTTGATCTGAATTTTTTACACAAGATTTATATACAAATTTCCCTGATTGTCCTAATTTTTCAGAATTTTTGGAGATACAGAAGTATTCGAAGTCTATAGATTTCTACAGACTGTTCTGTTTTAGACAGATTCTGTTTTCCTTGTGTTGTTTGCTTGTTTTGATGTATATATGGGTTGTATCAGGGGGTATGAACCATGGAGAAGTTGGAATACAGTAGATATTACACCAATATAAATAAAGAATGAGTTCACAACGGTACCTAAAGTGGTGATTTATTTTTCTTATACTAACGGATCTCATGAGTTTTCTGTTGAGTTTTGTGTTGTGAAGTTTTCAAGTTTTGGGTAAAGATTTGATGGACTATGGAATAAGGAGTGGCAAGAGCCTAAGCTTGGGGATTCCCAAGGCACCCCAAGCCATATTCAAGGATACCAAAAAGCCTAAGCTTGGGGATGCCCCGGAAGGCATCCCCTCTTTTGTCTTCAATCCATCGGTAAATTTACTTGAGGCTATATTTTTATTCACCACATGATATTTGTTTTGCTTGGAGCGTCTTGTATGATATGAGTCTTTGCTTTTTAGTTTGCCACAATCATCCTTGCTGCACACATATTTTGAGGGGGACACGCATTAATCGTGAATTTATTAGAAAACTCTATGTGCTTCACTTATATCTTTTGAGCTAGGCAATGTTGCTCTAGTGCCTCACTTATATCTTTTTAGAGCACGGTGGTGTTTTATTTTATAGAAATTATTCAACTCTCATACCTCACTTATATTATTTTGAGAGTCCTTAAACAGCATGGTAATTGGTTTAGGTTATGAATTTAGTCCTAATATAATCGGCATCCAAGAGGGATATAATAAAAACTTTCATATTAAGTGCATTGAATACTATGAGAAGTTTGATTCCTTGCATATAGTTTTGAGATATGAAGATGGTAATATGAGAGTCATGCTAGTGAGTAATTGTGAATTGGAAGAAATACTTGTGTTAAAGTTTGTGATTCCCGTAGCATGCACGTATGGTGAACCGTTATGTAACGAAGTCGGAGCATGATTTGTTTAATGATTGTCAACCTTTGTGTGAGGGTCGGGAGCGCACGATGGTTAACTCCTACCAACCTCTCCCCTAGGAGCATGCGTATAATGCTTTGTTTCGATAACTAATAGACTTTTGCAATAAGTATGTGAGTTCTTTATGACTAATGTTGAGTCCATGGATTATACGCACTCTCACCCTTCCACCTTTGCTAGCCTCTCTAGTACCGCGCAACTTTTCGCCGGTGCATTAAACCCACCTTCCTCAAAACAGCCACCATATACTTTCCTCAAAACAGCCACCATACCTACCTATTATGGCATTTCCATAGCCATTCCAAGATATATTGCCATGCAACTTCCACCGTTCCGTTTTTCATGACATGCACCATCACTTTCATATTGCATATAGTCATATTTTGTTCTAGGTATCGAGTTGTAATTTTTGAGTTGTAAGTAAATAAAAGTGTGATGATCTTCATTATTATAGCATTGTCCCGTGAGAGAAAAGGATGATGGAAGCTATGACTCCCTCACAAGTTGGGATGAGTCTCCGGACTTTACAAATAATAAAAGAGGCCATCAAAGCCCAAATAAAAAAAGAGGCCAAAGATACCCACCAAAATAAAAAAAATGAAAAAAATGAGAGAAAGAGAGAAGGGGCAATGTTACTATCTTTTTCCACACTTGTGCTTCAAAGTAGCACCATGATCTTCATGATAGAGAGTCTCCTATTTTGTCACTTTCATATAACTAGTGGAATTTTTCATCTTATGCACAACCACTTAGTTTTCTTTTTGAGCTTTCATACACTTATAGCTCTAGTGCATTCGTTGCATGGCAATCCCTACTCACTCACATTGATATCTATTGATGGGCATCTCCATAGCCCGTTGATACGCCTAGTTGATGTGAGACTATCTTCTCCTTTTTCCTCACAACCTCCACCATATTCTATTCCACCTATAGTGCTATATCCATGGCTCACGCTCATGTATTGCGTGAGAGTTGAAAAGGTTTGAGAACATAAAAGGTGTGAAACAATTGCTTGACTTGTCATCGGGGTTGTACATGATTTAAATACTTTGTGTGGGGAAGATGGAGCATAGCCAGACCATATGATTTTGTAGGGATAACTTTCTAAGGCCATGTTATTTCGAAAGGATGCAATTGCCTTGTTAGTATGCTTGAAGTATTAATTTTTATGTCAATATTAGACTTTTGTTTTGAATCTTATGGATCTGAATATTCATGCCACAATAAAGAATATTACATGGATAAATATGTTAGGTAGCATTCCACATCAAAAATTCTGTTTTTATCATTTACCTACTCGAGGACGAGCAGGAATTAAGCTTGGGGATGCTTGATACGTCTCCAACGTATCTATAATTTTTGATTGTTCCATGCTATTATATTATCTGTTTTGGATGTTTTATATGCATTAATATGCTATTTTATATTATTTTTGGGACTAACCTATTAATCTAGAGCCTAGTGCCAGTTTCTGTTTTTTTCTTGTTTTTGAGTATTACAGATAAGGAATATTAAACGGAGTCCAAACGGAATAAAATCTTCGAAATGATTTTTCTTGGACCAGAAGAAACCCAGGAGACTTGCAGACGAAGGCAGGAGACCTGCCGTGGAGTAACAAGCCACCAGGGCGCACCCTACGTGGGGGGCGCCCCCTGGTTTGTGGCCCCATGGCAGCCCTCCTAACCCTATTCTTCGGCCTATAAATTCCCAAATATTCCCTGGATATCAAAAAGAGCCACGAAAATACTTTTCCGCCGTCGGAAGCCTCTGTTCCCGTGAGATCCAATCTTGGAGCCTTTTCCAATAATCTGCCGGAGGGGGATTCGATCACGGAGGGCATCTACATCAACTCCATTGCCCCTGCGATGATGCGTGAGTAGTTTACCACAGACCTTCGGGTCCATAGCTAGTAGCTAGATGGCTTCTTCTCTCTCTTTGTTCTTCAATACCATGTTCTTCATGATCTTCATGGAGATCTATCCGATGTAATACTCTTTTGCGGTGTGTTTGTCGAGATCTGATGAATTGTGGGTTTATGATAAGATTATCTATGAATATTATTTGAATCTTCTCTGAATTCTTATATGCATGATTTCATATCTTTGCAAGTCTCTTCGAGTTATTGGTTTGGTTTGGCCAACTAGATTGGTAATTCTTGCAATGGGAGAAGTGCTTAGTTTTGGGTTCAATGTTGCGGTGTCCTCACCCAGTGACAAAGTAGGGGTAGCGAGGCACGTATTTATATTGTTGCCATCGAGGATAAAAAGATGGGGTTTTCATCATATAGCTTGAGTTTATCCCTCTACATCATGTCATCTTACCTAATGCGTTACTCTGTTCTTCATGAACTTAATACTCTAGATGCAAGCAGGAGTCGGTCGATGTGTGGAGTAATAGTAGTAGATGCAGAATCGTTTCGGTCTACTTGACACGGACGTGATGCCTATATGCATAATCATTGCCTTGGATATCGTCATAATTATTCGCTTTTCTATCAATTGCTCGACAGTAATTTGTTCACCCACCGTATTATTTTCCTTCATGAGAGAAGCCTCTAGTGAAACCTATGGGCCCCGGGTCTATTTTCCATCTTATATTTTCAGATCTATAAAACAAAAATACCAAAAATACCTCGCTGCATTATTTTTACTTTTGTTTTTTACGTTCTAGCAATCTTTTATATCTATCTCTATCAGATCTCATCCTTGCAAATAACCGTGAAGGGATTGACAACCCCTTTTAGCGTTGGGTGCAAGAGTTTGATTGTTTGTGTAGGTGCGAAGATTGGGGACTTGCTTGTATCTCCTACTGGATTGATACCTTGGTTCTCAACAACCGAGGGAAATACTTATCTACTTTGCTGCATCACCCTTTCCTTTTCAAGGGAAAACCAACGCATGCTCAAGAAGTAGCAACGGCCGGCAGCGCTGTAGCCATGCCGGGGCAGGTAACGGAGTGGACGGTGGCGCAGCGGTACTGTGGCTCCGCTGGGTCTCGATCAGTCTTCGGTCATCGGTACGACCGCCCGGACTGTAGCCATGCGCGCCCGTGCGTCAGCGGCCGTTGTAGCCACATCGGAGTCCGTCGCGGGGGTCGCGTCCTGTCAGCGTACTTGGCCGCAGTGGGAGGGGACAGATACCTGCCCGTCCAGAGGTCAGCGGGCAGGCTGGTCGTGTAGCGGCCGGGAGCGCCTGGCCGAGGGCCAGGCGGCCGGCTCCTGTTCAGCCGGCCGCGGGCCAGCCGGGCAGGGGGTCAGCCGGCTGCTCGCCTGCCGGCCACGGACCAGCCGGCCATGGGCCAGCCGGCCAGGGAGCCAGCCGACCATGGGGCCAGCCGGCCATTCGCCAGCCGGTTGTGGACCAACCGGCCATTCGCCAGCCGGTCACGGACCAGCCGGCCGTATGGTTTTTCTGAAAGGGGGCTTGAACTCCCTCGTCTTGGCATACCCAGGGGTAATAACCCCATCAGTAGTCCCTGAAGCCGGCGGGGGCCCACGTCCGACCGACGAGGGGCAGCCGGCGGTTTCATCCGGCTATGCTCGCGTGTCATGTGGGACCGGTCGGTCAGCTGCGCCGGCAACCGCCCCCGACGCCTCGGGTCCTGCCGTGCCGCTTCGGGCCCTGTGCCGGACCGTGGCGCGCCACGCGGGGCGTGATGATGCCGTGGGTCCCGCGCCTGAGGCCTGACGGGACGTCTTCCTGGGCCTAGCCCGATAGGTCGCGGGCCTAGCCTGGTAGGTCTCGGGCCGCAGGACGAGATCCTCGTTGCCCGGACCCCAGCGGCCGCGACGCGCGGTGCCCACGCCCCGCGGATTCCCCAGGGGAGTGGGTGCAGTTAATCCCCATGTCCCCCGGGCGTCGCCCCGTATTTATAAGGGGTGGGGGAGGGGCGGAGGCAGTTCGCGCACCCCTCTCCCCTTCGTCTTCCTTCTCTTGCGCAGTTCATCGCTTTGGCTTGCGCCGCTGCTCCACTCGCCTTCTTCCTCACGCTTGATCGCCGCGGAGATGGCCAACGGACCCTTCGGCAGCTGGGGCGGATCCATCATCACCGAGGAGGACATCGCGCACCTCCGCCATGCCCGTATGCTGCCGTCGGAGGACCGCGTTGCCGCCCGTCCGCCGGGCGGCGAGGCGGCGCCCGAGCCCCAGGAGGGGGAGTTCGTGGTGTTCGCGTGGCACTTCTCGCGCGGCTTCGGTCTGCCGGTGAGCCAATTCTGCCGCTTCTTCATGGATACATTTGATCTCCAGCCGCACCACCTCGGGCCCAACTCCATCCTCAAGCTCTCGTGCTTTGTGACGCTCTGCGAGGGCTACCTCGGACTCCTCCCCTTCGTGGAGTTGTGGAGGAAGCTCTTCTACCTCAAGGCCCTGAGGAACGACGACGAGCCGTACGCCTGCGGGGGCGCAGTGATATGCGTCCGGGGCCCGCTGTTCCCCTGTCTTACCCTCATCGACTCCGTCAAGAGGTGGAACCGGACGTTCTTCTACGTGAAGAACGTCGACCCGGCGCGGGACTACATCCAGCTGCCAGCCTTCGTCAACGCCCCGTCTTCGGGGATAAACTGGACGGGCGACGGGCCGCCTGGAGACCTGGTCGGGGAGCTGGGCCGGCTCAAGACCATGAGGGCCGGAGAGGGGCTGGTCGCGGCCGACCTGGTGGCCGCCTTCATCGACCGCCGGGTGCTGCCCCTGCAGCAGAGGCCGCACCGGATCTGCGACATGTCGGGCCGGCGGGACCCCTGCCGGCTGTCCACCTTCGACCTATCGACGTCCCAGGTGGCGAGGCGGGTGAACGCCATCACCAATTTCAAGCTGAAGCCTGGGACTTGGAGTTCAGCAAGCTGCCATACAGCCGGCACGACCCGGCGCCCCTGGTACGCCCTGACATGGTAACTTTCTTCCTTCTTCGTTTTTCTAGCCGGCCACCCCTTGCTCACTCGCCGTGCTGACCGTAGCATTTCATTCGATAGAACACACCGGACGGCCCGCACCCCAGGGTATTCTAGGCGGAACACGCCGAATCCGACCCGGAGGATTTCGAGCTGGGGGGAGGCGTCGAAGAAGGGCCCGACTCCTCGGGGGAGGTCGAGGCGGATGGGGCAATGGGCGACCCGGGAGCCGGCGGGTCTAGAGTGGCTGGTGAGTTCCCCTCCGGACCCTCCATCAAAGATTGGACTGACGACGACGATGATGATGATGATGACGTCCGGATCTTGGACGCGCCTCCCCCCACAGCTCAGCGGGAGACACGCGGGCGGAGCGAGGAGCGACCGGCTCGTGTCCAGACGGCCGAGGCCTCCCGCCAGGGGAAGAGGCCGGCGCCGGGGCAGCCGTCGGCACCGTCGCCGGCTCGCAATAGAGTGCGAGCGGCTGCCGCGAAGCCGCCGCCCCGGGCCAGGCAGGTCCTCCCCGTCGTCGTTGGGTAAGCACTTCTTCTAGACTCTTACCAGTTTTTCGAGTTTTCGAGCCGGCAAGCGCCTGAGCGCCCATCTTTCGCCTGCCCCAGGGATGCCATCGAGCTCCACGACACGGAGTCGACTGCCGACCCGGTGGACGCCGCCAGCCTGCAGGCGCAGGAGCATGCGGCCACGGTGCGGGAGGAGAAGAGGCGGTTCGCGGAGATGCGATCCGCGAAGGCAGGGGCGAAGGGCGCGCCCTCGCGTTCGGGGACCTCGAGCGGCTGGAGGCGTAGGCGGTCCGCCGACCCGGAGCGCGCGACGGACTCCGCGGTGGAATCGACGCGGAGGTCGAGGCCTCCGTCGAGTGAGCCGCGAGAGCCGGCCGTGGCCCCGCCAATGGCGGAGGTGATCCAGCCGGTGGGAGCGGTCCTCGAGCCGGCTCCGGAGACGGCTCAGCGAGGGGAGGCGGTGGTGACCCCGTCCGCCGTCGAGCCGGCCGCAGCGGGCGTGCCTGTCGCCCCGGCTGTGCCGGAGGCGGCACCGGAGGCACCGGCCGGCGGGAGGAGCGAGCCGGCTCAGCCGGCTGTCGAGCCGGCGGTGCCGGTCATGGAGGGGCCCGCGGCCGGCTCCCGAGCCTTGGTGGTCACCGCCAACCTTCCACCGGCTGCCGCCGTGGTGGACGCCTTGTCGAGCGGTGGGTCGAGCCGGTCAAGGAGGACCATGTTGGACGTGATCCGGGACTGGGAGGCGCCGGCTCTCGTCCCGGCCCCGCCAGCCAGCGTCCCGGTCCTTGCGCCTGGGGAGCCAGGCCGCATCATGGCGCACTGCCGTGAGGGACTGGCTAGGTTCATGGAGTCCACCGAAAGCAATTTTCGGCGCGTAGAGGAGGCGGTGGAGGTGAGATTCTTCTGCCTTGCGTTGATCTTTCAGTGGGGGCGCGCGAGCGCACCCACTGGGTGTAGCCCCCGAGATTCGGGCCGGCTACGCGGCTGCGTGGCAGCCGGGCCGGATCTAACCCACTTTTGTTTGTCTAACTCCTTTTTTCTTGGCGCAGAGCAGGCTGAGAACGCCAGGCGGCAGGCGCTCTTTGATGAGGCGGTCGCTATCCACAACCGCGGCAAGCTCGGCTTCTACCGGGTCCAGGAGGAGTTGAAGAAGGCGCAAGGTATGTTTATTCCAGTGGGGGCGCACGAGCGCACCCACTGGGTGTAGCCCCCGAGAGTCGGGCCGGCTGCTCGGCAGTCGGTCCGGGTCTTCCGCGTTTGAGTAGCTCATGCTTGGTTTTTCGCAGAGGAGCTGATCCCAATTCGGCAGAAGAGGGATGAACTGGCCTCCGAACGGGACCGGCTGGGGCAGGAGCTCCAGGCGACTGCGTCGGAGCGGAATCGGCTGGGCGGCCTGGTTGCTGACGGTCAGGCGGAGCAGGAGCGCCTGACCGCGGAGCTACAGCGGGAGGTGGCGGCCCGGGAGGACGCCGCCAAGCAGGCGGCCGACGCCACCCAGCGGGCCACCGCTCTTCAGGACGAGGTAGATCGCCTCAAGGTGGAGCTTGAGACGCGCGGGGTCGCCCTTGCTCAGGTGGAGGAGGCGCTGGAGAGGGAGCGGAGCGCAGGCCTTCAGTTCGCCCTTGAGATGGAAGAGGCTTTCCAGCGTAAGTTTTGTTTTCGAGTCTTCTTCCTTTTCCGACCGCTTTTGACTTGCTTTTGTTTTGTTTGTTGATTCCTCTCTCTCTCTAGACCGGTTCCCGGAGACCCAGCGCCGCGCCAAGCGGGCTATCGCGGAGCTCCGGGAGTGCCTGAGGCAACGCGGGCAGGAAGTCGAGGAGCACGCCGGCTGGGACGTGCCGGAGCTTGCGCTGGCCATCGAGAACCGGCTGATCCACGTTCAGCGCTACATGGACCGGCTCCTTACGACCGGCAAGGAGGTGATTTCGGCCCTCTAGCCGGGTCGTGGGGCCCTGGAGGGCCGCGTGGCGCTGTGGCTGGAGAATGCGGCGGCCCGGCTCGAGGTTTGGAAGGCGTCGGCGGCCCGCTCCGGGGCGCAGATGGCCCTTTGGTTTGTCACCTCGTGGTACCCCGGCGTCAACCTGGACCGGCTGGTCACGATGCGCGAGGTCCCCGAAGCGGAGCGAGCCACCCGCGAAGGCGCCCTGGTCCGCCTAGCCAACGAGCTGGCGTCTTACGTCGACCCGGACGAGATCCTGCCGGCGCTAGGTGAAGACGGCGAGCCGGTCGCCGAGGACTCCTTCGGCAATCCTCAAGGCCCCGAGGACGACGACGTCGCCGACGAGAGCACCGCCTCCAGCACCGGCAGCGACACCGAGGCCATGGAGGAAGAGCCGTCCGGCGATGCACCAGAGGCCTAGGCGCCCCTCCTTTTCTTTTTACTGTATCTGTTCCTTTCGCTGCAAGACTTGTTTAGGATGCATTTCCACCCACTGGGGGTGTATTGTAAAGAATGCTCGGCCTGTGGCCTTTTGCTCATGAATTTGCTTGAGGTCTAACATGTTTGCGTGCCGGCTTCTCCCCTGCCTTTTACCTTTCGACTCATATTTTACGCAAGGGTTCCTTCCGGCTTCCGCCCCGCCTGTCAGCCAGCCGGGAGCCGGACTGGGACAGGGACGGGGCGTCGTCCTTGGGGAAAACGAGCGGGTCTTAGAGTCATCCGGCTAGGGTTGGGGCGAGCCGACAGAGGCTGGTTTCTAGAGGTAACATGGTCCGGTTGGACCTATCCGGCTGCCACTCTTCAGGTGGTGTTCACGTGGTAAGTTTCTTCCTACCCCATGGTTCCGCCAGCCGGACAGCCGGGGGCCGGTCTGTGGATGGGTAGGGAGGGTAAGGAAGGGCTGCTTGCCCACGTTACTTGCCTGCTTTTGGAGAAGAGCCGGCGAGCCCCCGGGCCAGGGAGCCGGACCTGGGTGCCTTGCTTAAAAAATGACAAGCCTTCGATGGAATTGAAAAAGGGGCGTGCCCCAAGTGCCGGCTTGGGGCCCCCATTGCATTCATTAAGTTCCAACAGAAGGGAAGATACATACATACACCGTTTTTTTTTCCTTAGTAGTAGAACGGTCGAAGGAGTGCTGCGTTCCATGGGCGCTCCGTCTCCTCGCCGGAGGCATCTCTTTTGCGCTTCTACGACTTCTGGGCATCTATCAGGTAGTAGGCGTTGTTGTGCAGCGCCTTGCTAATAATGAATGGGCCTTCCCATGGGGAAGACAACTTGTGCTGGCCGGCTGTCCGCTGGATTCGCCTGAGCACTAGCCCCCCCTCGCGGAAGGAGAGGGGCCGGATCCGCTTGCTGTGGTAGTGCCGGAGCTTCTGCTGGTAGATGGCCGTCCGGCTCAGGGCCAGCTCGCGGGCTTCTTCGAGTAGGTCGACGCCGTCTTCTCTTGCTTCCTTCGCATCCTTCTCCGTGTACAGGGTGACCCGAGGCGAATTGAACTCGATGTCGGTGGGGATGATCGCCTCGGACCCATACACGAGAAAGAAAGGGGTGTAGCCGGTCGACCGGTTGGGCGTGGTCCTGAGGCTCCAGAGGACGGCCGACAGCTCATCGATCCAGCAGCCGGCTGACCGCACGAGGGGCGCCACGAGCCGAGGCTTGAGGCCGGCCAGGATCAGGCCGTTTGCCCTCTCCGCCTGGCCGTTTGACTGTGGGTGGGCCACCGACGCGAGGTCGAGCCAGATGCCCTTCCGAGAGCAGAAACGCGCCATCGCGCCTTTGGCGTGATTCGTGCCGTTGTCGGTGATGATGCTGTGGGGGACGCCGTAGCGGACTGTGACATCCTTGATGAACCGGACGGCTGTGGGGCTGACCAGTTTCTTGATGGGTCTGGCTTTGATCCACTTGGTGAACTTGTCGACAGCCACCAGCAGATGCATCATGCCGCCCCGGGCGGTCTTGAAGGGCCCTACCATGTCCAGCCCCCAGAAGGCAAAGGGCCACGAGAGCGGGATGGTCTGGAGGGCCGTTGCCGGCAGGTGACTCTGTGTGCTGAAGCACTGGCATCCCTCGCACTTGTCGACCAGCCGCTTGGCCTCTTCCAAGGCTGTTGGCCAGTAGAAGCCGTGGCGGAACGCCTTGGCCACCAGGGTTCTAGAGGCGGCGTGATGCCCGCACTCGCCCTGGTGGATGTCGAGGAGGATTTCTTGCCCCTTTTCCGGCTCGACGCAGCGTTGGAAAACGCCGGTGGTGCTGCGATGAACTAGCTCGTGGTTGATGATGCTGTAAGCCGGGGCGCGGCGCTGGATCTGTCGGGCCTTGTATTCGTCAGGGGGGAGCTCGCCGCACAATAGGAAAGCCAGAATGGGCTGGGCCCATGAGTGGGCCGAGACGGGAGCCGTCTCGAGCTCGAGTGGTGCGCCGGGGGCAGCCGGAGCCGCCGGGACCGGCCCGTCAGTCCCCAGGACCGGCTCGCCAGTCCCCGGGCCTGGCTCGTCAGTCCCCGAGACTGGGACAGCGGGGGGTGCGGCGATCGCCGTCAGGACGGCCGTAGAGTTAGAGCCAGCCGCCGCGGAGGTGCCGGATGCCGGAGCCGGCAGTGTTGGCATCGCCGCTAGAGCTGATGGTGCCGGCAGAGCGGCCGGAGCCGATGGCGCCGGCGGAGCCGCTGGGACAGCCGGCACAAAGATAGACTCCGATTCGGGGGAAGGCTTGAGTAGCCGTTCGAGGGAGACGCCGGCTGGGATGGCCTGCCGGGTGGAGCCGATTTTCGCCAACGTATCAGCCGCCTCGTTGTCCGCTCGGGGGACGTGGTGGAACTCACAACCCTCGAAGGAGCCGGTGAGCTGCTGGACGAGGAAGCGATAGCTAGCCATATTGGCGTCCCTGGTGTCCCATTCGCCAGAGACCTGCTGCACCACGAGGTCGGAGTCGCCAAAGCAGAGGATGCGCCGGATCCTGATCTCCTTGGCGAGCCGGAGGCCGTGGACGAGCGCCTCGTACTCGGCCACGTTGTTGGAGGCGGCGAAGAGGATCTGGAGCTCATACTTGAGCTGATCCCCCTTCGGGGACGACAAGACGATGCCGGCTCCCAGGCCGGTTCACATCTTCGAGCCGTCGAAGTGCATGCGCCAATGCGTGGAGTCTGGGGGAGGCGGCACGAACTGGGTCTCGGCCCAGTCGACGAGGAAGTCCGCCATGGTCTGTGATTTGATGGCGGTGCGCGGCTTGTACCGAATCTCATGGTCGGCGAGGGCGATGGCCCATTTGGCGATCCGGCCGGTCGCGTCCCGGCTGCTCATGATCTCGCCGAGCGGGGCCGTGCTCACCACGGTGATGGTGTGCTCCTGTAAGTACTGCTTGACCTTCTTGGCGGCGAAGTATATGCCGTAGCACATCTTCTGGTAGTGGGGGTAGTTCTGCTTGGAGGCGGAAAGGACCTCGCTGAGGTAGTAGACGGGGCGCTGGACCGGCAGCGCTTTGCCCTCCTTTGGCCGTTCCACCACTAGCACGACGCTGACCACGCGGGTGGTGGCCGCGATGTATGCGAGCATCGGCTCCTTCTCAGCCGGCGCCGCCAGGATGGGAGCGCTAGAGAGCGCGCGCTTGAGATCGCGGAACGCCTCATCCACCTGGTCGGTCCACTTGAACTTGGGTGTCTTCCTCATGAGCTGGTACAGGGGCATCGCCTTCTCGCCCAGCCGGCTGATGAACCGGCTGAGCGAGGCAAGATAGCCGGCGAACTTTTGGATGTCGACGAGCCTGGCCGGCTTGTGCATGCGCTCGATGGCTCTAATCTTCTCCAGGTTAGCTTCGATGCCGCGGGCGGACATGAAGAAACCCAGGAGCTGGCCGGCTGGCATGCCGAACACGCACTTCTCCGGGTTCAGCTTGATCTTGTATTCACGCAAGTTAGCGAAGGTCTCCCGGAGATCGCTGAGAAGGCTGAAATGCTTCTTGGTCTTGCAACGATGTCGTCCATGTAGACATGGACGTTCCTGCTGATCTGGGGCAGGAGGCACTTCTGCATGCAGCGCTGGAAGGTAGCGCCCGTGTTCTTCAGGCCGAAGGACATGGTGATGTAGCAGTAGGCCCCGATCCAGCTTGATCTGGTGATAGCCTGAGTAGGCGTCCAGGAAGGACAGCAGGTCGTAGCCAGCCGTGGAGTCGATAACTTGATCGATCCGCGGCAGGGCGAATGGGTCCTTGGGACAGGCCTTGTTCAGGCTCGTGTAGTCGATACACATGTGCCACGTCTTGTTTTTCTTCAGCACCAGGACTGGGTTGGCCAGCCAGTCCGGGTGGAACACTTCCATGATGAAGCCGGCCGCGAGCAGCCGGGCGATCTCCTCACCTATGGTACGCCGCTTCTCCTCGGAGAAACGGCGCAGGGGTTGCTTGACCGGCTTTGCATCCGGCCGTACATGAAGTTTGTGCTCGGCGAACTTCCTCGGAACACCCGTCATGTCTTTTGGAGACCATGCAAAGATGTCCCGATTCTCACGGAGGAAGTCGACGAGCTCGCCTTCCTATTTGCTACTGAGGTTGGCGCCGATGGTGACGCACTGCTTGGGGTTGGCCGGGTCGAGCGGCACCTGCCTAGTGTCTTTGGACGGCTGGAACGATGCCTCGCCGGCCGTCTGGGACAGGGAACCGGCACGGCCGGCTCGTTGGAGGCGTGAGCCACGAGCCGGTCGAGCTGCCGCTTCTCCTCCGCTATCTCCAGGGCCTCGGCCAGCCGGCTGCCGTCGCGAGCGCACTCGATCGACATCTTGTAGTTGCCGGCGATGGTGATGATGCCCTTGGGACCCGGCATCTTGAGCTTGAGGTAGGCATAGTGGGGGATCGCCATGAACTTGACGAGGGCCGGCCGGCCCAGCAGCGCGTGGTAGGGGCTGTCGAGGTCCACTACCTCGAACGAGACCGGCTCACGGCGGAAGTGGCTCTGGTTGCCGAAGAGGACGTCGAGCTCGATCTTGCCGATGGGGGTGCAGGACTTTCCCGGCACGATGCCGTGGAAAACCGCCCGGCTTGCTCGCAAGTCTTTCTCCTTGAGCCCCAGCTTGAGCATCGTGTCGCGATAGAGGATGTTGATGCTGCTGCCTCCGTCGATCAACACCCGCGAGAAACGGCAGGTGCGCCTCTCGGAGACGATGGTGGGATCGAGGACGAGGGCGTGGCTGCCTGGGTTTGGCATCACGGCCGGGTGGTCCGCCGGGCTCTAGGTGACCGGCTTCTCGGACCAATGCATGAACTGGGGGATCGAGGGGGCGGTGGCGTTCACCTCGTGCTGGCGCTGGTGCACACTGTGTTTGTCGGTTGCTTCACTGGTGAAGACGACGTAGGACCCGTCCTGGCGAGGGAACTGGTCGTGGAGGCGGCCGTCGTTGGCTGCTGGGGCCGGAGCAGGCGGCGGGGCCTGGGCCGGAGCCGGCTCACGGGGAGCCGGAAGGCCCTCGCCTCGGGCTAGCCGCTGGGAGAAGCTGCACTGCCGGAGCGTATGGGTGGCCGGCTTGGCCCCGGAGTGGTGCTTGCAGGGTAGGTCGAGCATTTGCTCGAAGGTAAGCTTGGGCTGCCAGGCGGCCTTGCCGGTGCGCTGACGCTGGCTGGGGGCCTGGGCGGCCGGTTGCTCTTCTTCGATGGTGGCGACTTGTCGGCTCCCGTAGCGGGGGTCCGGCTGGTCGGGCTTGCGTTTGTTGTTCTGCTGCTGCAGGTTGTCGGTGGCCGCCCGCGGCGTGGCAGGCGGCAGAGCCGGCTTGGCCGGCATGGTGACCTTCATCCGCATTGCGGAGTCGGCTGTGGCGTATTTGTCTGCCTTGGCCATCAGGTCCGCCAGGGTAGCCGGCTCGGAGCACAAGAGCTTGTGCTTGAGGTGGGTGCCGTCGCGGCAACCCTCGATGAGATACTGGATGGCCTGCACCTCGTGCACTCCCTCGCAGGAGTTGCGGAGCTCGGTCCAGCGCGTGAGGTAGTCGCGGAGGGGCTCCTCCGGCCCCTGGACACACATGGCCAGCTCGTGGGGCCGGTCGGGCCGCTTGTAGGTGCCGGTGAAGTTGCGGACGAACGCTTCCTCGAAGTCCGTCCAGGTGTTGATGCTGCCAACCGACAGGCTGATAAGCCAGGTCCGGGCCGAGCCGGTCAACATTAGGGGGGCGTAGCACACGGCTACGCGCTTGTTCCCCCTGGCAATGCCGACCGCGGTGGTGTCGTCGACCAACCAGTCCTCTGGCTTGGCGGAGCCGTTGTACTTCGGGGTGTCGCGAGGGAGAGTGAAGCCGACTGGGAACGGTTCGTTGCGAATCCGGGGGCCGAAGCATGCCGGGCCAATCGAGCCCTCCTCCTCGAGGAGGGCCGACTGCGCTAGCCGCTCGATGCAGGTCCGAGCGTCGTTCTCGCTCCGTGGGACGCGCGGGCCGAGCCGAGCGGCGAGCTCAGGGCGAACAGTTGGGGCAGGTGAGCGGGCACGTTCCCGCCGCGAGGGCGGGGTATGGTCCCGGCTGCGCCGCCTGCCGCCAGCCGGAGCGCCGTGGCGCCGGCTGCTGATGGCCGGCTGCTCGTCTCGCAGCCGGGTGCGTCCGTTGTGGGACCCAGCGCCCCGCCGGCCAGAGCCGTGAGGGGAAGAGGCCTGCTGGACCGGCCGATGCTGGCCAGCTGTAGGCGGGGCGTCCCCCTCGGGGACGGGAATTTCAGCGCCGGCGTTGATGCCGTCGAGCCGGGCCTGCTGGGCGTTGGTGGTGGCGATGAGGTCTTGGATGTGTCATTCCTGCAGCTCTCGCTCTTCGCCCTCCAGGCCGGCGAGGTTGGCGTAGGCCACATGGGCGGCCCTCAGGTTGGCGGCCGGCGTGTCGTAGGTGGGAAGCCTGCCACCGAGGATTTCCGTGACCACGCGGCCGCGGTTGCGGACATCACCACGCCGGCTGGGCTCGTTGCCGGCGGGGGTGAGGCCGTAGGCGGAGTTATACTCGCGCTGCGCGGACTCCATCCGGCGCTTGGTGGTGGCAAGCACGGTTGCCTCGTCGAACAGCAGCCGGCGAGCAGCTTCCAGCTCAGCCGTAGCCGTGGCTGGGTTCATCGTCGGTGCGACGGGGGTGCTGAGGCCCCGAAGCACGGAGCCGAGGGGGTCGGAGGTGCCGGCGCGAGCGACCGCGGCGGCCGCGTCCGCCTCCGCCCTGGCACGGCCGGAGGTCCTGGAGGAGCCGGTGGCCATTACCCACGCGCGGACGCGGGAGTTGCTGGCCTTGCCCGGGGCGAATGAGCCCACGGACGAGGGTGGGTCGAGGCAGTCGAGCACCTAGCTAGGGTACTCGCCGGCAGCTGGCTCGCCGGCGAGGCTCGGCCTACCGACGCGCTTGGTGAGGATGGCGATGTCGATCAGAGGGTCGCTGCAGAGCCGCTCGACGGAGAGGCCGACAGCGTCACCCGCAGGGCTAGCGGGGGCGGGGTTCCGCCCCGCAGGAGCAAGCCCCACGAGCGTGCAGTTCCGCCCGGACGCGGGGCGGGAGGGGGAGGTGGTGAAGGGTGTTGCCCGGAGCGTGACTCCGGCCGGCGCCACGGAGGGCCCCACGGTGGGCGCCAACTGTCGTGGTTTTCTCACGGCAGATGCCATGGGGTGGCTTATCGAGAGTGGTTGGGGCCGAAGGACGCCGACGGGCTCCGGGAGCGGGATTAGGCACAAGCGGTGAGGGACACACAATGTACCCAGGTTCAGGGCCCTCCGTGGGAGGTAATACCCCTAGTCCTGCTGGTCTAGTTAGATGGGGGGTGATGTTACAATGGTGCTCCTTGAGCTGTTTGTCTAGGGGTGGAAGAAGGAGCAGCCGGCTCCTCTTCCCTTGCTAGGTGGGAGTGTGAATGTGAGATGGGGCGAATGCCTCCGTGCGTGCCTTGCCCGATGCATGGGGGCCTCGGGGGGTTTTATAGGCCAACCCCCCGGCTTACAATATACCTAAGCTACTAAGAGGGGGAACCCGGCTGGCAGCCTCTCCAGCCAGCCAGGTGGCCCGCCGGCTGGGTCGTCTTGTCGCCCGTAGGGCCCGCCGGCTGCGCGGTCCCATCGCCAACTGGGGCCCGCCAGCCGGCTCTTCTATTGGCCCGCGCTCACCTGCCGCGGCACGGGCCGCCCCGGTTGGCGTCGTCTTGCGCCAGCCGGCCGAAGTCAGCGGTACGGCTGGCAGCGCTGTAGCCACGCCGGGGCAGGTAACGAAGTGGACGGTGGCGTAGCGGTACTGTGGCTCCGTCGGGTCTCGATCAGTCTTCGGTCAGCGGTACGACCGCCCGGACTGTAGCCATGCGCGCCCGTGCGTCAGCGGCCGCTGTAGCCACATCGGAGTCCGTCGCGGGGGTTGCGTCCTGTCAGCGTACTTGGCCGCAGTGGGAGGGGACGGATACCTGCCCGTCCAGAGGTTAGCGGGCAAGCTGGTCGTGTAGCAGCCGGGTGCGCCTGGCCGAGGGACAGGCGGCCGGCTCCTGTTCAGCCAGCCACGGGCCAGCCGGCCGAGGGGTCAGCCGGCCGCTCGCCTGCCGGCCACGGACCAGCCGGCCATGGGCCAGCCGGCCAGGGAGCCAGCCGGCCATGGGGCCAGCCGGCCATTCGCCAGCCGGTCACGGACCAGCCGGCCGTATGATTTTTCTGAAAGGGGGCTTGAACTCCTTCGTCTTGGCATACCAAGGGGTAATAACCCCGTCAGCCCCCCTAGGGCGCGCCCTCCTGGCTTGTCGCTGCCTCGTGGCCCCCCTTGACTTGTTTCCGACGCCAAAAATTCCTATAAATACGAAAACCCCCAGAAAGAAACCTAGATCGGGAGTTCCGCCGCCGCAAGCCTCTGTATCCACGAAAAACCGATCGGGAGCCCGTTCCGGCACCCTGCCGGAGGGGGAAACCATCGCCGGAGGCCATCTTCATCATCCCGGCGGTCTCCATGACGAGGAGGGAGTAGTTCACCCTCGGGGCTGAGGGTATGTACCAGTAGCTATGTGTTTGATCTCTCTCTCTCTCTCTCTCTCGTGTTCTTGAGATGACACAATCTTGATGTATCGCGAGCTTTATTGATATAGATGAATCATATGGAGTTTTCCCCTCTCTATCTTGTTGTGATGAATTGAGTTTTCCTTTTGAAGTTTACTTATCGGATTGAGTCTTTAAGGATTTGAGAACACTTGATGTATGTCTTGTGATGGGATATCCGTGGTGACAATGGGATGTTCTATTGATCCACTTGATGTATGTTTTGGTGATTAACTTGCGGGTTCCGTGACCTTGGGAATCTATGCATAGGGGTTGGCACATGTTTTCGTCTTGACTCTCCGGTAGAAACTTTGGGGCACTCTTTGAAGTTCTTTGTGTTGGATTGAACATGATGAATATGAAATTGTGTGATGCATATCGTATAATCAAGCCCATGGGTACTCGTGGTGACATTGGAGTATCTAGGTGACATTAGGGTTTTGGTTGATGTGTATCTTAAGGTGTTATTTTAGTATGAACTCTAGGGCTATTCGTGACACTTATAGGGATAGATCATAAGATTGATCAGAAAAGATAACTTTGAGGTGGTTTCGTACCCTACAATAATTTCTTCGTTTGTTCTCCACTATTTGTGACTTTGGAGTGAACTCTTTGTCGCACGTGAGGGATTTACATATGATTCAACTATGTTAGTATTGTTGAGAGAACTTGCACTAGTGAAAGTATGAACCCTAGGCCTTGTTTCCAAGCATTGCAATACCGTTTGTGCTCACTTTTGTTACTTGCTACCTTGCTGTTTTTATATTTTCAGATTACAAAATTCTTTATCTACCATCCATATTGCACTTGTATCACCATCTCTTCGCCGAGCTAGTGCACCTATACAATTTACCATTGTATTGGGTGTGTTGGGGACACAAGAGACTCTTTGTTATTTGGTTGCAGGGTTGTTCGAGAGAGACCATCTTCATCCTACGCCTCCCATGGATTGATAAACCTTAGGTCATCCACTTGAGGGAAATTTGCTACTGTCCTACAAAACTCTGCACTTGGAGGCCCAACACGAGTCTACAAGAAGAACGTTGCGTAGTAGACATCAGCATCGTGAGCCGCTTCGGCGTCCCCAACCGCATCATCATAGACAATGGTTCGCAGTTCACAAGTAACCTCTTCAGGACATATTGCGCTAACCTTGGAACGCAGATATGCTATGCCTCGGTGGCGCACCCACGGAGCAACGGTCAGGCAGAGCGCGCCAAAGCGGAGGTCCTACGGGGCCTCAAGGCAAGGAGCTTCAAGAAGAAGCTTGAGGCCTACGGCAAGGGTTGGGTCGACGAGCTTCTGTCCGTGTTGTGGTTTATCCGCACCACCGCGACTAAGCCCACCGGCGAGACCCTGTTCTTCCTCGTCTACGGAGCCGAGGCCGTCCTCCCGCACGAAGTCAAGCACCATTCCCTGCGGGTTTTGGCATTTGATGAGGAGCGTCAGGATACCTCACGGGGGATGGACCTCGTGCTCGGGGAAGAGGCCCGACGTCGAGCCTCGCTCCGAGCAGCTAGGTACCAGCAGGCGCTGCGGCACTACCAATTCCGTAACATTCGCTCCAGGACCCTCGAAGTTGGAGACCTCATCCTGAGGCGGGTCCTCTCCAGGGAAGGCTTGCACAAGCTCTCGCCCATGTGGGAGGGCCCGTTCAAGGTCGTCCGCGTCTCCAGACCTGGCGCCGTGCGTATGGAGACTCAAGGCGGCATCCCCATCCAGAATGCCTGGAACATCCAGCACCTCCGCAATTTCTAGCCGTGACACTCTCATGTAATAATGAGTGGGCTGTATACGCCCGGAGCCCCCCGAGGACGTGGAGGGGTTCCCTCCCACGCCCAAGTGGAAACCCCATGCTCCACGCTGGCGGACAACACTGCCCTCCAATGGCTATGCCCACGCAACGTGGATACCCTATGTTCCGCGCTGGGGGAAGACGAACACTAGCCTAGGTGCCGGGCGCGGCTTTTCTCTGCCTTTCTTGTGTTCGAATTTGCCTTTTTCCCTAGAAAGAAGTCCGAGGCTTTTTGTTGACTCTGTTTAAAGGAAAAGGGGCGGGAATTTTTCTTCTTGCAGCTCTCTCTCTTGAAATTTCTTTCTTCGGGATAACGCCTGCCAGCCTCTCCCTCTCGCGCCCCGCAAGCGGGGGCTACTGGCACGATGCGCACACCTCGCCAAGGCCTTGCCGTCCTGGTCCCCGCGTGGCCTTGACGTCCTGGTCCTCGTGTGGCACTCTCGAGCAAGCTAGCAGGTGCGCGCCGTCTCACCCTCGCTCGGGGGCTCCTCCGCGGCTCGGTGCGCTGTCTTAAAAACCCCTGGAGGTGCACGCCCCCTGGGGACCAGAACCGGCAGAAAGGATAGGTCGCCACTTGAACGTCAAGGGAGGCTCCTGAGCACTGCGCCTCAGGAGTCTCACCGATCACGTGGCTACTTGCTGGCCATTGGTCTCGTCGTGGTGATCCGGACGGCCCCAGTGGCGATCGAGGCCCCGCCTTCTTTGGTCACGTCCTGGCGATCCGGACGGCCCCAACGAAGGAGGGGCATGCACGGGATCAGGCCCCGCCGACGTAGAGTGCCGCTTGAGCGTCAAAGGGGGCTCCTGAGCACTGCGCCTCAGGAGCCTCACTGGTCGCGTGGCTACTCGCTCGCTGTTGGTCTCGTCCTGGTGATCCGGACGACCCTAGTGGCGATCGAGGCCCCGCCTTCTTTGGTCTCGTCCTGGCAATCCGGACGGCCCCAACGGTGGTGGGGCATGCACGGGATCGGGCCCTGCAGACGTAGAGCACCGAAAGGGGCTCCCCCCAAGCCCCCTCATTCGCAGGAAAGAAGAACCTCCCCAAGCTCTCCAAGCGCCATCAGCTCGCGGGACGCCACTGCTAAAACCTCGCGACGAGGAGGCCCGCCGCGGACGCATCAAGCTAAGCACTCTAACTACAATCGAAGGGAGGCCTCAGTTAACAGTAACACAACGACCATAACGTGTAACGAGGGTGCTAATAAGAGGGCGCAAGCGCCAAGGTTTGTCATACACCCAAAAGGGTACCCCATGATTTTGATTACAGGTAGAAGAAAAGAAAAGAAGGCGAAGGGGCCCCCGTCCTGGGGGGGCCGCCACTCCTGAGGCCCCGGCCTTGGTGCGCCGGCGCTCAGTCTGAGTCTTCGTCCTCCTTGATGGCGCCGTGGTCGCACGTCGGCGTGGTCGCTTCCCGGGCGGGGGAGCGGCGCCGCCGCGGCTGGCTTCCCCCTGAAGCCCGGGCGCGACGGCGTGGCGGGGCGTCATAGCTGTCATCACTCGGGCTCCCCTCGGAGGATGTATCGCTGCTGCTGGAGACATGGCGGCCGTCGCCAAGGGCAAGCTCATCTCCAGGATCGCCGCTGCCGCCACCCACCGGGCAACACTCCAAACGCCTCCCGTCCTCACCGAAGATCTTGACGAACAGCGCCGCAGCGCCGTCGTGCTTGAAGTGGAGCGTGGTCCTCCCCTTCAGGTCGTGAGCGCGGGCGAAGGTCTGCCACCCGCGCCCCAAGAAGGCGTTGCCCGCAGGGGTGACCTCGACCTACACCCACAACGCGCCGCTGCAGCACCCGTCGGCCTGCAGCCATAGGCCCGAGGGCGCGCCAGCCGGCAACGCCTCTGCGAAGGCGCGTGGGAGCTGCAACCAGGAGCTCGCCGCCCTCTCTACCGGCACCAGGAACTCCGGGCCCACGTCAGCCGTGCGGGCTTGCGGACGCGGTGGACGAGCACCGACTGCAAGTCTGTCCCCCTGCCACGGCCATTGTGACCGCTGCCTCCAGCTGCGCCAGCGGAAGCGCTGGGCCCCGCGGAAAGGCACCCGCGCCCACGGGGTGCCGCCGAGGGCACCCCGACATACTTGCGGGGGCGACCCCTGCCCCTCTTGGGAGGTTGCTGGCCCGGCGTCCCCTGGCTGGCTTTTCCCTTCTCGGCGACGGAGAACGTCCTCACCGGCGTCATGGTGGAGTAGATGGAAGACAAAGGCGGGGGAGCAAGAAGAAGGAATGGGCTGGGGACTCAGTCCCCCCACCCATTTATAGCTGGATGGAGGCCAACCGGCATCTTCCTAGCCCCGGGCATTGATGGCCCCGCAACGTGCGACGATTGAAGACCAGCTTAAGCAGTTGCCGAGGCGACGTGGGAAGTGGGGTCGGCATGCACCTCGACCGGCGCGTGCCAGGCTCGTTCGGCGTGCTGTCCTACCTCACGTCGTTTCGTGTGCCCCCGTCGGGTCACATCTGCGTGGCCCGAGGAGAGAGAGGACTCAAGGGGTCAGCAGCATTCAAAGAGAGGCAATGATGGCCAAGGAGGCACGCAGGCCAGACGTCAACTCGGCTCAAGGCGGTTCCCGACGTCCTCGGGGAGCCGAGACGCCCACGTCTCGTGGTGCGCCACGCGTCGAGTCGGACCCGCAGGCGATTGGGGCCCACGGCGCTCCGGCCCATCCACCGTGGCTTCGCCCCGAAGCTAACTCGTGCGCGCCTCAGGCCCGGGGGCTACTGTCCGTGTTCTGGATACCAGGGTACCCAGACTTACCTGCCTACGGTTCCAGGCGTGGCCCACCTCAATGACCAATTACGGCCCGGCGCGGCCTCCCTCGACGCGAGGCCCTCGTGAGACCCCGTTCTCGCGAGGGAAGCAGCGCCAAGACCCGCGGGGATGTAGGCCTCCCCAGGCCCCCTCCTGAGCGGCGGAGACTCCTATGCAACGCATAACCTCAGGAGGCCGAGGGTGACGCCAGCAAGGCCAGGTGGGCGCCAGCACGCCAGAGGGGACAGTTTCCCCTTTGGTGCAAAGGAGGCAGAGACGCACGCGGGTTCCCAAAGCGCCCCCAAAGGTTTCCACTTCGGTGCAACAAGACCAAGACCCCAAGCCCCGCAGGACGAGCGTCATCACCGAGCCCACCACTGCATCACCGTCTACTACTTTGCAGGCGAAGACCACCTTTCGTCAGGATAGGGTGTACCTCCTGTCCCCTTTCGAAATTGGCCGTTGTGGGATCCCTTCCCGCCATTACGATAAGGGAAGAGGACCCAGGACGCTATAAAGAAAGATGAGGTAGCCCGGTGGAAGGGACAGAGCAACCACCCCGCAAGCACACCGCTGTACCTGTTCATCCACAAACCTCCTCGCGAGGCAATCCACCAAAAGGCAGGAGTAGGGGTTCACGCTTCGCAGCGGCCCGGACCTGGGTAAACTCTCATGTGCCATCGTCTTCCTCGCCATCGAGTGGGGTTACTGTGTTGTGACCTGTGAGGGGGCGAAGCTGTTGGGGAATCTTCGCACACGCCCCTGGGTTCAAATTCCTTATGGTTTTGCGGAGCCCAAAATCCGAGAACAGACGCTCATGGTTTGATGTTGACTGCGTTGGCGCCGTTGGTGGCAAAAGATGGGGAACAAGGTGTCGAGAACAATGTGGCAACTGATTCTAGCGTGGTTGTTTCTACCGCCGACAATGTGAGGGGTGTTGCTGAGGGATGCACATTGGAGATTGAGGGCGAAGGCACTTTGCATGACTTCACTGAGCTGCTCACGGGTCTAACTCCGATCATCTAAGGTTTGTGTCGCCTAGTCAAGGCGAAGAAGATCAAGAAGGTCAACCAATGGATTAGTGCCGCCTTGGGGGACAACCCTACAACATGTTAGCAACTTGCACATGTTTTCTTCTCCGGTGGTTATCATTTTGAGAGTAGTCCACTTGACGTTTCACGGGATGGCTCGTTGTGTTGTGCCATGTGCGGTTTCACCGCTAGTTGTTTGAGTCTTGTGGGTTTTGGACTTGGATGTATCGGTTTTCGCTCGGTTTTCCATCAATTAACCGGGCAACTACCTTCTTCTTAATAATTAATAAAAAAGGCAAAGCTTTTGCCTCTGTTTAAAAAAGAGACATGATGCGATGCAAAACAAATTAGCTTCGTGCAAATGGCAATGCCAAAAGCACGTTTTGGCGAACCAACATGTGGTTGGGTAGTTAGAGGGACAGTGGTATCCCCAGTCCATCAGAGTTCAAGTCCTGGTGCTCGCATTATTTCTGGATTTATTTCAGGATTTCTGACGATGCACAGTCAGTGGGAGGAGATGTTCCCGTCGACGACGAGACGTCTACAATGATTTCGTATATCTCAAGATGATATGTCGGCTCAATCTCTCGGAGGTGCTCACAGAGGTAGGGTATGTGTGTGCACGTTTATAGAGGTGAGTATATGCGCGTGTATATGAACGCTTGCGTCTGTACTTTGTTAAAAAAAAACAGGTTTTGTGTGTGCTAGAAACATGCTTATTTTGGGTCACCCTAACTTTCACGTTTCCTAGTCATTTTATGCGGAAAAAGATCAAATCTATCATAAAACTTTGCTGGGAGTATAAAACATGTCAAATGTAATAAAATATACATCAATATTACCCAAACACTACAATCATCTATGGGTCAAGGGCGCCAACAAGGCTAACATTAGAGCATAAAAAACCAGACTTGACAAGTCCGGTCCCTCAAACGCCGACGGACGCGTTCGCGAACACTGACCGGTCAAGTCTCAAATTTCCCTCCTCCCAACCGGTCACTTCAATATGCATAAATCAAATCCATGCAAACTCATGAAACTACGTAAACGATGCATTACACACATTGTTCGGCTACTACATCACAACATGTCATCGGACTACCAAAATTTGACATGTTTAGCTATGTAAAATATCATCCACGGTTGCCCCTTGCCCTTCCTGACGCCCTTGTTGTCCTTCTCGCTGAAGTAGCGGTCGAAGACGCAGTACGGAGCGAGCCGGATCTGCTCGTCGCCGGAGCTGTTCGACCTGTCGTTGTCTTCCTTGGGTGGCAGTTCGACCATGGCACGAACCGCCTGATTCCGCTCTTGAGCGAGGGCGCGCGTGTTATTCCGTTGCCGCTTCTTGACAATGCGGGCACAGATGGCTTCCTCCTCTGCAGCCGCTCGCGCCATCGTTCAGCCGCCTCCGCCGTCGGCATGTCGGCATCGAGGCGGGCCTCGACCGCCCTCATCCTCTCCTTCCTACGACAGGCACACCGGTTTCGGTGGGACTCATACTCTGACGTACCGGTGACTGGGAAAGGGAGATTTGAAGGCTCCCGGGAGGACCGCGATGATCTAGCCCTAGAGGATCCGAGCGCTCGATGCGCCAACGCTATGAAGTCGTGCTGGGCAGATCCAGTCGTCGGCCGGGCGCTATCCTCCTGGGAGCGGCGGAGTGCAATGCGGACGGCCATTGCCTCCTCCACCCCGCATGTGAAGACACCCCGGCTGACAGATCGGGACTGGTCGGAGTCGGGTCCGCTGCCCTCCATGGCGGAGAAGAGGGGAGTGGAGTGGCTAGGGTTTGGTCCGGGGAGGGGATGATGATGAATATATGTAGGGTCGGGTGGGGCGGGTCCGACGTGGAGGACGTGCCTAGTAGCGCCTGAGCCTCTCTATATCAGCCCTGGGCGTTTGAGGCGTCCGTCTGGGTCACGTTTTTCTGAGCAGTTCCTGATCGGGCCGTCACGTGAACATATGAGAGGGGTTTGAGGCGCCCAAGTCTAGACGCTCTTAAGTTCACATTTTCCCTCCTCCACAAGGAAATACCTAGGCTCTCCTCCTCTTGTCGTCGTCGTCGTCGGTCTGTCCCATCTACGATGGTGTTCGGGTCGTGAAGGTGCAAAGCACTTCGGCCCCTCGCCGGTGGCAAGGACCCTGCTCTCGTTTTAGGTAGGATCAACATCCTGGTTCGAGTTGTGTGATGACGGCTATGTCCCTTAATAGGAATAATGTCTCCCACGTTTGATTCTCGTCATGATGGTCCGTCTAGCGATGTCGAAGGATGTGTGGAGGTTTGTCTCAATTGGATCTCGTGAGATTCGGTCGGAGTTGATCTTCGGTGGACCCGTTTGGATTAGATATTCGTTCTTCCTCATTTAGGTGTTTAAAGGTTTGGTCCTTCTGTTCTATGACTCTTTATTGCGATGATTGCTACTCTGGTGCGCTGGTCCTGTGGGGGCTTAGCATGACGACTACTGGAATAGAGCAGTGAGACAAAGCGCTTTCCAAAAACTTATTTTGTCCTCTCCCGGTGCAGGATGTCAAGGACAAACGGTTCCAGAGACCTTCTCTCCGGCACATTGGTGTTCGGGATAGAGTAGACTAAGGTTGTGGCGCAAGTTGCGAGATGAGGCAAAACCCTAGGAGTTTTGAATATGCCTTTTGCCGTGACCGATAGCAGTATAGGACTAGAGGCGGTATTGTGTCGCAATCATGATCTGAAACCGGCTTGGATTCTAAGACGTATACTTACCGAACAAGAAATAATTAACTTGTTTTCCAAGACATCAAAATAAATGAAAAGCTGCGTCCCTGCAAGGCAACGTACCGGATTTCGGCGGACCATTCACCCGTATGTTGCATGCATGCGCCTCCCCGGCCCCAGCCTGTGCTAAGCTAGGGGAGAGAGCGCGAGTGTGGTCTCCTATTTCTCTCCTCAACACACGAGTTAGAGTGATGAAGAGAACCCACTATATAAAGAAGTCTCACACCTCCTCAAGTTTCATGGTGGGACTAAACTTTAGAGCCATCGCTTGCTATTTTACACATGAGTTACTTTTTTTCCAGAAATTGTTAACGGGCCAAGCCCATTTATCTCTAACATTCTCGACTGTCTACTACAATAAGATTTGCTCAAATTTGGTGATACAAGGCTAATGACAACAACGTGCCTTCGGTTCATTCCGGTGATTGTAGTCCTCGCTAGATGGGCCGTTGACCTGGTTGTAATTTTTGTTACCTCTCGTGCTCTTTTTATTGCCATGTTTGATTATTTAGATCAAAAGTTTCTCCCGCAAAAAATCAAGGCTACTTTTTTTGCTTGTCCGTTCTATATTTGTATCCTGAAAACATGAAAAAAAACATTTGATGCGAAATTCCTGGCCAAGACGACATGTCCTTATTCAGTTTTGGAAGATATCCGCATCGGATCCTATGTGAGGGCAGCCAACACTAGGCCGGCCCAGTGGTTGCACGTGGCCTCGTCATGCGGACATTGTGTGTGTTTTTCTTAAAAGAAGTGCCCAACACACATTAAAAAATTGTAAGTGTAGTGGAATAAAATGTCCATTCAAACATTTAGTAAAATATTTGTATCATTCGTAAAAATGTACGTGACATTACAAAAATGTTAACGAGTTTTCAAAAGTTTACATGATATTGCAAACTGATACTTGTGATCTGCGTTGGGTTTTCCGTGAAGAGGAACGGGTTATTGCAGCACAAAGTGGGTAAGTATTTCCCTCAGTTATGAAACCAAGGTTTATCGAACCAATAGGAATATCAATCCTCAACCGTCTTCAGCGGCTGCACACAAAAGAACAAACAACTTGCACCCAACGCGGGCAAGAGGGTTGTCAATCCCCTTGATCTCGTTATTTGCAAGCAAATGAGTTGTGTAGATAATTGTAAATTACAAAATAAAATAACAATTAAATAAAGGCAGGAAGGTAAAAGTAGCGTTTGTAAATTTATAAGTGAAAAGACCCAGGGGGCCATAGTTTTCCCTAGCGGCATCTCTCATGTAAGTAACATACGGTGGGTAACAAATTACTGTTGGGCAATTGATAGAAAAGCGGATAATTATGCGATTTTCACGGCGATGATCATGTGTATATAGGCATCACGTCCATAAACAAATAGGCCGACTCCTACCTGCACCTATTACTATTACTCCACTTCAAGAGCGCTTCTATGCTTGCCTCTCTATGTATTAAGTTCATGACAAACAGAGTAATGCATGTAGAACGATGACATGATATAGACAAAGTAAACTCAAGCAATATGAATAAACCCCATCGTGTTATCCTTAGTAGCAACAACACAAAGACGCATCTTGTCCCCTACTTTGTCACTGGGATATAGAAACTCGTCAGGTTGAACCTACCACAACGCACCACTCCTACTGAAGATAAATCAATCTACTTGGCCAAAGCACAACAATAAATCAGAGAGCATTACGAAGCTATAATGATCATGCAAATAAGAATCTTCATATTCAGAGGTGACGCAAATACTTTTCATGAATAATCTGAACATAAACCCATAATTCATCGGATCCCAACAAACACACCGCACAATAGGATTACATCAGATAGATTAAAGCGAAGATGCGATGATCATTGTATTGAAGATCAAGAGATAGAGAGATTGCCATCTAGGTACTAGCTATGGACCAGTAGGTTTGTGGTGAACTACTCACACATCATCATGATGGCAGCAAGGTTGATGAAGAGGCCCTCCGTGATCGACCCCCCCTCCGGCAGGGTGCTGAAACGGAGCTCCAGATGGCCTCGCGAAGGAACAGGGACTTGCGGCGGCGTAAAAAGAGTTTCGGGACTGCCTCTACGGTTTTTGGAATATTAGAGAATTTATAGGCCAGAGAGGGGCATCGTGAGGCGCCCGAGGGGGCCAACACACATCAGGGCGCGCCCCCGAGGGTGCGCGCTGCTGTGTGCTGGGGCCCTCGTGCGGCCACTAGTGCTCAAGTCCCTAGATCCAGGAACGAGCAAATGGATCTTTTGATCAACACCATTCAGGGCATGCAGAAGGACATCAAGGAGATATTGGAGAATCAGCATAGTCTTGTGAGGATTATGGAGAACAGGATTAAGACCCTCAATGACAAGGTGGATGGGCTGACAAAGACCGTGAACGAGCTCAAGAAGGAAGTTGATAGCGTGCCCAGTCCCGACACTACAGATGATGAGGATGAATCTCCTCTCAGTCCAGGCACTCAGTTCACTACCCAAGCCAGATCAACCACAGTGCCAGCTCCAGAGTTGAGGCCTTCTTCATCAGCACCTACTACAGTCTCTTCAGCTCCATCAGCTCCTCCAGTTCCTCCCGTTGCTACACCAACTCCATCCATGACGTCTGCCGACATCTTCGCTGACGCAGTTCTCTCGACTCCTTCATCAACCACCGGAGGAGATCAGCCCCAGAAGGACGATTAGCTATATCTCTTTGAACTTTTTGGTAACTTGTTGCCAAAGGGGGAGAAGTTGTATATAGATCTTTAGGCTTCGAGTGAGAGAGCGTTTGGTTTTTCTCGTTTTTTCAAAAGCATTTAAACTTTGTGGTGTTTGATCATACACTTAATGTGTGTTGCTACTATTTCCTATCATTTTGATGCTTATGAGATGGTCATTCACCGTTACTTGATTGTGTTGTGCTATGATGTTCATTTTAACTATTCTCGCACACCACCAAGTTGTATGTGACATGAAAGAGTGCCCCATGTACCTAATCGATTGTGCATTTGCATTCAAACGCAAATTCAAAATAATGCACAAATTTAGGGGGAGCTCTTGCTTATCACATACTTCTCAAAGCGACGATTATATTCATTGATTATATCATATGTCGAAGCTTTGATCTATATGTTTTCATCAATTACCAAAAAGGGGGAGATTGAAAGCACATTTGCTCCCTTGGTGGTTTTGGTAATTAATAACAACATATAAGTCATTGAACTAATGTTTCCACTAAGCATATTTCAGGAAAAGTTCAATGATAGGGATGGCAAAAGGATTGTGGAATTACCCCAAGATGCAAGGAAATGGATTGGCAAAGCTTCAAGCAAGAGGACTCTACATTTTACTTTGTGAGAAATCACTTTGAGTCCATAGGAAAGCCAATAGTATTAAAATGGGGTAAGGCACTGTTGGTGAACAAGATGCTCCACGTGCATAAGAGATATGTTGGAAATATGCCCTAGAGGCAATAATAAAATGGTTATTATTATATTTCCTTGTTCATGATAATTGTCTATTGTTCATGCTATAATTGTATTAACCGGAAACCGTAATACATGTGTGAATACATAGACCACACCATGTCCCTAGTGAGCCTCTAGCTGACTAGCTCGTTGATCAATAGATGGTCATGGTTTCCTGACCATGGACATTGGATGTCGTTGATAACGGGATCACATCATTACGAGAATGATGTGATGGACAAGACCCAATCCTAAGCATAGCAAAAGATTGTGTAGTTCGTCTGCTAGAGCTTTTCTAATGTCAAGTATCATTTCCTTAGACCATGAGATTGTGCAACTCCCGGATACCGTAGGAATGCTTTGGGTGTATCAAACATCACAACGTAACTAGGTGACTATAAAGGTGCACTACAGGTATCTCCGAAAGTGTCTGTTGGGTTGGCACGAATCGAGACTGGGATTTGTCACTCCGTGTGACGGAGAGGTATCTCTGGGCCCACTCGGTAATACATCATCATAATGAGCTCAATGTGACTAAGGAGTTAGTCACGGGATCATGTGTTACGGAACGAGTAAAGAAACTTGCCGGTAACGAGATTGAACAAGGTATAGGGATACCGACGATCGAATCTCGGGCAAGTAACATACCGATGGACAAAGGGAATTGTATACGGGATTAATTGAATCCCCAACATCGTGGTTCATCCGATGAGATCATCGTGGAACATGTGGGAGCCAATATGGGTATCCAGATCCTGCTATTGGTTATTGGCCGGAGAGGTGTCTCGGTCATGTCTGCATGGTTCCCGAACCCGTAGGGTCTACACACTTAAGGTTCGGTGACGCTAGAGTTGTAATGGGAATTGTATGTAGTTACCGAAAGTTGTTCGGAGTCCCAGATGAGGTCCCGGACATCACTAGGAGTTCCGGAATGGTCCGGAGGTAAATATTTATATATGGGAAGTCCTATTTTGGCCACCGGAAAATGTTCAGGATTATTCGGTATTGTACCGGGAAGGTTCTAGAAGGTTCCGGAGTGGGGCCCACCTGCATGGGGGGACCCACATGAACATGGGTAGTGGGGGCAAGGCTCCACACCCCTGGTCAATGCGCACCAAGATCCCCCCTTAGAAGGAATAAGATCATATCCCGAAGGGATAAGATCAAGATCCCTAAAAAGGGGGGATAACAATCGGTGGGGAAGGGAAAGGATGGGATTTCTTTCCTCCCACCTTTGCCAACGCCCCAATGGACTTGGAGGGCAAGAAACCAGCCCCCTCCACCCATATATATAGTGGGGAGGCGCATGGGAGCTGCAGCCCTTGCCCCTGGCGCAGCCCTCCCTCCTCCTACACCTCCTCCTCCTCCGTAGTGCTTAGCGAAGCTCTGCCGGAGAACCACGAGCTCCACCGCCACCACGCCGTCGTGCTGCCGGAGCTCTCCCTCAACTTCTACTCCCCCCTTGCTGGATCAAGAAGGAGGAGACGTCCCTGGGCTATACGTGTGTTGAACGCGGAGGCGCCGTCCGTTCGGCGCTTGGATCGGATCTTCCGCGATTTGAATCGCCGCGAGTACGACTCCATCAACCGCGTTCTTTGCAACGCTCCCGCTTAGCGATCTTCAAGGGTATGAAGATGCACTCCCTCTCTCTCGTTGCTAGCATCTCCTAGATTGATCTTGGTGACACGTAGGAATTTTTTTGAATTATTACTACGTTCCCCAACAAGATAGTCACCAAAAACTCCCACAAGCTCTTCCACAAAAGTCTGTCCAAAGTCAAATATCCAAAATCGGTGCAACCAACACTTCCCACTCGGTGCCACCGATTCTCTAACTCAAACAGACCCATGCCAAACCCTAGCACATCGGTGCAACCGATTCCACTTCGGTGCCACCGAGTTTGGGTTGCCAACTTTCTGTTACCTCGATTCACAAAATCGGTACCACCGAGTTTGTTGGATCGGCGTCACCGAGTTACACAATCTGACCGTTGGTCACCTAATCGGTACCACCAAGAATTATATTTGGTCTCACCGAGATTCAAAAGTTGCTGCCTTTTGGTCACTTCTATACCATCGAGATTCACACATCGGTGTCACCGATTTGGTCACTTTAGGTCACTACTAGAAAAAAGGCTATTAGTGGCGCACCTGTTTTTGCTATTAATGGCGCACTATAGGTGCGCCACTATTAACACGCCATTAGTAACAAATAGTAATGGCGCACCTCTGGTGCGCCATTAATAATCCAAATACTAGTGGCGCACCACCTGGTGTGCCATTACTAACACTTCAGGTGCGCCATTACTAGCAAAACAACCACGGTGGTGTTAAAACTAGTAATGGCGCACCACAACCACGGTGCGCCATTACTAGTTTTAACTAGTAATGGCGCACCACAACACGGTGCGCCACTAGTAACAATTTTTTTTTTTGAAAAATAATTTTTTTTTCAAAAAAAAAATTGTTAGTAGTGGCGCACCGTGGGTGTGGTGTGCCACTACTAACAAAAAATAAATTCAAAAAAATAAATTTTGAATTTTTTTTTCAAATTTTTTTTAATTTTTTTGCTTAATCTCACAGGAAAAATAATTTAAAAACAAAAAATGAAATAGAATCATAATTTTTATTATAGTAAGAATATTACAATGTCTTTACAAGTATCCAATAAAAGAAAAATTACAATGTCTTGTGATCTGGGGCTGGATTCCCCCAAGCCGCCGCCGCTCTCTTCCTCCTCCTCTCCCCCAAGCTTGGCGCCTGCTCCTTATCCCCAAGTTAGTCCTTCTTGGCTGCTCCCATCAATCGCCACTACCGAATCAGTCACCATAGTTGCCTCGGGCTCATCACGTACCTAGTCGCCGCTGTGCAGAACGATCACACAAGACAATTTGCTGGTTTCATCGGGTTGGTTTATCAGCGCACGCACATACCTTGAGGGCAAACTACTCAGATTTAAACTCATTTATTTCACATGCAAATATAGATGCAACTAAATGCTGATTCTAGGATAATGAAACTGGCAATCACTGGGCATCATCAGAGACATACAAAAACTCAGAAACCACATTTCCCTATTATTTAGATATGAACCTACTATTTTTGAAAACAAAAGAACTATATTGGCAGGCACGCAAGTGGTAGATATATCATACTAACCTTTTCTTTTCGGCTTGCACTTCTGCCACAAACCGTAGCAGAGGACCCTGCAACAGGCAGATTCAATAAATACTGGCACTTCTAGAATGTCCTTCAGGTTCAGTTGCAAAGCTCAAACCTGAAAGCATCAAAAGATCAGATAACCTCAGTGTACATTTTTCGTCGTGGGGGAAACAAGCCAACAAATGGGCGACATAACCGAGAGTACTGCTAGCTTTTTAATTAGAATACTGTACTGCTAGCCAGCAAAGCTTCAGGATTTTAGGTTAAGGTTCAACTGGAAACACCACAAGATGAGATAAAACCCACGCCTTTCCTAGAACACCGGAAGCAAATAAATAAGCACCAAGTGCATACATGTGCCTTACTAACAATGCTACAAATTTATGACTGTCTACCCCCATGAAATCTGTGGTTGTTTCTCCGTCTACGCACTTTGTTACAACAACATTTTCTTCCAAGATGACCACACTGCTAAATTAGAATAAGTAAACTTTCCATATATAAGCGACTGCATATAACTCGTTGTCCGATGAATGAGAACAGTAGCAAACTCAATGGCACATTCTTTGTTCTTCCTAATTAAACCTTCTTAATGACAAAATTCCAGACCATCTAAGCTGCGCTTTGTCTGAGCATTTGCTCCTAATACCAGAGCATGGCCAGGGTTATTAGACTGTGAGCTACTAAAGACATGCGGATCCGTTCAATAGTCTAACTGAGCATGAAAATCTTAACTGAGCACAAATTCACAGATAGAAGTTACATTAACATAATGGCATTCATGTGCACTGAACAAATTGTAAAAAGTTGTAGCAATACCAGTATGGCAAAAAAAACCCTTCCTGATCAATTACATTCATAGATAGAACTAACTCAGTATAATTTCAAAAGCAACTCTTAACATTCTTGTCGACAACCAAAATCAGAGAACTACAACAACACAGTTCATGTAATTAACAAATTTTCAAGCAGCTAGTTCAGATGGAACAAGTTCATATTGTTGCATCATTATAGGAAACTTCCTGCTTGCTGGAACTCTTATGTTAGTTGCTTCCTGATGAATACCAAAATGAACATTCACATTTCCATCATCTTCAGCAACAATAGCCTGTATATGCAATAGTTTAAGAGTTCAAATGGTAAGTACATCTGCATTCATTTTGACACTTTTGGCAATGAATAATTGATTTAACCCCTACCAAACAAAAAAGAATTATGAATGATTCTTCTGTGAACTCCTACTTCTGGATTGAAGAGACTACAAGTTCCACAACAAACAGACCGAACGATATGCATGTATACCGGCAAACAAACAAACAAACAAACAAACAAACAAAGAGAGGTTCTACTGAATTAACATGAGAAACCAGATACAGCCAATTAACATGACACATATGTTAGTTGGATTTAATGAGAACACTTGTTCTACTGAATTAGTGAATTTGGATCCATGCTTGCTTGGTTCATCGTCTGGTTGTTCTTAATGACAACACTAGTGGTGCATTTGTTAGTACTTACTAGATCATGGCCGTTATCACATCATCACATCATGTCAACTTCCTCCTTAATATTCTATATTTTATTTTATTTAGAACAAGCAACGCTAGCACTTTGATAAACTGTACTGAAGTTATTTCCCTAGCAGTCACAATTCTTTCAGCTTATATCATTTGCACTTTAAGAACAAATCTATGTGTGAGCGTTATCAAATCTATGTAGTATTTCTCAAGTACTTAGAAAATGCAGAGTTATCAATCGGGCCGTAATGGACAGATCCAAACTGAACCAAGTGTGTAACAGAACATGCATGTGTTCCTGAAGATGCAATTGGGGGAGGGAGGGGAACCAAGACCTGGTTGCTTCTTGTTGTTGCATGAGGAGGAGATTAGCAGGGCCACCTCTGAGCACCTTCACGCCGGAGCACCTTGCCGCCGGAGGAGCCGGCCCTGGTCAACAGAGAAATAGGTCGGTCAGAGAGAGAGAGAGAGAGAGAGAGAGAGAGAGAGAGAGAGAGAGAGAGAGAGAGAGGCGGGGGGGGGGGGGGTTACCTGCCGGCGGAGAGAAGGTGGCGCAGCAGAGATGGCCAGGCGACCTCAACCCTAGCGGACAGGGAGGGGCGGCGGCGCCGATGGGAGGGCCAGCTGGGGGCTCCTCATGCTCGGGAAGGGGGCGGGGAGGATCTGTGCTCCCAGAGGACGGGGAGGGGCGGCGGCGCCGGGGGGTGACGGCGAGGCAGCCGGTGGGTGGAGGATGGGCGGCGGCGTGAGGAGAGGGGCGGCGCGAGGTGAGGGGTGGCGCGCGGGGAGAAAAGGGGGGCGGCGCGAGGGGAGGAGGGGGGCAAACAGGGGGCGGCGCCGGAGGTGAGGGGTGGCACGGGGTGGGGGGAGAAACAGGGCGGCGGCGCGCGGGGAGAAACAGGGGCGGCGCTCGGGAGCAGTGGGGGCTGAAGGCGCTCCGCGGTGGATATTTTAGTGGGGCGGCGCTCGGGAGCAGTGGGGGCTCGGACGGGAGTGGTGGGGATAGCAATGGCGCACTACGTAGGGTGCGCCACACCTACCAGGGTTAGTAATGGCGCACCGGGGTGTGGTGCGCCATTACTAGTTAAACTAGTAATGGCGCACCACACCCCGGTGCGCCATTACTAGTTTTGAAAAAAAAATGAAAAAAAAATTGTTAGTAGTGGCGCACCGGGTGGTGGTGCGCCATTACTAGTTTTAACTAGTAATGGCGCACCACGCCCCGGTGCGCCACTGGTAAGTCTGGGGAGGGGGGTGTGCCCAGGAGAAACTTAGCAGTGGCGCACCACACACCAGGTGCGCCATTAGTAATATGGACATTAATGGCGCACCCATATCTGGTGCGCCACTGCTATATAGCAGTGGCGCACCACATACATGGTGCGCCATTAATGTCCATATTAGCTATAGCCGTTTTTCTAGTAGTGGGTGTAACGGTTGGATTTTTTGGGATGCCTATATATACCTTCACCACCACCCACTCGAAAGAGAAGTACTCAAAACTATTCCATACTTGCCCCATCCAATTTTCTGAGAGAGAGCCACCTACCCTTGTGTTGAGATCAAGCCATTCCACTCTATCCATATGAATCTTGATCTCTAGCCTCCCCAAGTTGCTTTCCACCATATCAATCTCTTCCACCATAGCCAAATCTATGAGAGAGTGATTGTGTGTTGAGGAGTCTATCATATTGAAGCATAAGAGCAAGGAGTTCATCGACATTGCCGAGCCTATTACCTTTTGGAGGGTGGTGCCTCCTAGATTGGTTAGGTGTCGCTTGGGAGCCTCCTACTTCGTGTTGTGGAGTTGAACCAAGAAGTTTGCAACGCTTCCGCTTAGCGATCTTCAAGGTATGAAGATGCACTCCCTCTCTCTCGTTGCTAGCATCTCCTAGATTGATCTTGGTGACACGTAGGAATTTTTTGAATTATTACTACGTTCCCCAACAGTGGCATCATGAGCTAGGTCTATGCGTAGATTCTATGCACGAGTAGAACACAAGTAGTTGTGGGCGATGATTTGGTCAATTTGCTTGCCGTTACTAGTCCTATCTTGATTCGACGGCATTGTGGGATGAAGCGGCCCGGACCGACTTTACACGTACGCTTACGTGAGACTGGTTCCACCGCCTGACATGCACTTGTTGCATAAGGTGGCTAGCGGGTGTCTGTCTCTCCCACTTTAGTCGGATCGGATTCGATGAAGAGGGTCCTTATGAAGGGTAAATAGCAATTGGCATATCACCGTTGTGGCTTTTGCGTAGGTAAGAAACGTTCTTGCTAGAAACCCATAGCAGCCACGTAAAACTTGCAACAACAATTAGAGGACGTCTAACTTGTTTTTGCAGGGTATGCTATGTGATGTGATATGGCCAAAAGGATGTGATGAAATATATGTGATGTATGAGATTGATCATGTTCTTGTAATAGGAATCACGACTTGCATGTCGATGAGTATGACAACCGGCAGGAGCCATAGGAGTTGTCTGAATTTATTGTATGACCTGCGTGTCAATCAAAAACGCCATGTAATTACTTTACTTTATTGCTAACCGTTAGCCATAGTAGTAGAAGTAATAGTTGGCGAGACAACTTCATGAAGACACGATGATGGAGATCATGATGATGGAGATCATGGTGTCGTGCCGGTGACGATGGTAATCATCCCGCGCCCCGAAGATGGAGATCAAAGGCGCAAGATGATATTGGCCATATCATGTCACTTTATGATTTGCATGTGATATTTATCATGTTTTTACATCTTATTTGCTTAGAACGATGGTAGCATAAATAAGATGATCCCTCACTAAAAATTTCAAGAAATGTGTTCCCCCTACGTGTGCACCGTTGCGAAGGATCGGTGTTTCGAAGCACCACGTGATGATTGGGTGTGATAGATTCTAACGTTCGCATACAACGGGTGTAAGCCAGATTTACACACGCGAAACACTTAGGTTGACTTGACGAGCCTAGCATGTACAGACATGGCCTCGGAACACGAGAGACCGAAAGGTCGAACAGGAGTCGTATAGTAGATGCGATCAACATGGAGATGTTCACCATTGATGACTAGTCCGTCTCACATGATGATCGGACACGGCCTAGTCGATATGGATCATGTATCACTTAGATGACTAGAGGGATGTCTATCTGAGTGGGAGTTCATTAAATAATTTGATTAGATGAACTTAGTCTAAAATTGTCTTTACAATCTATCTTGTAGATCCAATGGCCCACGCTAATGTTGCCCTCAACTTCAACGCGTTCCTAGAGAAAACCAAGCTGAAAGACGATGGAAGCAACTATACGGACTGGGTCCGTAACTTGAGGATCATCCTCATAGCTTCCAAGAAAGCATATGTCCTTGATGCACCGCTAGGTGACGCACCCATTTTCCCAGCAACTCAAGATGTTATGAACGCCTGGCAGTCACGTAGTGATGATTACTCCCCGGTTCAGTGCGGCATGCTTTACAGCTTAGAACCGGGGCTCCAAAAGCGTTTTGAGCAACACGGAGCATATGAGATGTTCCAAGAGCTGAGAATGGTTTTCCAAGCTCATGCCCGGGTCGAGAGATATGAAGTCTCTGACAAGTCCTTCAGTTGTAAGATGGAGGAAAATAGTTCTGTCAGCGAGCACATACTCAAAATGTCTGGGTTGCACAACCGCTTGTCTCAGCTGGGAGTTAATCTTCCGGATGACTCGGTTATTGACAGAATCCTCCAGTCGCTTCCACCTAGCTACAAGAGCTTTGTGATGAACTTCAATATGCAAGGGATGGAGAAGTCCATTCCTGAGTTATATTCGATGCTGAAATCAGCGGAGGTGGAGATCAAAAAGGAACATCAAGTGTTGATGGTGAATAAGACCACCAGTTTCAAGAAAGGCAAGGGTAAGAAGAACTTCAAGAAGGACGGCAAAGCAGTTGCCGCGCCCGGTAAATCAGTTGCCGGGAAGAAGCCCAAGAATGGACCCAAGCCTGAGACTAAGTGCTTTTATTGCAAGGGAACCGGTCACTGGAAGCGGAACTGCCCCAAGTACTTAGCGGATAAGAAGGCCGGCAACGTCAAAGGTATATATGATATACATGTTATTGATGTGTACCTTACCAGCGCTCGTAGTAGCTCCTGGGTATTTGATACCGGTGCGGTTGCTCACATTTGTAACTCAAAACAAGAGCTGCGGAATATGCGGAGACTCGCGAAGGACGAGGTGACGATGCGCCTCGGGAATGGTTCCAAGGTCGATGTGATCGCTGTCGGCACGCTACCTCTACATCTACCTTCGGGATTAGTTTTAAACCTCAATAATTGTTATTTAGTACCAGCTTTGAGCATGAACATTGTATCTGGATATCGTTTGATGCGAGATGGCTACTCATTTAAATCCGAGAATAATGGTTGTTCTATTTATATGAGAGATATGTTTTATGGTCATGCCCCGCTGGTCAATGGTTTATTTTTATTGAATCTCGAACATCATGTTACACATATTCATAGTGTGAATACCAAACGATGTAAGGTTGATAATGATAGTCCCACATACTTGTGGCACTGCCGCCTTGGTCATATTGGTGTCAAACGCATGAAGAAACTCCATGCAGATGGACTTTTGGAGTCTCTTGATTATGAATCATTTGACACGTGCGAAAAATGCCTCATGGGCAAGATGACTAAGATTCCGTTCTCCGGAACAATGGAGCGAGCAACCAACTTGTTGGAAATAATACATACCGATGTATGCGGTCCACTGAGCGTTGAGGCTCGCGGTGGCTATCGTTATGTTCTCACCCTCACTGATGACTTAAGCAGATATGGGTATGTCTACTTAATGAAACACAAGTCTGAGACCTTTGAAAAGTTCAAGGAATTTCAGAGTGAGGTAGAGAATCAACGTGACAAGAAAATAAAGTTCTTACGATCTGATCGTGGAGGAGAATATTTGAGTCACGAGTTTGGCACACACTTAAGGAAATGTGGAATTGTTTCACAACTCACGCCGCCTGGCCCACCTCAGTGTAATGGTGTGTCCGAACGTCGTAATCGCACTGTATTGGATATGGTGCGATCTATGATGTCTCTTACTGATTTACCGCTATCATTTTGGGGATATGCATTAGAGACTGCCGCATTCACTTTAAATAGGGCACCGTCTTAATCCGTTGAGACGACACCGTATGAATTATGGTTTGGGAAGAAACCTAAGCTGTCGTTTCTGAAAGTTTGGGGATGCGATGCTTATGTCAAGAAACTTCAACCTGAAAAGCTCGAACCCAAATCGGAAAAGTGCGTCTTCATAGGATACCCTAAGGAAACTATTGGGTATACCTTCTACCTCTGATCCGAAGGCAAGATCTTTGTTGCCAAGAATGGATCCTTTCTAGAGAAAGAGTTTCTCTCGAAAGAAGTAAGTGGGAGGAAAGTAGAACTTGATGAGGTAATTGTACCCCCTCTCGAACCGGAGAGTAGCGCAGCGCAGGAAAATGTTTCTATGGTGCCTGCACCGACTAGAGAGGAAGTTAATGATGATGATCATGAAACTTCGGATGAAGTTACTACTGAACTTCATAGGTCCATGAGGACACGTTCCGCACTAGAGTGGTACGGCAACCCTGTCCTGGAAATCATGTTGTTAGACAACGGTGAACCTTCGAACTATGAAGAAGCCATGGCGGGCCCGGATTCCAACAAATGGCTTGAAGCCATGAAATCCGAGATAGGATCCATGTATGAGAACAAAGTATGGACTTTGGTGGACTTGCCCGATCATCGGCAAGCCATAGAAAATAAATGGATCTTTAAGAAGAAGACTGACGCGGATGGTAATGTGACCGTCTATAAGGCTCGGCTTGTCGCTAAGGGTTATTGACAAGTTCAAGGAGTTGACTACGATGAGACTTTCTTACCCGTAGCGATGTTGAAGTCCGCCCGAATCATGTTAGCAGTTGCCGCATTTTATGATTATGAGATCTGGCAAATGGATGTCAAAACGACATTCCTTAACGGTTTCCTTAAGCAAGAATTGTATATGATGCAGCCGGAAGGTTTTGTCGATCCTAAGAATGCTGACAAGGTATGCAAGCTCCAGCGCTCCATCTATGGGCTGGTGCAAGCATCTCGGAATTGGAACATTCGCTTTGATGAGGTGATCAAAGCGTTTGGGTTTATACAGACTTATGGAGAAGCCTGTATTTACAAGAAAGTGAGTGGGAGCTCTGTAGCATTTCTCATTTTATATGTGGATGACATATTGTTGATGGGAAATGATATAGAACTTTTGGAAAGCATAAAGGCCTACTTGAATAAGTGTTTTTCAATGAAGGACCTTGGAGAAGCTGCTTACATATTAGGCATCAAGATCTATAGAGATAGATCGAGACGCCTCATTGGTCTTTCACAAAGCACATACCTTGACAAGATATTGAAGAAGTTCAATATGGATCAGTCCAAGAAGGGGTTCTTGCCTGTATTGCAAGGTGTGAGATTGAGCACAGCTCAATGCCCGACCTCGGCAGAAGATAGAGAAAAGATGAGTGTAATCCCCTATGCCTCAGCCATAGGCTCTATTATGTATGCCATGCTGTGTACCAGACCTGATGTGAACCTTGCCATAAGTTTGGTAGGGAGGTACCAAAGTGATCCCGGAATGGAACACTGGACAGTGGTCAAGAATATCCTTAAGTACCTGAAAAGCACTAAGGATATGTTTCTTGTTTATGGAGGTGCCGAAGAGCTTGTCGTAAAGGGTTACGTCGATGCTAGCTTCGACACAGATCCGGATGACTCCAAGTCACAAACCGGATACGTGTATATTTTGAATGGTGGGGCAGACAGCTGGTGCAGTTGCAAGCAAAGCGTCGTGGCGGCATCTACATGTGAAGCGGAGTACATAGCTGCTTCGGAAGCAGCGCAGGAAGGAGTCCGGATGAAGGAGTTCATCATCGACCTAGGAGTGATTCCCAATGCGTCGGGCCCGATGACTCTCTTCTGTGACAACACTGGAGCTATTGCCATTGCCAAGGAGCCCAGGTTTCACAAGAAGACCAAGCACATCAAGCGCCGTTTCAACTCCATTCGTGGTTACATTCAGGATGGAGATATAGATATTTGTAAAGTACATACGGATCTGAATGTCGCAGATCCGTTGACTAAACCTCTTCCACGAGCGAAACATGATCAGCACCAGAACTCTATGGGTGTTCGATTCATCACAATGTAACTAGATTATTGACTCTAGTGCAAGTGGGAGACTGTTGGAAATATGCCCTAGAGGCAATAATAAAATGGTTATTATTATATTTCCTTGTTCATGATAATTGTCTATTGTTCATGCTATAATTGTATTAACCGGAAACCGTAATACATGTGTGAATACATAGACCACACCATGTCCCTAGTGAGCCTCTAGTTGAGTAGCTCGTTGATCAATAGATGGTCATGGTTTCCTGACCATGGACATTGGATGTCGTTGATAACGGGATCACATCATTAGGAGAATGATGTGATGGACAAGACCCAATCCTAAGCATAGCACAAGATCGTGTAGTTCGTCTGCTAGAGCTTTTCTAATGTCAAGTATCATTTCCTTAGACCATGAGATTGTGCAACTCCCAGATACCGTAGGAATGCTTTGGGTGTATCAAACGTCACAACGTAACTGAGTGACTATAAAGGTGCACTACAGGTATCTCCGAAAGTGTCTATTAGGTTGGCACGAATCGAGACTGGGATTTGTCACTCCGTGTGACGGAGAGGTATCTCTGGGCCCACTCGGTAATACATCATCATAATGAGCTCAATGTGACTAAGGAGTTAGTCACGGGATCATGTGTTACGGAACGAGTAAAGAGACTTGCCGGTAACGAGATTGAACAAGGTATAGGGATACCGACAATCGAATCTCGGGCAAGTAACATACCGATGGACAAAGGGAATTGTATACGGGATTAATTGAATCCCCGACATCATGGTTCATCCGATGAGATCATCGTGGAACATGTGGGAGCCAATATGGGTATCCAGATCCTGCTATTGGTTATTGGCCGGAGAGGTGTCTCGGTCATGTCTGCATGGTTCCCGAACCCGTAGGGTCTACACACTTAAGGTTCGGTGACGCTAGAGTTGTAATGGGAATTGTATGTGGTTATCGAAAGTTGTTCGGAGTCCCGGATGAGGTCCCGGACGTCACGAGGAGTTCCGGAATGGTCCGGAGGTAAATATTTATATATGGGAAGTCCTATTTTGGCCACCGGAAAATGTTCGGGATTATTCGGTATTGTACCGGGAAGGTTCTAGAAGGTTCCGGAGTGGGGCCCACCTGCATGGGGGGACCCACATGAACGTGGGTAGTGGGGGCAAGGCCCCACACCCCTGGTCAAGGCACACCAAGAGCCCCCCTTAGAAGGAATAAGATCATATCCCGAAGGGATAAGATCAAGATCCCTAAAAAGGGGGGATAACAATCCGTGGGGAAGGGAAAGGATGGGATTTCTTTCCTCCCACCTTTGTCAACGCCCCAATGGACTTGGAGGGCAAGAAACCAGCCCCCTCCACCCCTATATATAGTGGGGAGGCGCATGGGAGCTGTAGCCCTTGCCCCTGGCGCAGCCCTCCCCCCTCCTACACCTCCTCCTCCTCCGTAGTGCTTAGCGAAGCTCTGCCGGAGAACCACGAGCTCCACCGCCACCACGCCGTCGTGCTGCCGGAGCTCTCCCTCAACTTCTCCTCCCCCCTTCCTGGATCAATAAGGAGGAGACGTCCTCGGGCTGTACGTGTGTTGAACGCGGAGGCACCGTCCGTTCGGCGCTTGGATCGGATCTTCCGCGATTTGAATCGCCGCGAGTACGACTCCATCAACCGCGTTCTTTGCAACGCTTCCGCTTAGCGATCTTCAAGGCTATGAAGATGCACTCCCTCTCTATCGTTTCTAGCATCTCCTAGATTGATCTTGGTGACACGTAGGAAATTTTTTGAATTATTACTACGTTCCCCAACAAGATAGTCACCAAAAACTCCCACAAGCTCTTCCACAAAAGTCTGTCCAAAGTCAAATATCCAAAATCGGTGCAACCAACACTTCCTACTCGGTGCCAATGATTCTCTAACTCAAACAGACCCATGCCAAACCCTAGCACATCGGTGCAACCGATTCCACTTAGGTGCCACCGAGTTTGGGTTGCCAACTTTCTGTTACCTCGATTCACAAAATCGGTACCACCGAGTTTGTTGGATCGGCGTCACTGAGTTACGCAATCTGACCGTTGGTCACCTAATCGGTACCACCAAGAATTATATTCGGTCTCACCGAGATTCAAAAGTTGCTGCCTTTTGGTCACTTCTGTACCATCGAGATTCACACATCGGTGTCACCGAGTTTGTCACTTTAGGTGTAACGGTTGGATTTTTTGGGATGCCTATATATACCCCTTCACCACCACCCACTCGAAAGAGAAGTACTCAGAACTATTCCATACTTGCCCCATCCAATTTTCTGAGAGAGAGCCACCTACCCTTGTGTTGAGATCAAGCCATTCCACTCTATCCATATGAATCTTGATCTCTAGCCTCCCCAAGTTGCTTTCCACCATATCAATCTCTTCCACCATAGCCAAATCTATGAGAGAGTGATTGTGTGTTGAGGAGTCTATCATCTTGAAGCACAAGAGCAAGGAGTTCATCGACATTGCCGAGCCTATTACCTTTTGGAGGGTGGTGCCTCCTAGATTGGTTAGGTGTCGCTTGGGAGCCTCCTACTTCGTGTTGTGGAGTTGAACCAAGAAGTTTGTACGGGCAAGGAGATCGCCTACTTCATGAAGATCTACCCATAGTGAGGCTAGTCCTTCATGGACGGAAGCCGTTATGGAATAGTCAAGGTTGCTACTTTGTGGACCCTTATGGGTGGAGCCCTCCGTGGACTCTCGCGACCGTTACCCTCCGTGGGTTGAAGACTCCATAAACGTGGACGTACGATAGCACCACCTATCGGAACCACGGGAAAAATCTTCGTGTCTACAAATTGCGTTTGATCTTCTTTCCTACCCTCTACTATATACATGCTTGTTGTTACTTTCCGCTGCTATACTCTTAGACATTCATGTGTAGGGTGTGCTTGACTTGCTATCATTGCTAAAATCTGCCAACACTTAAAATTGGTAAAAGGTAGGATTTTTATTTGGTCAAGTAGTCTAATCACCCCCCGTCTAGACATACTTTCGGTCCTACAAGTGGTATCAGAGCTTTGGTCTCCATTGCAATGGTCTCACAACCTAGGAGAGTATGGCGTCTAGTGAGGTAAATTATCACCGTAGAGGTCCGTACTTTGATGGCACTAATTTTGCTAGTTGGAAGCACAAAATGAAAATGCACATTCTTGGTCATAACCCCGCCGTATGGGCTGTTGTTCGTGTTGGTTTGCAAGGTGAATTCTTTGGTGATGGAAAGGAACCGGATCGTGAAGCGACCGCGGATGAATTGAAGATGTTGCAATACAAAGCTCAAGCATGTGACATTCTCTTCAACTGCCTCTGCCCCGAAGAATTCAACAAAATCAGCCATCTTGAGAATGCAAAAGAGATTTGGGATACTTTGGTTGATATGCACGAAGGTACCGAATCCATGAGAGAATCCAAGTTGGACGTTCTTCAAAGTCAACTTGACAAGTTCAAGATGAAGGACGGTGAAGGAGTCGCGGAGATGTACTCTAGGCTAGCTCTCATCACCAATGAGATTGCCGGCTTAGGAAGCGAAGAAATGACCGACAAATTCATCATCAAGAAGATACTTAGAGCTTTGGATGAGAGATACGACACCGTGTGTACATTGATCCAAATGATGCCCAACTACAAAGGTCTCAAGCCTACGGAAGTCATTGGAAGGATTGTTGCTCATGAGATGACACTCAAAGACAAAGAAGAGCTTCACAACAAGTCTAGCGGTGCTTACAAAGCCACAAGTGATGCTCCCGCAACTTCAAGCGACAACCTCGTCACCAATGAAGAGATAAGCCTCATGGTCAAGAAATTCAACAAGTTCTACAAGAATAGAGGCAAAGAACGAAGCTCCAACTCAAGATATGAAGAGAAGCGTTTGTCGAGTCGTGACCGAAACTGCTACAATTGTGGGAAGCCCAGACACTACTCCAATGAGTTCACAGCTCCCTACAAACGAAGAGAAGAGTCACCTAGAAGACAAAGCTCAAGAAATGAATCACCTCAAAGAGAGAGAAGGAGTAGAGATGATCGTTATGAACGAAGTCCTTCAAGGAGAAGTAGGGACTCGGAGAAGAAGGACAAGTACACCAAGAGCTACACAAGAAGAAGACATCAAGCTCATGTTGGTGAATGGGTTTCCGGCTCCGACTCCGACAACAACTCCGAGAGAAGCTATCACTCCAACTCCGACTATAGTCAAGATGAAGGTGTTGCCGGACTTGCACTAGTGACTACCAACTCCTATGATCTATTTGATTCACCAAATGAAGGAAGTAGAAGTTGCTTCATGGCTAAAGGCCCCAAGGTGTCACACCCCGAGTATCTTGATTTCAATAGTGATGAAGATGATTTACTTTGTGATGATGACTTGCACTTTGATGAAACTAGTGATGTTAGTCAAAATGAACTTGATAATTCTCATGCTAGTCAAGATAAGTCATTTGATGATGATAAGATGAAAATAGAACAACTAACTAAAGAATTAAACACTCTTAAGTTAGCTCATGAATCTACTCTTGAAGATCATAGAGAGCTTGTAAGGACTCATGAGAAGCTACGCTTCGAGAAGCTCACCTTGGAGCAAGAGTGTGAGTTTCTTAAAGCTATCAATGACGATCTCCGAAAGAAGACTTCATCTTATCTAGCCAAACGATTACTCTTGTCTACATTCATGCCACAAGTTAAATCTAGACAAACTAGTAACAAAGGCAAGAAAGGTTCTTCATCTAGTAGCAACAATAAAAATGCTAAACCTAATGATGTTGCTTCTAGTAGTTCTATTGATTCCACTAATGATGATTCTCTTAGCCAAGTTACACTTGAGCAAGAAAATGCTTTATTGAAAGGAATTATAGAGAAAGGTATCTACAAGAGTCTTGCCGGGTGTAAGCAATTTGAGGAAATTGTACGCAAGCACGGAGGATACCGGAAGAACCATGGCATTGGCTACTTCAACGCTAATGGAGTTGAATGGGAAGAAGGTCAATACCCCAAGCCCAAGTTTGTTCCTCAAAAGGAGAAGTATGAAAATACTCCTCCCAAGGGAACAAACACTCAAGATGACCTTCCACCACAAGACCACAAGCTTAAGGGCAGGAACAAGCTTCAAGAGGACATTGACTCACATGAAGATGAATCCCAAGCTTTGGTGGAGTGGGTTCCCAAGGCTACTTCAAGCTCAACTTCTACAAGGGCCACTTCAACACCAAGGATCCCCATCAAGTTGATGTGGGTCCCCAAGAAGAAGAACTAGAGAGTTCTTGATGGGTGACTCCGCCAATGAAATTCACTCACATTCATTATTGGCAAGAACTAGTTGCAATCAACATCAGCTCTATGCAATAGTTCAAGGAGTCACACATTCCCTCAAAGGTAAGCAAGGGACAAGGTAATCAACAAATCCATGGACATCATCACACATGCTTTGCACTCCATGTCCATAGATATCCTTGTATTTGTCTCTTATGTGTTGGGACTAACCCATGTAGGTGAGAAGAGTAAGGAAACAACAAGGATGCTCCCAACTCTTGGTGATCTTCATCAACCTTGAGCATCCACCACTACCCTCACCAACATGAAGTCTTCATCGACAAAACCCAAGGTTAGTTTATCCCTCCTATGGGGGGATGTCACATCAAGGGGGAGCTTTACTCTAAGACTTGAGTTAAAGCATCTCATAGTATGTGACAACATTAAATGCTTTATATAAAAGTGGTAACCCCACTTGTGCTTAAACGATGAGTATGACCTATGATCAAGTATTCTTACTTGGCTCCTAAGTCAATATACTCATATATAGATGACTTCGTCATCGCCAAAATGCTTGATAGATGCTAGTATGTTTGTGCATGTTTGCCATTTCATTTGACATCTTATTGTGTGAGCATGTTGGTCTGCATTTATTTATCCATTCGAGGACATCCAATTGTTGCTATTTGGTTTTTGATTTCTCTTTTGCCAATTGGATGGACAAGAATGCCTAGGACCACTCTCTAGATATCTATGCTTTCTTACCTCATATTCTATTCTTGCCGCATCACAAAATTTGAACAAGGACTTTTCGATCTCTCTCTGTGAGGAGCACTCGGAGTTCCGTATCGACAAAGGACTGACCATTAAAACCTCCCAAGTGCAGCTCGGTGGAACCAACCCAAAATCTCGGTCTCACCAAATGCCTAGGGTTGATCTGGTTTTCTATCTCGGTACTACCGATTCCATCTTCTCGGTTACACCGAGTTTCCCTGTCAGCCGACAGTTGAGGAACTTGGTGACACCGAAAAGTTAGAATCGGTGTCACCAACAGCCATGGGTTTATATAGAGGCAGACCCGACTTTTGAAACCCATTCTTCAACCGTCACCCCCTCCGAAACCCTCGCTGCCGAACCAAGGCCCCTGGTCATCGCCTTCCTCTTCCCGAGCGCCTCCGCCATCGATGGAATCCTCTCCCATGTCGCCGCCGTAGCGAAATCGTCACCAAGATAGGGTACGATTTCACCCCCTCATGCGCTCCAACCTCCGATTCTTGCGCATTAGGGATTCTCCATCGATGAGCCATAGTTTGAGATTGAATCATCCACAAGAAACTCTAGTAGAATAGCGAACGAACGATTTTTTAGGTCTTGCCGTCCGCCACATGAATCTCGGTGGAACCGACGCAAAAGAATCGGTAGCACCGATTCATTTTTTCTGGCAAACTGAGAACACCTCGGTGGAACCGAGTGCCAATTTTCGGTGTGACCGAAAATGGTGCCAAGTTCCTGGAAAGTAGGTTGTCTGTCTCGGTGGGTCCGAAAAATTTGCCTCGGTTGTACCGATACTCATCTGGCAGAATGCAAAATTTAAGAAATCTTAGTTCAATCTTTTGAAAATGTCTGCATTTTGTGATGACTCATCTTTTCCACTCTTCTACACTCTATTCATAGGGTCAGAGATGTCTGCTTCAGATGACAGTGAGAACAACTTCAGAGAGGAGAACGTTGTCATGAGTTTAGGCACTAGTCCTGAAGAGAGTTTTGATGATGTGCCTAGTTCTCCAGATTTACCCAAGGCTGCTACACGGACTAGGAGGAAGCTCAATTCTGTTGAGGAGGATGAGGACTTCATCCCTGAGGAGCTGCCCAACAAAGTTGATGTTGCCACATCTTCCAAGAAGAAGAAAGCTATCAGGAAGGAGTATGCCAGCTCTGGGTCAGCTAGAGCACCTGAGAGCTCAAGGGCAACTATGACTCTTCACCTTGAGTCACCCCAAGGAAGTCTATGCCTAAGAAGGCAGGGGAGAAGAAGAAGAGCAGAAAGAGGATCATACATGTTGTGGGCAGGCCAACCTCTATGTTTGAGGATCCAGAAGAAGCTGCTGCTGAAGAAGAGGAGGTAGAGCCAGCTGCAAAGGCCCCTCCTAAGAAGAAGAAGAAGCTTATGGCAGATGCTATGCCTAAGGCTACCACATCCAAGAGCACCAAGTCTGCTCCCAAGAAGGCTGCTGCTCCTGAAAAGCCTAAGAGGACATCTAGAGAGATTCCAACTTCTGAGAAGAACAAGACCTCCACCTTTAGGGAAGCTCAGGATGATGATGATATCACTGCTTTGATGAAGCTAAGACCACACCTTCCAGAGCATAATGCCAGCCACTTGCTTGCTGAGGATATGAAGAAGAGGAAGGATTCTAGTTTGAGGAAATGGAGAGCAATTGATCCATATGCTCAAAGGAGGAAAACAGCTGTCGACTACAGGTTCTATACCAAGGAGCAACAAGATTTCTATGAGACTATCTCGCTTGATAAGAGCCCAGCTGTGAGTGACATGAGATACGTTGACTAGAAGTACATCAAGGCAAATGGAGATTACTTCCTAAATGTTCAAGACAACTTTCATTGCATTGGTTTAGATGAATTTGTTGGCAATGAATTCACTGCATGGAACGATGAGATGATCATGCAATTCTACTCCACTGCTCACTTCTATGGAGATGGTAGGATTGTGTTGATGACTGAAGGAGCAAGGTATGAATCTACTGTTGAGGAATGGGCTGCCATCTTAGGAGTCCCAAAGGTGGAAGATGGAGACTTGGATGTCTATTCTGAATCCAAGGAGAGCCATGATTCTATGAAGAACATGTACAATGAGATCCCTACTTCCAACTTGAAATCTCACAAGTTAGGATCCATTTACTTCCTCCAGGCTGGCCTCCGCACCATGAACACCATCTTGAGGCACACCCTGATGCCTAAGTTTGGAGATGACAAGATGGTTAGAGGCTATTCCATCAACATGCTGATCCATCTTGATAGACACACCAGGATAAGAGTGATGGACTTGATAGTAGAGACTGTGAAGAGGGTTGCTGCTGATCAGAAGCGCTCATGCTGCTATGCACCCTACATTCAGATGCTCATCAACTACAAGCTGGAGAAGCACATTTTTGCTCTTGACAGGTCACACTTGCCCCTACAGCCAGATCTTGAGGACAATGTCGTGGTGATAAACCCAGATCATCCCACCTCAGCGGTAGCTCAGGCAGAGGCAGAGGCAGCTAGAGCCACTAGTGCTCAAGTCCCTAGATACAGGAACGAGCAAATGGATCTTTTGATCAACACCGTTCAGGGCATGCATAAGGACATCAAGGACATATTGGAGAATCAGCATAGTCTTGTGAGGATTATGGAGAACATGATTAAGACCCTCAATGACAAGGTGGATGGGCTGACAAAGACCGTGAATGAGCTCAAGAAGGAAGTTGATAGCGTGCCCAGTCCCGACACTATAGATAATGAGGATGAATCTCCTCTCAGGCCAGGCACTCAGTTCACTTGCCAGGCCAGATCAGCCACAGTGCCAGCTCCAGAGTTGAGGCCTTCTTCATCAGCACCTTCTACAGCCTCTTCAGCTCCATCAGCTCCTCTAGTTCCTCCCGTTGCTACACCAACTCGATCCATGACGTCTGCCGACATCTTCTCCAACGCAGTTCTCTCGACTCCTTCATCAACCACTGGAGGAGATCAGCCCCAGAAGGACGATTAGCTATATCTCTTTGAACTTTTTGGTAACTTGTTGCCAAAGGGGGAGAAGTTGTATATAGATCTTTAGGCTTCGAGTGAGAGAGCGTTTGATTTTTATCGTTTTTTCAAAAGCATTTAAACTTTGTGGTGTTTGATCATACACTTAATATGTGTTGCTACTATTTCCTATCATTTTGATGCTTATGAGATGGTCATTCACCGTTACTTGATTGTGTTGTGCTATGATGCTCATTCTAACTATTCTCGCACACCACCAAGTTGTATGTGACATGAAAGAGTGCCCCATGTACCTAATCGATTGTGCATTTGCATTCAAACGCAAATTCAAAATAATGCACAAATTTAGGGGGAGCTCTTGCTTATCACATACTTCTCAAAGCGACGATTATATTCATTGATTATATCATATGTCGAAGCTTTGATCTATATGTTGTCATCAATTACCAAAAAGGGGGAGATTGAAAGCACATTTGCTCCCTTGGTGGTTTTGGTAATTAATAACAACATATAAGTCATTGAATTAATGTTTCCACTAAGCATATTTTAGGAAAAGTTCAATGATAGGGATGGCAAAAGGATTGTGGAATTACCCCAAGATGTAAGGAAGTGGATTGGCAAAGCTTCAAGCAAAAGGACTCTACATTTTACTTTGTGAGAAATCACTTTGAGTCCATAGGAAAGCCAATACTATTAAAAGGGGGTAAGGTACTGTTGGTGAACAAGATGCTCCGCGTGCACAAGAGATAGTCACCAAAAACTCCCACAAGCTCTTCCACAAAAGTCTGTCCAAAGTCTAATATCCAAAATCGGTGCAACCAACACTTCCCACTCGGTGCCACCGATTCTCAAACTCAAACAGACCCATGCCAAACCCTAGCACATCGGTGCAACCGATTCCACTTCGGTGCCACCGAGTTTGGGTTGCCAACTTTCTGTTACCTCGATTCACAAAATCGGTACCACCGAGTTTGTTGGATCGGTGTCACCGAGTTGCGCAATCTGACCGTTGGTCACCTAATCGGTACCACCGAGAATTATATATCGGTCTCACCGAGATTCAAAAGTTGCTGCCTTTTGGTCACTTCGGTACCACCGAGATTCACACATCGGTGTCACCGATTTGGTCACTTTAGGTGTAACGGTTCGATTTTTGGGGATGCCTATATATACCCCTTCACCACCACCCACTCGAAAGAGAAGCACTCAGAACTATTCCATACTTGACCCATCCAATTTTCTGAGAGGGAGCCACCTACCCTTGTGTTGAGATCAAGCCATTCCACTCTATCCATATGAATCTTGATCTCTAGCCTCCCCAAGTTGCTTTCCACCATATCAATCTCTTCCACCATAGGCAAATCTGTGAGAGAGTGATTGTGTGTTGAGGAGTCTATCATCTTGAAGCACAAGAGCAAGAAGTTCATCGACATTGCCGAGCCTATTACCTTTTTTGAAGGTGGTGCCTCCTAGATTGGTTAGGTGTCGCTTGGGAGCCTCCTACTTCGTGTTGTGGAGTTGAACCAAGAAGTTTGTACGGGCAAGGAGATCGCCTACTTCGTGAAGATCTACCCATAGTGAGGCTAGTCCTTCGTGGACGGAAGCCGTTATGGAATAGTCAAGGTTGCTACTTCGTGGACCCTTATGGGTGGAGCCCTCCGTGGACTCTCGCGACCGTTACCCTCCGTGGGTTGAAGACTCCATAAACGTGGACGTACGATAGCACCACCTATCGGAACCACGGGAAAAATCTTCGTGTCTACAAATTGCGTTTGATCTTCTTTCCTACCCTCTACTATATACATGCTTGTTGTTACTTTCTTCTGCCATACTCTTAGACATGCATGAGTAGGGTGTGCTTGACTTGCTATCATTGCTAAAATCTGCCAACACTTAAAATTGGGAAAAGGTAGGATTTTTATTTGGTCAAGTAGTCTAATCACCCCCCTCTTGACATACTTTCGGTCCTACACCAACCCATCAGGGTTCAAGTTCTGGTGCTCGCATTATTTCCAGCATTTATTTCAGGATTTCCGGCAATGCGCATTCAGTGGGAGGAGACGTTGCCATCGACGATGTGGCACCTACGGTGACTTCGTAAATTTCAAGATGATATGTCGGATCAGTCTCTCGAAGGTGCTCCTAAGGGTAGGGTGTGCGTTCATAGGGATGAGTGTATGCGCGTGTATATGAGCGCTTGCGTCTGTACTATGTTAAAAAAAGTCTGCATGGTAATTAATATATATATATATATATATATATTATACAATGTCTTTTTTCTTGTAATCCCAAAAATGTTGCGTATATCATTAAAAAGGCAGAAAGTATCGGGCGAACGTTACTTGTTTGGATATGGATCAGATCGACTCGACTCTCGTAGGATCCCTATCACACGGTGCAAGACCCAGGCCTAATTCACATGCACACTATAACTGCCCGCATGCATTCAAGTTTTTTTACATTGAATTCTGACACACGCTAAAAACCGCGTGCGGTGAGTAAAATAAGGGCATGTAGAATGATATCTAGTCAGCTGTCTATAAGAATAGCCACAGTGGGAGTTACTTCAAGAGTAACATTGGGTCCAACTCAGCAAATTTGTCTATGTGGCAATGAGTTAATGAGGAGAGAGGTAAATTGAGTAACTTATCTAGTTACTCATTCTATGAGTAGCATCACACATACCAACACAAAATGTGTCTATAACCTAATAAATAAACCTTTGCATGACACTACACATATGTTACCACTACCCACTATGAAGGTAGTAACATAGTCTAGGATAGCGTGTATGTTACTAGTGTAAGTTACTCTTCATTGTGACTGGTCTAAGGGATGACACCTAGCATTTTGGATGAGGTGGAGAGGAACTAGGGAAGAGAGAGAATAAGCTCGTCGATAAAAATACAGACGGTCTATAGCCCTGGGAAATCGGCACCTATCGACAACCTATTTGCCGGTCTCTCCTCCGCCAGACTAGATCTAGCGGCAGCACTGCGAGCTCCCCCCTTTCTGCACCATGCCACTGCCCCGGGCCAACGTAGCGTCGGCGTTGGTCGCTTCGGCTCTGCCACCGGAGCTGGTGGTCTACTCCTTCGGCGGAAACCTGGCGGGGATCCAATACCCGCCGGCGCTGTCCTTTGCCGACCCCTCTTATGGGGGTGTTTTTACCCCCATATGAGGGTTTTCTCCTCTACGTCCGGTGCAAGGGGAGGGGAGCTCCAGGATGTCGGCGTCATCTTCGAGCCGGCGCAGGACGAGGTCCACGGTCGTGGCCCTCGGAATGGCCGAGTCCTCTTCATCGGCAGTGCCAACACCCCTATTCTCGTCGGGTTTTTCTCCACGGTCGGCGTACGCTACGCCGGCAACCCCCACTATAAGCTCTCAAATATCCCTTTGCTTTATACTTAGGGTTCTTAGGGTAGTTCAGGTTGTGTTCTAGGACGGTAGATTCGACCCGATTCGATCCGATTCGACTGGATTTGACCGGATTCGATAAGAATCCATTGTTTTGGCGATGAACCAGAGTGCATGCGTACTTTGTTCATCCCACATGGATAGATTGTTCATAATGCAGTGTTAGTTTGCATCATTTTAGTGGCACATTGTTACTTTGTACTACCACATTGTAAGTTTGTAGTGCCACATTGTTAGTTCTTACTGCCACATTGTTAGTTCTTAGTGATGTTACTAGTGTATATACTCATGTTCTTGCTGCTGTTGTTAGTTCTTAGTGCTCCTCTTGCTCTTGTTGCTAGGGTACGTGAGTGCATGTGGCATGCAAATAGGACATAACTGAATGCCAAAAATTGTAGGTGCAAGTAGGACATACATGATGAGAGTAGGACATGTGAGTGGTGGCTTGATCTGATCATTGGTAGCTCTGATCAGGGTAACTTTGATCACTGTTTGCACTGATCATTGTTAGTTGTTGATCAGTGCTATAAGTGATCATTGCTATCTCTGATCAGTGTTAGCACTGATAACTGTAAGCAGTTCTCATGTGTTAGTAGTCATCATTGTAAGCTGTGTTCAGTGAGCATAGATGATGTCCTACTTGTTATCTTTGATCATGTGTCATATGTTGCTAAGTGATGTCCATCTTGCTAACAAGATAATGAAGATGGAGTGGGACAGAGCCGGCAGTGGTGCGCATGTTGTCACCGGCGCAAGGGTGCGGAGGACGTCATCCCCACGAACCGGTGGCTGAAGAGGGTGGTGCTCCCAGGCAGGGTGGACTACATGAGGATGCCGCTGGGTGCTGGCAGAAGGCCGTGGACCGGCCACGAGGAGGGTGCACGGGAACCTATCAGGTTCTACATGCAGATTAGGGACTAGAGGGCATCGCCATGCTTATCATCCCACCTAAATTCTGGTCGGTGATGAAGCAATGACTGGTCACCAACTCTCCTCGTGTCGTCAGCCTCTCCGCCACCAAGTGGTGCGAGTTCTGGGTCCAGGTGCAGTACTTCAAGGGGCACATGGTACTGGGGCGCGGTTGGGAGTACTTCTACTCCTGGCACAAGATCGTCTCCGACGAGCTTGTAGTCGTCAAGCTCTCTGGCCTGGGGCTCAAGGTGTAGATATTCAACGCCAACAACTCCAACATCTACAGGGTCCGGTGCTCCAAGCACAATTGCGTTGGCGACATCGCTCATGCTATATAGTTTGTTCCTCGTAGTTTGAACTTAAATAGTGCAGGTTTTAACTGAAGCCCGATCGACTCTTTTTATGTGAACTTGTCTATATTTTGCACTGGCAACAAGACTCTGGGGTCCAGTAGGACCATGGGATGCCTTCTATTTTAAAACGTATGCCTAGTAGTACTTACTGCTTGTTCTTGCTTTGTTTTTGGTTTGTTCTTGCTGTGTTCTTGCTTTGATCTTGCAATGGATAATCAGTGTGTGTTGTGTGCTTTGTGTGTGTTTTGTGCTCACAAATGGCTGGTAAGTGCACCACATTTGTGTTGGGGAACGTTGCATGGGAAACAAAAAATTTCCTACACACACGCAAGATCTATCCATGGAGATGCATAGCTACGAGAGGGGGAGTGTATCTACATACCCTTGTAGATCGCTAAGCAGAAGCGTATATAACGCGGTTGATGTAGTCGTACGTCTTCACGATCCAATCGCGATCCGTCCCGATCTAGCGCCGAACGGACGGCACCTCCGCATTCAGCACACGTGCGGCTCGATGACGTCTCCGCCTCCTCGATCCAGTGAGCGAGGGCCGAGTAGTAGATAGGCTCTCAACCAGCACGACGGCATGGTGGAGGTGGTGGTGGTGTAGTGCCAGCAGGGCTTCGCCAAGCGCTACCGGAACCGCGAACGGAGGAGAAAACGATCTAGGGAGAGAGGGAGGGGGCAAGGGCTTGGTGTGTCCTCTTGGGGCGCCCCTCCCCTCTATATATAGGTGGAGGGGTGTGGAGATCATCCCCTCCATGCCCTAGGGCACAACCAAGGGGGAGGAGTTGGACTCCTAGTCCAATTCCCTCCCTTTCCTTACACAGGTGGACTTTCCACCTCTCCCAAGTCACATGGGCCTTGAGGGACTTGTGCGCCTGGCCCAATAATGCCAGGGCGCCTCCCCTCAGCCCATGCAAACCCTTGGGATGTGGTGGAACCCTTTGTGGACTTCCGGACTCCTCCGGAAGCTTCCGGAACCTTCTAGAAGCTTCCCGGTACAATACCGGAAAACCCGAAACTTTTTCGGTAGCCAAAATATGACTTCCCATATATAAATATTACCTTCGGACCATTCCGGAGCTCCTCGTGACATCCGGGATCTCATCTGGGACTCCGAACAACATTCGGTCAACAACATACACAACCCAATAATACTATATCATCACCGAACGTTAAGCGTGCGGGCCCTATGGGTTCAAGAATCATGTGAACATGACCGAGACACCTCTCCAGTCAATAACCAATAGCGGAACCTGGATGCCCATATTGGTTCCCACATATTCCACGAAGATCTTTATCGGCCGAACCACGATGCCAAGGATTCAATTAATCCCGTATGCAGTTCCCTCTGTCCAGCGGTATGTTACTTGCCCGAGATTCGATCGTCGGTATCTCCATACCTAGTTGAAGCTCGTTACCAGCAAGTCTCTTTACTCGTTCCGTAATACAAGATCCCGTGACTAACTCCTTAGTCACATTGCTTTCAAGCTTCTTGTGATGCTGTATTACCGAGTGGGCCCAGAGATACCTCTCCGTCATACGGAGTGGCAAATCCCAGTCTCGATCCATGCCAACACAACAGACACCCTCGGAGATACATGTAGAGCACCTTTATAGTCACCCAGTTACGTTGTGACGTCTGATACACACCAGACATTCCTCCGGAGTCAGGGAGTTGCATGATCTCATGGTCGTAGGAACAAATACTTGACATGGATAAAGCAGTAGTAATAAAGTAACACGATCAAATGCTATGCTTACGGTTGGGTCTTGTCCATCACATCATTCTCCTAATGATGTGATCCCGTTATCAAATGAAAACCCATGTCTATGGTCAGGAAACCTTGACCATCTTTGATCAACGAGCTAGTTTTGTAGAGGCTCACTAGGGACATAGTGTTGTCTATGTATCCACACATGTATCTGAGTTTCCAATCAATACAATTATAGCATGGATAATAAACGATTATCATGAACAAGGAAATATGATAATAACCAATTTATTATTGCCTCTAGGGCATATTTGCAACAATCTGTATGGGGTGAGCACATCAAGTACTTGCACACAACCAAACAACCATGCTTTGCATCTGCTCACAACCAAAGCACAAACACAGGCAACCAAACAACATGCGCCCAGCTGGGCCTTAATGCAATCCAGGCAACCAATCAACATGCGGATGTTGGTTTTTTCCTGCATATGCTCAGCCAGATCCAACTGGGTTAAGCATGCAAAAGCGCAAAAAACGGCCAGGTAACCAAACGCGCCCTAAGCTACCCAGCTCAGCCTTGCGGAGGTACAGTGCAGTGCAGAACACGCCGTTGACGGTGTCCAATAGCCAGTCCAGCCGCACCGCCAGCTCATCTGTCCTCTGCTCCATGTCTTGCGCGACGACATGCAGACCCACCTTTTTATTTGGGCGCCCTCGCCGTCAATGAGCTTACCGACGGCGTCGTCCATGACTTCCACCTCGTCGGTGGCGGCAACGGCGAGGCCGGCGAACTGGCTGGAGACCGCCTTGAAGGTTTCAGCCCACAAGAGGTTGCCGGAGACCAAGGGAAATATGCCACGCTGTTCATGGCGAGGACGACACGTGGCGGCGGTCAGCCGTTGGCGGCCACCGCGCAACGAATCAACGAACGAGAGGGAAGCGAGTGATACATCTCCAGCGTATCTATAATTTTTGCTTGTTCCATGCTATTATATTACCATTCTTGGATGTTTTACAATCATTTTATAACAACTTTATATCATTTTTTGGGACTAACCTATTGACATAGTGCCAAAGTGCCAGTTGCTATTTTTGCTTGTTTTTTACTTCGCAGAAAATCAATACCAAACGGAGTCCAATCGCGATGAAACTTTTTGGAGATTTTTTCTGGACCAGATGACACCCAGTGGGCCGAACAACTGCCGGAGAGGTGGGCTGTGGAGAGCACAATCCACCAGTGCACGCCAGGGGGCCCCAGCGCGCCCTGATGGGTTGTGCCCTCCTCGGCCCCCTTCCGCACCGCCTCTGATGCCTATAAATTCCCAAATATTCTAAAAACCCTAGGGGAGTCGACGAAACACAATTCCAGCCGCCGCAAGTTCCAGAACCGCGAGATCCAATCTAAACACCATCATGGAGTGGTTCATCTTCTTCATAGGTGCCTCTCCGATGATGCATGAGTAGTCCACCATAGACCTACGGGTCCGTAGGTAGTAGCTAGATGGCTTCTTCTCTCTCTCTTATGATTCTCAATACAATGGTCTCTTGGAGATCTATTTGATGTAAACTTTTGCGGTGTGTTTGTTGGGATCCGATGAATTTTGAGTTCATGATCAGTTTCTATCCATGAATATTATTTGAGTCTTCTTTGATCTCTTATATGCATGATTGCTTATAGCATCGTATCTCTTCTACGAATCTTTGGTTTAGTTAGGCCGACTAGATCGATTTTTCTTGCCATGGGAAGAGGTGCTTTGGATGGGTTCGGTCTTGCGGTGTTCCTTCCCAGTGACAGAAGGGGCAGCAAGACACGCATGTATCGTTGCTATTAAGGATAACAAGATGGGGTCTATTCCTACATGAATAGATTTGGTCTACATCATGTCATCGTTCTTATTGCATTACTCCATTTTTCCATGAACTTAATACACTAGATGCTTGCTGGATAGCGGTCGATGTGTGGAGTAATAGAGGTAGATGCAGGCAGGAGTCGGTCTATCTATCTTGGACGTGATGCCTATATAATGATCATCGCCTTGGATATCGTCATGACTATTCGATTTTCTATCAATTGCCCAACAGTAATTTGTTCACCCACTGTCGTGGGAACGAGCCTGACAGTAGAAGGTAGGGGTACGAAAGGAGAGGGCAGAGTCCTAGCTACGGCGAGGATGTACACACGAATGTATGAGTTCAGGCCCCTCTCGTGGAGGTAACAGCCCTACGTCTCAGGTGCTCGGGAGCTTTGTCGTGTGGAATATGAGAGTTACAGGGTGCGAACCCTTGTGCCAGAGGGGAGGGGCGGCTTATATAGAGTACGCTGCCCCTCATGAATGCCCGGCATCTAAGGGTCCGATCGTGGTAATAAAGAGGGACATTACTGGTAACGTATGTAATAAATGCTACTTATGGTCTAGCTGAACGCCTGCCCGTTGGCCTCCCCGGGGTGGCTTCTGATCTTTTGCGGTCGACTGTCTTCTGTTTCTTCCAAGTGAAAGGTAGCCGTCGAGTGAAGGAAGAAACCTCCGAGTGGATGTTGTCGAGTGACTAGATGTCGTCGAGTGACTCGTACGTCTTGGTGATTTCAGTCGGAGACTTCCTTGTAGTCCTTAAGCTTTCTAGGGCAGTGTCCTTAGGTAGGGTATGTAGGTCAGGCCTTTGACCCTACCCTAGGTACATATCCCCATCATTAGCCCCCGAATGGATCGGGGTTCGAGTGAAAAAAGGGGTCGATGCGGGTTCTGATAAGGGACAAAAATTCCGAGTGCATTTTAGGACTTCACAGAAGTCTGCGTCGATTGGAATCTTTGTCATTCACCCTGATCGATTTTGTCTTGAAATGTATCCGAGTGAACTTCAGCGCGGAATCAGGTCCGAGCGGTCAGCAGGGTCTTCTGATGCGACAGGTCGCTTCGTCAGGCCCGGATTTCACGGGATTCGAAAATTGGGTAAGCGCGCGCCGCGCGACGATGATGCAACGACTGGGGCAAGTGGGGGCACGACGCGACGGCACCGGGCTGGTACAATACTTCTCCCCCAAATCTTCTCTTTTCCACCACCTCCCCTGTTCCACGTGCACTGCTCCACTCCGCCTCGACGACCGCCGCCGTGATGACGAAAAGCAAGACGGAGAAGCTCGAGCGTGCCAAGAAGGGAGGAGCCAAGGCGAAGAAGCCGTCGGGCGCCCGGTTCACTGCACCGCCGGGGTGGATCCAGGGAGATTTTCTCCCATCGACGGTCGTAGCGGGGGACGTCGAGAACCTCGTCGCCGACGGGCTCGTGACCGAAGGCTCGTGGAGGCTGTCGGAGGGGGAGGTCAAGCCGGAGCCGCGCGAAGGGGAGCGGGTCCTCCTCCTCACCCACGTTGAGCGAGGTTTTTCTATGCCCCCTCATCCATTCGTCCGTGGGTTTTTGAACTTTTTCGGAGCGCAACTCCACCACTTTCCTCCGAATGCTATCTCGTACGTTGCTGCTTTCATCACCTTGTGCGAGTGTTTCTTGGGTTGACCTCCTCACTGGGGCTTATTCAAGCACATATTCACCATTCGGTCCCAATGTGTCAAAAAAGCCAATCCTAGTGATAGTAAGACCCATGTCATCCAGCTATGCGGTGGTCTGGGGCTTCAGAAGAGGGGTAGGAGTGCGTTTCCGTCGATGAGCTTTCCCGAATCTGTTAGGGGCTGGCAATCGACATGTATTTATTGCAAAGATGTTGCGTCTCCCAATATGTCGACTGGTCTTCCCCCTTTCACCTTGGATCGACCTACTACTCCCAGAACACTGAGTGTGACAAAGGGAGAGAAGGTCCAGGTAGGGATTTTAGTGAATGCAGTAGTAGATCTGGTCCGTGGCGGAGTGACTGGTATGGATCTCTTAGAGACGTTTCTCAGTCGACGAATCCAGCCTCTTTAAGCCAGGGATCACACTATGTGGCATTATTCGGGCCCCGAGGATACCACTCTGACACATCCAGAAGAAGTTTCCGACGGTACTGTTGCCCAGTGGCTCAGGAGCATCACCGGAGCCTGTGATAATCCTCTGGGAGCCAAGCGAATCTTGCCCTTCTCTGCTTTGAACCCACCGACGAACCTGGTGAGTTACATCGCTGTCGAGTGCTTTCATATTTTGTCGAGTGATTGGGTCTTCGGTCGACTAACTTTATAGTTTGTATCTTGCAGGAGTTCACAAACATGTATTCACCCGTGCCGAATGGAGAACAGCCTGACGACGAAGAAGGGAGTGCAGACGGTAGTGCAGATGTTGATTACGCCGATGACAGTGAAGGCAGTGATGACGATCTAGAGGAAGGCGAGGTAGAGGCCCAGGCTCCTCCGCGCATCGAGCGTCGTTCCAAGCTGCGAGAAGACCCGGAGGCCGCCCCAAGCAAAACTTTGGCATCGAGCACCAGGAACCCGAAGCGCGACCTTGCCGCGACATCTAGGTCGACTGAAAAAGTTGCAAAACAACCCAGGTCGGACGCACCAAAGCCTCGGAAGGCTCTGCCCCGTATAAAGATCACTGTGCCTGTTGCCTCAATGTGAGTGTTTATTTTCTTTTTCTGCTGTTGTGAAACTTCATGTCTTTGCTGACCGAATGAAATTCGTTCAACAGAGCTGCTACCTCGGTGACGTCACCTCTGCAGGATGAGGGGGATCACATGGAAGTGGACACTCCTGACGTGGCCACCTCTCAACGAGGTATAGTAAATCTTCACTGTAGACTGATTTTTGAAGGCAATTCGTCGAATGAAATGAACTAACGTTGTCGATTGACAGTTGACGACGTCATCCATTTGGAAGACGACGAGGAGCCGCACCAGGGTACTGAAGGCGAAGTTGTCGCCTTGGACACTCCATGCGTACGCACTCGGAGAACGTCATGAGGACAGGCACCACGTGGGTCGACTGCTGCGTCCTCTCGAGAGCTTGGTGATTCTTCCCAAGCCAGAACTGACCCTGTGGTTCCGCTGTCGAGTGCCCCACCCGCGACTTCAACTCTTGTGATTTCAGCGCCGATTGGGCAACCTCAAGCACCTCTCGTGACTTCAACTGCAGCACCGACTCATCTGGCGCCTGCATACCCTGTGTACCACGTCCCAGAAGACCAGACTGGAGCTGCCAAAGAGGCCATGATCCAGGCTGGGCAAATGATGCTGCGAACGAAGGAGGCGTACGAGGCCATCAAGTTAGCCTATGATGCCAGTTCAGCGCTTCAAGCCAATGTCCGAGTAAGTTCGATTGTAAGTTCATTTCCGATTGAATTCCTGTCCAACTTGACTTTACACCCACTGGGTGTTTTCTTCAGACGCATACTTTCTTGTTTTTTCCTCGAGTAGATCGGGTCTTAGTCGAGTGGTTTTTGGTCCAGTGGGGGCACGCTGAGTGCACCCACTGGGTGTAGTCCCCGAGACCGCTGTCGAACGACGAGGGCATCAGTAGGGGTCTTAAATTCGTTTTGATAGTTGATTGTCACTCGACAGGACAGACCTGGTCGAGTGGTAGTAGGTCCAATGGGGGCACGCTGAGTGCACCCACTGGGTGTAGTCCCCGAGACCGCTGTCGAGTGCTTGCCTCAGCGGGGGTCTGATAGAGACAATGATTGCATGTTTGCTTGTTTTTCTTTTTTTTTTATACTCGGACAGGCCGAACCTGGTCGAGTGGTATCGTATCCAGTGGGGGCACGCTGAGTGCACCCACTGGGTGTAGTCCCCGAGACTACTGTCGATCGTTTACGATGGGCAGTAGTCTTAAGAACTTGGACTCGGGGTCCTTTTCCGTACTTGGAGCACGCTTGTCACCTATCCTGCAGGTTTCATGGACATCATTTCCATCAACCATGATATGACGCTTTGCAGGGGTGCGGGGTGGGGCGGCGGGCCGCCATCCAGTTGACTGAACTTGTACCTTTCCACTCGGGAGTAGAGAAACATTCATGTCGACTGAACTATTTCTTTGCTGATTTCAGAAAGCCTGTGACCTCGGGACCAAGTACGTCGACCTGGAGAAGGAGAAGACACAGCTCGAATTGGATCTGGAGGTGTCTAAGAACAATCTGGACCGTGCGCAGACTGAGTTGAGGACCCTGGGAGGTAATTTTTGTCGACCAGCTGTACTATCACTTTCATCTTCCATTCTTTGAACCGAGTGTATCCACTCGAACAGACGTACGTGATGAGAACTGCCGACTCCAAGTGCGACTCAACAATGCTATTTCTTTAGATACCATGAAGAAGGTGCTTGAAGACAAGGACAAGGCACTCGCCGACGCTCAGAAGGTGGCGAGAGAGAAAACTGAAGCTGCTGAGAAGAAGCTTGCCGCAGCCAGCAAATTAGAAGAAGAGAATACCAGACTCAAGCAGGAACGGGTCGATTGGATCAAAAAGCTCGAACTGCAGACCAAGAGAAGGAGCGCTCTGGAGCAATACTTAGGAGACTTCGCGAAGAAGATGTTCGGCATGCTTGAAGGTAACTTTCTTCTATCGAGTGAATTTCTTTGATTTCTTCAGAATGGCAATGTGATCATCTTTTCGCTTTCTCTTCGCGCAGAATTCTGCCAAGATTTTGAGAAGGAAACTGAAGAGATCGAGCCAAATCTGGATCCCACCAAGTCACCTGTCGGGGACGCCGTGGCCATGGACATGTTTCAACTTGAAGCTCGTCTCAGGAGTGTCCAAGGATATGTCACTCGACTGAGGGCTGCGTTGGAGAAGGTCGACAAGGAACTGTGGCCCAAAGACTCCCTCTAGACTGACCTTGAGTCGATGATGACCCGCATTAATGAGATCCCTGGTCGAGTGCAAGCATGGAAAAAGTCTGCTGCTCGCTGTGGAGCTGACGTGGCGCTTTCACTCGTCCGGGTCCATTGCAAGGAGGCGAGGGAGGACAAACTGAAGGCTCTACGAGTGATCAACACGAAGAAACTTCAATTCGAAGACTTCATGGAGACCTTCCTCGAAGCAGCCACTCGGATCGCCGATGGAATTGACCTGGACACCTTCGTTGAGCTCTCGAGCCCCACTGGTGCTTGAAGAATACTTTGGTTGCAGCTAAAACTTTATTTGCCTCGGTATGCTGAGTGATGGTGTAACTGATTAAAACTTCGTTCGGGCCTTGGGCCTGAGTACTTTCCTTTGCGCAAATAACTTTTAACCGCGCTAGAGATTCTGGATTTATCTGCATTTTGCTTTCCGATCTCTTGCTTGGTTAAGTTTGCTCGTTACTCGAAAGGATTTCAAACTTAGGCGAAAACTAGTTCGCAGCTAAGTTCCCGAGTGAGAGGATTGCTCGTCACTCGAAGAGGTTTTTAACTTAGGCAAAAACTGGTTCGCAGCTAAGCCTCCGAGTGAGAGGATCGCTCGTCACTCGGAGAAGGTTTGAACTGAGACGAAGACGGGTTCGCAGCTAAGTTTCCAAGTGAATTGAATACTATCCACTCGGAAGGGTTTTTTAACTTAGGCGAAAACTGGTTCGCATCTAAGCCCCCGAGTGAGAGGATCGCTCGTCACTCGGAGAAGGTTTGAACTTAGACGAAGACAGGTTCGCAGCTAAGTTTCCGAATGAATGGAATACTATCCACTCGGAAGGGTTTTTAACTTAGTCGAAAACTGGTTCGCAGCTAAGCCCCCGAGTGAGAGGATCGCTCGTCACTCGGAGAAGGTTTGAACTTAGACGAAGACGGGTTCGCAGCTAAGTTTCCGAGTGAATGGAATACTATCCACTCGGAAGGGTTTTTAACTTAGGAGAAAACTGGTTCGCAGCTAAGCCCTCGAGTGAGAGGATCGCTCGTCACTCGGAGAAGGTTTGAACTTAGACGAAGACGGGTTCGCAGCTAAGTTTCCGAGTGAATGGAATACTATCCACTCGGAAGGGTTTTTAACTTAGGCGAAAACTGGTTCGCAGCTAAGCCCCCGAGTGAGAGGATCGCTCGTCACTCGGAGAAGGTTTGAACTTAGACGAAGACGGGTTCGCAGCTAAGTTTCCAAGTGAATGGAATACTATCCACTCGGAAGGGTTTTTAACTTAGGCGAAAACTGGTTCGCAGCTAAGCCTCCGAGTGAGAGGATTGCTCGTCGCTCGGAGTAGTTTTTGAATGCGAAATTGTGCGATCGGAATCGACAATAGACCGCAGGAGTCATAACTTTAACAAACAGAACTGTCTGGAGTACTCTTATTACATCAAAACAACTCAGTCGTCAGGTATAAAAACGTCGAAGTAAATCTGTGTTCCAGGCGCGCGGCTCGTCGATATTCTTCTTGACGTTGAAGAGGTGGTAGGCTCCATTGTTCAGTACTTTGGTGACGACGAAAGGGCCTTCCCATGCAGGGCCAGCTTGTGAGGTCGCTGCTGATCCACTCGGAGCACAAGATCACGTTCATGAAATGACCGACTCTTGACGTGCCTCGCATGGAAGCGGCGCATATCTTGCTGATATACAGTCGACCGAATCAAATCCATCTCGCGTTCTTCTTCCAGGAGATCCACACCGTCTTGACATGCCTGCTCGGCTTCAGCCTCGGAGTAAAGGTGTACTCGGGGGGAATTGTGAAGGACATCACTTGGCAAAACGGCTTCAGCTCCATACACCAAGAAGAAAGGAGTGCGCCCAGTCGACCGGTTAGGAGTCGTCCTCAAGCCCCACAGAACAGACGGCAATTCAGTGACCCAAGCTCCAGCTGCATGATCAAGATCTCGCATGAGTCGAGGCTTCAACCCTTGAAGGATAAGGCCATTCGCTCGCTCAGCTTGACCGTTAGTTTGGGGGTGCGCAACGGATGCGTAGTCCACCCGAGTGCCTTGAGAGGAGCAAAAGTGTCTGAACTCTTCCGAGTCAAAGTTTGAGCCATTGTCTGTAATGATACTGTGTGGAACTCCATACCGGAATGTTATCTCTTTCATGAATTTGATAGCAGTGCGGGAGTTCAGCTTCTTTATGGGTTTAGCTTCAATCCACTTAGTGAACATGTCGACTGCTACAAGCAAGTGAGTAAATCCACTCTGGCCTGTTCGAAGGGGCCCGACCATATCCAAACCCCATACAGCAAACGGCCAGATGAGTGGAATAGTCTTCAGGGCAGATGCAGGCTTGTGCGACAAGTTTGAATAGAACTGGCATCCTTAACAGTGATCAACAATCTCCTTAGCCATCTCGTTGGCGCGCGGCCAGAAGAAACCAACTCGGTATGCTTTGGCAACAATCATCCTAGAGGACGCATGATGACCACAGGTTCCCGAGTGAATCTCCTCCAAAATCAGCTGACCTTCTTCAGGAGAGATACACCGCTGAGTCATGCCAGTTACACTTTCCCTGGAGAGTTGTCCATCCATGACAGTAAAGGCCTTGGATCTGCGGGCTCTCTGTCGAGCTTCATCTTCGTCATCTGGGATTTCTTGCCTCAGAATGTATGCAATATAAGGTACTGTCCAGTCGGGCGTGATCACCAAAATCTCCATGACCAGATCTATGACTGCTGGGACATCAACTTCAGTCGGATCAGAGGCGCTCTTTGCTTGCGAGGGCCCTTCAGTAAAGGGATCTTCTTGCACTGAAGGAGAATGTAGGTGCTCGAGATACACATTGCTGGGGACAGGCTTCCGAGTGGATCCAATCTTTGCTAGCTCATCAGCTGCCTGATTCTTCACTCAGGGAACATGATGGAGCTCCAAACCTTCAAACTTCTTCTCAAGCTTTCTTACTGCATTACAGTATCCAGTCATAGCAGGGTTCCTGACATCCCACTCTTTCATCACCTGATTGACCACCAAATCAGAGTCACCGTATACCATCAGGCGCCGGACGCCGAGTGAGATGGCCATACGCAACCCATATAGGAGTGCTTCATATTCAGCTTCATTATTGGAGGAATCAAAGTGAATCTGTAGGACATAACTGAGTTTGTCGCCTTTTGGGGATACCAATACTACGCCAGCACCAGACCCATTCAGCATCTTCGAGCCATCAAAGAACATGGTCCAGTGCGCCGAGTTAATTTGGATTGGCTGCTGCTGTTCTATCCACTCGGCCAGGAAATCAGCAAGTGCTTGAGACTTGATTGCCTTTTTCGCTTCAAACTTGATATCAAAGTAAAGGAGCTCAATAGCCCATTTGGCCACTCGACCAGTCGCATCTCGATTGTTGAGGATCTCAGACAATGGGGCATCACTGATGACTGAAATTGAGTGGTCTTGAAAGTAGTGTGGCACCTACTTCGCTGACAGATATATACCATATACAAGCTTCTGGTAATGTGGGTACCTTTGCTTTGAAGGAGTCAACACTTCAGAAATGTAATAAACAGGACGTTGGACTTTGTAAGCTTTGCCTTCCTCTTCCCGCTCGATAGTGAGAACCGTACTGACGACCTGATTAGTGGCCGCGATGTACAGGAGCAAGGGCTCTTTGCTGTGCGGAGCAGCAAGCACCGGCTAGGTGGAAAGCAGAGCTTTGAGCTCAACAAACGCTGCTTCAGCTTCTGGAGTCCACTCGAACGTATCGGACTTCTTCATCAGTCGGTATAAAGGCAATGCCTTCTCACCAAGACGAGAAATGAACCGACTCAACGCCGCTAGGCAACCTGTGAGCTTCTGGACATCGTGCACACGCTCAGGGCTTTTCATTCGGGTAATAGCACTGATCTTTTCGGGATTGACGTCGATTCCTCGTTCGGGAACGAGAAAACCGAGTAACTTCCCACCAGGAACACCGAAAGTGCACTTTGTCGGGTTTAACTTGATATCATGCCTCCTCAAGTTGGCGAATGTTTCAGCCAAGTCAGTCAGCAGGTCGGAACCTTTGCGAGACTTGACGACAATATCATCCATGTATGCTTCAACATTCCAAGGGATCTGATCAAGCAGACATTTTTGAATCATGCGCATAAAAGTAGCGCCAGCATTTTTCAAACCAAAAGGCATGGTGATATAACAGAAACACCCGAATGGGGTGATGAAGGCTGTCTTTATTTCATCCGGACCAAACAGACGGATCTGATGGTAACCGGAGTATGCATCAAGAAAAGATAAACGCTCGCACCCCGTAGTCGAATCGATAATCTGGTCGATGCGGGGGAGCGGAAAATGATCTTTCGTGCAGACCCGATTGATATGTTTGAAGTCAATACACATGCAGAGTGACTTATCTTTCTTGGGGACCATAACGATGTTCGAGAGCCACTCGGAGTGGTAAATCTCGCGTATGAACTTAGCCGCCAAGAGACGAGCCACCTCCTCGCCGATTGCCTTCCGCTTTTCTGCTGCCGACCGACGCAAGTGCTCCTTCACAGGCTTGGCCTTCGGGTCAACTCTCAATCGGTGCTCAGCCAGTTCCCTGGGCACACCCGGCATGTCAGCAGGCTTCCATGCGAAGATGTCCCAGTTCTCACGGAGGAACTGGATGAGCTCGGCTTCCTATTTGCCGTCGAGTGTCGTTGAAATGTTGGTCGGGGCAGCATTGGGATCCGTCGGGTGAATGTGCACTTGCTTTACTTCACCTGCCGACTAGAAAGCTGACTCGGAGGCGGGATTCTTGGCATGCAGCAGGTCGGCAGGATCGGCACTCTTCTTGTACTCTTCCAACTCGACCACAGCCATCTGATGATCGGCGATTTTGGAGCCCTGCTGAAGGCACTCCTCAGCCCTCTGTCGATTGCTAGTGACTGTGTTCACACCCTTGGGCCCGGGCATCTTCAGCTTGAGATGCACGTAGCATGGACAGGCCATGAACCGAGCATAAGCCGGACGGCCAAGGATGGCGTGGTACGCGCTCTGGAAGTCAACCACTTCAAACGTCAATTTCTCTTTGCGAAAATTCTTGTCTGTGCCGAATACCACATCCAATGCTATCTGGCCGAGTGACTTGGCCTTCTTCCCAGGGATGACTCCGTGGAACTGCATGTTGCTTTCGCTGAGTCGGGACATCGGAATGCCCATTCCCTTTAGGGTATCTGCATACAAAATGTTCAGACCGCTCCCGCCATCCATCAGGACTTTGCAGAGTCGAGTGCCTCCCGCAACTGGGTCCACCACCAGTGCTTGCCGACCAGGGGTAGCGATATGAGCTGGGTGATTTGACTGGTCGAATGTGATAGCAGTCTGAGACCACTTGAGGTATGTGGGGGTAGCAGGAACAGCCATGTTGACTTCTCTATTGATAACCTTCAGTCGACTCTTGCTTTCTACATCAGCAAAAATCAATAGAGTGGCATTGACCTCAAGAAACTCTTCCTTGTCTTCATCATCCTCCTTTTCAGGAGTTTTCTCACTCGACGAACCTTCCTTGAACTGCTGGATCAGTAGATGACACTGTCGAGTTTTATGCTTATGCAATATCAAATTGCCTTCCTCATCTTTCTTCGTGTGGATTGCACACGGTAAATCCAGAACATCAGTTCCTGACTGATTCTTTCCTTTCTTGGGGGTGAACTGTCCTTTGGACTTCCCCTTATTTTTCCCTTGCGCCGCCAGAGCGGCCGCCTCTGCCTGAATAGGACCATAAGCTTTGCGCTTCTGTTTCCGACTGGAATTGCCGCCGGCATCATTGTCGACTGCTTTTCCCTTGCCGCTACGAAGGCGGTCTTCTTCTTCGCCGTTGGCATACCGAGCGGCAATCTTCATCATCTTGCTCAAGGAAATGTCACCTGTCCGCCCAAACTTCAGGTAAAGCTCTTTGTACTTCACACCAGCCTTGAAGGCACAAACAGCTTGATGCTCGGAAACATTCTCCACCGTGTGATGCAAGGTGGACCAACGCTGAATGTAATCTCTCAAGGACTCATTGGGCTTCTGAACACAATGCTGCAAATCTATCAAACCCGTAGGACGCTTGCAAGTACCCTCGAAGGTACTGATGAACACTCGGGCAAGATCCTCCCAGCAATAGATGCTTGAAGGAGCCAAACGATTCAACCACGCCCGGGCCGAACCATCCAACATCAAGGACAAATGCTTCATGGCCACGTTGTCATTTCCTCCACCAATCTGCACAGCCACTCGGTAATCATCCAACCATGTTTTCGGCTTTGACTCGCTGGAGAACTTGCTTATTCCAGCCGCCAACCTGAAGTTGGGGGGAATCTCTGCAAAGCGAATGGCTCTGCTAAAACACTCGGGACCAGAAACAACGGTACCACTTCCACTCGGATAATCTCTGTCATTACCAGCTCTGTGGGCCCTGCCTCTGTCAATCCACCTTTGTGTAAGGACATTCCTTGCATCGAACCCAGGATTCCGCTCATCGCCGAACGGGCACCTATCGTCATAGTGCCGGGGCACATGCGATCCACTCCGCGGAGGAGTAGGCACACGACGACGGTCATCACGGTGATAACGAGGAGCAAAATGATCTTGCCCCTGATCTTGGTACTGATCCTCACGGTAACCTCCGCCCCTGCGACGCAGAGGTGACCCCGGACTATGCGCTGACTGAACTGTGTCTGCTCTGGGTGAGTTACTATGCAATCTATTGCGCGACTGAGAAACAGCCGAATTCTGCTGTTGCGCTGCATCAAGCAACACTCGGATCTGCTGCAAACCTCTACCAGCCTCCGAACGGGACGGCTGAATGGAATCTGCTATCTTTGTAGCTGCTGCAACATTCAGAATTGGAGTACGGAATACCTTGACATTGTTATGAGATCCACTCGGAAACAGCTATCGCTGACTGGAAATGGGGGGACGCTGGCGGGCACGCTCATCGAGTGCCTCCTGCATCTCTTTGAGCCGAAGGCGCGTGGCCTCCATGGCCTGAGCATCAGCAGTCGCACCGACGATGGGAGTATGGAGAATCTCCTCATCCCGATGCTGCTGCTCACCCGACGGTCCTCCAGCTTCGCGTCGGCCGCGGCCGAAGCCAGGCGGCGGACTCTGGTGTGAACCAGCCATGAGAACCTCTGCCGCTGGATCGCAGCTCTCGCACTCGGAGGGAACGTCAGACGGATCCGACGCCGAGTCGAACACGCCATGAAGTGACTTGGCGGGCTCGATAGCCGCAATCTGCGGAAACGAAGTTTGGCGAGCCGCCGCATGCTTCACCCAGCGCTGGAGCCACGAACGACCGGATCGCTTGCGGCAACGAACATCGGGGACAGCCGACAAGTACGGAGTCGACGACTGTAGTAGAAGAACGCCGCAGGAGCTTGCGAATAAGTGCGTCGCCCCGCGGATCGGGAGCGCCTCAACATCTAGAGGCGCTTCCTGGTCCCATGCCAAATCGTCGGCGATGAAGGTGAGCGCTCCGAGACGGATCTCGTGGCCCAGGAACAAATCACCACCGGAAGACATGACGAAGGAGAAAAAACGCAACCTCGCCGGAAGTTGCTTAGACGCCTGCCCCACGGTGGGCGCCAACTGTCGTGGGAACGAGCCTGACAGTAGAAGGTAGGGGTACGAAAGGAGAGGGCAGAGTCCTAGCTACGGCGAGGATGTACACACGAATGTATGAGTTCAGGCCCCTCTCATGGAGGTAACAGCCCTACGTCTCAGGTGCTCGGGAGCTTTGTCATGTGGAATATGAGAGTTACAGGGTGCGAACCCTTGTGCCAGAGGGGAGGGGCGGCTTATATAGAGTATGCTGCCCCTCATGAATGCCCGGCATCTAAGGGTCCGATCGTGGTAATAAAGAGGGACGTTACTGGTAACGTATGTAATAAATGCTACTTATGGTCTAGCCGAACGCCTGCCCGTTGGCCTCCCCGGGGTGGCTTCTGATCTTCTGCGGTCGACTGTCTTTTGTTTCTTCCGAGTGAAAGGTAGCCGTCGAGTGAAGGAAGAAACCTCCGAGTGGATGTTGTCGAGTGACTAGATGTCGTCGAGTGACTCGTACGTCTTGGTGATTTCAGTCGGAGACTTCCTTGTAGTCCTTAAGCTTTCTAGGGCAGTGTCCTTAGGTAGGGTATGTAGGTCAGGCCTATGACCCTACCCTAGGTACATATCCCCATCACCCACCGTGCGCTATACTCATGAGAGAAGCCACTAGTGAACCCTACGGCCCCCGGGTCTACTTTTCAATCATATTGCTTTCCGATCTACATTTTTTGCAATCTTTGTTTTCAAATCTACAAAACCAAAAACCGAAAAATATATTGCTGCATATTTACTCTTTTTATTTGTGTTCTTGAGAGATCTATCTCTCCTATCTATCACTACCTAATCTATCTTATCACCGTAGAGAGATTGACAACCTCTCTTTCGCGTCGGGTTGCAAGTATTTGTTGTTTGTGTGCAGGTGCTGCTAATTGGGTGTTGATAATCCTCCTACTGGTTCGATAACCTTGATTTCATAACTGAGGGAAATACTTACCGTCGTTGTGCTGCATCATCCCTTCCTCTTTGGGGAAATACCGACGCTGTCCAAGCCACATCAAAGGAATTTCTGGCGCCGTTGCCGAGGAGGAAGCGGTCTCTTCTACGTGCCTCTCGTATGTGCCGAGGGGACTCCACCATCATCTACCAGGTTCCTAATCACAAATCTCATCTCCTTGCAATTACATTACTTGCCATTTACATCTCGTTTTCCTCTCCCCCACTTCACCAATTTGCCGTTTTATTCGCCCTCTTTTTCGTTTGCCTTTCTCTCGTCGGATCTCTTGTCTTGTCACTATGGCTAGTTCTTCCTTTATTGCGTGTACCCCCGATAATGAGGTTCTTAATTTTAATCAAAGGGGAGGGGAGAACCTAAAAGATGCTTGGTATAGGATTTGCAATGCTCATAATAGATCTATTCATAAGCAATCTACCGTTGTTCTTCTTCGTAGTTTTTATGTTGGCATGACCACTTGGTATAGATTCGTCCTTGATACGATTACCGGTGGGAATTTCTTGATGTGTCCATATTTGGATGCTTTTAATGCTTTGGGAAGTCTAGTGGGATCACCACCTATCATAATCAATGAAACAACTTTAACTCTCGAACATGTTATGGAGAGATTAGATGCTATTGAAAAGAAGATGATTACTAAAGGATATATTGATGACCTAGATAAAAAGATGCATAATCTTGCTAATAAAATTGGATCTAAGGCGGGATATGCACTTTAATTGATCAAGGAAAAAGAAACCGTAGTTAACGAGAGGGTAGAAGAGAGCCTTTACCGGATTGATAAGATAGAAGAGATTTTTAGTAATTTGGGTCCAGCTTTTTCTTCTATCAAAACTATTGAAAAACTCCCATAAAAATTGGCAAGGTTACGCAAGTCACTAAGAACAAAGTTGCTACACCTAGTAGTCACAAGGGGGATCTTAAAATGATTAGTGTTCATCCCGACTTTGTTGAAATCATAAGAGACCCTATCTATAAGAATGAATTTTTTGGGTTGCTTCCTAGGAGTGTTGTCATAAAAAACATGCATGATAAACCCTTAAAGAAATCTAGTTGTGTGATCGAGGAGTTAAAAACTAAGGATGACAATACTTGAATCTATGCGTTATGCCTAGCTAGGGGCGTAAAACGATAGCGCTTGTTGGGAGGCAACCCAATGAATAAATAAATTTTTGCTTTTTTCCTTTCTGTTTTTGTGTGTTTACACAATTATGCCTCTGTTATGATTGTGTTTTTATGGTTTATTTAGTGTTTGTGCCAAGTAAAGCCTTTAGGTTGATTCATAGGATGAGTAGAAGTGATGCTGAATCTGAAACAGAAACTTTGCGTCCAGTATATGAATTTTCATTTTTTTCTGGAACGTGATATTGAGCTGAAATTTTAACACAGTGTTTCTATACAAATTCCTTACGTTGTCCTAAATTTTCAGAATTTTGAGAGTTACAGAAGTATGGGTAGAGTACAGATTACTACAGACTCTTCTGTTTAAGACAGATTGTGTTTTCGTTGCATTGTGTGCTTGTTTTGATGAATCTATGGGTTATATTGAAGGGTATGAGCCATGGTAAAGTTAAAATACAGTAGGTATAATGTAATAATAAAATATGAATTGGTTTGCAACAGTACCTAAAGTAGTGATTTGGTTTATTATACTAATGGATCTCACGAAGATTTTGTTGAGTTTTGTGTGATTGAAGTTTTGTAGTTTTGGGTGAGATCACGATGGATGAAGGAATAAGGAGTTATAAAAGCCTAAGCTTGGGGATGCTACCACACCCCCAAGATATATCCAAAGAGAAACAATCAACTAAGCTTGGGGATGCCCCCGAGTGGCATCCCCTCTTTCTTCTAACGACCATCGGTATTTTACTTGGAGCTATATTTTTATTCGTCACATATCATGAGTTTTGCTTGGAGCGTCTTGTATCTTTGCTTGCTTTGATTGATTAGTTTTCCCTTTGTATCCTTTCTGGACACACCTATTTGAGAGAGCCACAATCATGCTTTGATTTGTTAGAATTGCTCTATGTGCTTCACTTAAACTTTTTGAGCTATAGAATTGCTCTAGTGCTTCACTTATATCTTTTTGAGCACGGTGTGCTTGGAAATTTGTGTATAAATACTCTCATGCTTCACTTAGATTAATTTTAGAGTAGGTAAATTTTGAAGAAATCCTCTCATGCTTCACTTATACCTTTTTGAGAGATTAAATCTTTATGCTCATGTGCTTCACTTAAATTTGTTTGAGCTTGCTAAAAAGCAATGGCAATATATGAAACTTGTCCCAAAGTGATAGATATCCAAGGAGGATATAATAAAAACTTTCATGAAGATCATTGGACAAATTAAACTTGATTCCTTGTAATAGTTTTGAAACATGATGATAGTAGTGAATCATGTTAGTGAGTAATTATGCTTAGTAAGAATATTGGTGTTAAGGTTTGTGATTCCCTATGCATGCACGAAAGTCAATAGTTATGAAATGAAATTACATCCTACTTGTGGTGCATTATTCGGTGTTAGTTATGTTCAATGCTCACTTATGTGATTTTTCGTTTCTTGGTTTGGTTGCTTCTCAATCTTTTTGCTAGCCTCCATTTGTACTAAGTAGAAATACTACTTGTGCATACAAAATCCTTAAACCAAGTTTGGCCTTATGAGTCCAACATACCTACCTATATGCGGTATTTCCATGCCGTTCCAAGCAAATTTGTATGTGCCATCTATACATTTTCAAAATATTTTTTTCTCTTTTGTGTGCTCGTACCGCTCATGAAACGGTGGGGAGTGTCCAATATTTTTCCATGCTAGATGTGTTATTCTCAAGATGAGTGTTTATTCACTTGTCATTGCGCGAGAGTGCGGCGGTAATAGGGATGCCCATTCCCGAAATGGAAAAGAAAAAAATATTTACTTTATGTTGTCAAATAATAAATTCCTTAGAAAGTGTTGGTATGGAAGGCAACTGTGGATACGGGCCGCCATGGAAAGTGAAAGTTTGGTGGAAAAAGGAATAAACTTTATTTTCTGTTTGGGAACCGCCTATGATATATCTAGCATGGAAAGTATTGTGAGCTACTTTGTCGTTTTCGTTGACAGCAAAAGCATGCCACCCAAAATATTTTTCTCTCTCAATTTAAAACTTTGAGCTCTGGCACCTCTACAAATCCCTACTTCCCTCTGCGAAGGGCCTATCTATTTACTTTATGCAATTTTTATTTTTGCTTTGAGTCTCCATCTTCTCTGATAAGCACCAAGTAGGGGGCACTATGATCATACTTGAGCAGCGGGCATAGCTAATATTTGAGTGTGTTTCATGAATTGATCAATGATTGAGCATGATGGGCTAGGGATAACTTTCTTTAGTGTTGATATTTTGAAAGACATGGTTGCTTGTTGACATGCTTGAGTATTGAAGTTATTATGTTAAAACTAGACTATTGCTTTGAATCATTTACAAGTCCAAATGTCCATGCTATACAAAAGAAAAGAATATGATGAACATGTTAGGCAACATTCCACATCAAAAATTCTGTTTTTATCATTTACCTACTCGAGGATGAGTAGGAATTAAGCTTGGGGATGCTGATACGTCTCCAACGTATCTATAATTTTTGCTTGTTCCATGCTGTTATATTATCATTCTTGGATGTTTTACAATCATTTTATAACAACTTTATATCATTTTTTGGGACTAACCTAATGACATAGTGCCAAAGTGCCAGTTGCTGTTTTTGCTTGTTTTTCACTTAGCAGAAAATCAATACCAAACGGAGTCCAATCGCGACGAAACTTTTTGGAGATTTTTTCTGGACCAGAAGACACCCAGTGTTCCAAACAACTACTGGAAAGGTTGGCTGTGGAGAGCACAAAACACCAGGGGGCCCCGGCACGCCCTGATGGGTTGTGCCCTCCTCGGCCCCCTTCCGCACCGCCTCTGATGCCTATAAATTCCCAAATATTCCAAAAACCCTAGGGGAGTCGACGAAACACAATTCTAGCTGCCGCAAGTTCCAGAACCGCGATATCCAATCTAAACACCATCACGGAGGGGTTCATCTTCTTCATAGGTGCCTCTCCGATGATGCGTGAGTAGTCCACCATAGACCTACGGGTCCGTAGGCAGTAACTAGATGGCTTCTTCTCTCTCTCTCTCTTATGGTTCTCAATACAATGGTCTCTTGGAGATCTATTTGTTGTAAACTTTTGTGGTGTGTTTGTTGGGATCCGATGAATTTTGAGTTCATGATCAGTTTCTATCCATGAATATTATTTGAGTCTTCTTTGATCTCTTATATGCATGATTGCTTATAGCATCGTATTTCTTCTTCGAATCTTTGGTTTAGTTAGGCCGACTAGACCGATTTTTCTTGCCATGGGAAGAGGTGCTTTGTGATGGGTTCGATATTGCGGTGTTCTTTCCCAATGATAGAAGGGGCAGCAAGACACGCATGTATCACTGCTATTAAGGATAACAAGATGGGGTCTATTCCTACAAGAATAGATCTTGTCTACATCATGTCATCGTTCTTATTGCATTACTCCGTTTTTCCATGAACTTAATACCCTAGATGCATGCTGGATAGCGGTCGATGTGTGGAGTAATAGAGGTAGATGCAGGCAGGAGTCGGCCTATCTATCTTGGACGTGATGCCTATATAACGATCATCGCCTTGGATATCGTCATGACTATTCGATTTTCTATCAGTTGCCCAACAGTAATTTGTTCATCCACCGTGCGCCATACTCATGAGAGAAGCCACTAGTGAATTCTACGGCCCCCGGGTCTACTTTCCATCATATTGCTTTCCGATCTACGTTTTTTGCAATCTTTGTTTTCAGATCTACAAAACCAAAAACCCAAAAATATATTGCTGCATATTTACTCTTTTTATTTGTGTTCTTGAGAGATCTATCTCTCCTATCTATCTCTACCTAATCTATCTTATCACTGTAGAGAGATTGACAACCTCTCTTTCGCGTTGGGTTGCAAGTATTTGTTGTTTGTGTGCAGGTGCTACTTATTGGGTGTTTTTGATCCTCCTACTGGTTCGATAACCTTGGTTTCATAACTGAGGGAAAAACTTACCGTCGCTGTGCTGCATCATCCCTTCCTCTTTGGGGAGATACCGACGCAGTCCAAGCCACGTCAGCGAGCAACAGGGCAGGCAAGGAGGTAGCGTCGCCGCAGTCGGCGAGCATGGCGCCCGCGGTGGACTGATTACGAGGCAGGAGACTCGGCTGTTGACACGAGCGACGATGGCATTGCACGGGTCGAGGAACATGACGCTGGTGCCTACGTGTGCAGCAACGACGGCCGCGTTCTATCCTTCCTCAGGACCAGCGGCGAGCGCGGGCATGCCATCCCCAAGCATGGCCACGAGGAGGTCCACTAGGTGCACAAGCGTCTCGAGCGGGAGGCCAGAAGGGACAACAGGCTCCCAAGGCGTGCGGCGAGCATGGGCGTCGAATCTTGAGCTCGACGACGACGTCACCTTACGGTGGCCCTTAGAGCGGTGGAGTGGAGGTGTAGCAGTAGTAGCAATGGTTTATCCAAACTTCAAAAATAAAAATCTATTTTTAATCCGTTTGTGAGAAAGCGTGAAAAGAGCCAAGAGACTTGAATTTAGCAGGCATCAGTCCGGTATAAAGCTACTTCAACGTTAGCTGATACAAGTAGTATGAGGGTAGTTGATACGTCTCCAACGTATCTATAATTTTTGCTTGTTCCATGCTGTTATATTATCATTCTTGGATGTTTTACAATCATTTTATAACAACTTTATATCATTTTTTGGGACTAACCTATTGACATAGTGCCAAGTGCCGGTTGCTGTTTTTTGCTTGTTTTTTACTTCGCAGAATATCAGTACGAAACGGAGTCCAATCACGATGAAAATTCTTGGAGATTTGTTTTGGACCGGAAGGAAGCCAGTGGGCTAAATAAGTACCCAGGAGGGAGCCCAGGCGGCCCACAAGACACCAGGGCGCGCCAGGGGCCCTGGGCGTGCCCTGGTGGGTTATGGCCGCCTCGGGAACCCTCTCCACCACCTCTGAGCTCTATAAATACCCAAATATTCCAGAAACCCTAGAGGAGTCGACGAAAAATACTTCAAGCCACCGCAAGTTCCACAACCGCGAGATCCAATCTAACACCATCACGGAGGGGTTCATCATCCTCATTGGTGCCTCTCCGATGATGCGTGAGTAGTCCACCATAGACCTACGGGTCCATAGGCAGTAGCTAGATGGCTTGCTCTCTCTCTCTCTCTTGATTCTCAATACAATGGTCTCTTGGAGATCTATTTGATGTAATGACTTTTTGCGGTGTGTTTGTTGGGATCCGATGAATTTTGAGTTCATGGTCAGTTTCTATCCATGAATATTATTTGAGTCTTCTTTGATCTCTTATATGCATGATTACTTATAGCCTCACATTTCTTCTTCGAATCTTTTGTTTGGTTAGGTCAACTAGATCAATTTTTCTTTCCATGGGAACAGGTATTTTGTGATGGGTTCGATCTTGCGGTGTCCTCTCCCAGTGACAGAAGGGGCAGCAAGGCACGCATGTATCATTGGTATTAAGGATAACAAGATGTGGTGTATTCCTATATGAATAGATCTTGTCTACATCATGTCACCGTTCTTATTGCATTACTTCGTTTTCCATGAACTTAATACACTAGATGCATGCTGGATAGCGGTCAATGTGTGGAGTAATAGTAGTAGATGCAAAATCGTTTCGGTCTACTAATCTTCGATGTGATGGCTATATAAAGAACGCCTTGGATATCGTCATGGTTATTTGATCTTCTATCAATTGCCCAACAGTAATTTGTTTACCCACCGTGTGCTATACTCATGAGAGAAGCCACTAGTGAAACCTACGACCCCCGGGTCTACTTTTCGAACATATAGCTTTCCGATCTATCTTTTGCCGCTTTTAGTTTTCAGATCTATTATTTCAAAACCCAAAAATACCTTGCTGCACTTTTTATTTGCCTCTTTTATTTTGTGCTCTTGTGCGATCTATCTATCTAATCTATCTTTTTACCCTCGAGAGATTGACAACCTCTCTTTCGCGTCGGGTTGCAAGTATTTGTTCTTTGTGTGCAGGTACCATTTACATAGTGTTGCGTGGTTCTCCTACTGGTTCGATAACCTTGGTTTCATAACTGAGGGAAATACTTACCGTCGTTGTGCTGCATCATCCCTTCCTCTTTGGGGAAATACCGACGCAGTCTCAAGCCACGTCAAAGGAATTTTTGGCACCGTTGCTGGGGAGACATCATCAACATCTATCAGGTTCCTAATCACAAATCTCATCTCCTTGCAATTACATTATTTGCCATTTGCCTCTCGTTTTCCTCTCACCCACTTCACAAATTTGCCGTTTTATTCGCCCTCTTTTTTCGTTTGCCTTTTTCTCGTCAGATCTCTTGTTTGCTTGTAATCTTGTTTGCGTAGTCACGATGACTCAAGAAATTACCAAATTGTGTGATTTTTCCAATACTAATAATAATGATTTTATTAGTACTCCGATTGCTCCTCCCGCCACTAGTGCGGAGTCTTGTGATATTAATGCCGCTTTGTTGAATCTTGTCATGAAAGATCAATTTTCCGTACTCCTAATGAGGATGCCGCGTCCCATCTAAACACATTCGTAGAATTGTGTGATATGCAAAAGAAAAAAGATGTGGACAATGATATAGGGAAGTTGAAATTATTTCCTTTCTCCTTGCGGGATCGTGCAAAAATTTAGTTTTCTTCTTTGCCTCGCAATAGTATCGATTCTTGGAATAAGTCCAAGGATGCTTTTATTACTAAGTATTTTCCGCCAACGAAAATTATTTCCCTTAGAACTCAAATCATGAATTTTAAGCAACTTGAGCATGAACATGTTGCACAATCTTGGGAAAGAATGAAGTTGATGCTAATAAATTGTCCTACTCATGGTTTAAATCTTTGGATGATCATACAAAAAAAATATGCGGGATTGAATTTTGTCTCTAGAAATCTTTTAGATTCTGCCGCGGGTGGTACTTTTATGGAAATTACTTTGGGTGAAGCTACTAAATTGCTAGATAATATTATGGCAAATTGTTCACAATGGAATACTGAAAGAGCACCTACTAGTAAAAAGGTTAATTCGGTTGAAGAAATTAGTACTTTGCGTGAAAAAGTTGATGCTGTTATGAAGTTGGTTGCTAGTAAAAATGCTCCTATTGATCTTAATAATGTGCCTTTGTATACTTTGATTGAGCAAAATAGTGATTCCGTAGATGTGAATTTCGTCTCGCGAAACAATTTCAATAACGATGCTTATAGAGGTAATTTTAATCCTAGGCCTTTTCCTGGAAATTCCTCTAATAATTATGGTAATTCTTCTTACAATAATAACAGGAACCCCTCTGATCTTGAGAGTAATATTAAAGAATTTATCAATGCTCAAAAGGTTTTCAATACTGCGATAGAAGAAAAGTTGAATAAGATTGATGATATGTCTAGAAGCATTGATAGAATTTCTCATGATGTAGAAAATCTCAAGTTGAAAGCTTTTGCACCTAAGATTGCTGAATCAATTAAAGTTTTATATGTTTCTATGGATGAAAGTAAGAAAAGAACCGGTATGCTTAGAGCTAAAAGAGAATTTTTAGAAAAAGCGTTTTCTAGTGATTGCTTTCAGAAAAATGATGCAGATCTTAAAGTGATTGGTGTTTCTTCTACCGATTCCTTGTTTAGTAATATTAAAATTGATTATAAAGGGACTGAAGTAGAGTCAACTTTAGCTAGAAGGCATCCCAATGATTTGGAGGGTGAAAATCTTGATGAAAAATTTGATGAAAGTGGGTTTGAAGAGGTCAAAACTTTAACTAGTGATGTGCCCACTATTTTGGATTGCAAAGATTTTAATTATGATAGTTGCTCTTTGATTGAATGTATTTCTTTGCTGCAATCCATGTTAAATTCACCCCATGCTTATGAACAAAATAAAGCTTTTACTAAACATATTGTTGATGCCATGATGAAATCTTTTGAAGAAAAATTGGAGTAAGAGATTTTAATTCGTAGAAAATTACATGATGAGTGAGAACCTACCATTAAGGTCAAGATTAAAAATTATGAGTGCTTTGCTTTATGTAATTTGGGTGCTAGTGTTTCCACAATTCCGAAATCTCTATGTGATGTGCTTGGTCTTACCAACATGGAAGAATGTTCTCTTAATTTGCACTTGGCGGATTCTACTATTAAAAAGCCTTTGGGAAGAATTAATGATGTTCTTATCCTTTCAAATAGGAACTATGTGCCCATAGATTTTTTTTTTCTTGATATTGATTGCAATCCGTCTTGTCCCATTATACTTGGTAGACCGTTTTTACGCACCATATGTGCCGTGATTGAGATGAAAGAAGGCAATATTAAATTTTAATTTCCACTAAGAATGGGTATGGAACACTTCCCTAGAACAATAATTAAGCCACCATATGAATCAATCATGAGAGCATCCTATGGAGCAAAAACTAAAGATGACAATACTTGAATTTATGCAATATGCCTAGCTAGGGGCGTAAAACGACAGCGCTTGTTGGGAGGCAACCCAATGAATAAATTTATTTCCATCCTTTATTTCTGTTTTTGAGTGTTGACACAATTATGCCTCTTGTATGATTGTGTTTTTTATGTTTTAATTAGTGTTTGTGCCAAGTTAAAACCTTTAGGATGATTCATAAGATGAGTAGAAACAATGTTGAATCTGAAACAGAAACTTTGACTCCAGTGCGTGAATTTTCCTTTTTTACTGGAGCGTGATAATGAGCTAAATTTTAAAACAGTATATCTATACAAATTCTTTACGTTGTACTAATATTTCAGAATTTTTAGAGTTATAGAAGTATGGTTAGAGTACACATAACTACAAACTGTTCTGTTTTTGACAGATTCTGTTTTCGTTGCGTTGTGTGCTTGTTTTGATGAATCTATGGTTTGTATTGCAGGGTATAAGCCATGGTAAAGTTAAAATACATTAGGTATAATGCAATAATAAAATATGAATGGGTTTGCAACAGTACTTAGAGTGGTGATTTGCTTTATTATACTAACGGATCTCACGAAGGTTTTGTTGAGTTTTGTGTGATTGAAGTTTTCAAGTTTTGGGTGAGATCACGATGGATGAAGGAATAAGGAGTGAAAAGATCCTATGCTTGGGGCGCTACAGCACCCCAAGATAATATCCAAGGAGAAACAAGTAAATAAGCTTCGGGATGCCCCGAGTGGCATCCCCTCTTTCTTCTAACGACCATCGGTATTTTACTTGGAGCTATATTTTTATTCGTCACATATCATGAGTTTTACTTGGAGCATCTTGTATTATATTAGTCTTTTCTTGATTTTCTTTTTAGTTTGTCACAAGTATCCTTGCAGGACACACCTATTTGACAGAGCCAAAATTATGCTATGATTTGTTAGAATTGCTCTATATGCTTCAGTTAAATTTTTTTTGCTATGGAATTGCTCTAGTGCTTCACTTATATCTTTTTGAGCATGGTGTGCTTTAAATTTTTGAAGAAATACTCTCATGCTTCACTTAGATTAATTTGAGAGTTAGTAATTTTTGAAGAAATTCTCTCATGCTTCACTTATATTATTTTGAGAGATGAAATTTTTATGCTCATGATCTTCACTTAAATTTAGTTGAGCTTGTCAAAAGCAATGGCAATATATGAAACTAGTACCAAAGTGATAGATATTCAAGAGGGATATAATAAAAACTTTCATGAAGATCATTGGACAAATTAAATTTGATTCCTTGTAATAGTTTTGAGACATGATGATAGTGATATGTGAGTCATGTTGGTGAGTAATTATGCTTTAGCAAGAATATTGGTGTTAAGGTTTGTGATTCCCTATGCAAGCACGAAAGCCAATAGTTATGCAATGAAATTACATCCTACTTATGGTGCATTATTCGGTGTTAGTTATGCTCAATGCCCGTTTATGTGAATTTTTGTTTCTTGGTTGGTTGCTTCTCAATCTATGTGCTAGCCTCCACTTGTACTAAGTAGAAATAGTACTTGTGCATCCAAAATCCTTAAACCCAGTTTTGCCTTATGAGTCCACCATAACTACCTATATGCGGTATTTCCATGCCGTTCTAAGCAAATTTGTATGTGTCATCTCTAAATTTCAAAATAAATTTCCTTTTTGTGTGCTCGTACCGCTCATGAAACTGTAGGGGGTGTCCAATATTTTTCCATGCTAGATGTGTTATTCTCAAGATGAGTGTTTAGTCACTTGTCATTGCACGAGAGTACAGCGGTAATAGGGATGCGCAGTCCCGAAATGATACATAAATTTACTTTATGTTGTCAAATAATAAATTCGTTGGAAAGTGTTGGTATAGAAGGCAACCGTGGATACGGCTAGCCATGGATTGTGAAAGAATGGTGGAAAAAGGAATAAACTTTACTTTATGTTTGGGAACCGACTATGATGTATCTAGCATGGAAAGTATTGAGAATTACTTTGTCATTTTCGTTGACGGGAAAGGCATGCCACCCAAAATATTTCTCTCTCTCAATTTAAGCTTTGAGCTCTGGCACCTCTACAAATCCCTACTTCCCTCTGCGAAGGGCCTATCTATTTACTTTATGCAATTTTTACTTTTATTTGAGTCTCCATCTTCTCTTATAAAGCACCAACTAGGGGGCACTATGATCATACTTGTGCATTGGGTGTAGTTAATATTTGAGTGTGTTTCATGAATGGATCAATGATTGAGCATGATGGGCTAGGGATAACTTTCTTTAGTGTTGATATTATAAAAGACATGGTTGCTTATTGGCATGCTTGAGTATTAAAGTCTTAATGTCAAAACTAGACAATTGCTTTGAACCATCTAAAACTCCAAATGTCCATGCTACAAAAGAAAAGAATATGTGATGAACATGTTAGGCAGCATTCCACAACAAAAATTCCGTTTTTATCATTTACCTACTCGAGGACGAGTAGGAATTAAGCTTGGGGATGCTGATACGTCTCCAACGTATCTATAATTTTTGTTTGTTCCATGCTGTTATATTACCATTTTTGGATGTTTTACAATCATTTTATAGCAACTTTATATCATTTTTTGGGACTAACCTATTGACATAGTGCCAAGGGCGAGTTGCTGTTTTTTTCTTGTTTTTACTTCGCAGAATATCAGTACCAAATGGAGTCCAATCGCGATTAAACTTTTTGGAGATTTTTTTGGACCAGAAGGAAGCCAGTGGGCTAAAGAAGTACACAGGAGGGAGCCCAGGCGGCCCACAAGACACCAGGGCGAGCCAGGGGCCCCGGGCGTGCCCTGGTGGGTTGTGGCCGCCTCAGGAACCCCCTCCACCACCTCTGAGCTCTATAAATACCCAAATATTCCAGAAACCCTAGAGGAGTCGACGAAAAATACTTCCAGCAGCTGCAAGTTCTAGAACCGCGAGATCCAATCTAACACCATCACGGAGGGGTTCATCGTCCTCATTGGTGCCTCTCTGATGATGCATGAGTAGTCCACCATAGACCTACGGGTCCGTATGCAGTAGCTAGATGGCTTTCTCTCTCTCTCTCTCTCTCTCTCTTGATTCTCAATACAATGGTCTCTTGGAGATCTATTTGATGTAATGACTTTTTGCGGTGTTTCTGTTAGGATCCGATGAATTTTGAGTTCATGATCAGTTTCTATCCATGAATATTATTTGAGTATTCTTTGATCTCTTATATGCATGATTACTTATAGCCTCGTATTTCTTCTTCGAATCTTTGGTTTAGTTAGGCCAACTAGATTGATTTTTCTTGCCATGGGAAGAGGTGCTTTGTGATGGGTTCGATCTTGCGGTGTCCTCTCCCAGTGACACAAGGGCAGCAAGGCACGCATGTAATGTTGCTATTAAGGATAACAGGATGGCTTCTATTCCTACATGAATAGATCTTGTCTACATCATGTCACCATTCTTATTGCATTACTCCATTTTTCCATGAACTTAATACACTAGATGCATGCTTTATAGCGGTCGATGTGTGGAGTAATAGTAGTAGATGCAGAATTGTTTCGGTCTACTAATCTTGGACGTGATGCCTATATAATGATCATCGCCTTGGATATCGTTATGATTATTTGATCTTCTATCAATTGCCCAACAGTAATTTGTTTACCCACCGTGTGCTATACTCATGAGAGAAGCATCTAGTGAAACCTACGGCCCCCGGGTCTACTTTTCCAACATATTGCTTTCCGATCTACCTTTTGCCGCCTTTTGTTTTCAGATCTATTATTCCAAAAACCCAAAAATACCTTGCTGCACTTTTTATTTGCCTCTTTTATTTTGTGCTCTTGTGCGATCTATCTATCCAAGCTATTACAATCTAATCTATCTTTTTACCGTGGAGAGATTGACAACCTCTGTCGGAATCGGGGCTCCGCGGACCCAGGAATGTTCAAACTATGGGGTGTGTGCGAAGATCTCAACCAGCTCTAGCCTCAAGCTCGCCACCCCGCAGCCAAACCTCGTCGAATACGTGAGAGCGAACAAGAAGATGGACACAGAGATTTACCCAGGTTCGGGCCACCTTGCGGTGTAAAACCCTACTCCTGCTTTTGGTGGATTGGCCTCGTGTGGAGGTTTGGGGATGAACTAGTACAGTGGTTGAGCGACCTCATGAGGGCTCGGAAGTGAAGATCGGTCTCCCTCTTCTACGGTGGAGGCTAGTCCCTATTTATAGTGGCCTTGGTCCTCTTCCCTTATCGCACTGGCAGGAAGGGATCCCACAACGGCCAATTTTGAAAGTGGACAAGAGGTACATCTTATCCTGACGGAAAGTGGTCTTCGCCTGCAAAGCTTCTGGGCGTGATGCAGAGGTGGGCTCGGCGATGACATCCGTCTTGTCGAGCTCGTGGTCTTGGTCTTGTTGCACTGGAATGGAAACCTTTGGGGGATTCCCTGGGAACCCGGGCACGTCGTTGCCTCCTTAGCACCAAAGAGGAAACTGTCCCCTCTGCGCCCGCTCGCACCCACCTGACCTTGGTCATCATGGCTCATGTCATCGCAGCCTCCTAAGGCCGGGTTCCTGCATAGAAATCTCTTCTCCTCGGGAGGCAACCTGGGGAGGCCACTCCTCTGGAGGTCTTGGCATTGTTCGCCTCGCGAGGCTGGGGCTCTTGCGAGAGCCTTGTCTTGGGGGTCTTGCCGCTAAACCGTACCGGGCCGTCGAGGTGGGCCACGCGCTGGGCCGCAGGTAGGCAGGTCTGGGTACCCCCGATCCCAGAACACCAACAGTAGCCCCCGGGCCCAAGGCGTGCCTGTCCTGGCTTCGAAGCGAAGGCAAGGAGCGAAGGGCGAAAACGCCGCGGGCTTCCAATCGCCTGCGGGCCAGGCTCGACGCATGGCACGTGGTAGGACGCGGACGCCTCCACTCCCATGTCTCCTCGGCAACTGCCCAGGCTGATGGAATCCTGGCGCCCGCTGACGAGCCATCATTGCTCTTCCTCGCGCTCTTGCTCCCCTACTCAGATCCCCTTTCCTTCGCGAGAACCTCCTCTAGATCTTGGTGCAGTGCCGTCCTTCTTCTTGCTCCCCAACCTTAAGGATTCTTCAGATGGCGCCCGTCGGGAAGTCGAAGTCTGAGGGCTCAGGCCTCGGCCTCCTCTTCCCCCTTGCCGGCGCTTACGGCATCCACCATTGCGAAGGAGGGGGACCTCGCCCCAGCACTTCCGTTGACGGCGGGCGACTCCAATGAGTGGGGGCAGACCTTAATCTGGTGCGGCTCTATGGAGCAATGCACCTTGGTGAAAATAGTCTACCCCTTTTCCTCCACAGCGTCTTCTCCGGGCTCGTCCGCCCTTCTTGGGGTTCTTCACCGCCATCCTTGAGCATTACGGGATCCATGCCCTCCATCTTCAGCCCAATTCCATCCTACTCCTGTCCGTCTTCGCCTTCTACTGCGAGGCCTTCGTAGGCGTGAGGCCCTCGGTGGCCCTCTTCCGCCACTACTTCAGCCTGCGGCTCCACGACGGCGCGCACCGGTCGGCGTGCGTCTCCTTCGTCGCGGTCCAGAGCGGGAATATGCTCCCGAAGGCCAGGAAGAAGGTGGAAGGCTTCAGGCACCGCTGGGGCTTCTTGGATGCCTAGGGCCTCGATCCGCGCCTGGAGCTCCCGACGGAGCTGTCCGAGAAGACCCTCGCGTGGGGCTCCGCGAAGCTCACCGATCCCCGGGCGAAGCTCATCTTGGAGCGGATCTCCCTGGACATGGAGGCCAAGAAGATGACCGGGGCGATGATAGTGAAGGAGTTCCTGACGCAGCGCCTGGCGCCGCTCCAGTTGCACTCGAGGCCCATGTGGGAATACCAGGGTGCGGAGGACAATATCAGGCTTCGATCCGCCAGCCTGACAGGTGTCGGTGTCAAAACCGGCAGATCTCGGGTAGGGGGTCCCGAGCTGTGAGTCTAGGATCGATGGTAACAGGAGACGAAGGAGACGACGTTTACCCAGGTTCGGGCCCTCCTATGGAGGTAAAACCCTACGCCCTGCTTGATTATATTGATGTGTATGAAGGTTACAGAGTTGATCTACCACGAGATCGAATAGCTAAAACCCTAGATGAGTCCTCTCCTTTACAATCTATAAAACCTCCCCGGTTTATATAGACACCGGGGGGGTAACTAGGGTTTACACATGATAGGCCTCCTACCGGGGATGGAGATGCCGATTTCCTCATCTTGACTTGGAGTGCACGACGCGTCTTCGAGGCTTCCTTCTAGAATACAGGGTCATGGCATATCTGGCCCTTCCTGCGATAGTCAGAGAACGGCGCACCAAGCCGGCCTATTGGGAGATAGGCCAGCGACCCGAGGACCCCTTAGTCCAGGACTCCCTCAGTAGCCCCCGAACTTGCCCCCAACGCCAAGGGTCACAGCATCGGCAGTTCCACGTGATCTGAGTCTTCGGCTTGCGGGGTGAGTTCTTCTTCCCATTAACGATTGGCTGAGACTAGTCCGGCTCCCGATGATGCGTAATGTTTCCGATCATACGATCGTCCGGACGCCATGAGTCGCTTGACCCCAAAGGCCAAACGTCAAAGTGTAAACAGTGTTTCCTGTCAGCCCTTTTGACGAAGGGTCGCGGCCTATCACGACCACTGAACCAGTTATGGAAACTCGATTCGCGGTTCGAGGCCGTTTTTACATTGGCACGACTCATCAATGTACAGATCGTGCTCCGTTTCACACGGGATATGATTAACGCCCTAGGTTTTCTCACGCGTTCGTAACGGCACGGATATCTCGGGAAGCGGAGAGACCCGCGGCGCAGTAGAGGGAGGCTCATCGGCGTCACGCCTCATAAAAGGGGAAAACACCCCGAGGCCCATTCACGCTTCCCATTCGCATCCCTCGCTTCCTCAATCTTCCCAAGCTCCAAGAGCCCAGATCCAGTTCTCTCTCAATTTTCCTCCGAGCTTAGCCATGGCGGGTTCAGGCTCTATGGGCAAGTGGGAGGCCTCCACGGTCACCGACAAGGACATCCGGGAGTGAAAGCTCGCCAGCTACCTCCCTGCCAACGTCTTCCACCGCGCTCCAGAGGCGAACCAGGTGGTCCCCACCCCTAAGCCAGGCGAGAGGGTGGCGTTCGTCCCCCACTTCCTCCGGGGACTAGGCTTTCCGCTCCACCCCTTTGTTAGGGGCCTCATGTTCTTCTACGGGCTGGATTTCCACGATCTTCCCCCGAACTCCTTCATGCATATTTCGGCATTCATCATTATCTGCGAAGCCTTCCTGCGGGTCGAGCCGCACTTCGGCCTGTGGCTCAAGGTTTTCAACGTCAAGCCGAAGATAGTCGCGAGTGAGCACGCAGACTGCGGAGGGGCAGTAATCAGCAAGCTCCCCCACGTCGAGTGGCCGGCCGGCACCTTCATCGATACAATCAAGATCTGGCAGAAGGAATGGTTCTACATCACCGAACCAAGGGACGAGGGCTGGGCGGCATCTGCCGAGTTCATGTCTGGGCCTCCTGCGAGGTTAGCCTCGTGGCTCAAGAAGGGGCTTGACTGGGGGTCGGGCGCAGAGGTCAAATTGCTGCAGAAACGCATTTCCTCGGTGATCGCGGCCAGAGTCGAGCTGGTTAATGCTGTCCAGGTTATGCTCCACCGCCGTCTTCTTCCCTGCCAGCGCCGGGCTTCCCCAATGTGGGCATATCAGCCCGAGGACCAGCCTACGGTGCGAGCATTCTTCCGCACTACCCACCAGAAATTGTGGAAGGCATTATTCAAACCCCAGAAGAGCTGGCCAGCAGAGGAGGAGGACTCGGGCCTAAGCGCTGATAACCCTCCTACCCTGGTACAATATTATTTTGATACTCCGGCCCTGTTGTTTGACAAAAAGTTGAACAACCTCCCTCTTATCTTTACAGAAGTGGCTAAGCAAGGCCACCAAAATGGACTGCCCGGCCCCCCAGCCCGAAGGCCCCGGGTCGGATTTGCTGACGTCGATGCTTGTCGCTGTGCCATACACAGCGCCGGAGAAGAAGGAAAAGAAGAAAAGCCGAGAAGTCCTCCGCATAAGGGACCTACCGGACACTATGTCGGAGGAAACCCATGCCTCCTCTACACATGAGGAAGAGCACGAGGACGGGGGGAAAGGTGATTACCCCCTCACAAGAAAGAGGGCGGCGTCGCCGGTTGCCGCGGAGGATCTACCTCCTCTGGCCCCGAAGAGGGCGTGTCGGCCGAGGTTAATCCTAGCCGACGACAGCTCGGACTCCAACGCCGAGTCTGAGAACTTTGAGAGGGTTCCCCGAAGGAACCTGAGGGTTAAGCCCCCAGCCCAAAGGTACGAATCCGAAGACCCCCTGGGTCATTTATGTGAAGTTTTTACTGTTTTAAATGGACGAATGCCTTTTAATCTTTAGCCCACCACGCGTCCTCCCTACCGACCAAATATCGGATGGGGAGTTTCCACCCGCCGAGCTGGCGGAGAGCGGGACTACGTCGCACCCGACACCAGGGGCCGCGAAGGAGGCCGCGGATGTGTCATCCCGCTCGGCTCCTTTGGTGCCGAACACCGGCGGCAGGGGTGACGATGTTATGGTCGAGGTTAACGCCTCGACCGCCGAAGACCAGGAGGGGGAAACTCCCCTGGCCGCTGAGGAGGGAGGGCGAAATACTGTCCAGTCCCCTCCGAGGACATCTCCTGAGAGCGCTGTGCCTCTAGAGATACCGGCTCAATCCCCCATCAGAGATCGGGTTTGCCAGTCCCCACTGGTGCCACCCATGACTGGGTGGCCGGTCATGATGGAGGAGGCTCTATCAAGTGCCCCCATCTCCGAGGATCACCGCACTCTTATCGGTGCGGTTTTGCAATGTATTCAGTCCATTGATAGCGGACTGAAAGAGGCCTTCAATGGTCTCTTGACGGGCTTCAAGGTGAGCCACGTAATACCCTTTTCCCAAAAAGTTTAATTTTATTAAGTTTGCGCTATGTTTATATATGTAGTAGCCCCCGAGCCCTGGGTGGGTTTGAAAAAAATCACCCGGGGGTCAAATACCCCGGACTAACCAATGATGCATAAGGCACTATTTGTTCCGCACTGTTCTAAAAGCCCTTAAAAAGACCGAGCACAGGGTCGTGTACTTGACAGTTCGGGGGTGTGAACGCACATAACCTGATTTTTATTAATTTATTTTCTGCAGGCCTCATCGTCGGCGGCGGCCTTCAACGCCGCGGAGCTTGCCGAGCTAAATCGGAAACTCAAGAGTTACGATGAGGAGCTCGATCGCCTAAATAAGTGGTTCGACGAGGTGCAAGGTAAGCCAAAAAATATCCGGGCTATCTATCGTTATTAACCCACACTGGTAACCCAGTGTAATTATTCATTTACTGCTTCCAAAGCTTCAGCTGCGGAGGTCGAGAACCTCAAGGACGAGCTAAAAAAGATGAAGCAGACGGTCGCGGATGAGAAGGCGGCAGCCGAACAAGCAGTAGCTGCGTTATCCGCATTAAAAACTGTGAGCGATAAGCACGAGGCCCAGGTGGAGGAGGTGCAGCAGGAGCTCAAGGATGCCAGCACGAAGTGCGAGGCCCTTGAGCAGAAAGGCAAAGAGCAAGCCACCGAGCTATCTGCGCTGAAATCCGAGCTCCAAAAGGAGCGGGTGGACAGGCGGACCTTTGAAGAAGAGGTTTGCCAAGTCAAGGCTGTCACAGATGGTAAGCCGTATTCACTACAATGCACCTTTGGTGGTAGCAGGTTTGCTTTGCTCACCCCGGTGTGGCGTTCCTCAGGCGTCTGTGCGGATCTCCAGAAGAGGGCAGCGGACGTGAACAAGTTTTATGCTTCGCGGGAGGAGGATGATGAGGCTCGGCTATTCTGGGCACAATTTAAGTCCCCCGAGCGCTCTCCTCTTCTGATCGAGCAGATGAATCAACTGATGGAGCTGCACAGGATGGCGGAGCCGGCTATGAAGGACCTCTGCATCCGGCTGTGGCCTGAAGAGCCGTTGCCGAGAAGCTACTTCAACTTGGTGCGGAAACTGTGCGATGTTGTGCCTCGGATTGACGCGCTAAAGCGTTCTACATGCATCGAGGGAGCTCGGATGGCCTTTGCAAGGACCATGGTGCACTGGTCGAAGCTCAAGCCGACCGAGATGGCTACCACACCTCCGCCCCCTGGAAAGCAGCATAGGCGCCCCGAGCTATACTTCTCCGCAGTGATGGAGGGTGCTCGGGCGATAGAGGCCCAATGTTCTAAGGATGTTTTTTATGAATGAGTGCGCTGTAATATGTCCTAAGACTGTGAACGCTTTATAATGAGGCTGCATGGTTTATCATGTCTTTTAAGTTTTGTATTTATTGTGACTCCTGTGTGGCCATTTTATCTGAAAGTTGCGAGTCGTCGGCTTCAGCACCCACGTAGATACTACGCAAGGTGTTTCTGCCTCCGCACTGTGAAACTTAGCCGAGGTATCGGTGCCCGAAGATGGTAGTGCGAGGGGAACAAGGCAATCGGACTATGATGCTTTATTGCTTTCACTTAGCCGTAGGAAAAAAATGCGGGGGCTGATGACTAGCCCCCAGTGTATTGTGATGTTCGGATGTACCGAGGCTTAAGCCAGCATCACATAGTTCGTACAAGTACGAAACCCATCGTATGACACGGAATAACCTCTATCGATTTTTTAGTATGACACTTATGCTCGGATTTGCAGACCGGTTCTCGCTTACTATGACAGTCAGTTTTCAGCTTTCTCCCCTGAGGTGCTTGACCATGCGAGCTGGAAGCACAATCACATTGTTTCTCCCTTTGCCCTTTTAGCCGAACGAGTGGAACGTAAAAGGGCAAACACAGGAGCCGGGCAACCCAACTATTGACCCAAGACATAGTTCGTATCCGATGCATATAAAGCAAAATCCAAGACGCCGAACACACGATCAATTGTGTCGGGGTGATGCTTAGGGTGATATTTGAAATTCAATCCCCCAGTCTATTAGCCGGTTGCATCGTAATGTATACCGAACAGTTTCGCAAGAAGCGTTGATGAGGGAAGAACAGAGTATGTAGCATAAAATACAGCAAAGAAGCCATGTACAATGGTCTATTATTTGCTCATTAATTCTTATAATTCAAATTGCCGAAGCCACTGTTTACAGGTATTTGACGAGGAAATATAAAGTTTACAGAGGAGAAGTTGTACCAGGGGTCCTCGATGGGTGGCTTGACGACCTCGATGTTCCCAGCCGCATGTCCGCTCATGCGCCTCCTAGGGAGTTTTATTCCTTTAAGGGTGATGGTGTCGGCGACTGGACCTTGGGAAGAAGATCTTGAGAAGTCGCCGAAGTATGGATGAGCTTTACGCTTTAGCAGTTCCTTGATGGTACATGTGGTATGTCCGAGGACATGTACTGGCAGTAGTTCGGTCCAGCGGAACACTTTCCCTTTGATAGTCGTTCCTCATTGCTGCCCATGGGACATTGAGTGCAAAGTTGTGCTATCTTGGCACATGTTTGACGGGCACTAGGGCTGTGCAGTGAGGAACGTGCCCCTATTTCTGGGGAGGATAAGATTCTGGGAGTTCGGACTGAGACCGAGCTCGTTTGTCAGCCTTACATGCCTTTATGGCAGATTTCGATGTTGGCCGATCGTCATCGTAATGGAATTCGGCCGCCAGGGGCAATGCATGTTCCTCAGTTCGGAGGGAACGCTCTGTGTTGCCGTTGACAGTAATGACCCCCTTGGGCCCAGGCATCTTGAGCTTGAGGTATGCGTAGTGTGGGACGGCATTAAAGCGAGCGAACGCTTTGCGGCCCAGCAGGGTGTGATAACCGCTGCGGAAGGGGACAATGTCGAAGATCAAGTCCTCGCTGCGGAAGTTGTCGAGCGAACCGAACACTACTTCCAGGCTAATAGAGCCCGTGCACCGGGCTTCGACGCCTGGGATCACTCCTTTAAAGGTAGTGTTGCTAGGCTTGATCCTTGATGGATCTATACCCATCTTTTTCACCGTGTCTGAGTAAATCAGATTGAGGCTACTTCCTCCGTCCATTAGGACTTTAGTGAGGTGATACCCATCGATAATGGGGTCTAGGACGAGGGCCGCCGAACCCCCATGACGGATACTGGTCGGATGGTCTCGTCGATCAAAGGTGATCGGGTATGCCGACCATGGGTTAAACTTCGGGGCTACAGGCTCTACGGCGTAGACCTCTCGAAGGGCCCGCTTCCTCTCCTTTTTGGGTATATCATGTTTACACTCTTTACTTCTGGAGGGAACTACTTCTGTCCTCCATTGTTCGGACCGCGGGGCTCGTCATCGTCCTCACTGCATGGGCCCTTGCCTTGCTCCTCGGCTGCGAGTTTGCCGGCTTGTTTGAACACCCAACAGTTACGGTTGGTGTGGGTGGCGGGCTTGTCTTGGGTGGCATGGATTTGGCAGGGCCTATCCATGATTTTGTCCAACGGGGTAGGTCCATCACGATTGCCTTTAGAAGGCTTCTTCCGCTGCCCAGATCGGGGGTTGCGGAAACCGGCATTAACGGCCGTGTCGTCGGCATCACCGTTGTTGTGCCGGCGTTTACTTTTGTTACGTCGTGGTTTACCGTTTGCATCCAGGACTTCGGAGGTGCCGGGGTCTTCGGGGTTGTGGCTTCGTCTAGCTAGCCAGTTATCCTCGCCCGCGCAAAAGCGGGTCATGAGTGATGTAAGGGCGGACATAGTCCTAGGCTTGTCCTGACCGAGCTGGCGAGCCAGCCATTCGTCCCGAATATTGTGCCAGAAGGAGGCTATTGCCTCGACGTCTGGGCAATCGACAATCTAGTTCTTCTTGGTCAAGAACCGATTCCATAATTGTCGAGCCGATTCGCCTGCTTTTTGGACAACATTGCTTAGTTTGGAGGAGTCTGGCGGCCGGACATAGGTGCCCTGGAAGTTAGATCGGAAAGCGTCCTCGAGATCCTCCCAACTCCCGATAGAATTTTTGGGGAGGCTGTTTAACCAGTGCCGAGCTGGCCCTTTAAGTTTTAGGGGCAGATACTTGATGGCGTGGAGATCATCTCCTCGTGACATATGAATGAGGAGGAAATCCTCGATCCATACTGCTGGGTCAGTTGTCCCGTCGTATTGCTCTATGTTCACGGGTTTAAACCCTTCCGGGAACTGATGTTGCATCAGCTCGTCGGTGAAGCACAATGGGTGGGCAGCGCCTCTGACCCGGGCTATGTCACGCCAGTAGTCGGCGCCTGATCTGGCCCGGTTTGGTTCCCGACCTCTGTTGTTGTGGTCGAGCCGAGGCTGGTACCCGTCTCGTCTGTCGGGGGAGTACCCTCTAGATCAGTAGATGGATCTCGTGCGGCCTGTTCTATAATCCAGGTCGTGTCATAGGTCGTACCTGTCCTCAGGCTCTATTGGCTCTTTTCCCCTTCTGCGGGGTATTGCCGGCCTATAACCGGTGTCGCCAGCCGTCCTATCTCGTCCTCGGGGAGGGCGGTCTGGCTAGTCGTATGGAGTGTGTTTGGGCGACGGTGTATTAGAGACCTCGTTGTCAAACTGCGGCAGCAGCCGTCAGCGTGGGTAGCTCTTGGGTTGGTCCAATAGACCGAAACCGTACCCTTCCTCGGCTGATAGGACCCTTGTCCATCTATCATTGAGGGTGTCTTGTTCGGTCTTAAGATGCCGTTCTTTTGCCTTCAGGCTGCGGGCAATGGCTATAAGCTGTTGCCTAAACCGTTCCTGATCGTCAAGGTTTTCGGGGACGGTGAAGTCTTCGGCTTCCAGGCTGTCCTCCTCCTCGACAGGGGGGAGGTAGTTGTCATCCTCGGAATCGTATAGATCCTCGAGGTCGCGCTGATCTTCCGGCCTCTCCTGGTCCTCTAGCGGATGCTCGGGGATATCGGGATCGCCGAGGCCTTCCGGGGTGTCGTTTTCCCCGGTGTCAGCAATGGCTTCCCTTCCCTTTTTTGCCTTTGACCGTTTGCGCGGTTTGCGGTGCCTTGACGGCTCCTCGCCAGATTTATCGCCATTGTTTTTGGGTGTGTGATCGCCCTTATCGGCTGGAGTATCTGAAAGCACATTTGCTCCCTTGGTGGTTTTGGTAATTAATAACAACATATAAGTCATTGAACTAATGTTTCCACTAAGTATATTTCAAGAAAAGTTCAATGATAGGATTGGCAAAAGGATTGTTGAGATTGTGGAAATACCCCATGATCCAAGGAAATGGATTGGCAAAGCTTCAAGCAAGAGGACTCTACATTTTACTTTGTGAGAAATCACGTTGAGTCCATAGGAAAGCCAATACTATTAAAAGGGGGTAAGGTATTGTTGGTGAACAAAATGCTCATACGTGCACAAGTGATAGTCACCAAAAACACCCACAAGCTCTTCCACAAAAGTCTGTCCAAAGTCAAATATCCAAAATCGGTGCAACCAACACTTTCCACTCGGTGCCACCGATTCCCATACTCAGATAGACCTAAGCCAAACCCTAGCTTGCCGGTGCAACCGATTCTGCTTCGGTGCCACCGAGTTTGGGTTGCCAACTTTCTGTTACGCAAATTCACAAAATCGGTACCACCGAGTTTGTTGAATCGGCGTCACCGAGATTGGGCAATCTGACCGTTTGTCACCTTATCGGTGCAACCGAGTTTCATATATCGGTCTCACCGAGATTCAAAAGTTGCCACCTTTTGGTCACTTCGGTACCACCGAGATTAACACATCGGTGTCACCGAGTTGATCATTTTGTGTGTAACGGTTGGATTTTTGGGGATGCCTATATATACCCCTTCACCACCACCCACTCGAAAGATAAGCACTCAGAACTATTCCATACTTGCCCCATCATATTTTCTGAGAGAGAGCCACCTACTCATGTGTTGAGATCATGCCATTCCATTCCAACCATATGAATCTTGATCTCTAGCCTCCCCAAGTTGCTTTCCACCAATCCCATCTCTTCCACCAAGCCAAATTTATGAGAGAGTGATTGTGTGTTGAGGAGTCTATCATCTTGAAGCACAAGAGCAAGGAGTTCATCGTCATTGCCGAGCCTATTACCTTTTGGAGGGTGGTGCCTCCTAGATTGGTTAGGTGTCGCTTGGGAGCCTCCTACTTCGTGTTGTGGAGTTGAACCAAGAAGTTTGTAAGGGCAAGGAGATCGCCTACTTCGTGAAGATCTACCCATAGTGAGGCTAGTCCTTCATGGACGGAAGCCGTTATGGAATAGTAAAGGTTGCTACTTCGTGGACTCTTATGGGTGGAGCCCTCCGTGGACTCTCGCGACCGTTACCCTCCGTGGGTTGAAGACTCCATAAACGTGGACGTACGATAGCACCACCTATCGGAACCACGGGAAAAATCATCGTGTCTACAATTGCGTTTGATCCTCCTACCCTTCCTTTCTACTCATGCTTGTTGTTACTTTCCGCTGCTATACTCTTAGACATGCATGTGTAGGGTGTACTTGAGTTGCCATGAATGTTAAAATCTACCAACACTAAAATTGGGAAAAGGTAGAAATTTTATTTGGTCAAGTAGTCTAATCACCCCCCAATAGACATACTTTCGGTCCTACAGTATCCACCATGTAGACATTGTAGGTGGAGGTGGCAATCCATCGCCCGGTGTTGACGGGGGCGGGAGCGCAATCCTCTTCATCCATGTCTTCTGCCTCCTCGGAGGCGTAGTCCAACATATCGGTTAAGTCTTCGACAGTGGCTACTAAGTGGGTGGTGGGTGGGATGAAAAATTCCTCTTGACCCACCTTCAGACCGATCTGAGAGTGGATCGGGGTTGGGTCATGAGTGATTTTCATCGACAGGATCCGATCTAGAGCCTCGTTGAGTGTCGAGAGCTCGATCAGGTCAATCTTCCCAGAGCTTTCGGAGTTAACCTCCGATGCGTCCGAACAAGGAGTGTGTACGGGAGGAGCTGACCCCCGACCATCCGATGGTATGACCGGATCCGGGCTAGAAGCCAGATCATCGTCGGGGTTGGTCCCGTGGGCGGGGTTGAGAGTGAAATCCGAAGTCAAGGCCTCGGAGTCCTCGGGCGCATCAGATGAGATTGCAAGCCCGGTGAGCAAAAGATCACCCCGAGAGTCTACGGAGAACTCTAGGTTCCCGAATCTGACCTCTTTATCAGGGGCGAAAGTCCTGACCCGGCCAAGACGGCCGGTCGGGTCGGCATGCAGCACGACGCTGCCGAAAGCGAAGATCTGTCCAGGGACAAAGGAGTCCATGTTGCGGACTTCCTCCCTAATGACTAAGCGAGCCATTGATTCCTTTGGCGATCACAGCGGAACTCTCAATGAAAGCACCAATGTCGATATCAAAACCGGCAGATCTTGGGTAGGGGGTCCCGAGCTGTGACTCTAGGATCGATGGTAACAGGACACGAAGGAGATGACGTTTACCCAGGTTCGGGCCCTCGTATGGAGGTAAAACCCTACGTCCTGCTTGATTATATTGATGTGTATGAAGGTTACAGAGTTGATCTACCACGAGATCGAATAGCTAAAACCCTAGATGAGTCCTCTCATTGACAGTCTAAAACCTCCCCGGTTTATATAGACACCGGGGGCGGTACCTAGGGCTTACACATGATAGGCCTCCTGCCGGGGATGGAGATGCCGATTTCCTCATCTTGACTTGGAGTGCACGACACGCCTTCAAGGCTTCCTTCTAGAATACGGGGTCATGGCATTTCCGGCCCTTCCCGCGATAGTCAGAGAAAGGCCCACCAAGCCGGCCTATTGGGAGATAGGCCAGCGGCCCGAGGACCCCTTAGTCCAGGACTCCCTCAACAGGCGAGGAGCTAGACAGGGCATTGGCTACCCTGCTCCATAGCGATCCTGGGGGCCTCCCCGAGGCCTACGCCCCGCTGTACCGCCATGACGACAGGGAGGAGCTGGTCGCCACCATGCCCGCCTTCGACGAGCTGGGGCTCACGCCGCCCGAGTGCCCCAATTCCCCCGTGCTGGTGTCCTCCGGCAACACCAGTGGTGAGGAAGACTCGGAGGAGACTGAGGACGACGACTTGGAAGAGGTGTCCCCCCCGTCGCAGAGCAAGCTCTTCCGCTACCTCGAAGACGATGACGATTCCGATAAGCCCCCGGCCGCGGACTCCTCGCGCTACGTCAGGGTCCTTAGAAGGTCAGGGCCTACCCCCCAGACCACGCGGGCATCTGGCCAGGCGACCCCTTGGAAGCGCGCGGCCGCGCCTCCTCCGGAGGACTCCCCACGCTCCAGCAAGGCGATTTAGATGCCGGTCTCGTCCCCATCCGAGCCGCAGCCGAAAGGCGGGGCGGCCGTGTTGGGGAACGTCGCATGGGAAACAAAAATTTTCGTACGCACACGCAAGATCTATCCATGGTGATGAGCATCTACGAGAGGGAGAGTGAATCTACATAGCCTTGTAGATCGCTAAGCGGGAAGCATTAAGAAACGCGGTTGATGTAGTCGAGCGTCTTCGCGATCCAAATCGCCGAGCGTCCCGCGATCCAATCACGATCTAGTGCCGAACGGACGGCACCTCCGCGTTCAGCACACGTACAGCTCGATGACGATCTCCGCTTTCTTGATCCAGCAAGATGGATCGGAGAGGTAGATGAGTTTTCTGGCAGCGCGACGGCACGGCGGCGGCGGTGGTGGAACTATTCTAGCAGGGCTTCGCCTAAGCGCTGCTGAAAACTAGAGGACTTGATCTATTGGGAGAGAGGGCTGCACTATGGCCTTTTTGGGTTGAAGTGCTTTTGCCCTCTCTCCCTCTAGTATATATAGGAGGGAGGGGAGGGAGGCCGGCGCCCTAGGGCTGCCCCTTTGGTGCGGCCGCAAGGAGGAGGAGGTGGAGGAGTCCACCTCCAATCCTACACCTAGTAGGATTCCTTCCCTTCCCCCACTTGGACTTCCCTTCCCCCACCTAGTAGGCCTTCTTGGGCCAGCTGCCCAGCCTACCAGGGGCTGGTGCGCCACCCTCAGGTCCATGTGACCCACTTGGGGTGTGGTGGGCCCACTTGGTGGACCCCCGGAACCCATTCGTCACTCCCAGTACACTGCCGGAAATGCCCGAAACTTTTCTGGAGTTCAAACACCACTTTCCTATATGTCAATCTTTACCGCCGGACCATTCCAGAGCTCCTCGTGACGTCCGAGATCTCATCCGGGACTCCGAACAACCTTCGGTCACCAACATACATAACTCAATTATACCGAAACGTCACCGAACCTTAAGTGTGCAGACCCTGCGGGTTCGAGAACTATGTAGACATGACCGAGACACCTCTACGGTCAATAACCAAATGCGGGACCTGGATGCCCATATTGGTTCCTACATATTCTACGAAGATCTTTATCTGTTGAACCTCTATGTCAAGGATTCAGTTAATCCCGTATGATGTTCCCTTTGTACTTCGGTATGTTACTTGCCCAAGATTTAATCGTCGGTATCTCTTTACCTAGTTCAATCTCGTTACCGGCAAGTCTCTTTACTCGTTCCGTAATACAAGATCCCATGGCTAACTCTTTAGTCACATTGCTTGCAAGGCTTAGTGTGATGTTGTATTTCCGAGTGGGCCCTGAGATACCTCTTCGTCACACGGAGTAACAAATCCCAGTCTTGATCCATGCCCACTCAACAGACACCCTCGGAGATTCCTGTAGAGAATCTTTATAGTCACACAGTTACGTTGTGACGTTTGATACACACAAGGTATTCCTCCGGTGTCAGTGAGTTGCATGATCTCATGGTCATAGGAACAGATACTTGACATGCAGAAAACAATAGCAATAAACTGACACGATCATATGCTACGTTCATAGTTTGGGTCTTGTCCATCACATCATTCTTCTAATGATGTGATCCTGTTAACAAATGACATCTCATGTCTATGGCTAGGAAACCTTGACCATCTTTGATCAACAAGCTAGTCTACTAGAGGCATACTAGGGACACAGTGTTGTCTATGTATCCACACATGTATCAATGTTTCCAAATAATACAATTATAGCATGGATAATAAACGATTATCATGAACAAGGAAATATAATAATAACTACTTTTATTATTGCCTCTAGGGCATATTTCCAACAGTCTCCCACTTGCACTAGAGTCAATAATCTAGCTCACATCACTATGTGATTTACAATGTAATGAATCTAACACCCATACAGTTCTGGTGTTGATCATGTTTAGCCCTTGGAAGAGGTTTAGTCATCGGATCTGCAACATTCAGATCCGTGTGCACTTTGCAAATATTTATGTCGTCCTCCTTGATGTAATCGCGGATGGAATTGAAACGTCGCTTTATGTGTCTGGTCCTCTTGTGAAACCTTGGTTCCTTGGCTAGAGCAATGGCACCAGTGTTGTCACAGAACAGAGTCATTGGGTTTAGTGCACTAGGCACTACTCCAAGATCTGTCATGAACTCCTTCATCCAGACACCTTCCTTCGTCGCGTCCGAGGCAGCGATGTACTCCGCTCCGCATGTAGAATCAGCTACCACGCTTTGCTTGGAACTGCACCTGCTTACCGCACCCCCATTGAGAATAAATACGTATCCGGTTTGCGACTTAGAGTCATCCGGATCAGTGTCAAAGCTTGCATGGATGTAACCCTTTACGACGAGCTCTTGTTCACCTCCATAAACGAGAAACATGTCCTTAGTCCTTTTCAGGTACTTCAGGATATTCTTGACCGCCGTCCAGTGTTCCACTCCTGGATCACTTTGAAACCTTTCGGCCATACTTTTGGCAAGGCTGACATCGGGTCTTGAGCACAGCATTGCATACATGATAGAGCCTATGGCTGAAGCATAGGGGATGACACTCATCTTTTCTCTATCTTCTGCAGTCACTGGGCATTGAGTCTTACTCAACTTAACACCTTGCAACACAGGCAAGAACTCCTTCTTGGACTGATCCATTTTGAACTTCTTCAAAACTTTGTCAAGGTATGTGCTCTGTGAAAGTCCTATTAAGCGTCTCGATCTATCTCTATAGATCTGGATGCCTAATATGAAAGCAGCTTCTCGTAGGTCCTTCATTGAAAAACTCTTGTTCAAATATTCCTTCACGCTTTCCAACATTTCTATATTGTTTCCAATCAGCAATATGTCATCCACATATAATATTAGAAACACTATAGAGCTCCCACTCACTTTCTTGTAAATACAAGCTTCTCCGTAAACTTGTATAAACCCGAACGCTTTGATCACCTCATCAAAGAGAAGATTCCAACTCCGAGATGCTTGCACCAGTCCATAAATGGATCGCTGGAGTTTGCAAACTTTGTCAGCATTCTCTGGATCGACAAAACCTTCTGGTTGCATCATATACAACTCTCCCTTAAGGAAACCGTTAAGGAACGCTGTTTTGACATCCATCTGCCAAATTTCATAATCGAAAAAGGCAGCTATTGCTAACATGATTTTGACTGACTTAAGCATCGCTACGGGTGAGAAGGTCTCATCGTAGTCAGCTTCTTGAACTTGTGAAAAATCCTTTGCCACAAGTCGAGCTTTATAGACGGTGACATTACCGTCCGCGTCCGTCTTCCTCTTAAAGGTCCATTTGTTCTGAATGGCCTTACGCCCTTCAGGTAATACTTCCAAAGCCCATACTTTGTTTTCATACATGGATCCCATCTCGGATTTCATGGCCTCTAACCATTTCTCAGAATCCGGGCCCATCATCGCTTCTCCATAACTCGTAGGCTCATCGTTGTCCAACAACATGACCTCTAAGACAGGGTTGCCGTACCACTCTGGAGCATTACGCGTCCTTGTCGACCTACGAGGTTCGATAGCAACTTGATCCGAAGCTTCATGATCATCATCATTAACTTCCTCTTCAACCGATGCAGGCTCCATAGAAACATCTTTCTGCGCTGCGCTACTCTCAGGTTGAAGTAAAGTTTCAATAACCTCATCTAGTTCTATCTTCCTCCCACTCAATTGTGGCGCCCCGCCTGATTACCACTATAGCCAGACGGTCGCCATGCATACCAGCCCAGGAAATCACTCTGGCATGCGCGTTTACAATAAGTATCATGAACACAGGCATTTCTATTAATGGATATATAAGTCTTACAAGGGATATTACAAGGGTGATGGTAGCGGAAAAGCTCTATCTAAGGCAGCATGGTCTTGGTGCGGCTCCAATCCATAGGGATCTGACTAGGTTACTCTTCTAGCCCGCGAATGCTCCGGCTTCTCGACGATGGACGACGGATCCTTAAGTGAACCTGGCCATGTTAAAGGCCGCTGAGTACTTTTGAATGTACTCGCAAGCAAACCAAACTAACACATACACCAAGCAAAGCAATCAATGGCATTCAAGCATGTAATTGTTATTAGAGCAATATTAATCATCATGGCATAACAGTATTATCTAGCAAGATAACTACTAAAGTAAATACGGTAAAGTAAATAAATATTCCATACTCCGAGCCTTCTCATGATCCAATCTGAATCTGATCCAAATCCAATCCAACTCGTGTGGTCATCCGACCACTCATCTCATAGCCATCCCATGGCTAACATATCCTATTCCTGACATCATCTGATGTCTATGCAAGACGAGTTCTTCCATCATTATTATCATTATTACGGTTGACCACCTAGCGAGGTCTGGATGGGCTGTCCAATACCGTGGACTCGGCTATTCGAATAGATTTTTCACTCTGCAGAGGTTGCGCACTTTACCCACACCATGAAGCACCTGGCCTCGCGATCCCACTCGGGTGGACCAGCGTTACTTCAACGAAACCTGCCTGACCCGTGACTCTTTCATCGTACCACCGGCACTCTTCCTCCCCCGAAGGTCAGCCTTGGGTGGCCCCTGTGTCCTCATGACACCTGCCACCGTCGTGGCCAAACTATGTAGACCCAAACGGGGGCTACTGTCCCAAACGGGGACGCCGGCACAAACTCAACTATCAACTGGGCTCCCAAGGTTATCGCCGCCTACCGAGCCAGGGTAGCACGCGTGCATACCTTCCCTGTCTGGAGGTACCGGTGAAAGAGCACGTGATCAGACCAAGTCAAGGCCGTCCCAGACCGGCAAATGTGGCTGCACGGATAAGCCCGGACAGGTGACTCTAGATCAACCGACTAGGTTTAGCTTTAGCCATTACTTAGCAAGCAGGGTTATGTATCACAACAAGTTGAGGTGGCAACAACTACGCACTTAAGTAAACTACAACGCAAACTATGCAAGTAGTGTAAACAGTAGATGCAATCTAACAACGGTTTAATTATTTCTATCACGGGCAAAATTACTAATTAAACACGCAAGAATAACACAGAGCAATGCTTTAGGGCATATATCAGATGGTCGGCTTGCCTGGGGGTCGAAGAAGTACTTCGGAAGATGTGCGGAGAGTCCGCGGAAAGGGTCACCGGAAGCTGTTCTCTCTCGGAGGGAGCTGATTGAAGGGCAGGGGCAAAATGGTCATTTCCACTGTGTTAACATATGGTGGAAATGATATCAAAAGTTCGGGCTCGGAAAGACGAAGACGTGGGCTTTGGAATCACCGGAATCGGAGGCTCGGTTAAAAAGTTATAGCCGTTTAAAGTCCAGGGACCAATATGCAAAAAGTTTATTCACAGACAAGCCCCTGGTGGCTAAAACCAAAGGCGCACTGGGCAGATTACGCTTTCTCTAAACTGAAAGCGTATTTACTGCAGTGCGCTTCCACATAACTGGCCGGGCCCGGGGGTTGACTTCAATGTTCCGCTGACAGGGGGGGCCGAGAGGAGGAGGGGCCCGCCTGGCCAGCTCGTCGCCTTCAACCTCCTGCTCGCCCGCGCTACAGAGGAGAGGCGCGGCTGCGGGCGGCCGTCCCGACGACTCCGGCCACCGTTGCCTGCGTTCCGGGCACCGGCGGGCTCAGAGGAGAGCACCGCACCCATCCCCGCACCATACGGACACAGAGGAGGACCGGAACGGCGACGACACCGGCGTCCACGGCGGAGCAGAGACACATGCGGCCGGCGATGGCTTCCGGTGTTCCCGGCCTTCTCCGGCCAGGGCGAGGGCACCGGAGACCGTGGGGCGAAGCGCCGCACCAATCCAGGGCAGCACGAGCGCCGGGGACGGCCATGGTGGCGGTGGCTCAGATGCCCGCGGCGGAGGTCGTCGGCCGTGCTTGGGCGCGCAGCCACAGGCATCCCGGCAACATAGCAGGGAGGCAGGGAGGCTCTCATGGGTCGAGGGGATGCTCTATTGGAGGAGGAAAGGAGTGATAGGGCGCGGCTCGCCGGAATTTGAGCGGGGATCGCCGTCGTCCATGGCAGCAATGGGCGGAGAGGAGAGCTCCTCCGGCTCGGCTGAGAGGTCGTGGAGAGCTCTGGGAGAGAGAGAAGGAGGTTGAGGGGCTCGGGGATGCCTGGGGAAGGGTCGGGCTGCGGCTTTTATAGCCGGCCGACGGCGTGCGGATCAGCACGGCCGCCGTGGCATCCTCATCACCGCACTGGAGCTCGCGGTGAGCTGGCTTGGACGCGCGCGGTGCCGACCTGACGAGCATTCAATGCAACGCGACGGCTCTGGGAGGAAGGAGCCAACGGAGAGGAAGACGACGGGGGTTCACGGGTGGACAGTACCGCGGCGACGACCGCCGTGGCGTGGAGATGAAGAAAGAGGAGGGGAGAATGGTCTAGAGAGGGGCAGCTGGATGCTGCGGAGATGATGGACACGACCACACGGCCGGGGACTAACCAGAGGTGGCCGGCCATGGGGGGACAGTGCGCAGAGCGCCGTTTTGGCCTGCTCTACTCGTGGTCACCACGGCCAAAGCGTGTCCTGGCCTTTTCCTGGTTGTGAGATCATGTCAACAAGACGTCTCACTCCTCAAAAAGATAAGATATAAGACTAGAGTTAACTGGAAGACTCTGTGGAACTTGCAAAATAAGATTCTGACAGCAGACTGTTTGATCTGAGGTGTACCTAGCTCACTACTCCATTTGATCTGATCTTTGGCTGAGCATGATCACTCACTAGGGTGACCATCATAGCGAACTTTCAGCACAAATGGGCAGGGCTAGCTAGCACTTCCTTTGTAACCTTGTAGTCTGGCCAGAAATAGAGATTGAATTGCTAGGACAAATTGGCTACATAGATTTGGTTCAAACTTGGTGGAGGATGATGATTTGATTATATGAAGATACTGGAAAAGTTTCAACTCATTTGAGAATACCAAAGTGGTACTTCCTTCACATAGCTTTCAAATGAGCAGAAATTTAGGAAAATTGCAGGGGACAAATGGATAGATGGATTGAGCTTAATTTTGGTATCCATGGGTGATTTATCAATTTTAATCACCATGAAAAGTTTCAGCTCAAATAGATAAAGGGATAGAGCACTTCCTTTGCAAATTGCCCAACTGGACAAAATTTGCAAATTGATGTGGTGCTCAAAATTTGAACTATGGCACTTATGATCTTGATGGAAATGGGGAAGATATGGACATGAGAAGCTCCACAAATTATTTGGGATTTTTGCTGGCTACCAAAATGGTAGTGCCTTTAGAAAGTGCCCAAAATGCAATATTGACATTAAATAGGAAAAGGCAATTTCCCTTATTTAATTATGGCCAATATTTTTGTGGGAGCTCAATATGATCACAAAGAATATCTAAACAAGTTTTCATGAACTTTGGAGATGGATAGATATTTTCCTGGATTTAATTCCTTTAACTGATAGAAAAAGGAATTAATTATAAATGAAAAATATTGCAAATGACTTGGCAATATTTTTGCGTATCCAGGGTTTATAGATGAAGGATGATCACTGGGAAAAGATTTGGGTGGCAGAAGATCAAAGGAAATTGGGGTTCCTTTGTAACTGGAAGGATTAGGGTTTCCCTTCCGGTAACTCGGAAGGTAGGGTTTTGATGACAAAGTCCGGAGATAGATCTTGGGTGGCAAGGTTGGACTGGAGGGAATCTCTGGTTGGATAGGGAAGGCGAGGCTAGATGACCATCTTCACATACCCAGGAGCTAGAGAAATCCGGTAGCACCGAGAAAAAAAAACGGGAGTCGAATCTCGCGAAGGAAAAATCTAGGAGCGAAAACCAGGGTGTTACAAACCTACCCCCCTTAAGAAAAGCTTGTCCTCGAGATTTCCAGGCTTACCTCCCGGGGAAGGGGGACTTACCTGTGTGCGACTTGGATCCATCAGTTGTCCTGTCTTCGCTGGTTCACTGACCTTTTAATTGCCTCTTCCGATGGGTCATGTGTTGTCTCAGCACACAGCTTCCTTGAATCCTTCTCTTTCCTGTCAGGTAAACCTTTTGTCCTGGTAGTGGTGTTGCTGGGTGGGTAGCGAGTAATACCAACAAACGGCTCGGTTTCCATGGTCTGAAAGTAACTGCTTCGGGTTTTATTGCGATACTTCGTACTCTGACTGTCATGGGCAAGACATCCTTTCTGCGTACCGGGCTCACGTTCTCGTATGGCTTTCTTTTTGTCGTGTCAGAATGTTCAGTCTGGCCGTGAGTTCCATGCTGATGTCCCTCTCTGCCTTAGGCATTCTGACTTTGTCCTTAAGTGATCCACGGTTCAAGGGCGGTATGGCCCAGTCATCGCTGTCGTATCCCTAGCTGAACTGTCAGGCATGATCACAAAATAATCATAGACAGTAATCTCTTATTCCCATGACGTCATGATGTCTCTGAGCTGTTGGTGCTGGTGTGCTTTGAGCCATTCTATCCGAATGTCTTGTTTCAAACTCTATTACTCGTGGAGAGGGCTCTTCCATATATAGCCTCGGTAGTCCTTGTTATGACCACTGAGCTGAACATAATATCGCTATCATCCGATGTATCTTTCGGAGCATAGCCTCTTGTCTTGGTTGATGGCCCGTATCCATGAGGAGTGCGGCAATCTCACTTGTAACCGCAAGTAGTGCATTGTTGTGGCCTCATATGCAAGAGTCTGACAAGGGTTGGTAATACCACCATGTTCGTGAATCTTGTTGACCGTCACGGAGGTCGTTTGTACACCACTTCCTTGTTCTTGAGGGTTCCTTTGATGGACCTGTAATTACCTGCCAACACGGCTCCTTGATTGTTTTCCTGGTTTGTCGGGCTTGTTCTCACAACTTACTCTTGCATATCTCGTAGGGGTTGATGTGCTCATATTCTTCCTTGAAGTATGGGGCCACCGTTAATCTGAACACAGTCATTCCCGTGTACGAGTGGCTCGCATGAACTGATCCACTGTACTGCATGCTCACAACATATGCAGATGTAGGATAAATCCTTTCATAATCACTGGGTTCTGAGGCGAATATGTGTACAGACTAGTTCTTTCTTCTGACACGATTGTTGGGGCACGATGGTGTGTTGAAGAAGACTGAATTCCTCATGCTCGAAGCTTCTGTCAGGGTAGTGTGCTGGAGAAGGCTGGGTATCGTGCCTCGAAAGTTTTCCTTCATGTGGCTTACTGCGGAAGGTCGAGTGACTTATGCCAGAAGTTTTCCGTGGTAGCATGCTGTGGAAGATGGGAGTGCCGTATCCCAGGATGATCTCTCACCAAGTGGCGTACCGAGGAAGATTGGCAGTCTGGTATTGTAAACTCTTCTTGGTAGCCTGCGGAGGAAGGCTGGGTTCCTTATACCAGAAGCCTTGTGTACACAGTCGGGTCTATGGCTGATTCTGGCTTCCTTCCGAAGTATCCGGAATTTTGCCCATAGCGGAGCCAAACTTGATATAGGCCATATCTTGTCTAAAGATATCCTGTTGTTATGCACATCGCTTGTCCTTCTGCTGGTCTGATCATTGCTGCTGTAAAGGCTGCAGAACTGAGGCAGACTTTATTTTGACAATTAATTCGGAATACCTTTGCATTCAACCCAGGTGTTGCCGATAATAAGCAGCGGATAGATAATTCCATTCGGTTTAGCTGAGCTTCCAAGCATGTTAGGTGCTCCTTGATTCTGGCAGCCGTGAACTTATCCATATTCCTCGCAAACCTTGTTCATGGTGCCCGGAAAATTTTGTATTTGCACCGGTGAGTTTCAAAATATGCTTTGAAATTTGTACCAATGTACCGAAGTTTTGTTGCTGCTTTTGGCTCATTCGTATTGTTGAAATATGTCCTCGGTGGGTGATAAATGATTCTTGGGTCCACTGAGAAAAGACTCAAGGTTCACCCCACTGACTGAAATAATCCTTGTGTCGAGGACGGAATCGTTTGTCCTACTGGTGTTTATTCTTGGTATCTCATCTGACTGCTCCTCGGGTATGAACGGTTCCGAGGCCGACTCTCTCAGGTATATTCTGGCCTTGTCTGTTGCACACATATTTTGCTTCTAACCCATTCTTCGTTCTTGACAGATCCGGTGTTGTTGTTTTGAGCATCAGGAAGTTGCCTTGGCTTGACTCTTGCTGAATTGGGACTATTGGGTATTATCCCAATTGCATGCTGATCTTCTTGGACAACTCTTGCGGATGGATCCAGTCGGAGCAGAGAAACGGAATCGACAAGATAAACCAGAATCGCGAAAAACTGAAAGGCAAATAAGGCTCAAAATTTTTGCGGACCTTACATGGCCAAGGATTCACTAGTACAACTATTATAGCGCACTCGATGTACCTCTAAGGATTTAGAAGCGAAACCTCACAATGCTCCTGGTAGCACTGGGGTCAAGCCCCTACTACTTCCTTAGAGAACATCACACTCGATGCAGGACCATAGCCAAAGTGGCTTAGTCGACGTTCCTAAGGTTCTTGGGGAGAGATAGAATTTATAAGCGTTTCCCAAAGGAAACTAGAGTAAGAAGAGAAATGCCATGGTTAGCAAGCAGGGTAAGGATATCTGGTTTACCTAGGGGTTTCAGGGCTCACGAGTCATTGCCGGGTGCGAGCATTTCACACCGGAGGCAAGGCCACGAGAGTTACGGTCTGATGGAGCCGAAAACCTATAGGGTTGCCTTATGATCAATTGTAGCCGTGCCAGGTTGGCAAAGATGGCTGAAATCCATCTGGGCTTTCTACTGAACACAAGACAATGAAGTCTGGCTAGGGTAACCTATAGTCAGCCTGGCTGCTCTGATACCATTCGTTGTGGCGCCCCGCCTGATTACCACTGTAGCCAGACGGTCGCCACGCATACCAGCCCAGGAAATCACTCTGGCATGCGCGTTTACAACAAGTATCATGAACACAAGCATTTCTATTAATGGATATATAAGTCTTACAAGGGATATTACAAGGGTGATGGCAGCGGAAAAGCTCTATCTAAGGCAGCATGGTCTTGGTGCGGCTCCAATCCACAGGGATCTGACTAGGTTACTCTTCTAGCCCGCGAATGCTCCGGTTTCTCGACGACGGACGACGGATCCTTAAGTGAACCTGGCCATGTTAAAGGCCGCTGAGTACTTTTGAATGTACTCGCAAGCAAACCAAACTAACACATACACCAAGCAAAGCAATCCATGGCATTCATGCATGTAATTGTTATTAGAGCAATATTAATCATCATGGCATAACAGTATTATCTAGCAAGATAACTACTGAAGTAAATACGGTAAAGTAAATAAATATTCCATACTCCGAGCCTTCTCATGATCCAATCTGAATCTGATCCAAATCCAATCCAACTCGTGTGGTCATCCGACCACTCATCTCATAGCCATCCCATGGCTAACATATCCTATTCCTGACATCATCTGATGTCTATGCAAGACGAGTTTTTCCATCATTATTATCATTATTATGGTTGACCACCTAGTGAGGTCTGGACGGGCTGTCCAATACCGTGGACTCGGCTATTCGAATAGATTTTTCACTATGCAGAGGTTGCGCACTTTACGCACACCATGAAGCACCTGGCCTCGCGATCCCACTCGGGTGGACCAGAGTTACTTCAACGAAACCTGCCTGACCCGTGACTCTTTCATCGTACCACCGGCACTCTTCCTCCCCCAGAGGTCAGCCTTGGGTGGCCCCTGTGTCCTCATGACACCTGCCACCGTCGTGGCCAAACTATGTAGACCCAAACGGGGGCTACTGTCCCAAACGGGGACGCCGGCACAAACTCAACTATCAACTGGGCTCACAAGGTTATCGCCGCCTACCGGGCCAGGGTAGCGCGCATGCATAACCTTCCCTGTCTGGAGGTACCGGTGAAAGAGCACGCGATCAGACCAAGTCAAGGCCGTCCCATACCGGCAAATGTGGCTGCACGGATAAGCCCGGACAGGTGACTCTAGATCAACCGACTAGGTTTAGCTTTAGCCATTACTTAGCAAGCAGGGTTATGTATCACAACAAGTTGAGGTGGCAACAACTACGCACTTAAGTAAACTACACCGCAAACTATGCAAGTAGTGTAAACAGTAGATGCAATCTAACAACGGTTTAATTATTTCTATCACGGGCAAAATTACTAATTAAACACGCAAGAATAACACAGAGCAATGCTTTAGGGCATATATTAGATGGTCGGCTTGCCTGGGGGTCAAAGAAGTACTCCGGAAGATGTGCGGAGAGTCCGCGGAAAGGGTCACCGGAAGCTGTTCTCTCTCGAAAGGAGCTGATTGAAGGGCAGGGGCAAAATGGTCATTTCCACTGTGGGAACATATGGTGGAAATGATATCAAAAGTTCGGGCTCGGAAAGTCGAAGACTTGGGCTTTGGAATCACCGGAATCGGAGCCTCGGTTAAAAAGTTATAGCCGTTTAAAGTCCAGGGACCAATCTGCAAAAAGTTTATTCACAGACAAGCCCCTGGCGATTAAAACCGAAGGCGCACTGGGCAGATTACGCTTTCTCTAAACTGAAAGCGCAATTACTGCAGTGCGCTTCCACTTAACTGGCGGGGCTTGGGGGTTGACTTCATTGTTTCGCTGACAGGTGGGGCCGAGAGGAGGAGGGGCCCGCCTGGCCAGCTCGTCGCCTTCAACCTCCTGCCCGCCCGCGCTACAGAGGAGAGGCGTGGCTGCGGGCGGCCGTCCCGACGAATCCGGACACCGTTGCCGGCATTCCCGGCACCGGCGGGCTCAGGGGAGAGCACCGCACCCATCCCCGCACCATACGGACACAGAGGAGGACCGGAACGGCGACGACACCGGCGTCCACGGCGGAGCAGAGACGCATGCGGCCGGTGATGGCTTCCGGTGTTCCCGGCCTTCTCCGGCCAGGGCGAGGGCACCGGAGACCATGGGGCGAAGCGCCGCACCAATCCAGGGCAGCACGAGCACCGGGGACGGCCATGGTGGCGGTGGCTCAGATGCCCGCTGCGGAGGCCGTCGGTCGTGCTTGGGCGCGCAGCCACAGGCATCCCGGCGACATAGCAGGGAGGCAGGGAGGCTCTCAGGGTTCGAGGGGATGCTCTATTGGAGGAGGGAAGGAGGGGTAGGGCGCGGCTCGCCGGAATTTGAGCGGGGATCGCCGTCGGCCATGGCAGCAATGGGCGGCGAGGAGAGCTCCTCCTGCTCGACTGAGAGGTCGGGGAGAGCTCTGGGAGAGAGAGAAGGAGGTTGAGGGGCTCGGGGATGCCTGGGGAAGGCTCGGGCTGCGGCTTTTATAGCCGACCGACGGCGTGCGGATCAGCACGACCGCCGTGGCATCCTCATCACCGCACTGGAGCTCGCGGTGAGCTGGCTTGGACGCGCGCGGTGCCGACCTGACGAGCATTCAATGCAACGCGACGGCTCGGGGAGGAAGGAGCCAACGGAGAGGAAGACGACGGGGGTTCACGGGTGGACAGTACCACGGCGACGACCGCCGTGGTGTGGAGATGAAGAAAGAGGAGGGGAGAATGATCTAGAGAGGGGCAGCTGGATGCCGCGGAGACGATGGACACGACCACACGGCCGGGGACTAACTAGAGGTGGCCGGCCATGGGGGGACAGTGCGCAGAGCGCCGTTTTGGCCTGCTCTACTCGTGGTCACCACGGCCAAAGCGTGTCCTGGCCTTTTCCTGGCTGTGATATCATGTCAACAAGACGTCTCACTCCTCAAAAAGATAAGATATAAGACTAGAGTTAACTGGAAGACTCTGGGGTGGGAGGAACTTGCAAAATAAGATTCTGACAGCAGACTGTTTGATCTGAGGTGTACCTAGCTCACTACTCCATTTGATCTGATCTTTGGCTGAGCATGATCACTCACTAGGGTGACCATCATAGCAAACTTTCAGCACAAATGGGCAGGGCTAGCTAGCACTTCCTTTGTAACCTTGTAACTGGAAGTATTAGGGTTTCCCTTCTAGCAACTCGGAAGGTAGGGTTTTGATGACAAAGTCCGGAGATAGATCTTGGGTGGCAAGGTTGGACTGGAGGGAATCTCTGGTTGGATAGGGAAGGCGAGGCTAGATGACCATCTTCACATACCCAGGAGCTAGAGAAATCCGGTAGCACCGAGGAAAAATCCAGGAGCGAAAACCAGGGTGTTACATCAATTCTTTCGAGAGAAACTCTTTCTCAAGAAATGTTCCGTTTTTAGCGACAAACACTTTGCCTTCGGATCTGAGATAGAAGGTATACCCAACTGTCTCTTTTGGGTATCCTATGAAGACTCATTTCTCGGCTTTGGGTTCCAGCTTTTCAGGCTGAAGCTTTTTGACATAAGCATCACATCCCCAAACTTTAAGAAACGACAACTTTGGCTTCTTGCCAAACCACAGTTCATATGGCGTCGTCTCAACGGATTTCGATGGTGCCCTATTTAAAGTGAATGCAGCTGTCTCCAATGCATAACCCCAAAACAATAGTGGCAAATCCGCAAGAGACATCATAGATCGCACCATATCCAATAAGGTTCGATTATGACGTTCGGACACACCATTACGCTGTGGTGTTCCAAGCGCTGTCAATTGTGAAACAATTCCACACTATCTTAAGTGACTGCCAAACTCATAACTCAGATATTCTCCTCCTCGATCAGATCGTGGGAATTTAATCTTCTTGTTACGATGGTTCTCAACTTCACTCTGAAATTGCCTGAACTTTTCAAACGTTTCAGACTTGTGTTTCATTAAGTAAATATACCCATATCTACTTAAGTCATCAGTGAAGGTGAGAAAATAAAGATATCCACCGCGCGCCGCAATGCTCATCGGACCGCACACATCAGTATGTATGATATCCAACAAGTCACTTGGCCGTTCCATTGTTCCAGAGAACGGGGTCTTAGTCATCTTGCCCAAGAGGCATGGTTCGCATGTGTCAAGTGATACAAAATCAAGTGACTCCAAAAGTCCATCAGCATGGAGTTTCTTCATGCGTTTTACACCAATATGACCTAAACGGCAGTGCAACAAGAAAGTGGTACTATCATTATCAACTCTACATCTTTTGGCATGAATGTTATGAACATGTGTATCATCACTATCGAGATTCAATAAAAATAAACCCCTCACATTGGGTGCATGACCATAAAAGATATTACTCATATAAATAGAACAACCATTATTCTCTGATTTAAATGAGTAACCGTCTCGCAATAAACAAGATCCAGATATGATGTTCATGCTTAACGCAGGCACTAAAGAACAATTATTCAGGTTCATCACTAATCCCGATGGTAATCGAAGAGCGAGCGTGCCGACGGCTGAGGGAGTCCTGGTTTAAGGGGTCCTCGGATAGCCGACCAGTTTCTCATGGGCCGGACTATGTGGGACACTGGATGAGCATTGGGTGATCAAGGGCCCCATCGCCAAGGTGGAAGTTTCAAGGAGCCATGGCGTGTCCTCCAAGTTGTCGACAGTAGATAGGTATGTTTTTCCCTTTGATGTGCAACCGACTATGTGTAAGCCCTAGGTACCCTGGGCGTCTATATAAGCCGGAGGGTTTTATGTTATAGGGCAAGAGAACTCATCTAGGGTTTTAGCTATACGATCTCGAGGTAGATCAACTCTGTAACCCTTATACCATCAATATAATCAAGCAGGACGTAGGGTATTACCTCCATAGGAGGGCCCGAACCTGGGTAAACATCGTCTCTCCCATCTCCTGTTACCATCGATTCTAGTCTCACAGCTCGGGACCCCCTACCCGAGATCCGCCGGTTTTGACACCGACATTGGTGCTTTCATTGAGAGTTCCGCTGTGATCGCCAAAGGAATCGATGGCTCGCCTTGTCACAAGCAACGAGATCTGCACACAGGGGATTCTCTCCCCGGACCAGATCCTCGCAAGCGGCGACATCTCGTAGCACGCTTACCCGATCGGCCACCTTGGCCAGATCGGAAACTTCTCCCCCGATCGAGGAATCAGGTTCGGAACCCTAGAGTTCGTCGCTGATTCACGGGGAGAACTCGTCTCGATAAAACCCTCGACTCCTACGGAGGAGCCCGCAGATCCCGACGCCTCGACGCCGAAGACATCGGGCCTAGCCTCCGATGATGAGGTCGTTATACCCGGGTTGTCTGGACTGCCCAATCCGGTCGTTGTGACCGGATCCACCATGGTTAAACAGGACCCCGGGTCCGCTTTCGTGCGACTCCGGAACTGCAACGCCGCATACCGACCCCACTCGCTTCAGCGACACGCATCCCACGATCGCCTCGTTTCTGGACGAGCTATTTGATCGGATTGAGATCATGTGTATGGCTGATGACCAGATCCCGGTCTATGACCGGCTCGGACTTAAACCCGACGATAGGGAGATTCACATCCCCACGGTCACCCACCTTGTCGCCACCGTCGAGTGTCCGGCTGGGGCCTCTTCCCCCCAGCGACCGGAATTAAAAACGGTCTATACCCCAGTCTCCGATCATCGAGACCTCGCCTACAACCTAGACTCTGGCGTTCGCTCCGGAAACAGTCTGGTATTGGTCCCTGATCTATCACGCAGTTCGGAGTCCGTGTCTCCGAACTCCCACCGTGGCGTGGAGTCAAACCTTTTCCCACCCACCTCCCAAGCCGATCACTCAAGCATTGCAGCAGAGCCCAAATCTTCGGACTTACCGGACATTATACATTTATCAGGAGAGTCGGTTCATCATTACTGGGCCAGACTCCTCGCTCGAAACAAAGTACGGGGCCCTAGTGATCAAGAGATAATGGCAACCTTCAAACGCAACTGCCATGACGAAGGGATTCTCAACGCCCTGGCTCGTCGGCACATTCGTGACTTCACCGAGCTGTCAGATTTGGTACAAAAACATTGTGCCATGGAAAGCGCTTGGCAAGCCGAACGGCTGTTTTCAGAACCAACCCTTACCGAATACCCTGGAGGAGATCGGAAAAAGAGGATACCTCCAAAGCGGCCAGCCAGATTCGAACCCGCCGAAAAGAGAAATAAGCCCCCTTCAGGGGTCAGTACCGTCCTTGATGGACTACTGGATAAACCTTGCCCTATACACTCCATATTGCTGAACACAGCTCCGACTCATAGCCTTAGAGCTTGCTGGGACGTCAGGCAGATCGCAAAAAGCGGTGAAGCCATTCTTGAGGCACCACCGCCGAACAGGCGCTCCACATCGCCACCAGAATATAACGTTGAAGTCCTGACGATCTACGAAACGTTCCCCTCAAGGAACAGGAGGAAAAGAGCTCTTAAATAACTCGAACAGATATATCATGTGGAAGCAACAAGTGCATGGGCCCTAATGGTTCCTGCAACGGCTCTTTAAGCCATCAGTGGTTTGGCAGGACAACAATATGGGCACCGGACCAACCAGTGCAGACAAGGTTGTTCCCCCTATAAATGAACCAGACGATCAAATCATCGGCGGCTCCGTAACGGACGAAACGCCTTCGGCTCACGAGGTCATGGCAGTAATCGCGCCATGGTCCGAGCCCTTCTTCGCCTACCTTCTTCTCAAAGAACTCCCCGACGATCAGACGGAGGCGTGGCGCATAATTCGGCGATCCAAAGCCTACAAAGTACACGAGGGTGTGTTATACAAGAAAAGCATCACTGGAATACTACAACAGTGTATATCTGAGGAAGCAGGTCGGCAGCTCTTAGCCAAAGTCCACGCAGGGATGGGCGGTCATCACGTCGCAGCAAGAGCCTTAGTTAGCAAGGCCTTCCGGGCTGGTTTTTTCTGGCCCACAGCTCGGACGGACGCCCAGTCACTTGTCAAACACTGCGTGGGGTGTCAACTTTTCGGAAATCAAAGTCACATGCCCACAACAGGTCTTCGGACTATTCCGATCACCTGGCCCTTCGTGGTCTGGGGGCTGGATATGGTCGGACCACTTAAAAAGGGGACCAAGAAGAATAAATACCTACTAGTCATGGTGGACAAGTTCACCAAATGGATAGAGGCAAAACCTGTCAAATCAGCCAAATCCAGACCAGTAATCGACTTTATATCCGGCGTGGTACACCGTTATGGCGTTCCGCACATTATAATAACGGACAATGGATCCAATTTCACGGCCCAAGAGGTCAAACACTGGTGCGCAAAAATGGGCATTAAGCTCGATTACGCATCAGTTTATCACCCGCGGACCAATGGACAAGTCGAACGAGCAAATGGCCTCATTATGAGCGGCATTAATCCACGTTTGGTCCGGTCTCTTCATGAGTCCGACTGTCATTGGGTTGAGGAGCTCGACTCCGTTCTATGGGGCCTGCGCACCACCCTGAATAGATCAACGGGATACACACCGTTTTTCATGGTCTATGGGGCAGAAGCGGTCCTTCCTTGTGATATTATTCACGACGCACCAAGGGTGCACATGTACGAAGAAAAGGAGGCCGAGTTAGATCGGCAAGACGACTTGGACGCCTTGGAAGAAGAGCGCGACATAGCTCGGGCCCGTTCTACCTTTTATCAACAGCAGGCCCGACGTTACCAGAGCAGGGAGGTCAGGGCACAAGCATACACCGTGCGCGAACTCGTCCTACGGCTCCCGGAGAAGCAGAAGCATAAACTCAAGCCCAAATGGGAAGGCCCCTTCATAATTGACGAAGTACTCGCAGGAGGGGCTTACCGTCTTCGAAACCCGCCGGACAACCGCCTTGAACCAAACCCATGGAACGCAGCTCGTCTTCGGCGCTTCTACGGCTAGACCGCTGTCATCATACTCTTTACCCCCCTTTTTTCTTTCTTTTCTTTGTTGTTTCCTTTCCCTCCCACATTGATTTTTGGCAGGTTTGAATTCTTTCCTTTTCCTCCCAACTCTATGTTCGGCTCAACCGATCTTGTACTAAGATTTTCGGCCTACACCCTTAAGTGTTTAATCCGAACACGACACTTGGGGGCTTCCTTCCGAAGCCATTGCTTTTATGTTATAAGCATTTATTCACATTTATTGTGTACGCATGCTTTTCCTTGTCGTTTTTAAGCCATCATATGCATCAATTCGAACTTAGACTTTGCCAAGCTGGGTTGCCTCGCTCCTGTGGTTACCCTCTACGTTCCCGATTGTTTGGCTAGAGGGTAAAGGGAGCACCTCTGCGATTGTTACGACCGGGTCATCCGGATACGTACCTCAGATGGGTGAAGCCAAAAGCTAGCTATCTTTAGCAGACAATTGATCGGCTACGACGGAATCAACTAATAAGACTATGGTCGTCATGACCATTACTCGGGCTTCTTCTCTTACAAAAGCCCTTAGTCGCATACTAACAGTATACGGCCTTCTACCTATGATTTACGTAGCACCCTAAAGAAAGGTATCGATAGAGGTACTATTTTGTTCGGAAGATGTTTCTTACGCTAAGCAGTAATATAACATATCTCCGTGTGTGCTTTCTGTCTGTTCGCACCACATGGCTGGATTGCCTGGTTCCCCGAACATAATTCACTCCCCTAGGGTGATAATTTACAAGGAACACTCCCAAGCTCTTAGCGCGGGAGTCCGAAGCCGATGGCCGGTTAAGACAAAGTTTACAACACAGACGGAGCAATTCCTCGATTATTAGTACATAGTTGCATATAATCATACATCTGGCTGCCGATCGAGATTGTCGATTATGGTGTCTTGGGAGCAATCTTCTTGTGAGAGACGGGCGGCAGGCATCACTTGGTCTTATACCAGGTGGAGCGGCACTTCTTGTCCATCTGACCCTACTGGCCCAACCTGAGCGATGAGCTCGGGGTTAAGTCCGGTATAGCGGGTCTTGATCATCGCCCACGCCTCTCGTGCTCCCTCTCGACAAGCCGATGTCTTCCACAGCTCGAACCTACTTCGGGCTCACCTGAACCGATCGACTAGTTCGGTCATCCCGTCCGGAGGTTGCTCGGCGGGCCACAATGCTTTCACCATGCTTTTCATGGCCTTCCGAGCCCGCTCATGAAGGGCGGACAGCTCCTTCAGAAGGCTGCCCTGGTAGGATCCGATCTCTTCTTCGGGTCGCCCAGACAGGAGACCTGTACATGAGTCACGGCATGCGTATTATGCTTTATTCATAGGAAATACCTTCTGATGTTAGAATCACACTTACCGAACATGCCCCTCTGTAATTTCTGGTTCTCTCCTTGGGCCTGGGCCAATTGAGTCTTTAAGCTCTCAATTTCTTCAGCCTGCTGTTTGTTCTCCTCCTTAAGGCGGTTCTTCTCTTCAAGGTGTCGTTGCAAGACACGACAGCCAGCCTCATGCTGGGACTCGGCATATAGCTGAGATTCTCGGGCTACATCCAAACCTCTTTGTAATTGCCCTATTGATTCAGCTGCTACATAGTACCCTCGCATTAGCGTGGGAATATACTAAGATTAGCAGAACAGATATACTCACCATGTGCCTCCCGAGTAAAGCTCTTCACTTGCTCCAATTCGGCCTTTACAGATTCCACCTGTGTTCGGCTAGCTTCTAGTTCCTTGGCCAGTTGCTCGCTCTTTTGCTTCGAGGCCTGCATTAGCAGTAAAACAAAACAAGGATCCTTAATTCGGTCATACCGACCAATTTAAGGCTCGGGGGCTACTGGGTTTACACGAGTGTTCAGACTCTAATAACCGACTACTCACCTGCAGGCTGGACGATATCAACTTCATGGCCTCGCCGAACCCAGCTCGGGCAGCACCGATGTGCGCATCCGCCGTGCGTAGAGCACTGAACTCTTGTTCGGAGAAGGCTGGGTGACGTAGGGCTTCTCGTCGCCGCCGATGATTCATGGCGCTTCCTACCTCAGATTTGGTAACGGAGACAGCGTCACCGGAATCGGCAGGGGCCGGATTGACCATGGGAACCTCCGCAGTATGTTCAGCATGAGCGGAAGGCTTGGAATTTTGAGCACCGCCCGACGTCCAGGAGACATCCTCGGCGGGAGATGGCTGAACTCTTTGCCTGAGTATTTCGACATAAGGCCTCTGGTGAGGCTTCATCAATCATGATAATAGATCAAACGGTTGAGCGAAGTACCTTTAGGACGAACGTGTAAACGGGCTCGTCCCCACGACCGGCTCATTTATCAGACCCTTGTTGTTTTCCGGCCCGGGCACTGCCACCGTTGCCGATGTATGTCGCGCGGATCTACGGCGGTTGGGAGTAGGAGCCATCGCATTTGGGTCGTTGGAGGATACTTGCGTTTTGCGGGACGAGTTTTTCTTCTTCTTGCTTATCGCAGGGGAAGGGAACGATCCAGGGTAATCGGCTATGATAGCCACCTTGGAGCCATCAAGGCCCTCCTGGTAGAAAACCCCGTCTTCGAGCTCGATCGACAGATTCGGGTCATCATGAAAGCCCGGATCATCATCACGGGAATAGTCCTCAGGTTGGGGGGCCGGACAGTTAACTGTCTCGATAAAGCTCCTCCATTCCTGTTCACATAAAGATAAAAGACTTCGGTCAAAAAGGGACAAATTGAAAACCCGAATTGTGGTCACGGGGTTGAAAGGCTCACCCATTCGATGGGATTGTGGCTTGAGTATCCCTCCTTGGTCGACCGCCGAATAAAATCTTCTTGCTCCCCTTTGTATAGGTCGGCAAGAGCGGTGGCTAATGCAGTTTGATTGGCAGGACCCAGTCTTCGGGAGCGAGTAGTGTCGCTTGTCCCGTTGTAACACCACAAGGGGTGTATCCTCTGTTGAAGGGGTTGGACACACCGGGTGATGGCGGCGGCCATGACGTCTATCATGGTCAGCTTGTGGTGGGCTAGTACCCTCACGCGGGCTGCTAAGTGCTGCACTTCAGTGCTGTCCTCTTGGGACAAGATCTTCGGGCGCCAGTTGTACCTTTTCTTCAAAGGGGCGTTGGAGTATTCGGGCAGACCCCTCCGGGTTGGATCGAATAGAGGGACGTCCTGGATGTAGAACCATTCCGAAAGCCATTCTTCGGACTCCTTCGGCGTCCCCACAGGATATCCCGTCCCCGCTATGCGGCATACTTCGGCTCCACCGACCTCAAAAAATGTCTTGTATCGAGTGCGAGGGACGAGACAGAAGTACTTCCTCCACAATTCGAAGTGTGCCTCGCAGCCCAGGAACATCTCGCAAAGGGCGACGAAGCCCGAGATGTGCAGAATAGACCCTGGGGTGAGGTGGTGGAGCTAGATTCCATAAAACACCAGTAACCCTCTCAAGAACGGATGAATGGGAAACCCGAGACCCCGCAGGAGGAAGGGCACGAAACATACGCGCTCCCCCTTTCGTGGATGGGGGAAATTCTCCGCGAGGGCCTCGCTGTTGAATGAAGACAAACCGGCACGGACAACTGCCAGATCCGAGGAGGGACGGTACCCTTGGGTTTCGAGATCACGTAGTCGAAGGAGGGACATGGAGTAGCTTGTCCAGTCCCCGGGACGGGAGCCTTAAGGGTGCGAGGAAGAACTGGGGGCGCTCGCCATGTTTTGGTGGTGATCTTTCGCTAGAAGCTTTTTCGGATGGGGAAGAAGAAGATATGGCTTGGACCACGATTCAGTTTGTTTAAATGGGTGGTACCTCCTTTGTGGGAGGGGTAGTTTTGTAAAAAGCTACTGAACCGCTCGTCTCCCCACGATGCGCGAAAATCAAGAAACGCTATTATGATGGACCCAGCAAGCCCGTGACGTTTGGGATTTCACCGATGACAGGATGGTTGCCGAACTAGAAGGAATGAAGGGACTCGCCTCGCAAGCTGAAGACTTCGGCGCACAAGATTGTTCGGATATACCTCGGCGTTGGAGGCTAGTCCGGGGGCTACTGAGGGAGTCCTGGTTTAAGGGGTCCTCGGATAGCCAACTTGTTTCTCATGGGCCGGACTATGTGGGCCACTGGATGAGCATTGGGTGATCAAGGGCCCCGTCGCCAATGTGGAAGTTTCAAGGAGCCATGGCGTGTCCTCCAAGTTGTCGACAGTAGATAGGCATGTTTTCCCCTTTGATGTGCAACCGACTATGTGTAAGCCCTAGGTACCCTCAGCGTCTATATAAGCCGGAGGGTTTTAGGTTATAGGGCAAGAGAACTCATCTAGGGTTTTAGCTATACGATCTCGAGGTAGATCAACTCTGTAACCCTTATACCATCAATATAATCAAGCAGGACGTAGGGTATTACCTCCATAGGAGGGCCCGAACCTGGGTAAAAGTCTCCCCCATCTCCTGTTACCATCGATTCTAGTCTCACAGCTCGGGACCCCCTACCCGAGATCCACCGGTTTGACACCGACAACGGCGATCACATCAACCTTGGAACGATTTCCCACGCGCATCGTCACTTCGTCCTTTGCCAGCCTCCGTCTATTCCGCAGTTCCTGTTTTGAGTTGCAAATGTGAGCAACCGCACCGGTATCAAATACCCAGGCACTACAATGAGAGTTGGTAAGGTACACATCAATAACATGTATATCATATATACCTTGTTTGTTGTTGGCCGCCTTCTTGTCAGCCAAATACTTGGGGCAGTTCCGCTTCAAGTGACCAGTTCCCTTGCAATGAAAGCACTCAGTTTCTGGCTTGGGTCCAGCCTTTTGTTTCTTCACGGGAGGGGCAACTGCTTTGCCACTCTTCTTGGAGTTACCCTTCTTACCGTTGCCATTCTTCTTGAAACTAGTGGTTTTATTGACCATCAACACTTGATGCTCCTTCTGAATCTCAGACTCAGCGACTTTCAACATCGCAAACAGCTCAGCGACTGACTTGTTCATCCCGTGCATGTTATAGTTCAACATGAAGCTCTTGTAGCTAGGTGGCAATGATTGAAGAACTCTGTCAGTGATCGCCTCTGCTGGAAGGGGCATCCCCAATTCAGCTAGACATGTGGAATACCCAGACATTTTGAGTATGTGTTCACTGACAGACCCGTTCTCCTCCATCTTGCAGGCATAGAACTTATCGGAGGTCTCATACCTCTCGATCCGGGCATTCTTCTGAAAGATAAACTTCAACTCTAGGAACATATCACATGCTCCATGACGTTCAAAACGTCTTTGAAGTCCCGGTTGTAAGCTGTCGGATTTCGGGCTCCGCAAAACCGTACGGAGTTCGAACCCAGGGGCATGTGCGAAGATTCCCCAACAGCTTCGCCCCCTCCAAGGTCACAACACAGTAACCCCACTCGATGGCGAGGAAGACGATGGCACACGAGAGTTTACCCAGGTTCGGGCCGCTGCGAAGCGTAAAACCCTACTCCTGCCTTTTGGTGGATTGCCTCGCGAGGAGGTTTGTGGATGAACAGGTACAACGGTGTGCTTGCGGGGTGGTTGCTCTGTCCCTTCTACCGGGCTACCTCATCTTTCTTTATAGCGGCCCATGTCCTCTTCCCTTATCATAATGGCGGGAAGGGATCCCACAACGGCCAATTTCGAAGGGGGACAGGAGGTACACCCTATCCTGACGAAAGGTGGTCTTCGCCTGCAAAGTAGTCGACGGTGATGCAGTGGTGGGCTCGGTGATGACGCCCGTCCTGCTGGGCTTGGGGTCTTGGTCTTGTTGCACCGAAGTGGAAACCTTTGGGGGGCGCTTTGGGAACCCGCGTGTGTCTCTGCCTCCTTTGCACCAAAGGGGAAACTGTCCCCTCTGGCGTGCTGGCGCCCGCCTGGCCTGGCTGGCGTCACCCTCGGCCTCCTGAGGTTATGCGTTGCATAGGAGTCTCCGCCGCTTAGGAGGGGGCCTGGGGAGGCCTACATCCCCGCGGGTCTTGGCGCTGCTTCCCTCGCGAGAACGGGGTCTCGCGAGGGCCTCGTGTCGAGGGAGGCCGCGCCGGGCCGTAATTTGGTCGTTGAGGTGGGCCACGCCTGGGACCGTAGGCAAGCAAGTCTGGGTACCCTGGTATCTAGAACGCCGACAGTAGCCCCCGGGCCCGAGGCGCGCTCGAGTTAGCTTCGGGGCGAATCCACGGTGGATGGGCCGGAGCGCCGTGGGCCCCAATCGCCTGCGGGTCCGACTCGACGCGTGGCGCACCATGAGACGTGGGCGTCTCGGCTCCCTGAGGACGTCGGGAACCGCCTTGAGCCGAGTTGACGCCTGGCCTGCGCGCCTCCTTGGCCATCATTGCCTCTCTTTGAATGTTGTTGACCCCTTGAGTTCTCTCTCTCCAAGGGCCACGCGGATGTGACCCGACGGGGGCAGACGAAGCGACGCGAGGCAGGACAGCACGCCGAACGAGCCTGGCACACGCCGCTCAAGGTGCATGCCGACCCCACTTCCCACGTCGCCTCGGCAACCGCTTAAGCTGGCCTTCAACCATCGCACGTTGCGGGGCCATCAATGCCCGGGGCTAGGAAGACGCCGGTTGGCCTCCATCCAGCTATAAATGGGCAGGGGGACTGAGCCCCCAGCCCATTCCTTCTTCTTGCTCCCCCGCCTTTGTCTTCCATCTACTCCACCATGACGCCGGTGAGGAGGTTCTCTGCCGCCGAGAAGGGAAAAGCCAACCAGGGGACGCCGTGCCAGCAACCTCCTAAGAGGGGCAGGGGTCGCCCCCGCAAGTATGCCGAGGTGCCCTCGGCGGCACCCCGTGGGCGCGGGCGTCTTTCCGTGGGGCCTGGTGCTTCCGCTGGCGCAGCTGGAGGCAGCGGTCACAGTGGCCATGGCAGGGGGGAGAGACTTGTAGTCGGTGCTCGTCCACCGTGTCCGCAAGCCCGCACGGCCGACGCGGGCCCGGAGTTCCTGTTGCCGGTAGAGAGGGCGGCGAGCTCCTGGTTGCAGCTCCCACGCGCCTTCGCAGAGGCGTTGCTGGCTGGCGCGCCCTCGGGCCTATGGCTGCAGGCCGACGGGTGCTGCATCGGCGCGTTGTGGGTGGAGGTCGAGGTCACCCCTGTGGGCAACGCCTTCTTGGGGTGCGGGTGGCAGACCTTCGCCCGCGCTCACGACCTGAAGGGGAGGCCCACGCTCCACTTCAAGCACGACGGCGCCGCGGCGCTGTTCGTCAAGATCTTCAGTGAGGACGGGAGGCGTTTGGAGTGCTGCCCGGTGGGTGGCGGCAGCGGCGATCCTGGAGATGAGCTTGCCCTTGGCGACGGTCGCCATGTCTCCAGCAGTAGCGATACATCCTCCGAGGGGAGCCCGAGCGACGACAGATATGACGCCCCGCCACGCCGTCTCGCCCGGGCTTCGGGGCGAAGCCAGCCGCGGCGGCGCCGCTCTCCCGCCCGGGAAGCGACCATGCCGACGTGCCACCACGGCGCCATCAAGGAGGAGGAAGACTCCGACTGAGCGCCGGCGCACCAAGGCTGGGGCCTCAGGAGTGGCGCCTCTCCCCCCCCCAGGACGGGGCCCCCTTCGCCTTCTTTTCTTTTCTTTTGCCTGTAATCAAAATCATGGGGTACCCTTTTAGGTGTATGACGAACCTTGGCGCTTGCGCCCTCATATTAGCACCCTCGTTACACGTTATGGTTGTTGTGTTACTGTTAACTGAGGCCTCCCTTTGATTGTAGTTAGAGTGCTTAGCTTGATGTGTCCGCGGCGGGCCTCCTCGTCGCGAGGTTTTAGCAGTGGCATCCCGCGAGCTGATGGCGCTTGGAGAGCTTGGGGAGGTTCTTCTTTCCTACGAATGAGGCGGCTTGGGGGGAGCCCCTTTCGGCGCTCTATGTCTGCAGGGCCCGATCCCGTGCATGCCCCACCACCGTTGGGGCCATACGGATCGCCAGGACGAGACCAAAGAAGTCGGGGCCTCGATCACCACTGGGGCCGTCCGGATCACCAGGACGAGACCAACAGCGAGCGAGTAGCCACGCGACTAGTGAGGCTCCTGAGGCGCAGTGCTCAAGAGCCCCCTTTGATGCTCAAGCAGCACTCTACGTTGGCGGGGCCCGATCCCGTGCATGCCCCTCCTCCGTTGGGGCCGTTCGGATCGCCAGGATGAGACCAATGAAGGCGGGGCCTCGATCGCCATTGGGGCCGTCCGGATCACCAGGACGAGACCAATGGCGAGGGAGTAGCCACGTGATAGGTGAGACTCCTGAGGCGTAGTGCTCAGGAGCCTCCCTTGACGTTCAAGTGGCGACCTATCCTTTCTGCCGGTTCTGGTCCCCAGGGGGCATGCGCCTCCAGGGGTTTTTAAGACAGCGCACCGAGCCGCGGAGGAGCCACCGAGCGAGGGTGAGACGGCGCGCGCCTGCTAGCTTGCTCGAGAGTGCCATGCGAGGACCAGGACACCAAGGCCACGCGGGGACCAGGACGCCAAGGCCTTGGCGAGGTGTGCGCACCGTGCCAGTAGCCCCCGCTCGCGGGGCGCGAGAGGGAGAGGCTGGCAGGCGTTATCCCGAAGAAAAAAATTTCAAGAGAGAGAGCTGCAAGAAGAAAAATTCCCGCCCCTTTTCCTTTAAACAGAGTCAACAAAAAGCCTCGGACTTCTTTCTAGGGAAAAAGGCAAATTCGAACACAAGAAAGGCAGAGAAAAGCCGCGTCCGGCACCTAGGCTAGTCTTCGTCTTCCCCAGCGCGGAACATAGGGCATCCACGTTGCGTGGGCATAGCCATTGGAGGGCAGTGTTGTCCGCCAGCGCAGAGCATGGGGCTTCCAATTGGGTGTGGGAGGGAAGCCCTCCGCATCCTCGGGGGACTCCGGGCGTATACAACCCACTCATTATTACGTGAGAGTGTCACGGGTAGAACTTGCGGAGGAGCTGGATGTTCTAGGCATTCTGGATGGGGATGCCGTCTTGAGTCTCCAGACGCACGGCGCCAGGTCTGGAGATGCGGGCGGCCTTGAACGGGCCCTCTCACATGGGCGAGAGCTTGTGCAAACCTTCCCTGGAGAGGACCCACCTCAGGACGAGGTCTCCAACTTCGAGGGTCCTGGAGCGAATGTTACGGCAATGGTAGCGCCGCAGCGCCTGCTGGTACCTAGCTGCTCGGAGCGAGGCTCGACGCCGGGCCTCTTCCCCGAGCACGAGGTCCGTCTCCCGCGAGGCATCCTAACGCTCCTCGTCAAATGCCAAAACCCGCGGGGAACGGTGCTTGACTTCGTGCGGGAGGACGGCCTCGGCTCCGTAGACGAGGAAGAACGGGGTCTCGCCGGTGGGCTTAGTCGCGGTGGTGCGGATAGACCACAACACGGACTTAAGCTCGTCGACCCAACCCTTGCCGCAGGCCTCAAGCTTCTTCTTGAAGCTCCTTGCCTTGAGGCCCCATAGGACCTCCGCGTTGGCGCGCTCTGCCTGACCGTTGCTCCGTGGGTGCGCCACCGAGGCATAGCATATCTGCGTTCCAAGGTTAGCGCAATATGTCCTGAAGAGGTTACTTGTGAACTGCGAACTGTTGTCTGTGATGATGCGGTTGGGGACGCCGAAGCGGCTCACGATGCCCCTGATGAACTTGACGGCTGATCCGGCGGGGATGGTGCGGACGGGCTCCACCTCCGCCCACTTGGTGAACTTGTCGATGGGGACGTAGAGGTAGCGGTACCCGCCTGCTGCCCGCGGGAAGGGTCCCAGTATATCCAGCCCCCAGACCGCGAAGGGCCAGGAGAGCGGGATGGTGTGAAGGCCTTCCGCAGGCTGATGAATTTGCTTGGCGTGGAACTGACAGGCCTCGCAAGACCGGACCAGCTCGGTGGCGTCGTTGAGCGCCGAGGGCTAGTAGAAGCCAGTGCGAAACGCCTTCCCTACAAGGGTGCGTGACGAGGAGTGATGCCCGCAGTCTCCCCCATGGATGTCAGCCAGCAGCTCGCACCCCTGCTCCCTGGATACGCACCGCAAGGCGATGTCGTTCGAGCGCCTGCGGTACAGCTCGTCGTCTCGAAGACAATAAGCCGTGGCCTGTCGTTCCATGCGCTCCGCGTCTTCCTCCTTTTCGGGTAACGTGCCGTGAAGCAGGTATGCCTTGAACTCCTGTGTCCAGTCGTCGACTTGGGGCTCCAGCGCCAGGAGCAACCGGGCTCCTGAGGCTGGACCACAAGTTGGAGCTCCTGAGGGTGGTGCTGGGGGCAACTCTTCATTCCGCGACGCCTGGTCCCCAGTTGGTGGTGTCGCGGATGGCTTGAAGAGCCGCTCGTCGAAGACGCCCGGCTCTTGAGTCTCACGGCGCGATGCCCTCTTGGCGATGTCATCGGCCTCCTTGTTCGCGCCGCGCGGGATGTACTGCAACTCCAAGCCCTGGAAACGTTTTTCAGTCTTACGTACCTCCGCCAAGTATGCCTCCATGTGCTCGTCCTTGGGCTTGTACTCCTTGTTGGAGAAGTTGACGAGGAGCTGGGAGTCACCCTTGATGGTGAGGTGTTGAATCCCCAAGACGGCCGCGGCCCGGAGGCCGGCGATTAGGCCTTCGTACTCTGCGATGTTGTTGGAGACCTTTTCACCATGCTGGAACCAGAGTTGCACGGCGTAGTAGAGTTTGTCCCCGGTCGGGGAGATGAGCACTACTCCGGACCTCGCTCCCCTGCGCGCGAAGGCCCCATCGAAGTGCATGATCCAGCCTTCAGGCGCCTCGTCGCCGGGGCTGAGGGACTGGCCCTCGCCCAGCCCTCGGTCGGGAGCGTCCGTCCATTCGGCTACAAAGTCCGCCAGGGCCACTCCCTTGATGACCCTGGTCGTGCTGAACTCTATATTGAAGGCCTGCAGCTCGATGTTCCATTCCGCCACCCTTCCTGCCGCGTTGGGGTTGCACAGAACCTTCTCCAAGGGGTACGCGGAGACGACCCTGATGGGATGCCCTTGGAAGTAATAGCGCAGTTTCCTTGCAGAGACAAGGAGTGCAAGCAAGAGCTTTTGCTGCATAGGGTAGCGTGAGCACGCGTCCCGCAACACGGTACTGACGTAGTACACTAGTCGTTCAACGAGAGAGAGGCCCTCGGCACCGCCTCTCTCCTCTGCGGGCTCTTGAGGCTCGGGTGCCTCGGGGGTGGCCGGGGCAGCCGGGGCCTCGGGAGCATTGTCTCGAGGGGATGGAGGTTTCTCGGTGTTTGGCAAGTCGCTCTGCCCCCCGCTTGGGGGCCCGTCCACGCCCGAGGCGTAACACGCTTGGGAGCATGCTCCTCCCTAACAGCCACAAGTGTGGCACTTGCGGAGTGCGGGGTGGCGGCCAGGTACAACACTAAGGGCTCCCGAGGGTGAGGTGCCATCATTACTGGTGGGCTCGTGAGGTACTGCTTGAGGCTTCGAATGCCGCGTCTGCCTCCGGAGTCCACTCGAAGGGGCCCTTCCTCTTCATGAGCTTGAAGAACAGCAGGGCCCGCTCGCCAAGCTTCGAGATGAAGCGCCCCAGGGAGGTCACGCAGCCCGCCAGCTTCTGCATTTCCTTGAGTGTCTGAGGTGGGCTCATCTTGCTTATAGCCTTGACCTTTTCCGGGTTCGCCTCGGTCCCCCGGTGCGATACCAAGAAACCGAGCAGTTTGCCCGACGGGACCCCGAAGACACACTTCTCAGGGTTGAGCTTCAGGTTCACCCGCCTCAAGCTGGCGAACGTCTCCTCCAGATCCTCGATCAAGGTCTTGGCTTCTCGCGACTTGACCACAATGTAGTCGACGTAGGCTTCCGCGTTCCTCCCGAGCTGTGGCCCCAGGGTGATATGCATCAGCCGCTGGAAGGTCGCGCCCGCGTTCTGCAGCCCGAAGGGCATGCAAGTGTAGCATAACACACCGCACGTGGTGAGGAAGGCTGTCTTCTCAACATCCTCCACCGCCATCTTGATCTGATGGTAGCCCGAGACGGCGTCCAGGAAGCACAGGAGGTCGCATTCGGCGGTGGAGTCCACGATCTGGTCGATGCGTGGCAGCGGGAAAGGGTGCTCAGGGCAGGCCTTGTTGAGGCTCGTGAAATCGACACACATGCGCTCCTTCCCGCACTTCTTCGGGACGACCACCGGGTTGGCGAGCCATTCCGGGTACCGCGCCTCTCGGATGACCCCTGCCTCTTTCTGTTTGCCAACCACTTGGGCTATGAACGCTTGCTTCTCTTGAGTCTGCCTCCTCGCCTATTGCTTCACCGGTCGCGCGTTGGGACATACCATGAGATGCTGCTCGATCACATCCCTCGGGACTCCCACCAGGTCAGATGCGTTCCATGCGAACGCATCTTTGTTCGCACGGAGGAAAGCTATCAACGCCTCCTCTTGCTCCTGAGGCAGGCCGGCCCCGATAGTGAAGGTGAGGCCAGAATTCTCGTCGCCCACAGGCACCTGCTTCGTCTCAGCCTGGTTCTGAGAGAACAGTTGCTTCTTCTTCGTCGGCACGACGTTAGCGACATCCTCAACGCCTTCCGAGGCCTGCGCGGCGTCGCCTGTGCTGGGGCGCGCCGTGGCTGCAGCTTTGTAGGCGAGCTTGAGTGTGTGGGCCACGTCCTTGGTGTCTCCAGCGACGGAGAGGATGCGGCCGCTCCCGGGCATCTTGATGACATTGTAGCCCGGGTGCGTTGCCGCCATGAACTGGGCGAGGGCGGGGTAGCCAAGTATCGTGTTGTAAGGGAGGTGGATGTGGGCGACGTCGAAGTCGATCTGCTTGGTGCGGTAGTTGGAGCGGGTGCCGAAAGTGACGGGGAGGCGCACCCACCCCAAGGAGGCGACAGAGCCCCCACCCACCCCGGAGAAGGGCCTTGAAGGTGCGAGCTGACCTTGAGGCACCTGTAGCGCGTTGAAGGTCTCCACGGAGAGGATGTTGAGGCCGGTTTATGGTTGGCGTGCACAGCATGGGAAGCGCACCGGCGGCGGCCGTTGTTCTGGGGTGATCGTCGGGGCCGAAAGTGATGTCGTTCTTTGGCCACGCTCGGTGCGGCGGGGTCTCGAACGGTGGCCGGACCGCGCCTGCCTGGCGGAGGAACCGATTGACCTGGCGGTTGGAGGCGGGTGCCTGTGATCCGCCGAGGATGCAAGCGACCGCTGGGCCGACCCTGCGAGTCGGGGCGCCGCCGCGCACCGTGGGTTGCGCTGCCTCAGGGGTTGCGTCGGCCATCGACGCGACGGGGCGAAGAAGAAGCGAAGCTTGCTGAAGACTTTGACACGCCCCCTACCTGGCGTGCCAAATGTCGGATTTCGGGCTCCGCAAAACCCTAAGGAATTCGAACCCAGGGGCGTGTATAAAGATTCCCCAACAGCTTTGCCCCCTCCAAGTTCACAACACAGTAACCCCGCTCGATGGCGAGGAAGACGATGGCACATGAGAGTTTACCCAGGTTCGGGCCGCTGCGAAGCATAAAACCCTACTCCTGCCTTTTGGTGGATTGCCTCGCGAGGAGGTTTGTGCATGAACAGGTACAGCGGTGTGCTTGCGGGGTGGTTTCTCTATCCCTTCTACCGGGCTACCTCATATTTCTTTATAGCGGCCCGGGTCCTCTTCCCTTATCGTAATGGCGGGAAGGGATCCCACAACGGCCAATTTCGAAGGGGGACAGGAGGTACACCCTATCCTGACAAAATGTGGTCTTCGCCTACAAAGTAGTCGACGGTGATGCAGTGGTAGGCTCGGTGATGACGCTCGTCCTGCGGGGCTTGGGGTCTTGGTCTTGTTGCACCGAAGTGGAAACCTTTGGGGGGCGCTTTGGGAACCCGCGTGCGTCTCTGCCTCCTTTGCACCAAAGGGGAAACTGTCCCCTCTAGTGTGCTGGCGCCCGCCTGGCATGGCTGGCGTCACCCTCGGCCTCCTGAGGTTATGCATTGCATTGGAGTCTCCGCCGCTCAGGAGGGGGCCTGGGGAGGCCTACATCCCCGCAGGTCTTGGCACTGCTTCCCTCGCGAGAACGGGGTCTTGCGAGGGCCTCGTGTCGAGGGAGGACGCGCCGGGCCATAATTGGTCGTTGAGGTGGGCCACGCCTGGGACCGCAGGTAGGCAAGTCTGGGTACCCTGGTATCCAGAACGCCGACATAAGACATACAACATTGCACATTGAACCATTGAGTAATCATCAGAACGAGCCTGCCAGGCATTCAGAACGTCTGGAGACTCAACTGGAGCGGGTGGATCACCAAGCGGTGCATCAAGGACATAACCCTTTTGGGAAGCCGTAAGGATAATCCTTAGATTACGGGCCCAGTCCACAAACTTACTTCCATCATCTTTCAACTTAGCTTTCTCTAGGAACGCATTAAAATTCAGAGGTGCTACTGCGCGAGCCATTGATCTACAACATAAATTTTGCAAAGACAACTTAGACTATTGTTCAAGATAATGAGTTTAGTTAATCATATTACTTAAAAATTCAGGGGTGCTACTGCGCGGGCCATGTCTGTACATGCTAGGCTCGTCAAGTTTAACCCGAGTGTTCCGCTTGTGCAACACTGGCTTGCACCCGTTTTATGCGAACATAGAGTCTATCACACCCGATCATCACGTGGTGTCTCGAAATGACGAACTTTCGCAACGGTGCACACTCGGGGCGAACACAATTTTATCTTGAAATTTAAGTGAGAGATCACCTTATAATGCTACCATCGTCCTAAGCAAAATAAGATGCATAAAAGGATTAACATCACATGCAAATCATAAGTGACATGATATGGCCATGAACTTGTGCTTTTGATCTCCATCTCCAAAGCATCGGCATGATCTCCATCGTCTCCGGCATAACACCAAGATCTCTATCATCTTGATCTCCATCAATGTGTCGCCATGAAGTTGTCGCGCCAACTGTTGCTTCTACGACTATTGCTAACTCATAGCGATGAAGTAAAGCAAAACGGCGAAAATAATTAAAGACAACCCTATGGCTCATGCCGGTTGCCGTACTCATCGACATGCAAGTCGTGATATTCTATACAATACATGATCATCTCATACATCACATATATCTCATCATGTAATTGGCCATATCACATCACAACATACCCTGCAAAAACAAGTTAGACGTCCTCTAATTGTTGTTGCATGTTTTACGTGGCTGCTACGGGTATCTAGCAAGAACAATTCTTACCTACGCAAAAACCACAACGGTGATACAAAAATTTCTTTTCAACCTTCTCAAGGACCGCCTTTGTCAAATCCGATCCGACTAAATTAGGAGAGACAGACACCCGCCAGCCATCTTTATGCAACGAAGTTACATGTTAGTTAATGGAACCGGTCTCTCATAAGCGTACGAGTAATGTTGGTCCGGGCCGCTTCATCCCACAATACCGCCGAATCAAGAAAAAACCAAGGGAGGAAGCAATCTGAATATCAACGCCCACAAACTCCTTTGTGTTCTACTCGTGATCTCATCTACACATAGACCTAGCTCTGATACCACTATTGGGGAACGTCGCATGGGAAACAAAATTTTTCCTACGCACATGCAAGATCTATCCATGGTGATGAGCATCTACGAGAGGGAGAGTGAATCTACATACCCTTGTAGATCGCTAAGCGGGAAGCGTTAAGAAATGCGGTTGATGTAGTCGAACGTCTTCGCGATCCAAATCGCTGAGCGTCCCGCGATCCAATCACGATCTAGTACCGAACGGACGGCACCTCCGGGTTCAGCACACGTACAGCTCGATGACGATCTCTGCCTTCTTGATCCAGAAAGAGGGAGCGGAGAGGTAGATGAGTTCTCCGGCAGCGCGACGGCGCGGCGGCGGTGGTGGTGGAACTATTCCAGCAGGGCTTCGCCTAAGCGCTGCTGAAAACTAGAGGACTTGATCTATCGGGAGAGAGGGCTGCACTATGGCCTTTTTTGGTTGAAGTGCTTATTCCCTCTCTCCCTCTAGTATATATAGGAGGGAGGGGAGGGAGGCCGGCGCCCTAGGGCTGCCCCTTTGGTGCGGCCGCAAGGAGGAGGAGGTGGAGGAGTCCACCTCCAATCCTACTCCTAGTAGGATTCCTTGCCTTCCCCTACTTGGACTTTCCTTTCCCTCAAGCCCAACCGGCCTTCTTGGGCCGGACACCCAGCCCACCAGGGGCTGGTGCGCCACCCTCAGGTCCATGTGACCCACTTGGGGTGTGGTGGGCCCACTTGGTGGACCCCCGGAACCCATTCGTCACTCCCGGTACACTGCCGGAAATGCCCGAAACTTTTCCGGAGTTCAAACACCACTTTCCTATATATAAATCTATACCTCCGGACCATTCTGGAGCTCCTCGTGACATCCGGGATCTCATCCGGGACTCCGAACAACCTTCGGTCACCAACATACATAACTCAACTATACCGAAACGTCACCGAACCTTAAGTGTGCAGACCCTGCGGGTTCGAGAACTATGTAGACATGGCCGAGACACCTCTACGGTCAATAACCAATAGCAGGATCTGGATACCCATATTGGCTCCCACATGTTCCACGATGATCTCATCGGATGAACCATGATGTCGGGGATTCAATTAATCCCGTATACAATTCCCTTTGTCCATCGGTATGTTACTTGCCCGAGATTCGATCGTCGGTATCCCTATACCTAGTTCAATCTCGTTACCGGCAAGTCTCTTTACTCGTTCCATAATACAAGATCCGATGGCTAACTCTTTAGTCACATTGCTTGCAAGGCTTAATGTGATGTTGTATTACCGAGTGGGCCCTGAGATACCTCTTCGTCACACGGAGTAACAAATCGCAGTCTTGATCCATGCCCACTCAACAGACACCCTCGGAGATACCTGTAGAGCATCTTTATAGTCACCCAGTTACGTTGTGACGTTTGATACACACAAGGTAGTCCTCCGGTGTCAGTGAGTTGCATGATCTCATGGTCATAGGAACAGATACTTGACATGCAGAAAACAATAGCAATAAACTGACACGATCATATGCTACGTTCATAGTTTGGGTCTTGTCCTTCACATCATTCTCCTAATGATGTGATCCTGTTATCAAATGACATCCATGTCTATGGCTAGGAAACCTTGACCATCTTTGATCAACAAGCTAGTCTACTAGAGGCATACTAGGGACACAGTGTTGTCTATGTATCCACACATGTATCAGTGTTTCCAATTAATACAATTATAGCATGGATAATAAACGATTATCATGAACAAGGAAATATAATAATAATTACTTTTATTATTGCCTCTAGGGCATATTTCCAACAGGCCGCTGCTGGGCCTCACGTGGCCTCTCTGGCCGTGGCCCCTCAGGGCGATCTCACCACCTCTCCGGGCGACAGCGCCATGCTGAAGAAGGGCGGGAGCGTCTCGACCATCGCCGAGGTGGAGAGGAATAGGAAGTGGATTGTGCCCGAGGAGTAAGTAACCTACCTCGCCTTTGGTTGATTATAGATTGCGCGCGTACTCACGGCCTCTTCTCCTCTCGATGGCCAGGGGCGACGACGTGCCGAAGAAGAGGAAGGCAAGCTCCTAGCCGAAGGAGCCCCCTATACAGAGGGTGCCGTCAGCCTCCGACCGCGGACGCGGCGGGGGCGTGAGCGCATCACGCCAACCCAGCGCAACCCTTGGGCGCCCCAGCAACACCACACCCGGGCGCACGGGTGTGACACCTACTCCTGGCGACTTGCCGACGCCGCTTGGGAGGCCGGGCGCCGGGAGTGTGGAGGCTCACAAGGCGGCACTCCTTGTCGCGGCTGTGGCGACCCCAGCGCCAGTGGAGGGTGCGATTTCCCGCCCCCTTCTGGCGGAATCTGCCCCTGAGGACGCAGCGACGCAGCTTCAGGAGGAGCAAGCCCCCGTGGGCCAGCAGGCTGTGAAGTCATCCGCCCTCGTCATGCCCGAGGAGAAACTAGAGCCTTTGGCGCCCCAAGTCTGCCACGCCACTACCCCCTTGGACACAGCACCCGCCGACGTGCTGGTGCCGCCTCCTGGTCAGGCCCTTGCGCTCGCGAACGGCGGCTCTCTGATCAGGTCTGGCGCCTTGGATGAGGCCTATACCGCGCTCGGCCGGATAAGGGCCGACCTCCAAGACGCCGACAGGCGCTACCTCGCGAGAGAGCGCCTGGGGCTTATTTTTGGGTGGCTCCAGGCTGACGCAGCCACCAAGACGGCCTGGGGTCAGGCTGAGGCTGCCACCGAGGAGAGCAGGAAGGAGGCCGCCGAAGCCAAGGCGGCTCGCGACGCGGCGCTGGCCGAAGCAGCGTCTGTCGTGGAGCGCTGCGGCGAGGCAGAGGTCAACCTGAAGGCCCTTCAGAAGGAGCAAGCCGCGCACGCACAACGGCTCCGCCAGGGGGAGGAGGACCTCAAGGCCCGCGAGGCGAAGCTCGCCGATCATAACTCCGTGCTGTCCCAGGTGACTGTTGACCAGGCCTCGAAGCGCGAGCGTCGGGCCAAGCTGAAGGAGGAGGTAGTAGAAGCCCAGACGTCCCATGCCCGGCATGTCACCGATGCGACGACCCTGCTGGATGCCAGGGAGAAGACCCTTGCCGCTGCTGAGAATAAGGCGGCCGCGGAGCGCGATGTCTTCCCCTCCATCGAGCTCAGGCTTCGCCAAGCGCTGCACTCCATCTGCAGGGGAGGATTCAAGGAGTCACTGGCGACTCCTGAGGGCGGCTACGCATGGCTCTCCTCCAAGCTCGCTGAGGTGCTTGAAGGTGCTACCGCCAAGGTCGACGCCATCCTCGAGGGCGAGTGCCACGACCTTTTCTCCATGGCCGCGACGCGTGTCTTCAACCACCTCTACCTTGATACGTCTCCAACGTATCTATAATTTTGGCTTGTTCCATGCTGTTATATTATCATTCTTGGATGTTTTACAATCATTTTATAACAACTTTATATCATTTTTTGGGACTAACCTATTGACATAGTGCCAAAGTGCCAGTTGCTGTTTTTGCTTGTTTTTTACTTCGCAGAAAATCAGTACCAAACGGAGTCTAATCGCGACGAAACTCTTTGGAGATTTTTTTCTGGACCAGAAGACACCTAGTGGGCCAAACAAGAGCCGGGAAGATGGGCTGTAGAGAGCACAACCCACCAGGGCGTGCCAGGGGCCCCCCGGCGCGCCTTGATGGGTTGTGCCCTCCACGGGGCCCCTATGCACCGCCTCTGATGCCTATAAATTCCCAAATATTTGGAAAACCCTAGGGGAGTTGACGAAGCATAATTCCAGCCGCCGCAAGTTCCAGAACCGCGAGATCCAATCTAAACACCATCACGGAGGGGTTCATCTTCCTCATAGGTGCCTCTCTGATGATTCGTGAGTAGTCCACCATAGACCTACGGGTCCGTAGGCAGTAGCTAGATGGCTTCTTCTCTTTCTCTTATGATTCTCAATACAATGGTCTCTTGGAGATCTATTTGATGTAAACTTTTGCGGTGTGTTTGTTGGGTTCCGATGAATTTTGAGTTCATGATCAGTTTCTATCCAGGAATATTATTTGAGTCTTCTTTGATCTCTTATAAGCATGATTGCTTATAGCCTCGTATTTCTTCTTTGAATCTTTGGTTTAGTGTCGTCGTTTTCTCACAACAGATGCCAGGGGGTGGCTAATCGAGGTGGGAGCAAGGCTGCCGTGGAAGATCCGTGACGGGATAGGGTAGTAGCACGCGGTGGTTTACCCAGGTTCAGGGCTCTCCGGAGAGATAATACCCCTACTCCTGCATGTCTATATATGAGGTGTATATGTAGTACAGGGTTGCTCCTGGAGCTGTGTCTGAGGAGGAAGAGGGAGCTGGCTGCTCCTTTCCTTGGCCTCATATGTGTGAGAGAGTGGGAGGGGGATTAGAGAGTGAGAGAAGCCTCCCCCTGGTGAGCTCCCCTGGTGCCTCTTATATAGGGAGGCCCAGGGGACAAGGGGTGGCCCACATGGCCTAACTACACTGTTGGAGGTAACAATGAAGTGACCCATGATGCAGGCTACAGTGCATCACTATTGGAGCGCAGTGAAGTGACGCATGACGGTGCACAGTGGGGCACTGTTTGCCAACAGTGCCGGACTGTAGCGGGGTGGCTGACTCTGCAGTTTGTCAGCTACAGTGTCCTCTGCTCGTGTCCGATGGGACGCCTGGAGTTGACTTCGTCGGGCCGCAGCCGGCAGCCTCCAGCCAGCCAAGTGCAGCCAGCAGCCCGCAGCCAGCCAGGAGCAGCCTCCAGCCTCCAGCCGGCAGCCAGCAGCCTCCAGCCGACAGCCTCCAGCCAGCCAGGTGCAGCCAGCAGCCTCCAGCCTGCAACCTCCAGCCAGCCAGGTGCAGCCAGCAGCCTCCAGCCGGCAGCCTCCAGCCAGCCAGGTGCAGCCAGCAGCCCGCAACCAGCCCGGAGTAGCCTGCAGCCTGCAGCCGGCCGGGTCGTGACTTTGTCTTCTGTTTTCGCTTCTTCGATTGTCTTGTTGATTCGTGGGGCTTGGCGTACCGGGAGTGACTCCCCCTATGTTTTAAAATGTTGAGTCGTCTCCTTGAGCCTACCCGGGGGTAATCCCCCCCGACATTTAGTTAGGCCAACTAGAACGATTTTTCTTGCCATGGGAAGAGGTGCTTTGTGATGGGTTCGATATTGCGGTGTTCTTTCCCAGTGACAGAAGGGGCAGCAAGACACGCATGTATCGTTGCTATTAAGGATAACAAGATGGGGTCTATTCCTACATGAATAGATCTTGTCTACATCATGTCATCGTTCTTATTGCATTACTCCGCTTTTCCATGAACTTAATACACTAGATGCATGCTGGATATCGGTCGATGTGTGGAGTAATAGAGGCAGATGCAGGCAAGAGTCGGTCTACCTATCTTGGACGTGATGCCTATATAATGATCATCGCCTCGGATATCGTCATGACTATTTGATTTTCTACCAATTGCCCAACAGTAATTTGTTCACCCATCGTGCGCTATATGTCGTGGTTTTGTCACGGCAGATGTCCTAGTGCAAGGACTTAGGGGTGAAGCTATCACAATGGTAGTTAACTCGAAGGGGTTGATCGGGACGAAAGACACAGGTTTACCCAGGTTTGGCCCCTCTCGAAGGAGGTAAAAGCCTACGTCCTGCTTTGAGTTGTATTGATTGGGTATCGATTACAAGGGAGCGGACTCGCTTGACCTAGTACTCGATCAAAGGTTTTCGTGGTCTAAGCTGCCCAGGGAACCCGCTTTTATATACACCGGTCGAGGCCCTAGGCTTACAAGAGTCCGGGCCGGGTTACATCTGGTAACCGACCTTACCCTTAACTATCCTTGCCTTGTCTGGCAAACCATCCCCCGACGGCTCACGCCTCCGGGTCACACTTAACCTTTCGGCTCTGGTCCTCCTCCAGGGCCATCTAGTAAGTCCCCTTCAGGCCCTGTCCTGACCCTTCAGCCTTCTCAGGCCTTACTGCTAAGCCGCCAACCTCATGACCCGGCCCCTCCTGGGCGGGTCTCACCACGGGGTTATATCCCCAACATTAGGCCCTAGATTGATTTGAACTGGTTCATGTCAATCTTCAAGTCTTCTAGTTGGCGAGCTTTGCATTCTCCATAAGCATCTGACCTGCAATAAATCTTTATGACCCGCCGTTGTAAAATGGGTGACGTCATCTGTGATAAATTAAAACGAATCTGGATGACATCACAACGGATCTTTGTATTAACTAGTCAACCCGAGAATCGAGGCGTCTTCTTGGTCAATCATCATTTTGTTTCCTCGATTCCCGCACGAGACTGTTGTTGTTCCATCCTCCTCATAAATAGGGGCGTGTGGTCCGTATCCTTTTCACTTTCCCCCGTCGCCTCCTCTCTTCTTCTACTTCCTCCAGATGCTCGCGCAGCCGAGGCTCCGCCGTGTCGGTCGGACCTTTGCCATCGTCATCACCAAGGCCGTTGCATCACCCTAAATCTGTCCAGAATTCGCCGTCGCTCGCCCGCATCTCCTACGCATCTCAGGTTCCATCTCTTTCCTTCTTTGAATCTGCATTAGTTCATCGGTCGTTCTTCGGTTCCACCGCCGTTCATCAGTGTTCTTGCCATAGATGAGGAAAAGAAACACTTTTAAGCTCCCATCCGCTAGCAAGGATCCGCGGCGCTCCGCTGGATGCATCTCCCATGCTCATTGTATAACATCCTTTCACGGGAACTTATTTATGAACCATCTGTTCTTCGCTGTCATTTTAGGTTTAGGAAATATTTTCCTTTTATCTTCGCTCGCAGATCTTATAACTGCAGCCGGAGTTGTTGGAACCTGTTTGTCCACACTTAGTAATTTTTCAAACATTTGCTAGCAAACTTGACCCGCCATCATGCTGCCGGTGCTCCTCGTAATGTCGCAATCCGCCTTGTAATTGATCGGCGGCTCACAACTTAATAATGACCCGCCAAGTACCATCACCATTTTAGAGTCATAGCTGTTTTGGTCATGCCGCATTTTTTAACCCGCCACATGATCATGCTTTTCCACAGTCCTTTAAGCCGCTGCCATGGCTAAATCCCCTGCCTCCTGCGACTGGGTAGGATCTGGGGTTACTGAGGAAATGCTCAACGACTTTGTTGTCATGGGAGCTTTGCCGGCTAAAGATGTTATCCATTGGCGGGTCCCCGGCAATGAAGTCACCCCCAAGCCCCAGGATGGGAAGTTGTTGTTTTCACGGATCATCTTCTCCGTGGCTTCTCTCCGCCCGGGTCAAAAAAATTCCGGGACGCTCTGCACTTCTACAATATGCACCCTCAAGATATCGGCCTCAACTCGGTAACCAACTTATGTTAGTTCCAAATTCTCTGTGAGGCCTATCTGCAAGAAGAGCCGTCTGTTGACCTCTTTAGGGATTATTTCTATATCAACCGCCAAACAGAGATGGCGGATGGACTGAGTCTTGAACTTGGAGGTGTCTCCATTCAGAGGCGGAGGGACGTAACCTTTCCGTCAGCAATTCTGCCCAGCCACCCCAAAGATTGGAATAAAACCTGGTTCTACTGCAAAGATACCTCCCCAGAAGGAGAAAATCCACTGTCGGGTTATCGTCCTTACCGGCTTAGCACCGACACCGAGCTCCCAGACCGGATGTCTACTGCAAAGCACGCCCAGTACGGTCCAACTTTCTCAAAGATAAGGGCCCTGTTAGCCAACGGGTTAACTGGCGTCAATCTGACCCGCTGCTGGGTCTCTTGGAGAATTATGCCACTGAGCCACCGTAACGCCCTGATGTGCCAATATACTGGAGAAGTGAATGACCCTCAACGCTTCAATCAAACCCCCTTAACGGATCAGGACCTTAATGCAATCGTCAAGTCCTTGTTGGGCGAGCCACAAGAAATTTGCAACAAAACGGGGTTAAGCCCTTTCTACGCTCGTAACCCGGCTCCGGAGGTGAACTTTTTCATCCTAATCTTCCTTCTTTCTTTAAATGCTGCACTTCATATGCCCTTTTTAATCTTCCTGCCAATGCATGCACTATATGCAGGCTGGCTCTTCTTTCTGGAACAAGAAACTAACCACTATCTCCAAGAAGAAGAAAAGCAAAGCAACCAAGCCCCGAGCTCCGGCTCATAAGAAAAAGCAAACAACTTAGGAGCTGTTCGGGCTGGATGACTCAGAGGTAGAACTTGATTCCCTTGGTCTTCTTTTTATGCAACTTATTGACGCTGACTCCTCTCAGGCTGAGGCGGAGGCAAGCGATGCCGAAGCTGCAGAGGTAACTATCATCTCCTCCGACTCAGAACCTCTGCCAACAGAGAGAATCCGGCGGGTCATCCGGAAAGTAAAATTTTCACATTCTCTTGCTCACTTGGACCCCGACTTTCTTTTGAAGAAGAAGCAACATGACGCTAGGCGTCAGACCCGGAGCGGCGGCTCTGAAGACCTGGTGGACGGCTTACCTGACACTCCGGCTCGTCGGAAATGTCACAACGAGGTATTCCATGCTTTGTACTTGTACTTCTGCATATTAGTCTTGCACTGTCACTTACTCATACTTCTTAATTTAACTGTCAGGAATCACCTCCTTCGTCTGGCGACTCAACCACCTACAAACTGCCTCCCCTTGTTATCAACCTGGGGTAAGCTTCTTTGCATCTTCTTTCTGCTTATTGCTATTCTATTCTTGCATATAACTGATAATGGAAATTTTGCTTGCAGGGCCCAGGCTAAGAAGAGGAAACTGAGCGGGTCATCTCCCCGTCCGAATGTCTCAGAGCCGGTGGACCCGGGACTTAGAACTTCTAAGATTCCAGTGGACACCTCCGGGGCTGACCGAGGCCCCCATGAAGAAATTTCGTAGCCTACTGAGTCGGCGGATGCCGATGTTATAATTTCTGAGGCCAATCCGGAGGTCACTATCATCGGCTCAGCCTACACCGCTCCAGCCCCTTCCAATGTGCTAACCAAGCACATCAGCAAGGATGAGGCGCCTTCACCTGAGAAGGAGAAAACCAAACTTGATCTGCCCAACTTAGAAAAGTTGACTGCTGACGAGCTGTATTCAGGTTATCTGAGCCGTCTTGCCGCGAGCCGGGACATGGAGGCCAAACTAGTTGATATGATGAAAAGAAAATATGAGGTACTGCACTTTCTATTCTCTGTATACCCTTACGTAGCCCCCAAGGGCCAGCTTATATTCTTGAAGATAATCCGGGTCTTCAGTAATTTGCAGAGTGTGATAGACCAACGTGTAGCCCCCAAGGGCCGGCTGATTATGCCAATAATGTGCCGGTACTTATTGTCTTGATAACTGCAAAAAATGCCAAGTGTAGCCCCCAAGGGCCGGCTTTATCTTGATGAAGATGATTCGGGTCTTATTTGAATTTGGATAAACTTGAAAGAATTGATGCACATTAGCCCCCAAGTGTCAAGCATATTGCTTGCAATTTGCTTGAGACTTGTAACAATCCTCTGTAGTACCTCTGAGCACTACTATGAGCCGGACTGGTGGCTTAAAATTAATAACCTTGTTGTCTGATAATTTGTCATGTACAGGAATCTTTACACGCGGACGAGTCTAGCTTGACCGACCTCAGGAAGAGCGTAGCGCTGCACCAAGACGCCCGGGCCGAGGCTGACACCAAGTGGCGGCTCTCTGCGGTGGAACTGGAAAAGACCAAGTCTGAGCTTGAAGCATATAAAAAATCTACTGAAGCCAGCCAAGCCGCCCTGACCAAACGTGCAGAAGATGCCGATGGCCGTCTTAAACCTGTTACCGAAGAGCTGACCAACTTGAAGCGCCATATCACCCGGATGACCGAAGCCGTCTTTGGTAAGCTTTGCCGACTATATTATGACCATTGTCCAAATATTCTTATTGAGACTTGCCTGGCGACTTACAGATTTGACCTGTTTGTAGGGCAACGGACTCGCCAGCTTCCGGACGATAGCTTGTTGAAGCTGAAGGCTTTATATGCCTTCACTGAACAGCTGTATGCTGGAAACCTGTTCACCATCAGGGCTGTCTTTGGCGAGAAAGGAGTACCAAAGCTGATCAAGGATGTGCTGAAGTGCCTTTCCACCGTCCCCAGGCACTTTGAGGAGATGAAGAGATCAGCCGCCCGCAAGGGTGCAATTTCTGCTCTAAGCCGGGCTTTAGCATATGCGCCAGAGCTCAACCCGGAAGAGATGACAGGAGGCTTCCCGCAGCTGAAGGCTGACGGGTCAGAGTTTACCCAAGATGACTATGCCCGTTTCTTCAGAGATTAATTTGAGAAATACTCTCATGCTTCACTTATATTAATTTGAGAGGTAGTAAATTTTGAAGAAATCCTCTCATGCTTCACTTATACCTTTTTGAGAGATGAAATCTTTATGCTCATGTGCTTCACTTAAATTTGTTTGAGCTTGCCAAAAAGCAATGGCAATATATGAAACTAGTACTGTCGTGGGAACGAGCCTGACAGTAGTGGTTAGGGGTACGTAAGGAGAGGGCAGAGTCCTAGCTACGGCGAGATTGTACACACGGATGTATGAGTTCAGGCCCCTCTCGTGGAGGTAACAGCCCTACGTCTCAGTGCTTGGGAGCTTCTGTCATGTGGAATGTATGAGTTACAGGGGGTGCGAACCCTTGTGCCAGAGGGGAGGGGTGGCTTATATAGAGTGCGCTGCCCCTCATCAATACCCGGCAACCAAGGGTTCGATCGTGGTAATAAAGGTGAACGTTACTAATAACGTACGTAATAAATGCTACTTATGGTGACCAGCCGAACGCCTGTCCATTAGCCTCCCTGAAGTGGCTTCTAGTCTTCTGTGGTCGACTGACGTCTGGTTCCTCCGAGTTAAAGGCAACTGTCGAGTGAAGGGAGAATCCTCCGAGTGGATGTTCTGTCGAGTGACTCATGCGCAATGGTGATTTCAGTCGGAGTCTTCTTTGTAATCTTTAAGTTCTCCAATGCAGTGTCCTTGGGTAGGGTAAGTAGGTCAGGCTTATGACCCTACCCTAGGTACATATCCCCATCATTAGCCCCCGAATGGATCGGGGTCCGAGTGAAAAGGGATCGACGCAGGTTCTGATAAGACACAAAAATTCCGAGTGCATTTTAGGGCTTCACAAAAGTCTGCGTCGATTGGAATCTTTGTCATTCACCCTGATCGATTCCGTCTTGAAATGCGCCCGAGTGAACTTGAGCACAGACTCAGGTCCGAGTGATCAGCAGGACCTCTTGATGCGACGGGTCGCTTCGTCAGGCCCGGATTTTGCGGGAATCGAAAATCTGGAAAGCACGCGCCGCGCGAAGATGACGCAACGACTGAGGCAAGTGGGAGCATGACGCCTCGATTTTCGTGCCGCCCTTAACGCCACATACTGCGCTTCCTCTGAAATCGGGATACCCAGAGATCTGGCGGGCCCGCAGGTCAGCGACCCACTCGGGCAGTTATAAGATAGGACGGCGCAAGGGTTGGTACAGTGCTCCTCCTCCATTCCCCTCTTTTCCTCCGCCTCCTCTACTCCACACGCGCCGCTCGGCTCCGCCTCGATGACCACCGCCGTGATGACGAAGGGGAAGACGGAGAAGCTCGAGCGCACCAAGAAGGGAGCCAAGGCGAAGAAACCATCGGGCGCCCGGTCCATGGCGCCGCCGGGGTGGATCCAGGGGGATTTCCTTCGGTCGACCGTCACGGCGGAGGACGTCCAGAACCTCGTCGCCGACGGGCTGATTGCTGATGGGTCCTGGAGGCTGTCAGAGGGAGAGACCGAGCCGGAGCCGCGTGAAGGCGAGCGAGTCCTCCTCCTCACCCACGTCGAGCGAGGTTTTTCTCTGCCTCCCCATCCATTCATCCGCGGGTTCTTGAATTTCTTCGGCGTACAACTTCACCATTTCCCTCCGAATGCCATTGCATATCTTGCTGCATTCATAACACTGTGTGAATGCTTCTTGGGTTGTTCCCCTCACTGGGGTTTGTTCAAACACATCTTCACCGTTCGGTCTCAGTCAGTCAAAAAGGCCAACCCCAGTGATAGTAAGACCCACGTCATCCAGCTATGCGGTGGCCTGGGACTCCAAAAGAGGAGCAGGAGTGTGTTTCCGTCGATGACATTTCCTGAATCTGTTCGGGGCTGGCAGTCGACTTGGTTTTACTGCAAAGATGTTGCATCTCCTAATATGTCGACTGGCCTTCCCCTCTTCACATTGGAGCGACCCACTACTCCCAGAACATTGTCCGTGACAGAGGGAGAGAAAGTCCAGGTAGGAATTTTAGTGGATGCAGTAGTTGATTTGATCCGTGGCGGAGTGACTGGTATGGACCCGCCAGAGGCGTTTCTCAGTCGGCGAATCCAGCCCCTTCAAGCGAGGGACCACACTATGTGGCACTATTCGGGCGCCGAAGACACCACTCGGACACATCCAGAGGAAGTCTCTGAGGAGACCGTTGCACAGTGGCTCAGAAGCATCACCGGAGCCTGCAACAACCCTCTGGGAGCCAAGCGAATCTTGCCTTTCTCTGCTGAGAACCCGCCGCCAAACCTGGTGAGTTATATCTTTGTCAAATGCTTTCATGTTTCGTCGAGTGATTGGATCTTCAGCCGACTGACTTTACTGTTTGTATCTTGCAGGAGTTTACGAACATGTATTCGCCCGTGCCAAACGGAGGGCAGCCTGAAGACGGAGAAGAGAGCGCAGGCGGCAACGTAGACGTTGATTATGCCGAGGACAGTGAAGGCAGTGGTGACGACCCGGAGGAGAGCAAAGAAGAGATTCGGTCTCCTCCGCGCACGGAGCTCCGTTCCAAGCAGCGCCAAGACACAGCGGCCGTCCCAAGCAAAACCTTGGCATCGAGCACCAGGAACCCGAAGCGCGACCGTGCTGCCACATCTGAGTCGACTGAAAAGGCTGTGAAACAGCCCAGGTCTGATGCACCAAAACCTCGGAAGGCTCTGCCCCGCATGAAGATCGCCGTGCCCGTCGCCTCAACATGAGTGTTCATTTTCCTTTTTCTGCTGTTGTGGAACTTCAAGTCTTTGCTGATCGAGTGGAATTTGTTTGCCAGAGCTGCTACCTCGGTGACGTCGCCTCTGCGAGATGAAGAGGAGCACATGGAAGTGGACACTGCTGACGTGGCCACCTCTCAACGAGGTATAACAAATCTTCACTCTACTCTGTTTTTTTAAGACGATTCGTTGATTGAATAAGTTAACGTTGTCGATTGGTAGCTGACGACGTCATCCACGTGGAAGACGATGAGGAGCCACCGCAGGGTGCAGAGGATGAAGTTGTGACCTTGGACACTCCACGCGTACGCACTCGGAAGACATCGTTGGGACAAGCGCCTCGTAGGTCGACTGCTGCACCGTCTCATGAACTTGGTGACTCTTCCAGAGCCAGAGCTGATCTTGTGGTTCCGCTGTCGAGTGCCCCGCCAGCAACTTCAACTCTTGTGGTTTCAATGCCGATTGGGCAGCCTCATGCAACTCTTGTGACCTCAGCTGCAGCACCGACTCATCCGACGCTCGCATACCCTTTGTACCGCGTCCCAGAGGACCAGACTGGAGCTGCCAAAGAAGCCATGATCTAGGCTGAGCAAATGATGCTGCGTACGAAGGAGGCGTATGAGGCCAGCAAGTTGGCTTATGATGCCAGCTCAGCGCTTCGTGCCAATGTCTGAGTAAGTGCGATTGTAAGTTCATTTCCGATTGAATTCCTGTCCATCTTGACTCTACACCCACTGGGTGTTTTCTTTTGGTGCATACTTGCTTGTTTTCCCCTCGAGTAGACCAGGTCTTAGTCGAGTGGTTTCTGGTCCAGTGGGGGCACGCTGAGTGCACCCATTGGGTGTAGTCCCCGAGACCGCTGTCGAATGGTGGAGACATCAGCAGGGGTCTTAGATTTGCTTTGATAGTCGCTTGTCACTCGACAGGACGAACCTGGTCGATTTATAGTAGGTCCAGTGGGGGCACGCTGAGTGCACCCACTGGGTGTAGTCCCCGAGACCGCCGTCGAGTGCTTGCATCGGCGGGGGTCTGATAGAGACAATGTTTGTATGTTTGCTCTCTTTTTTTTATTACTCGGACAGGTCGGACCTGGTCGAGTGGTTTCGTATCCAGTGGGGGCACGCTGAGTGCACCCACTGGGTGTAGTCCCCGAGACTACTGTCGATCGTTCACGATGGGCAGTAGTCTTAAGAACTTGGACTCGGGGTCCTTTTTCGTACTTGGAGTACGCTTGTCACTCGTCTGTCGAGTGTGTTCTTTTTCTTAGTGTCTCCACCTCTAAATGCTTGTCTTAGGGATGGAAAGGTCCGAACTGGCAAGACCTATCCTGCAGGTATCATGGACATCATTTCCACGCTTTGCGGGGGTGTGGGCTGGGGCGGCAGGCCGCCATCCAGTCGACTGAACTTGCTCTTTTCCACTTGGGAGTGGAGAAATATTAGTGTCAACTAAACTACTTCTTTGCTGATTTCAGAAAGCCTGTGAACTTGGGACTAAGTACGTCGACCTGGAGAAGGAGAAAAACCAGCTTCAGCTGGATATGGAGGTGACCAAGAACGACCAAGACCGTGCACAGACCGAGCTGAAGACCCAGGGAGGTAATCCTTGTCGACCAATTGTACTATCACTTTCATCTTCTATCCCTTGAACCGAGTGTCCTCACTCGAGCAGACGTGTGTGATGAGAACCGTCGACTCCAAGCGCGACTCAACAATGTTATTTCTTTTGATACCATGAAGAAGGCGCTTGAAGATAAAGATAAGGCGCTCGCTGATGCTCAGAAGGTGGCGAGGGAGAAAACCGAGGCTGCTGAGAAGAAGCTTGCGGCAGCCAAGAAGTTGGAAGAAGAGAACACCAAACTCAAGCAAGAACAGGCCGATTGGATCAAAAAGGTTGAACAGCTGACCAAGAAAAGTAACGGTCTGGAGAAATACTTGGGAGACTTCGCGAAGATGTTCGGCATGCTTGAAGGTAACTTTCTTCCATCGAGTGAATTTCTTTAATTCTTCAGAACAGTAGCATGACCAACCTTTCATTTCCCTTTGTGTACAATTCTGCCAAGACTTTGACAAGGAGACTGAGGAGATCAAGCCAAATCTGGACCCCACTAAGTCACCCATCGGGGACGTTGTAACCATGAACATGTTTCGGCTTGAAGCTCGTCTCAGAAGCGTTCAAGGGTATATCACTCGACTGAAGGCTGCGCTGGAGAAGATCGACAAAGAATTGTGGCCAGAAGACACCCTCCAGACTGACCTCGAGTCGATGATGACCCGCCTTAACGAGATTCCCAGTCGAGTAAAGGCATGGAAAAAATCTGCTGCTCGCTGCGGAGCTGACGTGGCGCTTTCACTCGTCCGGGTCCATTGCAAGGAGGCCAAGGAGGACAAACTGGAGGCTCTCCGGGTGATCAACACAAGGAAACTTCAATTCGAAGACTTCATGGAGACCTTCATCGAAGCAGCCACTCGGATCGCTGATGGGATTGATCTGGACACCTTCGTCGAGCCCGCGAGCCCCACCAGTGCTTGAGGAAAACTTTGCTTGCAGTTGAAACTTTATTTGCCTCGGTATGCCGAGTGATGGTGTAACCGTTTAAAACTCCGTTCAGGCTTTAAGCCTGAGTACTTCCGTTTGCGTGGGCAACTTTTTTCCGCGCTAGAGATTTATCCGCATTTTGCTTTCCGATCTTTTGCTTGGCTAAGTTTGTTTGATTTCTGAGTGAGGTGGATGCTCATTACTCGGAAGAATTTTGAAGTTAGGCGAAAACTAGTTCGCGGCTAAGTCCCTGAGTGAGAGGAGTGCTTGTCACTCGGGAAAGATTTTGACTTAGACGAAGACTGGTTCGCATCTAAGTTTCCGAGTGAATAGGATGCTATTCATTTGGCAGGGTTTTTAACTTAGGCGAAAACTGGTTCGCAGCTAAGCCCCCGAGTGAGAGGGCTGCTCATCACTCGGAGCGTTTTACAACTTAGATGAAGACTGATTCGCAGTTAAGTTTCCGAGTGAATAGGATGCTATTCACTCGACGTTTTTTTTTAACTTAGGCGAAAACTGGTTCGCAGCTAAGCCCCCGAGTGAGAGGGTTGCTCACCACTCGGAGTGTTTTTGAATATGAGATTGTGCGATCGGAATCAACAAAAGACTGCAGGAGTCATAATTTTGATAAACAACATTGTCTGGAGTACTTTTATTACATCAAAACAACTCAGTCGTCAGGTATAAAAACGTCGAAGTAAATCTGCGTTCCAGGCACGCGGCTCGTCGATATTCTTCTTGAGGTTGAAAAGATGATAGGCTCCGTTGTTCAGTACTTTGGTGATGACGAAAGGACCTTCCCACGCAGGGGCGAGCTTGTGAGGTCGCTGCTGATCCACTCGGAGCACAAGATCACCTTCATGGAACGATCGACTCCTGACATGCCTTGCACGGAAGCGACGCAGATCTTGCTGGTACACAGTCGACTGAATCAGAGCCATTTCACGTTCTTCTTCCAAGAGATCCACACCGTCTTGTCGTGCTTGTTCAGCCTCAGCCTCGGAGTAAAGGTCTACACGGGGAGAATTGTGAAGGATATCACTCGGCAAAACGGCTTCGGCTCCATACACCATGAAGAAAGGAGTGCGCCCAGTCGACCGGTTAGGAGTCGTCCTCAAGCCCCACAGAACAGACGGCAATTCAGTAACCCAAGCTCCAGCTGCATGTTCAAGATCTCGCATGAGTCGAGGCTTCAGCCCTTGAAGGATAAGGCCATTTGCTCGCTCAGCTTGACCATTAGTCTGGGGGTGCGCAATGGATGCGTAATCCACCTAAGTGCCTTGCGCGGAGCAAAAGTGTCTGAACTCTTCCGAGTCAAAATTTGAACCATTGTCTATAATGATACTGTGGGGAACTCCATACCGGAACGTTGTCTCTTTCATGAACTTGATAGCAGTGCGCGAATTCAACTTCTTTATGGGCTTAGCCTCAATCCACTTGGTGAACTTGTCGACTGCTACAAGCAGATGCGTGAATCCACTCTGGCCCATTCGGAGGGGACCGACCATATCCAAACCCCATACAGCGAACGTCCAGACGAGTGGAATAGTCTTCAAAGCGGACGCGGGCTTATGCGACAAGTTTGCGTAAAACCGGCATCCTTAGCAGTGATCAACAATCTCCTTAGCCATTTCTTTGGCGCGCGGCCAGAAGAAACCAGCTCGGTATGCTTTGGCAACAATCGTCCGAGAGGACGCATGATGACCACAGGTCCCCGAGTGAATTTCCTCCAGAATCAGTCGACCTTCCTCAGGAGAGATGCATCGCTGAGTTACTCCAGTTATGCTTTCTCTGTAAAGCTGTCCATCCATCACAGTAAAGGCTTTGGACCTGCGGACAATCTGTCGAGCTTCAACTTCATCTTCTAGGAGTTCTTGCCTCAATATGTATGCGATATATGGCACCGTCCAATCGGGCGTAATCACCAGAATCTCCATGACCAGATCTATGACTGCTGGGATATCAACCTCAGTCGGATTGGAAGCGCTTATAGCTTGCGGGGGCTCTTCAGTGAAGGGATCTTCTTGCACCGAAGGGGAATGTAAGTGTTCCAGAAACACATTGCTAGGTACAGGCCTCCGAGTGGACCCGATCTTTGCTAGATCATCAGCTGCCTGATTTTTCACTCAGGGAATATGGTGGAGTTCCAAACCTTCAAATTTCTTCTCAAGCTTTCTCACTACGTGGCAATATCCAGTCATGGCGGGGTTCCTGACATCCCACTCCTTCATCACCTGATTAACCACCAAATCTGAGTCACCGTATACCATCAGGCGCCGGACGCCGAATGAGATGGCCATACGTAACCCGTAGAGGAGTGCCTCGTATTCAGCTTCATTATTGGAGGAATCAAAGTGAATCTGGAGGACATAATTGAGCTTATCACCCTTTGGAGATACCAACACTACAGTAGCACCAGATCCATTCAGCATCTTAGAGCCATCAAAGAACATGGTCCAGTGCGCCGAGTGGATTTGAATTGGCTGTTGCTGTTCTATCCACTCGGCCATGAAGTCAGCAAGCGCTTGAGATTTGATGGCCTTCTTTGCTTCAAACTTGATATCAAAGTAAAGGAGCTCAATAGCCCATTTGGCCACTCGACCAGTCGCATCTCGATTGTTGAGGATCTCAGACAATGGAGCATCACTGACGACTGGGACTGAGTGATCCTGGAAGTAGTGTGCCACCTTCTTCGCTGATAGATATATACCATAGACGAGCTTCTGGTAATGAGGGTACCTTTGCTTTGAACGAGTCAGCACTTCAGATATATAGTAAACTGGGCGTTGGACTTTATAAGCCTTGCCCTCTTCTTCTCTCTCGACAGTGAGAACTGTGCTGACGACTTGGTTAGTGGCTGCAATGTACAGAAGCAGGGGTTCTTTGCTGTGCGGAGCAGCAAGCACCGGCAGGGTGGAAAGCAGGGCTTGGAGCTCGACAAACGCGGCTTCTGCTTCAGGAGTCCACTCGAACGTATCAGATTTCTTCATCAGTCGGTATAAAGGCAAAGCCTTCTCTCCGAGATGAGAAATAAATCTACTCAGCGCTGCCAGGCAACCCGTGAGCTTCTGGACATCGTGCACATGCTCAGGACTTTTCATTCGGACGATTGCGCCGATCTTCTCGGGATTGACGTCGATCCCCCGTTCGGAAACGAGGAAACCGAGCAACTTGCCACCGGGAACTCCAAAAGTGCACTTGGATGGGTTTAACTTGATATCATATTTCCTTAGATTGGCGAACGTTTCTGCCAAGTCAGTCAGCAGGTCGGAACCTTTGCGAGACTTGACTACAATATCGTCCATATAAGCCTCGACATTCCGAGGGATTTGCTTGAGCAGGCATTTCTGAATCATGTGCATGAAAGTAGCACCAGCATTTTTCAGACCAAAAGGCATGGTGATATAACAGAAACACCCGAAAGGGGTGATGAAGGTTTTCTTTATTTCATCTGGACCAAACAGACGGATCTGATGGTAGCCAGAGTATGCATCGAGAAAAGACAAACGCTCGCACCCCGCAGTTGAGTTGACAATCTGATCGATGCGGGGGAGCGGAAAATGATCTTTCGGGCAGACCCGATTGATATGTTTAAAGTCAATACACATGCGGAGTGACTTATCTTTCTTGGGGACCATGACGACGTTCGTGAGCCACTCGGAGTGGTAAATCTCGCGTATGAACTCAGCTGCCAAGAGTCGAGCCACCTCCTCGCCGATTGCCTTCCGCTTCTTTGCCGCCGACCGACGCAAGTGCTCTTTGACAGGCTTGGCCTTCGGGTCAACTCTCAATTGATGCTCAGCCAGTTCCCTGGGTACACCCGGCATGTCAGAAGGCTTCCATGCAAAGATGTCCTAGTTCTCACGGAGGAACTGGATGAGCGCGGCTTCCTATTTGCTGTCGAGTGTCGTCGAGCTGTTGGTCGGGGCAGCATTAGGATCTATTGGGTGAACGCTCACTTGCTTCACGTCGCCTGCCGACTGAAAAGCAGACTCGGAAGCGGGCTTCTTGGCGCGCAGCAAATCGGCAGGATCAGTACTCCTCTTGTATTCTTCCAAATCGACCACAGCCATTTGATGATCGGCAATCTTGGAGCCTTGCTGTAGACACTCCTCAGCCCTTTGTCGATTCCCTGTGACTGTGATCACACCCTTGGGCCCGGGCATCTTTAGCTTGAGGTACACGTAACATGGACGGGCCATGAAACGGGCATAAGCCGGTCGACCAAGGATGGCGTGATATGCGCTCTGGAAGTCTACAACTTCAAATGTCAACTTTTCCTTGCGAAAATTCTTGTCAGTGCCGAACACCACATCCAACGCAATCTGACCGAGTGACTTGGCCTTCTTCCCAGGGATGACCCCGAGGAACTGCATGCTGCTCTCACTGAGTCGGGACATCGGAATGCCCATCCCCTTGAGGGTATCCGCATATAAGATGTTCAAACCACTCCCTCCGTCCATGAGAACCTTGCGGAGTCGAGTACCTCCTACAACAGGATCCACCACCAGAGCTTACCGACCGAGGGTAGCGACATGAGCGGGGTGATCCGACTGGTCAAAGGTGATAGGAGTCTGAGACCACTTGAGGTACGTGGGGGTGGCAGGAACAGCCATGTTGACCTCCCTGTTAATAACTTTCAGTCGACTTTTGCTTTCTACATCGGCAAAAATCATCAAAGTGGCATTGACCTCAGGGAAATCTTCTTTATCTTCATCATCTTCCTTTTTAGGAGTTTTCCCACTCGTCTGTCCTTCCTTGAACTGTTGGATCAGTAATCTGCATTGTCGAGTGGTGTGCTTTGGCAATATCAAATTGCCTTCCTCATCATTCTTCGTGTGGATTGCACACGGCATATCTAGGACGTCCGTTCCTGACTGATTCTTTGACTTCTTGGGGGTAAATTGCCCTTTGGGTTTCCCTTTATTCTTTCCTTGCACCGCCAGAGCGGCTGCCTCTGCCTGAGCAGAACCATCTGCTTTGCGCTTTTGCTTACGACTGGAATTGCCGCTGCCAGCATCATTGTCGACTGCTTTTCCCTTGCCGCTGCGGAGGTGGTCCTCCTCTTCGCCATTGGCATACCAAGTGGCAATGTCCATCATCTTGCTCAGGGAAATATCTCCTGTCCGACCAAACTTCAAATAAAGCTCTCTGTACTTAACACCAGCCTTCAAGGCGCAGACGGCTTGGTGCTCGGAAACATTTTCCACCGTTTGATGGAGGGTGGTCCAACGCTGAATGTAATCCCTCAAAGTTTCATTAGGTTTCTGCACACAGTGCTGCAGATCAATCAAACCAGCGGGACGCTTGCATGTGCCCTCGATTCTTCTGATGAACACTTGGGCAAGATCCTTCCAGCAGTAGATGCTAGAAGGAGCCAAACGATTCAACCACGCTTGGACCGAACCATCCAACATCAAAGACAAATGCTTCATGGCTATGTTGTCATTTCCTCCACCAATCTGCACCGCCACTCGGTAATCGTCTAGCCACGTTTCTGGCTTCGACTCACTAGTGAACTTGCTTATTCCAGCCGCCAACCTGAAGTTGGGGGGAATCTCAGCAGATCGAATGGCTCTACTGAAACACTCGGGTCCAGAGACAACGGCACCACTTCCACTAGGATAATCTCTATCATAATCATTCCGGTGAGCCCTGCCTCTGTCAATCCGCTTCTGTGCGAGGACATTCCTCGCGTCGAACCCAGGATTCCGCTCATTGCCGAATGGGCGCCTATCGTCATAGTGTCGGGGCACATATGAATCACTCCGCGGAGGAGTAGGCACTCGACGGCGGTCATCACGGTGATAACGAGGAGCAAACTGATCTCGCCCCTGATCTTGGTACTGATCTTCATGGTAACCTCCACCCCTGCGACGCAGAGGTGACCCCGGGCTGTGCGCCGACTGAACTGTGTCTGCTCTGGACGAATTACTGTGTAACCTGTTACGCGACTGAGAAACAGCCGAATTCTGCTGTTGTGCTGCATCAAGCAACGCTCGAATATGCTGCAAACCTCTGCCAGCCTATGAACGTGCTGGTTGAATGGAATCTGCAATCCTAGCAGCGGCTGCAACATTCAGAACTGGAGTACAGAATACCTTGACATTGTTCTGAGATCCACTCGGAAACAACTGTCGCTGACGTCGACTGGAAACGGGTGGACGCTGGCGGGTACGCTCGTCGAGTGCCTTCTGCATCTCTTCGAGCCGAAGGTGCGTGGCCTCCAAGGCCTGGGCCTCGGCAGTCGCACCGACGATGGGAGTATGAAGAATCTCCTATCTCGGTGTTGCTGCTCATTCGACGGTCCTCCAACCTCGCGTCTGCCGCGGCCGAAGCCAGGCGGGCTTTGCTGCGAACCCGCCATAAGAACCTCAATCGCTGGATCGCAGCTCTCGCACTCGGAAGGAACGCCAGACTGATCCGACGCCGAGTCGAACACGCCGTGAAGTGATTCGGCGGGTTCGATAGCCGCAATCTGCGGAGATGACGCTTGGCGAGCCGCTGCATGCCTCACCCAACGCTGGAGCCGCGAGCGACCAGATCGCTTGTGGCGATGAACAGCGGGGAGAGCCGACAGGTAGGGAGTCGACGGTTGCCGAAGAAGAACGCCGCAGGAGCTTGCACGGAAGTGCGTCGCCCCGCGGATCGGGAGCGCCTCAACGTCCAGAGGCGCTTCCTGAAGCCATGCCGAGTCGTCGGCGACGAAGGTGAGCGCACCGAGACGGATCTCATGGCCCAAGAACAAACCGCCGCCGGAAGACATGACGAAGAAGAAAATTGCAAACTCGCCGGAAGTCGCTTAGACGCCTGCCCCACGGTGGGCGCCAACTGTCGTGGGAACGATCCTGACAGAAGAGGTTAGGGGTACGTAAGGAGATGGCAGAGTCCTAGCTACGGCGAGATTGTACACACGAATGTATGAGTTCAGGCCCCTCTCGTGGAGGTAACAGCCCTACGTCTTAGTGCTCGGGAGCTTCTGTCGTGTGGAATGTATGAGTTACAGGGGGTGCGAACCCTTGTGCCAGAGGGGAGGGGTGGCTTATATAGAGTGCGCTGCCCCTCATCAATACCCGGCAACCAAGGGTTCGATCGTGCTAATAAAGGTGAACGTTACTGATAACGTACGTAATAAATGCTACTTATGGCGACCAGCCGAACGCCTGTCCGTTAGCCTCCCTGGAGTGGCTTCTGGTCTTCTGTGGTCGACTGACGTCTGGTTCCTCCGAGTGAAAGGCAACTGTCGAGTGAAGGGAGAAACCTCCGAGTGGATGTTCTGTCGAGTGACTCATGCGCCATGGTGATTTCAGTCGGAGTCTTCTTTGTAATCTTTAAGTTCTCCAATGCAGTGTCCTTGGGTAGGGTATGTAGGTCAGGCTTATGACCCTACCCTAGGTACATATCCCCATCAAGTCCCAAAGTGATAGATATCCAAGGAGAATATAATAAAAACTTTCATGAAGATCATTGGCAAATTAAACTTGAATCCTTGTAATAGTTTTGAAACATGATGATAGTAATATGTGAGTCATGTTAGTGAGTAATTATGCTTAGTAGGAATATTCGTGTTAAGGTTTGTGATTCCCTATGCATGCACGAAAGTCAATAGTTATGCAATGAATTTACATCCTACTTGTGGTACATTATTCGGTGTTAGTTATGTTCAATGCTCACTTATGTGATTTTTCGTTTCTTGCTTTGGTTGCTTCCCAATCTTTTTGCTAGCCTCCATTTGTACTAAGTAGAAATACTACTTGTGCATCCAAAATCCTTAAACCAAGTTTTGCCTTATGAGTCCACCATACCTACCTATATGCGGTATTTCCATGCCGTTCCAAGCAAATTTGTATGTGCCATCTCTAAATTTTCAAAATAAATTTTCTCTTTTGTTTGCCCGTACCGCTCATGAAACGGTGGGGAGTGTGCAATATTTTTCCATGCTAGATGTGTTATTCTCAAGATGAGTGGTTATTCACTTGTCATTGCACGAGAGTGCGGCGGTAATAGGGATGCCCATTCCCGAAATGAAAAAGAAAAAAAAATATTTACTTTATGTTGTCAAATAATAAATTCCTTGGAAAGTGTTGGTATGAAAGGCAACCGTGGATACGGATCGCCATGGAAAGTGAAAGTTTGGTGGAAAAAGGAATAAACTTTATTTTCTGTTTGGGAACCGCCTATGATATATCTAGCATGGAAAGTATTGTGAGCTACTTTGTCATTTTTGTTGACAGGAAAGGCATGCCACCCAAAATATTTTTCTCTCTCAATTTAAAACTTTGAGCTCTGGCACCTCTACAAAATCCCTACTTCCCTCTGCGAAGGGCCTATCTATTTACTTTATGCAATTTTTATTTTTGCTTTGAGTCTCCATCTTCTCTTATAAGCACCAAGTAGGGGGCACTATGATCGCACTTGAGCATTGTGCATAGTTAATATTCGAGTGTGTTTCATGAATGAATCAATGATTGAGCATGATGGGCTAGGGATAACTTTCTTTAGTGTTGATGTTTTCAAAGACATGGTTGCTTGTTGACATGCTTGAGTATTGAAGTCATTATGTTAAAACTAGACTATTGCTTTGAATCATTTACAAGTCCAAATGTGCATGCTATACAAAACAAAAGAATATGATAAACATGTTAGGCAACATTCCACATCAAAAATTCTGTTTTTATCATTTAGCTACTCGAGGACGAGTAGGAATTAAGCTTGGGGATGCTGATACGTCTCTAACGTATCTATAATTTTTGCTTGTTCCATGCAAGTTATATTATCATTCTTGGATGTTTTACAATCACTTTATAACAACTTTATATCATGTTTTGGGACTAACCTATTGACATAGTGCCAAAATGCCAGTTGTTGTTTTTGCTTGTTTTTTACTTCGCAGAAAATCAGTACCAAACAGAGTCCAATCGCGACGAAACTTTTTGGAGATTTTTTCTGGACCAGAAGACACCCAGTGGGCCAAACAAGAGCCAGGAAGGTGGGCTGTGGAGAGCACAACCCACCAGGGCGCGCCAGGGGCCCCCCGGCGCGCCCTGATGGGTTGTGCCCTCCACGGGGCCCCTCTGCACCGCCTCTGATGCCTATAAATTCCCAAATATTCAGAAAACCCAAGGGGAGTCGAGGAAACACAATTCCAGCCGCCGCAAGTTCCAGAACTACGAGATCCAATCTAAACACCATCACGGAGGGGTTCATCTTCCTCATAGGTGCCTCTCCGATGATGCGTGAGTAGCCCACCATAGACCTACGGGTCCGTAGGCAGTAGCTAGATGGATTCTTCTCTCTCTCTTTTATGATTCTCAATACAATGGTCTCTTGGAGATCTATTTGATGTAAACTTTTGCGGTGTGTTTGTTGGGATCCGATGAATTTTGAGTTCATGATCAGTTTCTATCCATGAATATTATTTGAGTCTTCTTTGATCTCTTATATGCACGATTGCTTATAGCATCGTATTTCTTCTTCGAATCTTTGGTTTAGTTAGGCCGACTAGATCGATTTTTCTTGCCATGGGAAGGGGTGCTTTGTGATGGGTTCGATATTGCGGTGTTCTTTCCCATTGACAGAAGGGGCAACAAGACACGCATGTATCGTTGCTATTAAGGATAACAAGATGGGGTATATTCCTACATGAATAGATCTTGACTACATCATGTCATCGTTCTTATTGCATTACTCCATTTTTCCATGAACTTAATACACTAGATGCATGCTGGATAGCGGTCGATGTGTGGAGTAATAGAGGTAGATGCAGGCAGGAGTCGGTCTACCTATATAATGATCATCGCCTTGGATATCGTCATGACTATTCAATTTTTTATCAATTGCCCAACAGTAATTTGTTCACCCACCGTGCACTATACTCATGAGAGAAGCCACTAGTGAACCCTACGGCCCCCGGGTCTACTTTTCCATCATATTGCCTTCCGAGCTACGTTTTTTGCAATCTTTGTTTTCAGATCTACAAAACCAAAAACCCAAAAATATATTGCTGCATATTTTATTTGCCCTTTTTATTTTGTGTTCTTGAGAGATCTATCTCTCCTATCTATCACTACCTAACCTATCTTTTTACCATAGAGAGATTGACAACCTCTCTTTCGCGTCGGGTTGCAAGTATTTGTTGTTTGTGTGCAGGTGCTGCTTATTGGGTGGTGGTGATCCTCCTACTGGTTCGATAACCTTGGTTTCATAACTGAGGAAAATACTTACCGTCGTTGTGCTGCATCATCCCTTCCTCTTTGGGGAAATACCGACGCAGTCTCAAGCCACATCATACCTCCACGAGCCCAGCTTTGATTTCGACGCGGTGATCGTTCCGGTTGCCCCTGAGTCTCGTGCCGCTGTGGCGGCGGCCGTGAAGGATTCCGTGGACGCGCTGGTGACGAAGTTTGCCTGCGTCCCTGATGCGAGCCCCCTGCGGTGGAGGCGAGCGGTGGCGACGACGGGGGCGGTAGCGATGTTGACGAAGAGCTCGCCGTGACAGGGACAAGCGGCGGTGGCGGCCATGGCGATGACGGCTCCTCCTCCTAGATTTCAACCTGCGACATTTATCATGCCTCGTGGAGGCGTTAGACTTGTTTGAGTTCGCAAAACATTCAGTGCTTGTAATAACTGTTTGAACTCTATGGTTTCCTCTCGTGCTTTGTTTCCTTCCTGCTTGCCTTAGTGCTCTGTGTCGGCAGGGCCCAATCCCGCGCATACCTCGACCGCCGTTGGGGCGTCCGGATCGCCAGGACGAGATTAAGGGCGAGGGGCTACGTGACTTGTGAGGCCCCTGAGTCGCGATGCTCAGGGGTCCCCCTTGACGTGCAGCAGCCCTCATGAAGGAAACATGGCGACGACAAGGTTGATTTGGAGTGCCTTTGTGCTCTGTGTCGGCAGGGCCCAGTCCCGCGCATGCCTCGACCGCCGTTGGGGCATCCGGATCGCCAGGACAAGACCAAGGGGCGAGGGGCTACGTGACTAGTGAGGCCCCTGAGTCGCGATGCTCAGGGGTCCCCCTTGACGTGTGAGCAGCTCCCATACCTTTCCTCGCCAGCTTTTGCCTGGGAGGGACATGAGAAGACCAGGTACCAGGAACCTAGTGAGGTGGCGCGCGCCAGGCCTGGCCCCAGCGTAGCCCCCGTCCAGCCCCCTCGCGCGTGCATCCCAGGGGAACGTTGCGTGACGGGGCCGTGTGAAGAGCCGAGAGGCCATCCTGAGGTTGGTGAAGCCGCTAGGGCGCCCTCAGTTGTTTATCGACCATCGCGGAGCATGGGGCTTCCACTTGGGCGTGGGCATAACCGCTGAGCGACCTTGTCGTCCGCCGGTGCGGAGCATGGGGCTTCCACTTGGGCATGGGCATAGCCGCTGAGCGACCGTGTCGTCCGCCAGCGCAGGGCATGGGGCTTCCACTTGGGCATGGGAAAAGAGCTATGTATTAAAGTCTCTGGGCATGTACAACCCAATTTCATTCGTACGCGTGACTGGCACGGCAGAACTGGAGGAGGTGTATCTTGGCACCCGTGAGCCAGCGCGGGACTCACGAGGCCCTACCTCAATGCGGGTTGCGCCTGAATTTTCTGACGCGGGGCACGCTTACAAAACCTATGTGATGGGGGTAACCTGTGCCGAATGAATCTCCGGAGGCCATCGCATGAGAAGGCCAAACACCAAGGACCCCAGGAGGTGACGTGGATGGGGCCGGCCCGCCAAACAGAGGTCAGTTGTTGGGTTTATCGACGCTGCAGGGACGGACCTGAGCACAGACGCCGTGCCCAGTCTTCTCATGCGACAAACCCGAGGAAAAAACACCCGGCGCGCGGCTCCCGCGACGGCGAAGCGCCGAACTGCGATTATACGAACCGGGACGCGGGCCCTGACTCACCCACTCTCGATTAGCTCATGCGAGGACAGAGCACCAAGGACCCCGGGAGGTGACGTGCACGGGACTGGCCCGCGAGACAGAGCTCGGTCGCTTCGATTTATCAATGCTGCAGGGACGGACCCGAGCACAGACGCCGTGCCAACCCTTAATCATGCGGCGGTCGAGGGCGGGGATGCTAGGGCGCAACGACATTCATGGTGACGAAGCACCGGGCATGCAGGTTGGAATACTTAGAAAACTCATCAAATGGAGAACCAGTTCTGATACATGCGCAAAACGATACAGCTGCAGGGGCGGGTCCTAACAGCTTGAGGATGATGCAGCCCGAGGGGCGCCCTCAAATGAACAAAGCAAAAGGTCACCTGGTAATGATGCTGCTGAAGCGTTGGGGTAGTTGTTGAAGCTTGATCCTCATGAGCCTGGGGGCTCCGGAGGCTCGAGGGGCCCGCAAGACCCAGGGGGCTCACGAGGGTCCGGGACCTCCTGAAGGACCACGCAGCATCGGGCCTCATGAGACGCGTGCACGGCCTGCGCGAAGCGCTGGTACGCAGCGCCCACGTTCACGAGGCCAAAGGGCATGCAGATGTAGCTGCAGGGGTATCCCCCACTGCGGCCGACACGCGATGGCCAGAAGAGGCCCTATGACGCGGCCCTGTTGAGGCCCGGGATGTTGACACAGACGCGCAGCCCGCCGCCCATGTCGGGTGCGGCAGCTCACTAGGTGGTTCGGGGCGACGCTCGCCGCGCATGGCACGCGCCTCCTGAAGCTCCTCGATCGCGTTGGTGATGAACTCCCATGAGCCTGGCGCCTCGCGCCGTGCTCCTTCCTTGTGGGGGCGCGCGTCGAAGCACGCCTACAAGTGGTGCCCGAGCACCTCCCTCGTCGCACCGGTCAGGTCGGAAGCTCTCCAGGTGGAAGCCCCTGAGCCCGCCCTGAGGGAAGCGCCAGGCGCGCCTTCCTACGCGGGAGGGAGAAGCGCCCCAACAGTGGACACGGGGCCTGAGGCGCCGTCCTTGGGGATCTCTGTCCCCTGATGGCTCTTGGGGAGGAGCTGCTTCTTCTTCTTGGGTGTGTCCTCAGGAGGCAGGATGCCGCCCTCGTCGTCAGAATGTTCAGCCGCCGCGGCCTGGTAAGCACGTTCGAGGGAGCAGACTGCATCCTTCTCATCGCAGGTGACCGTGATGACACCACTGCACCCTGGCATCTTGAGGATGTTGTAGCCATGGTGGGTTGCCTCCATGAACTTGGCGAGGGCAGGGTACCCGAGGATGGCGTTGTACGGGAGGTGGATGTGGGCGACGTCAAAGTTGATGAGCTCGGTGTGTTAGTTATCGCGCTTGCCGAAGGTGACTGGGAGGCGCACCTGCCCTAGGGGAATGGTGGAGCCATGGGTCACTCCTGAGAAGGGCCTCGTCGGCATGAGCTGATCATAGGGCACCTGAAGCATCTCGAACGTATCGACAGAGAGCACATTGAGCCCAACGCCACTGTCGATGAGGGTCTTGGTGACGACGACGCTGCTGATGGTGGGTGTGCAGAACATGGGGAGCGCGCCTGCGGCGGCCGAGCACTTGAGGTGATCCTTGCAGTCAAAGGTACTGGCGTACTGCGACTACCTAAGGGGACGCGCGGCCTCGAGCTTCGGGAGGGCTACGTTCACCTCACGAGAGAACAACTTGAAGATGCGGTTCGAAGCAGGGGCCTGAGCACCGCCCAGGATGCAGGCGATCGCACGGGGTTCCTGGAAGCCCCCAGCCCCATCATCCTGCCGCTTATCGTCATGCCAACGGACCTCGCGAGGATGGTCGCGCCAGTCCTGACGTGGGTCGCGGTTGTCCCAGCGGCCTCCACCACGGTCGTAGCCACAGTCGCCGCGCTCGGGGCGGCGTCTGAGGCGCTCGTCGCGGAGCGCCCTGAGCTCTTGGCAGTCATTGGTGTTGTGGCTGTGAGTGTAGTGGAAGATGCAGAACGGGCGGTTGCCCTTGGGGGGCTCATCATGGTCATGACTGCGCTTCATCTCGGGCTCTGCTGCCAGCACAGCAGGGCCCTTGCGCTTCGCCTCCTTAGCCTTGGCCTTCTTGTCTTCAGGGTCTGCCTCCGGAAGCTCGAGGAGGGAGAGGCAGCCCTCTTCGGCCCTTGCGCATTTGTTTGCCAGGTTGAACATCTCTAGGGCCGAGCACAGTTTGTCATGGATGGCGAGCTCCTCTTTCATCTTGACGTCCCTGACGCCATCGGTAAATGCCGAGATGATGGCCTCGTCCGACGCCTTCTGAATTTTGAGGTGAACGTTCATGAAGCGTTGTATGTACTTGTGCAGGGTCTCGCCCGGCTGCTGCTTCACGCGGCGCAGGTCGTTCACTGCAAGGGCGCGGTCGCGGGTGCCCTGGAAGTTGGCGATGAAGCGCTCGCGGAGTTCGTCCGAGGAGGAGATCGATCCCTCCGGGAGGTTAAGGAGCCAGGAGAGCGCGCCATTCTTGAGAGCCATGGGGAACTAGTTCGCCATGACTTTGTCGTCACCGCTTGCCGCCTCGATGCTCAGCGCGTAGAGCTGGAGGAACTCCGCGGGGTCGGGGTGCCATCGTAGCGTGGAGGCAGGTCCGGCTTGAACTTGGCAGGCCAGACGACACGGCGCAGCTCCGGGGTGAAGGTGCGGCAGCCCGCTGCGCTCACAGGTGCAACGCGTGCGAGGGGAGCTCGGTCTTGGCTTCCGGCGGTGCACGGTCTTGATGCCGGCGCAGCGGTGCGGGGAGCACACGTGCATCACCTCGTGGCCGCGGCACCACCTGGCAGCTTGCTTCATCCCGTGCCTGCGCCGGCGCCCCACGCAGCGGGTCGCGCGGGCGCGCTTCGCGTCTGGGCTCGGGGTCGGCGCCGTGCAGAGAAGGAGGAGGAGGTGCGCCGTGAGCCACGTCGCCCGCCTGGGAGGGCGGGGGACGGAGCGAGTGGGAGGGCGCCAGGACCTCGCCGGCGGCGTTGACGAGCTCGGCGATGCGACCAAGCCAGTCGTTGTAGCGATCGTCGGCGGGGCGGTAACGCAGCAGCCCGCGCGCCATGAGCAGCGCAGCTTGCGTGTTCGCCGACCTGTGGCGAGCGCGGGAGGACGACGCCGTGGCGGGAACGAGGGACGGAGTAGCGGTGCGGCCATCGCGCCTCGCGGTGGGTGGCTACGACCAGTCCTGCTGCTCGTGAGCGGCTGGGTCAGTGGTAACGTTAGTTGCAGGAGAGGCGGAGCGGCGCGGGACGCTGCGGCCCACAGGCGCCGTCTGGGCGACGCGGGCAGCTCAGCGCGGACTCGGCGGGCATCGGCCATGGGAGCGACGAAGCGGAGACGAAGCGAAACTGGAGGAAGGATTCCGACACGCCCCTACCTTGCGCGCCAAATGTCGGAATCGGGGCTCGGTGGACCCGAGAAGGTTCGAACTCTGGGGCGTGTTCGAAGATCTCAACCAGCTCTAGCATCAAGCTCGCCAGCCCGCAGCCAAGCCTCGTCGAATACGTGCGAGCGAACAAGAAGATGGACAAAGAGATTTACCCAGGTTTGGGCCACCTTGCGGTGTAAAACCCTACTCCTGCTTTTGGTGGATTGGCCTTCTGTGGAGGTTTGGGGATGAACTAGTACAGTGGTTGAGCGACCTCACGAGGGCTCGGAAGTGAAGATCGGTCTCCCTCTTCTACGGTGGAGGCTAGTCCCTATTTATAGTGGCCTTGGTCCTCTTCCCTTATCGCACAGGCGGGAAGGGATCCCACAACGGCCAATTTTGAAAGGGGACAAGAGGTACATCTTATCCTGATGGAAAGTGGTCTTCGCCTGCAAAGCTTCCGGGCGTGACGCAGAGGTGGGCTCGGCGATGACATCCGTCCTGCCGAGCTCGTGGTCTTGGTCTTGTTGCACTGGAATGGAAACCTTTGGGGGATTCCCTGGGAACCCGCGTATGTCGTTGCCTCCTTAGCACCAAAGAGGAAATTGTCCCCTCTGCGCCCGCTGGCGCCCGCTTGGCCTTGGTCGTCATGGGTCACGTCATCGCAGCCTCCTGAGGCCGGGAACCTACATAGAAATCTCCACTCCTCGGGAGGCAGCCTGGGGAGGCCACTCCTCTGGAGGTCTTGGCGTTGTTCGCCTCGGGAGGCTGGGGCTCTCGCGAGGGGCTTGTCTTGGGGGTCTTGCCGCTAAACCGTACCGGGCCGTCGAGGTGGGCCACGCGCTGGGCCGCAGGCAGGCAGGTCTGGGTACCCCCGATCCCAGAACGCCGTCAACCTCTCTTTCGCGTCGGGTTGCAAGTGTTTGTTCTTTGTGTGCAGGTACCGTTTACATAGTGTTGCGTGGTTCTCCCATTGGTTCGATAACCTTGGTTTCATAACTGAGGGAAATACTTATCGTCGCTGTGTTGCATCATCCCTTCCTCTTTGGGGAAATACCGGCGCAGTCTCAAGCCACGTCAGCAGTATATTGATCACGTATTGAAGGAAATGGCATAAGTAGATGTATAGGAAAGTTGTAGTGGCATATTACCAAGTTTGGTTTTTGTAATGGCATATTTACAATTCATGAAAGTTGCAGTGGCATGAATCCAGTTAACCCTATTTGTAACTATCATGGTAATATACACATGACTGGTCTGATAATTTACGCACTAAACACCATGATAGAAACTTTTGACAGGGAAAAAGTTATTTAAAACATAAAAAATTGTGTAAATATCATGGTAATATACGAATCATAGACCTGATAACTCACACATCGATGAAAATAATTGTTGAAAACATACCACCCATAGTTTATTTGGAAACATCATTATATACACATCACATGCAAGGTTGTCAGAATCGCGATTCTGTTGTACGATTCTACGACTTCACGATCCAAACTAACCTCCCTGATTCTAAGATTTTAGTTCATAAAATCTACGTTTCTATGATCCTGATAGTTAAGATTATACGATTTGCGATCCTGCCATCGGAGCTCCGATCCGATTCAAAATCACGATTCTGACAACCTTGATCACATGGGTGCTAACTTATGCACAAACACCGCGAAAACTTTGACCCGGTAAAACGAAGTTCTTGAAAATATACCCATAGTAACTTTGGTGCTAGCGTGGTAAATTTTGACCTCCAAAAAGCCATCGGAACATACCAACATGTGCTCTATTTTTGAATGTCTCGTCGCGATGGTTTTTTTATTGTGAAAACGGATTTTGATCAGACCGACGATTTGAGCTACAAAACATTTTAAATTTTTAATTTGAAAAAAATCTAGGATGACAACATATTTTTTTCCTCTAGTGCATGCATGGAAGTGCATGTAGGGAGAAGGTTGGAAGGGCCATTTTATGCCCCGGTAATTTCCGTGTAAACATCATGATAAGTTTTGTACAAGAGGTGTGATAACTTATATAGCCCAAACGTGGAGAAAAATATATTGTCGAAACATGCCAACATGAGATCTAATTTTCGAAGGTCTCGTCGCGACGAGTTTTTTTTTTGTGAAGACGGATTTGAATCAGACCGACGGTTTGAGTTACATTTTTTTTAATTTTTGAAATAGGGAGAATGTAGAATGACAACACCTTTTTATCGTCTAATGTATGCATGAATATAATTAGAGAAAGAAGTGCACGTGAAGAAGAGGGAGTCATTCTAATACATGCTTGCATGTAATTAGAGAAAAAAAGGAATCATTCTAATGCATACGTGCATGTAATTAGGTAGGGAAGGGATCATTCAGATCTATCCCTAAGTGCCAACCGCTGGTTAGTGAAGTCCTTCAAAAAATGCACGCTGCGTTTTTAACAAATGTTCACATATTTCGAACAAAATGTTCGTAATATTTAAGAAAATTCATTATCCAATGTATAAAAATGTACAAATAGTTTAAAAATAATGTTTTGTACTGTGCAAAAAAAATTCAAGATGTATTTGAATTTTTTTCAAAACAAGGGTTTGAAATGTTTAAGATATATAAGGTTTTAGCTGTATACAAAAAATGTAAAATATGTATGAAAAAGTAAGCATCAAAACATACATTTTTTTAAAATGTAATCACGTACCTAAAAAATGCTAAATATACATAACAATGTTCCTAATGTACACGGAAAAAATATAATTTGTATGAAAAAGTTAAATATATGTCAAACGAAAAACAATGAACTGGTGAAAACCGAAAAAAGGAAAACAAAAAACCACAAAACAGAGAAAAACCGTGCTACTAACAGTGAAAAAAAAAAACTTGCGGTCAGTTATACTGTTGGGCTGGTCTGATAGCTGCCCGCGTAGGCGATTCCTAATAGAAATCGTTACTGGCGACACATAGGCCGGGCAGACTTGTCGGCCCATTCGCCTATTGCGAGACCGAAGGAGGTCTCACAGGCACTGCGATCATACAATCTACATCTATACCTACTAATAAAGTAAATATATATTCTTGATTCGTCATGTATTTTCACATAAAACTCCCTCACGTATTTGTTAATCAACCCACAGTTCACTTTTAAATCAGATTTTTGCTTTTTTAGAAAACTCCTTCATGTTTCTGTAAATCAATCCACAAGCCTGGTATAAGTCAGATTTTTTGCTTTTGCAGAAAATCCCCTGATATTTAGATTAATCAACCCGCAGTACATATCAAATGATTTTCAAAATATATTCATATCTTTTAAACACTAACTCAAAATTTAACATGTTATATATGAAATTTGATTAGAAAAATATCTAAAATCCGAATGTGATGTTATTTTACCCATTAAATATTTAAAAAATAATATTTATGTGCAACCTTAGTCACTAGCACATGATCCATGTTTCTTTCATATCGGTGCCGATCCAAATTAAAAACGAACACCTCAGCAAAACCAGGATGAGAGATAAAAACACATCTATAACCACGTATGCACGTGTCGCCAAAACCTCATAGAAAAAAGCATATTCATCATCTTATGCCGAGAGAGAGACACCTTAGAAGTGACAACATTCAAACATGTTATGATTGTGTGAACACTAAGACAACCGTTAGTGAGGGAAGGACGATTAGTGGCAACACATATGAAACAAGGGACACGGACCTATTATAGTCGCGTTTTTGTTTCTTTTTTTCCAAAAACATTTATTTAAAAAATGTTAAATGTTTTAAAAACATGTTTTAAATGTATTTAAAAAATATACAATTAGTATGAAAAAAGTAGACATCAAAACATATATTTGAAAACAAATGTTAATCATGTATTTGAAAAATGTTAAACATGTATAAAAATATTCATGATGTACTAAAAAAAAGACAAAGTGTATGAATAAGTAGACATCGGTGGAAAAACAATAAAAATTAAAAACCGATGCAACCAACAAAAATGATTAGAAAATTAATAAGCCATAGGCGCTACAACAGTTTGCCGACCCACTTCCTCGCACCCAGAGGCGAGACCGAGTTATGTATCGGTACGGCGATATACAGCCTTGGCGGATTGCATTGCCCACTGATGTTTAGGTGTACATTCTCACCACACACGAGATACAGTGAGTCGGTAGGTCGGCCCATGGTATCTGAAGAGTCTTTGTTCTTACTTATATTTTCCATCCAATCCAAAGCATAAGGTTCATTAGTATACATGCGGTGAATGTTTTAAAATTCTGACAGCAACACATGCAAGTTTATATAGCCTGAGCATATAAAACTTTATCTTTGTATTTGTCTTGCAAACTATGTGTATGTCATATGTCGTTTTACTAATTAATTTATAGCCAAAATTGTGCATTATTTCAAAAAATGCGAAGTCAACGCACCTTATAAATAAAAGATGTTGTATTACAAAAGCCACCTGGAATGTTAAAGACTATATTTTTCTTTTTTTCCAAATATGCATATTGTACTATATATACTCGGTACAAAGTATGTATCACAATTACATAAGATTTGTTCATACGCATGGATAATAAAATCCATTTATTTTGTCCACTTATGTTTTGACACCATCTTCTTTTTGAAAATGTTATACATCTAGAGGGGATAATGAGAACACAAAATATTACACATTAGTTATTTATGTTCTTTGAGTAGTGCGTGCATTATTCAACAACCATATACATGTCACATAGATTAAAACACCGCGCATCGCCACCAAAATTTCTAGCTATTTCTATTTTATTATACTTTTGTATTCATAATATGCATTGATGTGGCAGTTGTTCGGCATATAATGAAAATACCATTATTTGATAAATATATTTTAATCTTAAATGCAGATGTAGCAACAAAAGTGTGTAGAGTTCTTAACACAAATGCATCCATGTGCGTATCATGATTTTTCTTCAATAGTATGAAAAAGTAAATAATAATAGTAATATGATTGCGAATAGAATCAATCATAATTACCGTGACATGACTATTTTTTTATTTGTATAATAAAAGGTAATTGAATGATGTTGGGAGGAGTACCTACATAAACTAGATGATACCCGAGCGTTGCCACATTAATCTTGTTAAAAGTGCATTATTAGGTGCTACGTTAACAACTATAACTAATGAAAATAAAATGTAAGAGTGTTTGTTTATATAAACTTTAAAAATCTTATAAAATATGAAGCATATAACAAAAGCATGTATAAAATAAAAAAAATAGGTTGCAGTGAAAAGAGTGTCATTTATATATATAAAAAGTGAAAGATCAACTACATAGGTAGCTCCAAGCACCCAATAAATGGACCATATTCATGAGAGCACAAAACCCAGTTCAAAAAAGTAATGTGGCATGCCAAGGCTGCATGGATATATGAAATATAACGTATAACTTACATGCATGGCTTGTTGATGTGGCATTGTTGTACGGCTATGGAAAATGGACAGTGGGTTGTACCTATTTAGCTATAGAGAAAAAAAAGCGTCCTTTCTAAAAGAGTGAAGCATAAACTATATAGGTATGCTCCAAGTACCCAACACATATATCGTGTCAATGAGAGCACAAAATGCAATGCAAATAATTATTCAATTACTTACATGCATGAATCGATGATGTGGCAGTGTTGCATGGGTATGCTAATGTAAAAAACAACTTATAACTTACATGCATGGCATGATGATGTGGCATGGTTGGATGGGTGGGAAATATATGTAGTGGATTGTGTCACAATTAAATTTAATGTGATTTAAAACCCACTTGGTATTTAGTAAAGCACGTTGCATGATAGATTGTTCTCATGCTAGATCAGATGGATGCGAGTGGATCTAGTTAGTAAATCTAATGGCTAATTTTTTTTTGATGATGTGGAAGTATGCATGATGAGATAATTAGAAATAGTGGTGATCACTCTCTTAGGTATACTGGATGTGTCATTTGGAAAAGAAATAGATGGCTAAGATCTGAAAGATGAGATGGAACCCCAGATGTGCAACAAAATAGTTTCTAATGGCTTAATGATGTTCTTCTTTATGCATATAGGTACTAGTCTAGATACCAATATATGATGATACTTGATATTCAACTCATGATTGTACCTTCTAACAAACAATGCTCCATCGATGAATTGGTTGACTTATTAAGGAGTGTGGGAAAGGCATATATTATGAGTGAACACTCTCTTGGTAGTAAACAATAGCGTAGCTTAAAAATTCTGAGTGAGGGTCGAGTGGGTGGGGGATACAAAATGGAAAATTGGGGGGGGGGGGGGGGCACACACTAGTTTTTCTAGTCTAACCTCTCTCAGAATAAATCTTTGTGCAGGGGGTGGGGGAGGGCATTGCCCCCCCATACACTAAGCTCTACTAGTGGTGGTGAACACCATTCCGACATGAGCCATGCTTAGAATAGGCGTATACGGTCATTACTATGGCCAACATCCATTGATCTGCTTGATTGTCTTCGATGCCACCACCTCATTCTTACCCATCATCGCATATGTTGCCTTCACTATAGATTAGCAGCATATCATGAGTGTATTATCCAACTAGAAGATAATGGATTTGTCCATAGGGGCACATCTTCCTCGTGTTATTATGGACCGACCCTGTTCGAATTGTCAGTATCAATACCAACACAATTTTTCTCATTAATTCTATGGAGGGTCGAGGCATTGCTACCCATGTGGTACTACTTGTTCAAGTGGTATGGACTTCCTACCTTGCTATCTACACCGCATGAAGTGTAGGTCGGGAGGGATTTTAAATGCCCGAGTTTCGAAGCAATCTTCAAACCGCAAGCGGATTGATCCTACCTTTTTTGGTCTATTCTTTGCCAAAACATTTTAAACTATTATGGGGTTTATGAGGCTAAGTGATCATTTGCACCTGGAAGCAACCCTCGGTTTATTGTCAGGTATATGGAGAAGCTACACGGTATAAGCCAATAACAAGTGAATGAGAATATAGCACTTCCACTTATAGTTACGTGGGAGGACATTGTACATTGGAAGAACCAACTCATGGTTACTACATTAAATGAATAATATTCATCCAAGGTGATAAAATACAAATGATCAACGGTGGCCTAGTGACCATGGATAAAGTTTGGCAGGTCTATCACATGATTCTTCGCTTGATACCACAAGGTCATCAACTCAAAGACTTGTGCTTCTCATTTGCACTGTTCAAGTTGTTGCAGTGCCGATTAGAAATATACCAAATTGCTAGGGTTAATTCATGGTGGCCCGCAAAAGTGACGAAGCTATGCACATGTTAGGGGGGCATTGCCCCCCCCCCCCCCCGTCTTAGGCGAAATCAATGAAGAAGTTTTTTTGGATGGTCATAGATTGAAGTAAATAGTCTCACCTCCACACCCTAAATAACCATACTTTCCCTTTCCCCCCCTTGTCATTCCCGGCTAGCACCACCTTGGAGGTTCGTAGCTTATTTTTCCTTGCGATTTTCAATGATATTAGACATGCTAGAAGGGTATTTGGGATGATTGGAAATGCACTTTCCTTTCTTCATGATTTTTACTATTCCTCATGATTAATCTTCAATGGTCTGCAAAGACACACATGGCAGTGTGGCACCTTCGTGTAAGTATTCAATTAGTAATTGTCCGAACTAAGAGAGGATGAAAGTATTTATAAGTAGCGTTTCGGTCACACACGAGCTGTCGCCGGTCTCGTATGAAGTAAATGTTTGAGAATCTGCAAAAGCTATTAGTCTCCTTTGGAACAAATAAACCAGGGTAGTAAAAGTTTTGATTGTAGTAGCGAGAATAATAATGACATAGAAATACTAAAATACGGAAAATAAAGTTGGTTTTCTACAAAAGAGAGATTAGGTGTAGAGAGACATCAGATCATGGTTTACATCAAGTGTGCCAGTGTGACGGTAATACCAGTTACCTTGTATCATGAGTCTAGTATTCTAATTGCTTGTTCAGTAGGCAGATCTCCTAGGGTTGTGAAACGCCTCGACGCGAGATTAAATTCCACTCTAGGGTCCTGCTTCGACGTTGCTACAACGTGGTCGTTTTCACAATTAAGGTCTTAATTGTTAAGCCAGAACCATGCATTATGTTCAATGGTTAATAAGGGCGCGACCTTGGATGTGCTGATGATTTGTCCCGATCTTATACGACGCAACGAACTTCTTCAAGATCCACGATAAAATCTTCCAATTACGTGAACCAGTACACGTAACCTGAATATGGTGTGACGACAACCAACGGACAATCCCTCGACACACGAGAAACCTCCCATCGTAGTAGACGTAACCAGTGCGCAACCCGTCGGTGACGACGGACCGCGAGCCAACTGCAACTTTCACGCAGAAAATTCACACAAAATAAATAAGGACGCACTCAAATAGGGCCGCTGAATAGTCTATACACATGTTGTCTAAACTATACAGCTTGGCTTTATATATCAGCCGACCTCTAACAAAGTTCGAAATCAAATATACTAGTAGAACGCCCGTGCATTGCTATGGGCTAAAATAAAAATAAATAAAGAGAAATGTGTGACAGCTCCCGAATGCCCCTACATCCTCATGAACAGTAAATGTAAAATAAAATGAAAAAAATCATAATCGGAAACTTTAGGGGATCAAAGATGAGCAAACTTTTGATGTTCTTACAAATTTTCAGCCACAAATAACACTCGAGGAGCCCTCAACAAAAAAATACTACTTAAAAGTTCACATAAACTTTGACCACTGATATTTTTAGGTGAGGTCTCCTCGGATGTTATTTGAGGCTTAAAATTTGCAAGAATATCAAATGTTTAATCATGTTTGTTTGATGTTCCAAAGTTTCAGATTTTATTTATTTGAATTTACTCTCCATAGAGGGTGCAGGGACACCTGAGTGTCGAAAGTAATGTCTCATAAATGAATCAAACAAATAATTTTCGAAACTCCCTTCTTCCTCGTACGCTCGGGCGTGCTTGGATATCAAATGGGCGCCCAGCAAGCTCGCCATCCCACGATGCAACCTTACCTTTTCTACCGGACCCTCCCCAAAAATGTGATGGCCGTTGTTGGGCATGCAACTAAGACGCCACTGTCACTGTTATTAACTCTTGAATCAACCAACAATGAATTTGCCCTTCTATCCTACCAGAAAATGTACTAGAATGTCGTGCATTACCATGAAACAAAAAAATACGATGTCTGTTGTTGTGCATGCAACTGATACTGTCCATTATTAACTCTTGAAGCAACCAACCAATGCATCTATCCTTCTATCGAATTTTTTTGTATGACTTGATGAAAAAAAATGAGGCGCTCGCTCTCGCAATTTTCTGCAAAGCCATCTCTAAGGAAATGCAATTTGCCACATGGATTATCTAAAGTAAGGAAAGTATTCCGCTCAGACAACTGTAACTAAAGAGACGAACCCCAACCCCCATCAATTTCCACATCCATCGGATCATAGAAGTGGTAGGCCCCCATTTGTCCACACAATTTTTGACGGGATAATTCTACATCCCACAACCCACATAATCTCATGCCAATGGTAGACTCAGCTAAACTGTTGTACTGAAACAAAATATTTCCTCTGGACCCGTCAAGTAACCTACTATCGATTATTGTAGTTCTTACTGAGCAATTGGATATAACTTTAAAACATTAATCTTAGTTTTACAACTTGTTGTTGCGTATAAAAATCAGTTCATCTCAATGCACACATGAAGAACAGTCCAATATTTGATTCCCAGTTCTTTCATGTTTATGCCCAATCACACTTCCATACATAGATCCATCATGTTTATGCCGCATTCCTAGTTCTTTCGTGTTTACCTTGGTCATTTTCCGATACGTCTTCTTCAGCTTCGACATGCAAGGTTCCAGCAACAGGTTGCACTTCACCTGAAACTTCTGCAATATCCATAGAGGTGTCAGCCTTGGTGAACTACCAAAGATGTGTAAATTCTCACTTGGAGCAGCTCCTTATACGTGCCTTGACAGTTGATGTTCAAAACTATCATGATTGGAAGTACCAGACATAGCTATAGTCAAATCTACCAACGAATACGGCTCGTTCACGCATTACAATGGTCTTCTGGTGGTCCATGGACCTCGATGTGATTTTTATTATATTTGAGGTGCATTGTACTTTTGGTGAATATTATAATAGATCTTATCTATTTCGTGAAAAAAAAACTATGATAATTTCTTTGTTTTCTGGGATGTCTTGTATTGTTGTAAGTCTTTAATATAAATCTAGAGCCTTGTTTGCAATTTTTTTTGAAATGTCATTGTAATTCACAATGTGTATGTCGCACATGGATTGTAATTTCTTTGCCATAAATATCATTTTTTACAATTAAACAAAATCAAGGCGACTCATACTCAGGAATCTGAGATGAACACATTTACCGTCACAATTCAATCTAAAAAGGTTTACCTCATGCTTTTGACCAAAATCACAGTCGTTGTTTCTCATGTACCTGCACTGCAATGAACTCTTGCCCGTACAAGCAAAATTGGTCACTTTGCTCAAAGCTAATCTTCCGTGATGCACTTTCCACAACGGTCTCTTTTTAGTATGAGAAAGTAATGTATGAATAAACCATTAAAAATCAATGTTAACGTCCAATGGAAAATCGATCACTTCGCACAAAATTGATCTTTGGTGACTTACTTTGCACAACCATTACTTTTAGTATGAGAAACTCATCCGAAAGTATGGTATGTTAAAAATATAAGCTTGTATGACAAAAACAAATCATCACTATCAATGTCCATTTGTTCTAGCTAAATGTTTTTTAATCAATACATGTATATCATGAATTATCCGACTGCGACAAATCAACAAAGCAACTAATTGTGTACCAATCGAATACATTATGACAATTTGAAAAGGATCACTTTTGTGTGTCTAGCATACCAAATTAGTGATAACTTTAAAGTAAAATATTTATATAAGCAAGCGGCAGTGGATTAGAAACTGCAAGGCAATAGGGAGTCTACAATTTGAGAAGCTCTAACACTTGAAGAACATGCAAAAGCTAGCCTTAAGATGGCCCAGCTTCGTCCCAGCTAGGAATTCTTCCGGTTAAATAAGGAGTAGAACAACTACGATCAATATCCATATGCCCTCAATCAGCGCACACACACACCCTAATTAACTCACCAATTCCAATGCCCTGCAAATTCACCAGTAAATATACAAACATATGTAAATAGTTATTGTTCTTCTGGAAATTCCTTTACCACACACAACACAACGCATGCATGCATGGAATGGAAAAGGGGGGAACATGGAACTTGGGGAAAATATAATGAATCAAACTACGGAACAATGTGAAGTTGGTGTTGGAGAGCTTCTTCTTGCCTTCCTTCCTCCACTGGTGACACATGGCATACGTGTCCGCTCCTCCTTCATGGCATCACCACTTAAAACAACAGTATAGCAGGAGAAAAAAGATCAAGAAAATCAAGTAACAAAGCATGTATCTTTTGCTGAAGGAAAGTAACCGTGAAATCATACGTGCAGTAGGACGTCTGGCATGCGCATCGTGAGGCGGTGCTGATGCACAAGCACAACACAGCCTTGTTGAAGCCAAGGAGAGACCAGAGGTTGGCTGCGCTACCAAGTCGGATGCCATCGCGTCAGCGACCAGGTCCAATGCATCGCAATGGCACCTCCTGTATTGGCGTGCTGCGCGTTGTCTACATCCGCCCGCATCCGCGAGTGTGTGCAGGCACACCTCAGACCTGAGCTCGACGGCAACATGCGTCACCGTGCGCCCCTGCGCATCCTCTGCGTCGGCCTTCTTGCGTCCTACCGGATCTGAATATCTGACGAGGTTGAAGATGTAGGGGAAGGGGCCATCGGATTGGAGCGGCTAGGGCTCCATGGATGACACGGGTGGTGGCATGCATGACGACGACCATAGCGCCACATCATGCGCCGACACGGGAGACACGGGGTGGAAAGAGGTGCGGTGTGATTGTTGGAAATATGCCCTAGAGGCAATCATGTATGATGATATTTCCTATGTGTTTATGAATAAAGATAGTCCTTGGACATTATCATTGATGTGTATTAACAAGTACGTGACTTGTTTGTGAGACTATACATTGTATGATGACTGTCCTAAATGGTCCCTAGTCGAAAGAGTTGTGTGGACGCTCAGCCAGTTAGACTAGCATATGACACGGTGGATGGTTCGGTCTCACTGACCATGTAGCATTGGATGCTAGCCGGATAATATGGACTCAGAAAGATTTGATCGGATTCGACGTAGTCGGATCCGAGTCGAGATAAGGACTGAGTTGGACAGACCCAACTATGAGACACAGCGATAGGTCATCTGTGAGTCTCTAGTACAACATACGTTCCATGTCCTAAGACCTGAGCTGGTGCATGTACTCGGGATGGTGACAGACTTGCTTTGGGCCGACCAAACGCTACTCCGTGACTGGGTAGTTACAAAGGTAGGTTTCGGGCTTGTCCAGACCCATGCTGCGAGACATGGTCGAGCAAGATGGGATTTGCCACTCCGGTTAGGAGAGATATACTCTGGGCCCCCTCGTGTGATACGACCAAGATAAGCATGGCCATGCGACAAGGATTATGAGATAATCCGGTTTGTGGTCGGTATCACTAGAACGAGAAAGAGGTCGGGCTAGCACAAGGATGACAGACTCGCCTTGAGCCCGACAACATATATCGTATGGCAAAGGGAACAGACGTGTGATGTACAGGTTCGCCTAACCAGCTTCATCGGACACTTGGAGTCGGCACGCTTTGCTAGACGCCGCTACCAACTAGTCGAGTCTGATGTGATCAGACTCGCGACCAAGTGAACGAGAACCTAAGGGGTCGCACGCTTAAGGGAAGGAACTAAACGTGGGCTTTAGGATCCGTGCGAGGCCCAAGAGTTGAGCCCGCGCCGGATGCCTATATATAGTGGAGGTGCGGCACACCTATCTGGTTGATCGCTTCGGTGCAGTCATTAGGGCTTTGCATGTGTTGCAACTAGCCACCTCCACCCGCCGCCGCCGACTGTGTGATCGGACCTAGCAGTCCGCCGCACGGTGTTCCTCCTGCACGCGCGGATACCATTAGAGGTGGTGCACTTGCGCCGCTCCGGTGAACCTGTACGTGGGATCCGGCGACCGCCAGTTCGAGGGAGATCGGGCCGGCTGTTCGAGGGAGATCGGACGAGGAGGAGACGGACCACGCGAATGCGCTGCCCCAACTCTACTTCCGCTGCACGGCACTGCGCGTCTAGTGGTAACGATCTGTGAACGCACTGCCCCAACTCTACTTCTGCCGCACGGCACTGCGCGTCTAGTGGTAACGATCTGTGATCCATCTCCGTAGCATGTTCTTGGATATTCTGCGCGTAGGAAAATTTTAATTGGCATGCGATGCACCTATGGTAGAACCCAACAGTGATCTAGTAGGAGACGACGCTCTACCCCTTTCTTCTCCCCGGGGACGTCCATCCACAGTTAATCGGTCATATCAGAGGGGATTGTCACCCGATTTATTTCCTTGGTCAAGATGTGCTTCACTTGGAAGGAGGGATTGCCTATTGATTTCCTTCCTTGAGAGGGACTTGGGGGAGGAGGGAGCGACGCACCAAAAATTCAGAGGGATTGTGTATTGATCGGTGGAACCTGGTAACGAACGAACAAACGAAACGAGCTATGTATTGCCCCTTTAGGAGTAGAGACTACTGTGTACTTTTCTTTAAGATTAGAGTAGAGATGTGATTGGACAACATATGGTAATTTTAACTATGTAATTTTGGTAACATAAGAAAATAGTAATTAATGTGATTGAGCCACTTATGGTAAGATTAATTAATTTGGATTCGATCTTTAAAGATTAGCCATGATTGATTCTTTCACATAAAGACATTACTAAATAACTTGCACCTGCATGGAATGTTCTAACCGTTTAGATTTTTTTTTGTGTGTGAGAGGTGAGGTGCAAATAAACCAGTGAGAGGGGGTGATGGGAGGTGGGACAAGAAAAATCGGACAGAAATAAACCAGTGTTATGGAGGTGGGACAAAATAAAACCGCGTACCAGGCTACCAACTCCCCCTTTAAGAGTAGAGATTCCTATAGTAGACTTGCATGACCACACAAAAATAAAAGGGAACTTTAACTAACTTGCACTCTACCATCGAGATAAATATGATCTCTATTTAAATTGGCACGTCATGCATTTTCTAGTGCATCTTGATCTCCAGGTGGGCTCCATCTGACACCTTTCAAGGAAAATAGACTCCATGCATCACACATACGACCTGCACCTTCCTGGACCTTCTCTTTGCGTGACAGAAATATAAATAGGAAATCTGCACCCTTGTTTGTGATCACCTGCTGTTTGCTTAAATCTAGAAAATATTCAAATGAAAATTGACTTGTCTTATCATGCTGAGCATTTATTAAATGACATGAATCTTGGCGTGCACTAGTATATAGACCAAAACATCCGAGATATTTGTACTTGCATATCTTGGATTCAAACATGCACGTATTTGACTTGGCCTTCTCACATTCTTCTTTAAACTGAATCAAACCAGCTACTAACTTCTCCTCGTGTTCATACCTTAATAGGATGTAGCATGGAACATTAACATCTATTAACCCGGTGACCCGCGGTAGTAATTTATAAACATTAACAACAACAACACTAGTTATGGTAGCATCATCCTCTCCCCCTTGAAGCAAAACCGTCCTCGGTTTTGAGTCCTCCTCTCGAGCAGTTGCATCAACCGTGATTTCTGAGGCCAAAATTTAGTAGCCTCGGACTCCCTTTGCTTTTCTTCTTCTAGCTCTTTTCATTTTCTCTTGGTGTTTATTTGCATTAATTGTAGCATGTGCATGATCTTGCCTCACGATCCTCCAAATATTTTTCGGAAGAGTATGCTTCAAAATAATCCCACCGTCCTTTACAAAGAAACTGTAATTTCCTCGAGGAAAAAGTGCCAGATTTATTAATCAGCAACTCCCGCTTTTTTGTCCAAGATTGACCAAGTACCAGGCTACATACATACATATGATATGGAAGAACATCACAACAAACTAAATTAGTAAATCCACAAAATCCATAAGGCACCTCAACTTGATGTTTTATAGTTACACATTTTCCCTCCCATGCTAGCTTATATGGGTTTGGATGCTCTATCACAGCTAGCTTCATTGCATCAACCAATGTTTGACTCGCCAAAATTATTTTTGAACACTGATCAATCATCATGGCGCAAGAAAATGTTTCAACCTTCACCCTTGTGTAGATTTGAAACCAAGAAAGGGCACAGGACGGATCATTCTCACCTTGTGACATCCCACCATCAATGTAGTGCTCCGTCCTCATCGTAGGTATAGAATTTGTACCGACAAATTATAAGGAAAAAATTGCACGGTAATAAATCTAGTGCTCTGATACCAATTAATAAGGGCACGACCTTGGACGTGCCAATTTTTGTTCCCGATCTTTTACGATGCAACGAACTCCTTCAAGATCCACGATAAAATCTCCCAATTACGCGAACCAGTACATGTAAACTGAAAATGGGGTGACGACAGCCAATGGACAATCCCTCAACACACGAGATACCTATAGCACCCTGGATCCATGCTACAGTGATCAATGTAATTAAGCTACAGTAACCATGAGGATTAAGCTAATCTGATACTCATGATTTGCGTTGGGTTTTCCGTGAAGAGGAACGGGTAATCGCAGCACAAAGTGGGTAAGTATTTCCCTCAGTTATGAAACCAAGGTTTATCAAACCAATAGGAATACCAATCCTCAACCGTCTTCACCGGCTGCACACAAAAGAACAAACAACTTGCACCCAACGCCGGCAAGAGGGTCATCAATCCCCTTGATCTCGTTATTTGCAAGCAAGTGAGTTGTGTAGATAATTGTAGATAATAGTAAAGTGCAAAATAAAATAAAAGGTAATAAATAACAGCAAGGTAATGATAGCATTTGTGAATATATAAGTGAATAGACCCGGGGGCCATAGAGTTCTTTAGTGGCATCTCTCATAAGCAAAGCATACAGTGGGTAAACAAATTAATGTAGGGTAATTGATAGGAAAACGAATAATTATGCGATATTCACGATAATGATCATGTGTATATAGGCATCATGTCCATAAGCAAATAGGCTGGCTCTTGCCTGCACCTACTACTATTAATCCACTTCAAGAGCGCTTCTATGCTTGGCTCTCTACGTATTAAGTTCATGACAAACAGAGTAATGCTTGGAGAACGATGACATGATGTAGACAAAGTAAACTCAACTAATATGAATATACCCATTTATTTTATCCTTAGTAGCAACAACACAAAGACGCAACTTGTCCCCTTCTGTCACTGGGGTATAGAAACTCGTCAGGTTGAACCTACTACAACGCACCACTCCCACCGAACAAATATCAATCTAGTTAGGCAAACTATCTCAATAGATCGGAGAGCATTACAAAGCTATGATGATGATACAAATAAGAATCATAGTAATCAGGTTTGACTCAAATACTTTTCATGAATAATCTGAACATAAACTCACAATTCATCGGATCCCAACAAACACACCATACAAAGGGATTACATCGGAAAGATCAAGGCAAAGATGCGATGAACATTGTATTGAAGATCGAGAGAGGGAGATTGCCATCTAGGTACTACCTACGGACCCGTAGGTCTGTGGTGAACTACTCACACATCATGGTGAGGGAAGCAAGGTTGATGAAGAGGCCCTCCGTGATCCATCTCCCCTCCAGCAGGGTGCCGGAACGGAGGTGTAGATGGCCTCCCATTGGAACAGAGACTTGCGGTGACGGAAAAAGTGTTTCGGGAGCGTTTCTGGTGTTTTTAGGGTAGATGTGAATTTATAGGCCAGAGAACGATGTCGGTGGACGCTACAGGGGCCACCAGATATCTGGCCGCCCCCCTAGGGGCGCGGCTGGATATGTGGTGGGCCCCTGGTGCATCTCCTGGCCCTCCTACTAAGCTTCTAGGTCTTGTCTTGGTCCAAAAAATATCACCAAAAAGTTTTGTGGCAATTGGACTCCGTCTGGTATTGTAACTGTGAAAAGGCGAAAACACGCAGAAAAAAAGGAACTGGCACTAGGCACTGGTAAATAGGTTAGTGCTCAAAAATATTATAAATTGGTAAATAAATACCCAAAAAGTATCCTAGAATGATAATATATCAGCATGGAACAATCAAAAATTATAGATACGTTGGAGACGTATCATAATCCATTTTCCTAAATCATGCATGATCACATTGGAGTCATTTGTCATTTGAATTCCGTAATGATTTTCAAAATGATTTTAAAAGGTGGATTAATAGCTTTGCTAACCTGAAAACTAAATTCATGGATGGGTTGCAGATATTCCATAAGCTGTCATAAAATTGCAACTCACTTTTTTAAAGTGTTTTAGTTCCTCAAACAATTATAACAGTAGCAAATCCATTTAAATAAATGCCTTTTGCATTTTGTAAATTCCAAACTTTTTCAAAATGCCTCAAACTTTTTGGTGGCTCTGCTAATATTGCCCTACTATTATTTGGCCAGGTGGCATATGATGAGCCACAAGTATAGGGGGTCAATCGTAGTCCTTTCGATAAGTAAGAGTGTCGAACCCAACGAGGAGCACAAGGAAATGACAAGCGGTTTTCAGCAAGGTAATTTCTACAAGCACTGAAATTGTAGGTAACAGATAGTTTGATAGCAAGATAATTGGAAACGAGCAAGTAACGATAACGGTAAATAAAGTGCAGCAAGGTAGCCCAATCCTTTTGTGTCAAAGGACAGTCCAGAACAGTCTCTTATAATAGGCAAAGTATTCTTGAGGGTACACGGGAATTTCATCTAGTCACTTTTATCATGTTGGTTTGATTCGCGTTCGCTACTTTGATAATTTGATATGTGGGTGGACCGGTGCTTGGGTGCGGTTCTTACTTGAACAAACCTCCCACTTATGATTAACCCCCTCGCAAGCATCCGCAACTACGAGAAAAGTATTAAGATAAAATCTAACCATAGCATTAAACGTTTGGATCCAAATCAGCCCCTTACGAAGTAGCGCATAAACTAGGGTTTAAGCTTCTGTCACTCTAGCAACCCATCATCTAATAACTACTCCACAATGCATTCCCTTAGGCCCAAGGATGGTGAAGTGTCATGTAGTCGACGTTCACATGACACCACTAAGGGAATCACAACATACATATCATCAAAATATCGAACACATATCAAATTAACATGATTACTTGCAACATGACTTCTCCCGTGACCTCAAGAACAAAGGTAACTACTCACAAATAATATTCATGCTCAAGATCAGAGGGGTATTGAATAGCATAATGGATCTGAACATATAATCTTCCACCAAATAAACCATATAGTGATCAACTACAAGATGTAATCAACACTACTAGTCACCCACAAGTACCAATCTGAGGTTCCGGTACAAAGATTGAACACAAGAGATGAACTAGGCTTTGAAAGGAGATGGTGCTGTTCAAGATGTTGATGAAGATTGGCCTCCCAAAGATGAGAGGGGTGTTGGTGATGACGATGGCTTCGATTTCCCCCTCCGGGAGGGAAGTTCCCCCGGCGGAATCGCTCCGCCGGAGGGCAAAAGTGCTCCTGCCCAAGTTCTGCCTCGAGACGGCGGTGTTCCGTCCCGAAAGTCCTCTCTTGATTTTTTTTCTAGGTCAAAAGACCTTAAATACCAGAAGATAGGCACCGGAGGTGGGCCGTGCTGAGCACAACCCACCAGGGCGCGCCTGGGGGGCCTAGCGCGCCCTGGTGTCTTGTGCTCACCAGGTGGGCCCCCTCCGGTAGTTATTTGCTCCAGTATTTTTATATATTTCAAAATAATTCTCCGTGAAGTTTCAGCTTATTTGGAGATGTGCAAAATAGGTATCTCTGATGTGCTTTTTCAGATCCAGAATTCCAGCTGCCGGTATTCTCCCTCTTTGTGTAAACCTTGCATATTATGAGAGAAAAGGCATTAGAATCACTCCCTAAAGCATTATTATGCACAAAAAATTATAAATAACAGTAGGAAATCATGATGCAAAATGGACGTATCAACTCCCCCAAGCTTAGACCTCGCTTGTCCTTAAGCGAAAGCCGATACTGAAAAGCATGTCCACATGGTTTGAGAGAGAGGTGTCGATAAAAACAAAATACGGACATAGTAGCATCATGCTTATTATCATAGCAACAACAAACTTTATCATAGAACTTATTCATATAACTTTTATTATATAACTTCATCATATAAATTCTCATGAACAAGTAACAATTCATCACAACATAGAAGTATAAAGCATAAACCTTATTGGAAACCAACAAACTATGTTCTCAGTCAACTTTCCAACTACAATTCATCATATTTTCAGGAAGGGTCTCATGTCGGAGCCTTTTGGCAAGTCCACATACTCAACTATCATTTAGTCTTCTATGATTGCTCACACTCGCAGCATACCCATGAGCAAAAAGTTTCAACCGGACACATAGAAAGATAGGGGCTTATAGTTTCACCTCCCAACGTATTCACCTCAAGGGTGATGTTAACAATAATAACTCATGCTCACTCATATCCAGCTGGATATATGTGCCTAGATCTTTCCTCACCACATGATACTTGCAACAAGAAAAAGTAAAAAGGAATAGGGAAGAATAGTTTGACTCTTGCATAAAAGTAAATACATAAAAGTAAAAGATAGGCCCTTCGCAGAGGGAAGCAGAGGTTGTCATGCGCTTTTTGGTTTGTATACCCAATCCCTTAATGTAAAAGAACGTCACGCGATATTGCCCCCTATGATAGCAACCTTTATTATGTAGTCCGTCGCTTTTATTACTTTGCCATCGTAAGTTCGTATAACGCTCGATTTTCTCTTACACTAATTGATCAAAACACATTTAGAAGCAATTTTTATTGCCTTATTGCACCGATGAAAACTTACTTGAAGGATCTTACTCGATCCGTAGGTAGGTATGGTGGACTCTCAAAACATGAATTTGGGTTTTGGGTTTTTGGATGCACAAGTAGTATCTCTACTTAGTGCGGAATTATTGGCTAGCAAAGATATTGAGCAAGCACCACATGTTGAAGGATCTATGACAATATAACTTCTATGTGAATATGAATAAACATAAATCATTACGTTGTCTTCCGTGTCCAACGTCAACAATTTTGACATATTGTTGGGGATATAACCCCGTGGTGAGACCCGCCCAGATGGGGCCGGGTCATACGGTTGGCGGCTTAATGACAAAGGCTTAACATAAGTTCATTCCATGGGCCGGGAGGCCCAAGGCCAGAAGACAAGATGTAACCCGATGGTGTAAGCCGCCGTTCGCGCTTTGTTAGATAAGGCATGTATAGTTATAGGTGAGGTCGGTTATCAAGCATAACCTGACCCGGACTCTTGTAAGCCCAGGGCCTTGGCCTGAGTATATAAAGGCGGGTTACCTGGGCGGCTTAGGCCACGAAATAACTCATCAATAGCTAGGTCAAGCGAACTCGCTCCCTTGTATCGATACTCAATCAATACAACACAAAGAAGGATGTAGGCTTCACCTCCTTCTGAGGGGCCGAACCTGGGTAACCCTTGTCTCTCGATTCCGATCAACCCCTTCGAGATCACCGCCTTAGCGATGGCCTCGAACCTAAGTCCTTTCACGGGGACATCTGCCGTGACAAAACCACGACAGTTGGCGCCCACCGTGGGGCTGACGCTCGGTGGTGTGGAATTCTCGGAGGGCTCTCTCACAGGGATCGCGGGATATGCCGTTGGCAGGATGACTAAGAGTCGCCGCGGCAAGCTCTACATCGACAACGCTGGCTGGGGCCCCGAGGCCGACTCAATCGAGTACGGGTACCGGGTCCCCTTCGGCGGAATTCACGTCTTCATCGGCAAGATCGGCGGATCTAAACCCGGGCCGGACATCTGCACCGACCTCGTCGAGCCGGCCCGGGGCGTGCAACCTGCTCGAGTTAACCCGAGACGGAAGCACGTCTTCGTCGGCTTTACCCAAGGCACGGAGCTTGAAGGTTCCATGTCACGGGAGGAAACCCTCATCTGCTCAGAGGATGGATCCTCGAGCGGAAAGGCGGAATCAATGTACCAGCTTCACAACGGCGGGCTTGGGGGCTACGTCGAGGATTACCCTGAGTCGGAGTACCATGAGCCAGAATACTATGAGCCGCCGAGCCGCGCCGCTGTCTTCATGGCAGGATCGGCACCGGCCCCTGGTAGCACGGCCGCTGGTGCGACCGGGTCCGGGTCAGGCAGGCCGCCGGCTCAAGTTTTGCTGGATCTGATGAACGAGCTTACAACTCTGATGGGGACCGAGGTCACGGTCGAAAACCAAGCAGCCCGTAACACGGAGATCGCGAGGTTGAAGGACCAGATGGCCGGAGTCCAAGAGGAAATCAACGCACTGAAGGCTCAGATGGATGCTGAGTCGGAGCGCCTTAGGGCGGAAGCTTTTTGCCTTGACCTGAAACAGCAGACCGCAGATGCAGTCCACCGGATGAGACATCAGTCCCGTTTGCCGGCTCAGTATGAGGCCAGGAATCTTTTCAACACGCCAGGGACGGGACGGAATGCACCTCTAACCGTAACCCGGACGGCGGAAATACCTGGGAGCAGGGCAGTGGTTCAGCATAGGCAGCCAGACCCGCCCCGCAGGAATCAGGCCCCGTCGCAGCCTTTTCCAACACCGCCCGGTCATTTTTCTAACCCGGCGGAGAATATGGTGGCAGCGGCAGTCAGGCTTGGCACGATCCCCATCCGTGATGGGACGCCTTTCGCGGAGGAAGTGCGGAACGCCATTGGCTATTTACAGACGGCGATGGCACAGCAGGAGAAGTATACTTACAGCCGGAGTCGCGTGCACTCAACCCCCATCCCGAGCCGTAGTTACAGCCGGCGCTTAGAGTCACCTGCGGTCTCTAGTAGTGAGCGACGTCGAAACCCGGCGCGAGATGATCAGCCGACTCTTAACGCTCAGGCGCTGGTGGATCGGGCAAGAGCGCAGCGAGAGGTGGCAGCGTTGGCAGCTGCGGCGGCTCATCAGGAACCCACCGTAGCCCCTTCTGTTTTGGTGGGAGCCGGGATAACTTCCAGGTCCGTGGGAGTGCCGTGCTTGGTGCCGGCCTTACGAAACGAGCGCCTGCCAAAGGACTTCAAGGGTCCCCGCAAGATGCCCAATTATACTGCCGATCTGCCTCCGGAAGCTTGGATCGAGAGTTATGAGCTAGCCATGGAGATGTTAGACGTCAGTGATGCGATTTGCGCCAAGTATTTCATCATGATGTTAGAAGGGCCGGCTCGCACGTGGTTGAAGGGTTTGCCACCCAACACCATTAATTCTTGGGCCGAGTTGAAGGCAAAGTTCATCAAGAATTTTCAAGGAACGTGCAAGCAGCCCATGACGATTGTGGATTTGGATCATTGCGTGCAGCGTGAGGATGAATCGGCCCATCATTGGGTCCGGCGAGTCTCAACCATCATCCACTCCTCCGACAATATTACGGCGGCTCAAGCGGTTCTGATTCTGGAGAAGAATTGTCATTTTTTGCCTCTGAAGCAGAAGCTTGGCCGGCTCAAACGTTCATGCCAGGACATGAGGGAACTCATGGTGGCTCTTACTAAGTATGCAGACTCTGATAGCACGAAGGACCCTGGTTCCGATGATGAGAAATCGGCCAAGGGTAAGAAGAATAACAATGGCAAGGGTCAACAGCAGAACGGGGGAGGAAATAATAATAATGGCAATGCTGGAAAGCGGAAACACCCGGACGGCGGGTCAGATTTGATGGCCAACACTAGTGCTGGAGGAAACCATGGCAAGGGCAATGGTAAGCCGCCTTTCGGTAAAAACAAGCCTGTCAATATGGAGGCGATGTTGAATGTTCCTTGCCCGAAGCATAGTCTTCCCGATAAGCCATCCACTCATGCCTGGAGGGATTGTTGGATCATGCGGGAGTTCCGAAATTACAGCGTTAACCAACATCAAGGTGGCGGCGGTGGACCGTCTGGCGGATCAGGATCCGGCTCTCCTGGGTCCGGCTTTGGTGCAGGCGGCTCAGGTTCTGGCTATCAAGGCCAAGGAAATCATGGTGGTAATAACCAGCATTCTGGCAATGGAGGTCAGCAACAAAACAACCAGTCCGGGTACCAGAGTAATCCAAAGCAGCTTAATGGAGGCCAATATCATGTTTTTACAACTAGTCTTGACAAGCGGGATCAGAAAGTGCGCAAACGGGAGGTTAATGCGGTCATGCCGGCTCTCCCTTAGTACTTAAAGTGGTCAGAGTATGACATAACTTGGAGCAGGGAGGATCACCCGCCGCGCGTGGATAACCCGGGACGGTTGGCTTTGGTAGTGGCCCCCCAAGTCGGAGGCTATGTATTCACCAAGGTGCTTATGGATGGTGGCAGTAGCATCAACATCCTGTACTATGACACGTTCTGCCGGATGAACTTGCGTGATAAGGACCTTAAGCCATCTTCAACAGTCTTTCACGGAGTGGTGCCCGGAAAATCAGCTTATCCAGTCGGAAAAATTTCTCTGGAGGTAGCTTTTGGTGAGGAGTTTAACTATAGGGTGGAGACCTTATGGTTTGAGGTGGTCAAAATCAAAAGCCTGTACCACGCTTTGTTTGGGCGGCCGGCTTACGCCAAGTTCATGGCTAGGCCTTGTTATGTGTACTTGCAGCTCAAGATGCCCAGGTTAAACGGGACAATTACAGTGCATAGTGATCGGAAGATTGCTCTTGAGTGCGAGGAAGGCGATGCAGCATATGCAGAGTCAAGTTGTGCCGAGGTAGAGCTCAAGTTTTATAAGGAGAATGTTGACCCGGCAGATATGACCCCGCTAAAGAAGCCTAGCACGGAATCTGAGCCGCCTCTCAAGTTTGTGGCAGAAGATACCAAGCTAGTGGATTTCACTCCTGGCGACTCATCGCAACAGTTCACTATTGGGGCCATTATGGATCCCAAATAGGAAAGCGCGCTCATCGAATTCATCCGTGAGAATCGGGACATCTTTGCATGGAAGCCTTCTGACATGCCGGGTGTACCGAGAGAATTCGCTGAGCACCACCTTAATGTGGATCCTAAGTTTAAGCCGGTCAAACAGTTCCTCCGTCGCTTCAATGAGGAGAGGCGTAAGGCTATTGAGGAAGAGGTGGCCCGGCTCTTGGCAGTAGGGTTCATCGTTGAAGTTTTTCACCCTGAGTGGTTAGCTAACCCGGTGTTGGTACTCAAGAAGAACGGCATGTGGCGCATGTGCGTGGATTACACAGATCTTAACAAGGCGTGTTCGGTTGACCCGTTTGCTCTCCCCCGCATCGACCAAATCATTGATGCGACGGCGGGTTGTGAGAGTCTATGCTTCCTGGATGCTTATTCAGGTTATCATCGGATTAAGATGGCAGTCAAAGACCAAGAGAATATGTCTTTTATTACGCCTTTTGGAGCTTTATGCTATGTGTCTATGCCTTTTCGGCTCAAGAGTGCCCAGGCGACTTACCAGCGTTGTGTGCAGAACTGTCTTCATGGTCAAATTGGGCGCAATGTTCATGCTTATGTGGATGATATTGTGGTCAAGTCAAGGAAGAAGGAAACTATGCTGGCGGATTTAAAGGAAACCTTTGATAATCTGCGGGTTTACAAGATGATGCTTAACCCAGGAAAGTGTGTTTTCGGTGTACCTGCGGGCAAGCTCTTGGGTTTCTTGGTTTCTGAGCGTGGCATTGAGGCTAACCCGGACAAGATAAAGGCTATCACCTCCTTATCTAAGCCAGCGTGTATCAATGATGTTCAGCGCCTGGCGGGTCGTATTGCTGCCTTGAGCCGGTTCATAAGCCGCCTCGGTGAGAAAGCTATTCCTCTGTATCAGATGATGAAGAAGACAGACGATTTCGTCTGGAGCAATGCGGCTAATGAGGCGTTTGAGGCACTTAAAAAACAGTTGGTTGAGCCGCCCGTTTTAGCTGCTCCCGTGGAGAAGGAGCCTTTGCTCTTATATGTGGCGGCTAACAACAGAGCTGTCAGTGCTGCAGTTGTGGTCGAGCGCATGGAGGCGGGTAAGGAGTACCCAGTTCAGCGGCCAGTTTATTATGTCAGTGAGGTCTTGACAGAATCCAATCAGGGATACCCACATTGGCAGAAGCTGGTTCTTGGTGTATTCATGGCCAATCGCAAGCTGAAGCGTTATTTCCTCGGGCATCCAATTACAGTGGTCAGCTCTGCTCCTTTGGGAGATATCATTCAAAACAGAGAAGCTATTGGCAGGATTGCTAAGTGGGCAATTGAGCTTGGGCCTCTTAATCTGAAATATGTGCCCCGGACGGCTATAAAATCTCAAGCACTGGTGGATTTTATCAATGACTGGACAGAGTGTCAAATACCTAAAGAGAAGCCGGATAACACCTATTGGACGATTCACTTTGATGGTTCCAGGCAATTGGAGGGTTCGGGGGCCGGAGTTGTTTTAACTTCCCCACGAGGTGACAAATTCTGTTATGTTTTGAGGCTAATGTTTCCTTGTACTAACAATGCAGCGGAATATGAGGCTTTGCTTCATGGGCTCCGTGTGGCCAAATAGATGAATTTGAGCCGGGTCAGATGTCTTGGCGAATCAGACCTGGTGGCTCAACAAGTCTTTGGCACGTGGGATTCTAAAGACCCTCGCATGGCAGCTTATCGTCAGGCGGTTGATGTTATTGCTGCCACTTTAAAGGCTATCAGGTGGATCATATTGATCGGCAGAAGAATGAGTCTCGGCGTAAGCCAGTGCCGCCTAATGTGTTCTTGGATGTGTTGCATCACCCATCGGCCAAGTTACCGTCGGAGGAGGATTTAGCTGTACCTGACCCGGAAGGGCAATTGGTGGCGGCTCTCCGCGCAATTCCTGATTGGACGTTGCCTTATTTGGCATATCTGACCCGCGGCGAGTTACCTCAAGATGAAAATTTGGCACGGTAGATCATAAGGCGGTCTAAGTCTATGACTATTGTCAATGGCAAGTTACACCGGCGCAGTGTGACTCGTGTCTTTCAGCGCTGTGTTTCTCTGGATGAGGGCCGTGAGATCTAGCAAGAAATCCATGCCGGCGACTGTGGTCATCATGCCGGGTCAAAATCTTTAGTGGCCAAGGCTTTTCGACATGGTTTTTACTGGTTAACAGCACATAAAGATGCAGAGGACTTGGTCAGTAAATGTGGTGGGTGCCAGAAATTTGGGCGACGTGCCCATGTGCCGGCTCAGGAGCTACAGATGATTCCAATCACCTGGCCGTTTGCAGTCTGGGGGCTGGATATGGTAGGACCTTTCAAGATGTCTAAGGACAAGAAGACCCACCTCTTGGTGGCGGTTGACAAGTTTACTAAATGGGTTGAAGCTGAGCCGGTCAGCAAGTGTGATGCAGCGACAGCAGTTCAGTTCGTCAAAAAGCTGATCTTTCGGTTTGGTTATCCACATAGTATCATCACTGATAATGGCACAAACTTGTCCAAGGGGGCTATGGAGGAGTTCTGCAAAAGTGAGCATATCCGACTCGATGTGTCTTCTGTGGCTCACCCACAGTCTAATGGTCAACCAGAGCGTGCTAACCAGGAAATTCTGAAAGGGATAAAACCCCGGCTCATGGTTCCTTTGGAGCGCACGCCGGGTTGTTGGGTGGAGGAGTTACCTTCAGTTCTTTGGAGCATAAGAACCACCCCCAACAGATCAACAGGCTATACACCTTTCTTTATGGTCTATGGCGCAGAAGCCGTTCTCCCCAGTGATATCCGTCATGACTCACCCAGAGTGGCTGCTTACATGGAAGCTGACAATGAGGCGGCGCGTCAGGATGCTTTAGATGCCTTGGACGAAGAACGGGATCTTGCAGCAGCTCGGTCCGCGATTTATCAGCAAGACCTGCGTCGCTATCATAGCCGCGGGGTCAAGGCCCGTACGTTCCAAGAAGGTGACTTAGTACTCCGGTTGATTCAAGACCAGTCAGATATGCATAAGTTATCACCTCCTTGGGAAGGACCGTTAGTGATCAGCGGAAATCTCAACAATGGCTCCTATTATCTCATTGATATATGGGAGGGTGACAAGTCGCGCACTTCTGGTAAAGAGACTAAGAGGCCGTGGAATATTGCTCACCTTCGGCCGTACTATACTTAAGCCGCCAGTTCGGCTCTTATCAATGTACACATTCCTGTCATTGTATATACCACTTTTTATGATATAATAAAGTTGGCATCCCCATGATTAGGGGCCTCTGCCCTTTTTTCTGCACTAAAATTTGTGCAAAGGAGTTGATCCTTTATCAGGTCACTTGGGGGCTTCCAACCCACTGGGTTTAGCGTGCATACCCTCTTGGCCAGGCTTTAAATGCCATGTTCGAGTTAAACCTACCTGTTTGCAACTTGCTACTCCGCCATGTGACCCGCCGAACTCTTGACAGTTTATCTTGATAAGAGACCCTGAACTTTTATAAGTTATTCTCGCACAAAGACCCTGAACTTGTCAAGATTTAAACGACGGTTTTTGTCACGTGAGAGCCGGCTTACAGTGAGCTAGGATAAACTCGCCTTGTCTGCCGTAGTCCCTCCGCTATATGACCCATTCATACTCTTAGCAATGTCAATCTTTTAAAGACCCTGAACTTGCTAAGGTGTAAACGACGGATTTATGTCATGTGAGAGCCGGCTTACGAGTTTTTTAGGCTTTTATGCCTAGTTTCTTCGGAAACAATAAAAAAATCATAAAAAACAAGAGTTATCTTGTCCTGCTGTGCCTTTAAAGCCGGCTTATAGGACAAAAGATATACAAGTTACTTGTTTTTTGCAGGTACTCTCATGATAAGATTCTAAGTTTTGGGTTATTCCGGCTTGGCATTGCTCATGGAGTATAACCCGCCTGGCGAGTCAAGGCAGTCAGATGATTATATATCAAAGGCAAATTTGCTCAGTCGCCGGAATATGGATTGAAAGAAGTTTAAAAAGTGCATCAAAGGCACAAGGGCAGGCGGTTAAATGTTTCCTACTGCTATTACAAGGCTATCAAAAAGCCCAAAAGTTGTGGACTTCAAGTTTTTTCAGCAAAATTATAACCCGACATAGCAAACAAGGCCGGGTTACCTTCACATGATGCAAGTTCTTATCTAGCTCGTCGTCGGGTCATCCTGCGCCGGGTCTTCGGTCTCCTGGATCTGGAGGTTATCCACATCCCAATTGCAGTTTATAAAGCCTCAAATTTGTCTTCATCATGCTTGATCGGAGATGGGTCAACATCAGGAGCGAAGAGATGCTTACGGCGCTGAGGAATTAGGCTTTTGGCTTCGAAGGTAGGACCTCGAACTCGCTTATTCTCTTCCGAGTAAGCCGCCTGATATGATGATAAGTCAGCTTCTTCGGCCATCCGGCTTGCCAAGACTCGAGATGCCTTCATGCAACGGGCATAGTCTTCTTGAGTGAATTCCAAGCCGTCATCTTTCAGCTGCGGAAAGCCATCCATCATCTCGGCCGGGTTTAACTTGGGGGCATAGGCTAGTGACCGGCTCAAAGCAGCCATTGCGCCCTTGCGGGCGGCTGATCTCTTCAGCTCCTCTATTTGCTTCGGGATAGTGGAGAGGACTTCAAGCACGCCCTTCATAAATTTTGGGACGCCCTTCTCGGTCATCACTGATTTTATGGTGAAGAGTGATCCGGCATAGAGCTGTTCAGTAAGAGAGTATAAAGACTTGAGCTTCAACAGGCTATCATCAGAAAGTTGGCGACTTCAACAGGCAACAAGTTAGATCTTATAAGCCGGAAGAGTTTTTGAAAATTTTCTTGCAATGAATATTGAGGGGTGAACAACACTTACCAAAGACGGCTCCAACCATACGAGATATGTGGCCTTTCAGCTTGCTCAGCTCTTCAGCCACCGTTTTAAGACGGCCTTCTGCATCTTCAGCGCGCTTGGTCAGGGCGGCTTGGCTCGCTTCAGCAGATTTCTTGAATGCCTTGAGCTCAGCTTTGATCACATCTAGCTCAGTCAAAGCAATCTGGCACTTGGCGATAGCCTCTGCCCGGCTCTTTTGCTGCAATGCCAGGTTTTTCTTCAGGTCTGATATATTGGACTCGGCGGCGTTAAGAGATTCCTGTGTAAAAATAAGTCGTAACAAGGCAACATTGTCAGTTTTAAGCCGCCTGTCCGGCTCATATTGGTTTTTTGAAGTTTGGCCAAATCATGACAAGTCCCAAGCAGATTGCAAGCAATATACTTGACACTTGGGGGCTAATGTGTCTAAGTTCTCTTGTAGACCCGGCTCATTATTGGTATAATGACCCGGCCCTTGGGGGCTACACTTGGCTCTTAATCTATGATTAAGTACCGGCTCATTATTGATATAATGACCCATCCCTTGGGGGGCTACACGTTGCTATACAAGTCTATGGACCAGATTTATAAACAGTCCCGGGTCATTATTGGTATAATGATTCGGCCCTTGGGTTCCAACTGTGGCTCTTACTCTATGATTAAGTGCCGGCTCATTACTTACATAATGACCCGGCCCTTGGGGGCTACAGGGCGATTTTACGAAAGATAAACAAGTGATTGAAGACCCGGCTGACCTTTTTGAGAGATCAGCCGGCTCTTGGGGGCTACATAAGTATATACATGGAAAAGCAAGGGAAGTGGAATACCTCAAATCTTCTCTTCATCATGTTAACCAGGCTGGCTTCCATGTCCCGGCTTGCAGACAGACGGCTCAGATAGCCATCGTGTAACTCTTCAGCGTTAAGTTTTTCGAGGTTAGGGAGATCAAATTGCATTTTCCCTTCCTTGAGATGAGCCGTTTCATCCTCGCTGGTATGCTTTGATAATGTCTTGGAAGGAGCCGGAGATTTGTAACCCGTCCCAGTGATAGCAACTTCTTCATTAGAAGCCACGTCTTCAGTTGTCGGCTGGGGGCTGGGCGGCTTAGGATCAGCTTCTGGATGAGCTTCAGGAGCCTCAATATCCATATCCACCGGCTCATTTTGCTGAGGAGCTTCTTCATGGATATCTTTGTTAGCTTCAGGCGGCTCAATATGAGCATCAGGGGTGTTAGACTTTGGGTTCGCCGCCTCTGAAGTTTCAGGAGTAGAGGATGACCCGCCTGCTTTCCTCCGTTTGGCTTGAGCCCTATAAGCAAAGGAGAAATTGCATATCAGTAAGTAAGGATAAGCTATTAACGCACGGAGGGGGATATAAAGACACCTACCCTGGGTTGATAATAAGAGGAGGTAGCTTGGAGGCAGTTGAGTCGCCGGAAGAAGGGGGTGAATCCAGAAGTATTACCGTTAACAAATATAAGTAAGTTGCAACACAAGGTTAGCATGCAGAAGAAATAAGTTCAAGGCAAGAAAGTACCTCAGTGCGCCGTTTGCGAGGAGCCGGTTCATTTGGTAAGCCAGCTAAGAGATCCTCGGAGCCGGTGCTCCGGGTCTGGCGTCTGATATCTTCTTGCTGTTTCTTCAAAAGAAAATTGGGATCCAAGTGAGAAAAAGGGCGAGAACATTTTACCTTTCGTACAGCCCGCCGTATTCTCTTTACTGGTGAAAGTTCCGAGTCAGAGGAGATAATGGTTACCTCTGCAGCATCAGCATTACTAGTTTCTGCTTCTTCCTGTGAGTAATCATCGTCAATGAGTTGCATAAAGAGAAGACCAATGGAGTCAAGTTCTACCTCTGAGTCGTCTAAATCCAATAGCTCTTCTGTTGACTGTTTCCTCTTGCGGGCCGGCGCCTTAGCCTTTGACGCCTTGGGAACCTTGCTCTTCTTCTTGAGAGAAGGGAGTAACTGTTTTTTCCAGAAGGAAGAGCCAGCCTATGTGTGATAAAACATGTTGACAGAAAAGTTAATAAAACATGTAGAGTACGGCATTAAGAAAATAGATGAGAGTTAAGATGGAAACACTTACATCCGGAGCCGGGTTAAGTACAGAGAAGGGGTTTAACCCCGTTTTGCTGCAGGCAGCTTGTGATTCCCCCAGGAAGGAGTTAACAATAGTATTAAGATCCGAGTCTGTTAAGGGGGTCTGGTTGAAGCGTTGAGGATCATCCACTCTACCAGTGTATTGGCACATTAACGCGCCGCAACGGCTTAATGGAAGGATCCTCCAAGAGACCCAGCAGCGGGTCAAATCAACACCTGTTAATCCGTTGGCTAACAGGGCCCTTATCTTTGAGAATGTTGGGGCATATTGAGCACGTCCGGCAGCGGTCATCCGGTCTGGAAGCTCCGTATCCGTGCTAAGCCGGTAGGGACGGTAACCCGGCAGTGGGTTCTCCCCCTCTGGTGAAGTGTCTTGGCAGTAGAACCAAGTCTTGTTCCATTCTTTGGGGTGACTCGGCAGAGTTGCTGCTGGGAAGAGTACATCCCTCCGCCTCTGAAGAGTGACACCCCCGAGTTCGAGGCTTAATCCATCCGCCATCTCTGTTTGGTGGTTGATATAGAAGTACTCCTTGAAGAAGTCAACTGACGGCTCTTCCTACAGATAGGCCTCACAGAAGGTCTGAAACTGGCACAGATTGGTGACAGAATTGGGCCCAATGTCTTGGGGGTGAAGCTTGAACGAGTGTAGAACATTCCGCAAAAACTTAGACCCGGGCGGGGAGAAGCCACGCAGCAGATGATCCGTGAATACAATGACTTCCCCGTCTTTGGGTTTGGGGTGGTTTCATTGCCTGGGACCCGCCAGTGGATAACATCCTGAGCGGGCAAAACTCCCATAGTGACAAATTCTTTGAGTGATTCTTCGGTCACCCCAGACCTTACCCAATTATAGGTGGATGGGGTTTAGACATGGCGGCGGCTTAAGAAACTGCGGAAAAGTATGAATATTTGGCGGGTTAAAAATACATTGTGATCAAAGTCGTAATGACTCTACAAATGGTAATGGCATTCAGCGGGTCAATATAAAGTTATGAGCCGCCGAAGCTGTTTGCTGTGTGACAGCATGAGCCGGCAGCCTTACGGCTGGTTAAGTTTACCAGCGCACATTGAAAAATTGCTAAGTGTGGAGAAACAGATTTTGCAACTACAGCTATGGATTTAAGATCTACGGGCGAGGGAAAAAGAAAAATAATTCTAACCCTAAAGGACCAGTGGAAGAACAGACGGCCTCTGTACAGATCAAAATGAGCTGCAGATCTACAACGAGTACGGCGTGATTATGGAGCGGACGGCCGCGTGATTTGGGCAGCGTTATAAGGCTTTAAAGAGGTGCTCTCTATCTAATCTGTGAAGAACGCTCTGATGAGCGGTGATGAACACTGAAGAACCCGATGAACTCGGGAGAAACCTAATGCAGATCTAACAAGGGGCAGTAATGAAACCTGGAGGATGCGGACGAACGTGCGGAGGCTCTGGACAAGTTCAGGTTGATGAAGCGGCCAGTGTTGATGAAGACGGCGAGGACCGAACGGCGCGGCGAGCTTTGGTGGCGCGGGCGTCCGGAGGAGGAAGAAGAAGGTGACGGCGGGGAAAATGAAAGTGATAGCCCCCCGTGCTTATTTATAAGGTTATAATGGTCTCACAAACGGTCCGGTGCGGGAATCGAGGGAGCACGATGATGATTAACTAAGAAGACGCCTCGATTCTCGGGCTGGTCATATTAATGGAGAAAGATCCGTTCTGACGTCAGGGGAATCTTTTTTAATTTTTCTGATGACGTCATGGTGGGTCATGAAAGTTTATCAGAAACAACACCGCCCATTTTCGGCGGGTCATGAAGGTTGTCAGAGAAGGCAAGACTCGCCAACCAGAAGATTTGGAGATTGACATGAACCAGTTCAAATCAATCTGGGGCCTAATGTTGGGGATATAACCCCGTGGTGAGACCCGCCCAGATGGGGCCGGGTCATACGGTTGGCGGCTTAATGACAAAGGCTTAACATAAGTTCATTCCATGGGCCGGGAGGCCCAAGGCCAGAAGACAAGATGTAACCCAGTGGTGTAAGCCGCCGTTGGCGGTTTGTTAGATAAGGCATGTATAGTTATAGGTGAGGTCGGTTATCAAGCATAACCCGGCCCGGACTCTTGTAAGCCCAGGGCCTTGGCCTGAGTATATAAAGGTGGGTTACCTGGACAGCTTAGGCCAGGAAATAACTCATCAATAGCTAGGTCAAGGGAACTCGCTCCCTTGTATCGATACTCAATAGCAGCAACAAACTTTATCATAGAACTTATTCATATAACTTTTATTATATAACTTCATCATATAAATTCTCATGAACAAGTAACAATTCATCACAACATAGAAGTATAAAGCATAAACCTTATTGGAAACCAACAAACTATGTTCTCAGTCAACTTTGCAACTACAATTCATCATATTTTCAGGAAGGGTCTCATGTCGGAGCCTTTTGGCAAGTCCACATACTCAACTATCATTTTGTCTTCTATGATTGCTCACACTCGCAGCATACCCATGAGCAAAAAGTTTCAACCGGACACATAGAAAGATAGGGGCCTATAGTTTCACCTCCCAACGTATTCACCTCAAGGGTGATGTTAACAATAATAACTCATGCTCACTCATATCCAGCTGGATATATGTGCCTAGATCTTTCCTCACCACATGATACTTGCAACAAGAAAAAGTAAAAAGGAATAGGGAAGAATAGTTTGACTCTTGCATAAAAGTAAATACATAAAAGTAAAAGATAGGCCCTTCGCAGAGGGAAGCAGAGGTTGTCATGCGCTTTTTGGTTTGTATACCCAATCCCTTAATGTAAAAGAACGTCACGCGATATTGCCCCCTATGATAGCAACCTTTATTATGCAGTCCGTCGCTTTTATTACTTTGCCATCGTAAGTTCGTATAACGCTCGATTTTCTCTTACACTAATTGATCAAAACACATTTAGAAGCAATTTTTATTGCCTTATTGCACCGATGAAAACTTACTTGAAGGATCTTACTCGATCCGTAGGTAGGTATGGTGGACTCTCAAAACATGAATTTGGGTTTTGGGTTTTTGGATGCACAAGTAGTATCTCTACTTAGTGCGGAATTATTGGCTAGCAAAGATATTGAGCAAGCACCACATGTTGAAGGATCTATGACAATATAACTTCTATGTGAATATGAATAAACATAAATCATTACGTTGTCTTCCGTGTCCAACGTCAACAATTTTGACATATTGTTGGGGATATAACCCCGTGGTGAGACCCGCCCAGATGGGGCCGGGTCATACGGTTGGCGGCTTAATGACAAAGGCTTAACATAAGTTCATTCCATGGGCCGGGAGGCCCAAGGCCAGAAGACAAGATGTAACCCGGTGGTGTAAGCCACCGTTCACGCTTTGTTAGATAAGGCATGTATAGTTATAGGTGAGGTCGGTTATCAAGCATAACCCGACCCGGACTCTTGTAAGCCCAGGGCCTTGGCCTGAGTATATAAAGGCGGGTTACCTGGGCGGCTTAGGCCACGAAATAACTCATCAATAGCTAGGTCAAGCGAACTCGCTCCCTTGTATCGATACTCAATCAATACAACACAAAGCAGGATGTAGGCTTCACCTCCTTCTGAGGGGCCGAACCTGGGTAACCCTTGTCTCTCGATTCCGATCAACCCCTTCGAGATCACCGCCTTAGCGATGGCCTCGAACCTAAGTCCTTTCACGGGGACATCTGCCATGACAAAACCACGACACATATAATATTTAATGGGGGATCACAATCATAAAAAATGTCCAAGATAGTGTATTTGCATGTGAATCTTCTCTTCCCTTATTAATTCTTTCATGAATTGCATCATTGACCAATGCTATGTTTGTCAATCTGCAACAAATTTTACCACTTATACTTTTCCTTATGTGATGTCATTACTTACCATAAGATTAGCATATGATTCTTTTTATTTATTTCTCTTTCCTTTTATTTTGATTGCAACAAGAAGTAGAGAAGCAAAAGCTGAAACCAACTTTATTATATAACTCTCACTCGATTACATAGATAGATAGACCACGAAACTAACACACGAAAATAGATCATGCTAAACTTTTATTCAACTAAATCAAACGGAAACTAAAAATGGAACTAAAATAGGTAAAGGTGAATAAAACTGATGGTGATACGATACCGGGGCACCTCCCCCATGCTTGGCTCAAGCCAAGGGGAGTGCCCATACCCGTGTGCTCAAGTCTCCTTTGGTGGTGGTGATGAAGAAGGTGGTGGTGAAGAAGAAGTAGGCTTGTCCTCCAGCTTCCAGGACAAGGGCTCACCATCAAAAGTTGACGCAAGAGTCCCCTAAGTCTTGCAACTGGCAGCTAAACTCATACCTTTATATCTTGCTTCATATTCAAAAACTTGGTTTTGAAGATCATAAACTTGACTTTCCAGAAAGTTGATTTGCTCATTGAGGGTGGAGATGGTGTCCTTCACAGACCGGCCATCCACCATCTGATCACGGGTGAATTCCGTGATCATGGAGTCATTGGCACTAAGTCCATGTTCCACCATCCTTTGGCACTTGAAGATGTCTTGTTCCACCACCTCGAGCCTAGCCTCCATGCTGCCGGTCCTCTTAGGTCCCTGAACATCGCGGATGTGGAGCACCCCCTCACGCATCTCAATGGCTTGAGGGTGCTTCATCATCTCCGGCAAGTACGGGTTGATGACCTTCTCGAAGAACTTGTCCTTGGTGGAGCTTGGTGGAGCCATGGAGATCTAGATCTGACAAGAAAACAGCACAAAACAAGAACAGAGGATTTTTTCTGCTATGCGGTCGTCAAAACAGTCGGGGGTATATATAGAGAATTTTTATTCTTGGGAAACAAGCATATGGAAGGAAAACGGAGTCGGGAAGGTGTCCGAGGTGGGCACAACCCACCAGGGCGCGCCTCGCAGGGCTGGCGCGTCCTAGTGTATCATTCTCACCTCGGTTGCCTTCTGGTTTATTTCTTATTTTCCTAATTTTTCTAATATTCCAAAACTAACAGAAAATATTTTTGTGGATTTTTCGGAATCTGTTTACTTACCGTATCACGTACCTCCTATTTTTTAGAATTCTGGAGTGTTCCGGAAGGTTTCTTTTATGTGTTCCTCCGGTGTCATGGTTTGGATAACGTTGCTTTCAACATTAATAGGCGTACCTCCTATTTTAACCATAATATATGGTCCTTCCCATTTGGAGAGAAGCTTACCTGCAAAAAATCTTAAACAAGAGTTGAACAAAAGAACATAGTCTCCTATTTTGAATCCCCGCTTTTGGATTCTTTTGCCATGCCATCTTTTTTACTTTTTCTTTGAATAGTTTGGCATTTTCATAGGCTTGGGTTCTCCATTCATTTTGTGAGCTAATATCAAATAGCCTCTTCTCATCGACAAGATTGAAATCATAATTGAGTTCTTTAATTGCCCAAAATGCTTTATGTTCTAACTCTAGAGGCAAATGACAAGCTTTCCCATATACCATTTTGTATGGAGGCATACCCATAGGATTTTTATAAGCTGTTCTATAGGCCCAAAGTGCATCATCTAGTTTCTTAGACCAATTCTTTCGAGACCTATTAACAAGTTTTTGTAATATTAATTTTATTTATCTATTGCTAAGTTCAACTTGACCACTAGATTGAGGATGATAGGGTGATGCAATTCTATGGTTAACATCATATTTTGCAAGCATCTTACGGAAAGCACCATGAATAAAGTGTGAACCACCATCAGTCATTAAATATCTAGGGACTCCAAACCTCGGGAAGATAACTTCTTTAAGCATTTTAATAGAGGTGTTGTGATCAACACTACTAGTTGGAATATCTTCTACCCACTTAGTGACATAATCAATAGCAACCAAAATATGAGTGTACCCGTTAGAGGAAGGAAAAGGTCCCATATAATCAAAACCCCAAACATCAAATGGTTCAACAACAAGTGAATAATTCATAGGCATTTCCTGACGCTTACCGATATTACCAATTCTTTAACATTCATCACAAGACAGGACAAACTTACGGACATCCTTGAAGAGAGTAGGCCAATAAAAACCAGATTGCAATACCTTGTGAGCAGTTCTATCTCCTGCATGATGTTCTCCATATGCTTTGGAATGACATTTCCGTAGGATTTGTTCCTGTTCATGCTCAGGTACACAACATCTAATAATACCATCTACTCCTTTATAGAGATGTGGGTCATCCCAAAAGTAATGTCTTAAATCATAGATTTTTTTCTTTTGTTGGTATGTGAAACTAGGTGGTATATATTTAGCGACAATGTAATTAGCATAATCAGCATACCAAGGAGTGTTTTGAGAAACATTTATTACAGCTAACTGTTCATCAGGAAAGCTATCATCTATAGGTAGTGGGTCATCAAGAATATTTTCTAACCTAGACAAGTTGTCAGCTACGGGGTTCTCAGCTCCCTTCCTATCAACGATATGTTAGTCAAATTTCTGAAGCAAGAGAACCCACCTAATAAGTCTAGGTTTAGCATCTTTCTTCTCTATAAGTTATTTTATAGCAGCATGATCGGTGTGAACGATAACCTTGGAATCAATAATGTAGGATCTAAATTAATCACAAGCAAACACAACTGCTAAAAATTCTTTTTCAGTAGTAGCATAATTTCGTTGGGCACTGTCTAGAGTTTTGCTAGCATAATGGATAACATTCAATTTCTTATCAACTCTTTGCCCTAGAACAACACCAACAACATAATCACTAGCATCACACATAATTTCAAAAGGCAAGTTCCAATCAGGTGGTTGGACGATAGGTGCAGAAGTTAAGGCTTTCTTGAGTGTTTCAAAGGCTTCTACACAATCATAATCAAAAACAAAAGGAATATCCTTTTGCAAAAGATTAGTAAGAGGCCTAGAAATTTTAGAGAAGTCTTTAATGAACCTCCTATAGAAACCAGCATGACCAAGGAAACTTCGAATACCTTTAATATCTTTAGGACATGGCATTTTCTCAATTGCATCAACTTTAGCTTTATCCACCTCAATACCTCGTTCGGATATTTTATGCCCCAAGACAATAACTTCATTAACCATAAAGTGGCACTTCTCCCAATTCAAGACAAGATTAGTTTGTTCACATCTCTGCAAAACTCGATCAAGGTTGCTTAAGCAATCATCAAAAGAAGTCCCGTAAACGGAAAAAACATCCATGAAAACCTCCACAATCTTTTCACAAAAGTCAGAGAATATACCAGTCATACATCTTTGAAAGGTAGCAGGTGCATTGCATAAACCAAAAGGCATACGTATATAAGCATAGGTTCCAAAAGGGCAAGTAAAGGTGGTTTTCTCTTGATCAGATTATGATACACGTATTTGGGAGAAACCAGAATATCCATCCTGAAAACAAAAGTGTGTGTGCTTAGATAATATTTCTAGCATTTGATCAATGAAAGGCAGAGGGTAATGATCTTTTCTAGTAGCTTTATTTAATTTTCTAAAATAAATTACCATTCTATAGCCAGTGACAATTCTTTGTGGAATGAGTTCGTTTTTATCATTAGGAACAACGGTAATACCTCCTTTCTTAGGGACACAATGAATGGGGCTTACCCATCTACTATCAGCTATGGGATAGATTATACCTGCTTCCAGAAGCTTTAATATTTCAGTTATTACCGCTTCTTTCATCTTAGGATTCAATCGTCGTTGCTGATCAACAACGGGCTTAGCATCAGGTTCCATATTAATCTTGTGCTGACATAGAGTGGGACTAATTCCCTTAAGATCATCAAGAGTATATCCAATAGCAACATGGTGCTTCCTCAGAATTTTTAATAATCTTTCTTCTTCATGTTCTGAAAGGTTAGCACTAATAATAACAGGATATATCTTTTTCTCATCAAGATAAGCATACTTCAAAGTATCAGGCAATTGCTTTAATTCAAACACAGGATCACCTTTAGGTGGAGGAGGACCTCCAAGAGTTTCAATAGGAAAATTTTGTTTCAGGAGAGGTTGTTGTTCAAAGAAAATTTTATCTATTTCATTTCTCTCACGCAAGTGCATATCATATTCATGGTCAAGCAAATATTGTTCTAATGGATCAGTAGGGGGCACGACAATAGAAGCAAGACCAATTATTTCATCCTTATTAAATAATTCTCTATCACGAGGTTGTCTACTAAACTTGGAAAAATTAAACTCATGAGACACATCACCAAAACTAACACCGATAGTTTGTTTTTCACAATCTATCTTAGCATTGACGGTGCTCAAGAAAGGTCTACCAAAGATAATGGGACAAAAGTCATCTTGTGGGTAACGAAGAACTAGAAAATCAGTAGGATATTTTACTTTCCCACACAAGACTTCAACATCTCTAACGATCCCAAGTGGTGTGATGGTGTCTCTATTAGCAAGTTTAATTGTAACATCAATGTCTTCTATTTCAGTAGGTGCTATTTCATTCATAATTTCTTGGTATAGGGTAAAAGGGATAGCACTCACACTAGCACCCAAACCACATAAACCATGATAGCAATGATCTCCTATTTTGACTGAGACAACAGGCATGCCCACTATAGGTCTATGTTTATCTTTTTCATCAGGTTTGGCAATTCTAGCAGCTTCATCGCAGAAGAAGATAACATGCCCATCAATATATTATACCAAGAGATCATTAACCATAGCAACACTAGGCTCTACTTTAATTTTTTCAGAGGGCTTAGGTGCTCTAATATTACTTTTGTGAACCAAAGTTGATACCCTAGCGTGTTCCTTTATCCTAACAGGGAAAGGTGGTTTTGCAATATAAGTGGTAGGCACAACTGGATCAACATTGTAAATGATGGTTTCATCTTTAGCTTTTACCGGTTCTTTAATTTCTTCTTTAATAGGGGGATGATATTTAAACCACTTCTCCTTAGGGAGATCAACATGAGTAGCAAATGCTTCACATAAAGAGGCTACTATCTCAGAGTCAAGTCCATATTTAGTGCTAAACTTGTGAAAAGCATCGGTATTCATAAAAGATTTAACACAATCAAACTTAAGCTTTATACCTGACTCATTACCTTTGTCGAGTTCCCAGTCTTCAGAGTTGCGTTTAATTCTTTCTAAGAGATCCCACTTGAATTCAATAGTCTTCTTCATAAAAGAACCAACACAAGAAGTATCGAGCATGGATTGATCGTTATGAGAAAGCCGAGCATAAAAATTCTGAATAATAACTTCTCTCGGGATATCATGATTGGGGCATGAATATAACATTGACTTAAGCCTCCCCCAAGCTAGAGCGATGCTTTCTCCTTCACGAGGCCAAAAATTATATATATAATTCCGATCACGATGAACTAGATGCATGGTATAAAACTTTTGATGGAATTCCAATTGCAATCGATTCCAGTTCCATGATCCAATATCATCACATAGCCTATCCACAAATTTCGTTCACATATAATAGGTGCATATCAGGATGTTCGGTTCCATCTCCTGCATAAGGTTTAGCAAGAAGTTGTTCTACCATACCCGAAGGAATTTCATAACCAGCATTTTCAGTAGGTGCAGTAGGTTGAGTGGCAACTAATTGTGGTTCCGGTCGAGGTGAAGATACCCCAAACAAACCCCTCAAAGGATTGTTTTCCATAGTAGCAATCGACAATAAATTTCAGCATGTAGTATAAGTTTTTCCTTACCAAGAGCGCTTCACTCCACGACAACGGTGCCAGAAAAGAGTCTTGATGACCCACAAGTATAGGGGATCAATCGTAGTCCTTTCGATAAGTAAGAGTGTCGAACCCAACGAGGAGCAGAAGGAAATGGCAAGCGGTTTTCAGCAAGGTAATTACTGCAAGCATTGAAATTGTAGGTAACAGATAGTTTGATAGCAAGATAATTGGTAACGAGAAAGTAACGGTAACGATAAATAAGGTGCGGCAAGGTAGCCCAATCCTTTTGTGGCAAAGGATAGGCCAGAATAGTCTCTAGTAATAGGCAAAGTGTTCTTGAGGGTACACGGGAATTTCATCTAGTCACTTTTATCATGTTGGTTTGATTCGCGTTCGCTACTTTGATAATTTGATATGTGGGTGGACCGGTGCTTGGGTGATGTTCTTCCTTGAACAAACCTCCCACTTATGATTAACCCCCTCGCAAGCATCCGCAACTACGAGAAAAGTATTAAGATAAAATCTAACCATAGCATTAAACGTTTGGACCCAAATCAGCTCCTTATGAAGTAGCGCATAAACTAGGGTTTAAGCTTCTGTCACTCTAGCAACCCATCATCTAATAACTACTCCACAATGCATTCCATTAGGCCCAAGGATGTTGAAGTGTCATGTAGTCGATGTTCACATGACACCACTAAGGTAACCACAACATACATATCATCATAACATCGAACACATATCAAATTCCCATGATTACTCGCAACTTGATTTGTCCCATGACCTCAAGAACAAAGGTAAATACTCACAAATAATATTCATGCTCAAGATCAGAGGGGTATTGAATAGCATAATGGATCTGAACATATAATCTTCCACCAAATAAACCATATAGTAATCAACTACAAGATGTACTCAACACTACTAGTTACCCACAGGTACCAATCTGAGGTTCCGGTACAAAGATTGAACACAAGAGATGAACTAGGGTTTGAGAGGAGATGGTGCTATTGAAGATGTTGATGAAGATTGGCCTCCCAAAGATGAGAGGGGTGTTGGTGATGACGATGGCTTCGATTTCCCCCTCCGGGAGGGAAGTTCCCCCGACGGAATCGCTCCGTCGGAGGGCAAAACTGCCCCTGCCCAAGTTCCACCTCGAGACGGTGGCGTTCCGTCCCGAAAGTCCTCTCTATATTTTTTCTAGGTCTAAAGACCTTATATACCAGAAGATGGGCACTGGAGGTGGGCCGTGCTGAGCACAACCCACCAGGGCGCGCCAGGGGGGCCTGGCGCGCCCTGGTGTCTTGTGCTCACCCGGGTGGCCCCCTCCGGTAGTTATTTGCTCCAATATTTATTATATAATTCAAAATAATTCTCCGTAAAGTTTCAGCTTGTTTGGAGATGTGAAGAATAGGTATCTCTGATGTGCTTTTTATGGTCCAGAATTTCAGCTGCCGGTATTCTCCCTCTTTGTGTAAACCTTGCATATTATGAGAGAAAAGGCATTAGAATCACTCCCTAAAGCATTATTATGAACATAATAAATAACAGTAGGAAATCATGATGCAAAATGGACGTATCAGCATATTTTTTAAGGCCTTTTTGTTTTTAAATGGAATAGAAGCTGTTTTTTAAGGGAAAAAGCCCATGTTCCCCATGGGCCTTGGCCCTTCTTTCCCCCTCCCCAACGGCCCAGCCCACACCACCCTCTGTCTCCCTGCTCCCGCTACAGGGACACAGGGGGTGGATGGCCGCCACGGCCCCCGCCGGCCACACGCCGGCAATCCGTCAGCCGGCCTCCCCTATAAAGCGCCGGCGAACCCCCCTCCTCTAGCCCTAGCCGCCTCTACCTCGCGCCACGTCCGTTCCTTCCCCCCTCTCTCTGCTCGCGCTCGAGCTCGGGCTCGTAGTGGCCGAGCCGCCCCGTCGCCGCTGCTCCCCGTCGCCGTCGTCCTCAGCCTCCTCCCCGACGGCCGTTCCTGAGCCTCGCCGCCCCAACCACCCTACCACCGCCGGTGAGGCTGCCCCTCCTCTCCTTCCCCCGTCGCCGATGGATTCCCGCTCGCCCCACGGCCGCGCCTGCGCCCCCTCGCCCGCGTGCTCACCGCGCCCCTGGCTCCGCTCACCATGCTCCATGGCCGCGCTCGTGAGCCGTTGGCCGCGTCTGGCTGCACCCTGACCACGCCTGCGTGCGCGTGCTACGCCGCTCGTGCGTGCGCTCGCTCGTGGCCTCTCACGCCCTGCTGCGCTCGCCCGGGCACCGCCGCCCCCCGCTTTCTGCTGCTGGTTGTAGCCGATCGCGACCAAGCCCGCCTCCGCCGCCTCGCCACTGGCCGCCGGCGGCCGCCAGGTACGGCCGGCTCGCAGCCATAGCCTCTGCTAACAGGGCCGGCCCGTGTTAATTTGGAGGGGGGCTAATCCTCTTTTCACTAAACCCCCCTCTGATAGCCAATGACAGACAGGGTCGAGCCCCTGAGTAAAAAAATGTATTTAAAATAATAATAATAATAGTAATAAAATTACTTAATTAATAAGTTAATTAGTTAACTTAATTAACTTAAACCTAATTAGTCTAATTAATCATGTTAGCTAATTAAACAGTCAATGACAAGGGGGCCCACCCCCTGTTGACGAGTCAACTTTGACTGGTCAACCGGGACCCCCTGGACCCACCTGTCAGCCCCTCTAGTACACTGTTGTGTACCCAGAGCTGGGTGCACATAGCATTTGGTCTTTTTATTTTTGAATTATAATAATTTCAAAAAATGATTAAAACTTTGAAAATTAATATAAAATAATCCGCAAGTCAGATGAAAAAGTTTTATACATGAAAGTTGATGAGAAAAATCCCACGAATCCGAATACGCTGTCCGTTCATGTGTCACATGCTCCTAGCATGATGAACATGGACATTTGGCGTTAGGATCATCTATCCGGTAGTAGCCCGAGACCCGGGAAATATCGTCAGATATTTTCCCGCTCTGTGTGCGACGTGTAGTACTACGATAGCTCATCCCTAGCACTGCATATTGCCATGTCATGCATCATGTTGCATCTGCTTGCTTGTATTTATTGTTTCTTCCCCCCTCTTCTCTCCAGTAGACGCCGAGACCGACGCTGCTGTCGGGTACGACTACGCCACTAACGATCAACCTTTTGCAGCAGAGCAGCAAGGCAAGCAACCCCCCCCCCCCTTGATCATTCCGATATCGCCCATTCTTTCTCTCTCATGCTTGCATTAGATTTTGCTACTATTGTAGATAGCTCCTATTCTGATGCATAGCCTATTTTTATTAAGCTGCTTTTGTAACTACTGTTATATCAGCTGCTTAGCATAGGTTGATTAGTGATCCCCCTGTGACCCCTTAGTCCCAGTTGCCCATGCTTCATCATCGACGACTCGAAGAATCGATCAACCGATCGACAAGCCATGCCCGTCACATTCACCGCACACCCCCTTAGTTGTACGACTCTGCAGAGCTACTATCAAGTACCGAGGGTGACACCTCGTGAAGTACTCATGATGCTAACTCTGTAGTGTAGCTAGTCGGTCGTGGTTATCGAGGGTGATTCCTCCTTCACCACTCCCGATGACGACTCTGTCGTGCAACACCTCAGGCGTAAACCATCGAGGGTGAATCCTCTCTCGTCACCTTGACGGTTACATCGGGTGGGATCCACCAAGGTTGATTCCTCGGGTTTCCCCTCGATGCTTGGACACACGGTTACTTTAACTTTACTACTATTACTTGTTGAGGTCTGGATGACCTGGATGGTGTTGGTGTAATGACGATGAGGCGTGCCCGGGCATTCTTGGCCCTTGCCACAAGTCCTCGAGACAGGGCGACGGGACCACCTATCGTGGATCAACGCTCGTCACCGCAGCTAACAAAATATTAATGGGTTTGGATATGTGATCTGAGAAGGCCTCTGGCCTGTTTCGCACTAACCACCACGCGGGAATAATTATGGGTACTCTACATCGTACATTTACCCGAAAGTTCTTCAGATGTCATAGTTGAGCGACACGTGCCCGGGTGGCCCGCGTAAGCACCGTCTTTGTATTAGGAAGTGCCAGGACTGACACCGGCCGTCCTTGCAATGCGCAGGATTGCAAAGGGCGATTGGCCCATGCCCCTTTGCATTTAGGATGTAGACCGACGTGTGGCTTCTCTGTCAACTCTAGGTAGGACTACGGCGTGTCAATCAGCCGAGGCCGGGCATGACCTGGAAATTGTGTCCGGCCAGAGTTAATCGAGCGTGTTCGGCAAGTTTGGGCACCCCTGCAGGGAAGTATATCTATTCGAATAGTCGTGTCCACGGTAACGAACACTCGGAGTTGTATCCTGATCTTACAACTAGAACTGGAGATTTTGAAAAGAATGTGTTGGCTCCGAGATTGCTTTCTCGTAGGGAGTCGAGGAAGAATCTCTGGGCGGTTCTTAAACAACTTACTACTTATGAAAATGCTAACCTTCACACTTCTAATGCTGCAAGACACTGAAGATGCTAGTCTTCGCTAGGCCTAGGCTTTCCCCTTCTATTCTCGCATTTCTGCAGCTAGTCCAAAGATATAGCCCAATTCCTCTGATAATGTTGCATATTTAGCATAGTTCTGATGTAAGTCTTGCGAGTACTTTGGATGAGTACTCACGGTTGCTTTGCTCCCCTTTCCCCTCTCGATACGTTTACTGTGTTCAGATGACGGAGCCCAGGAGACAGCTGCTCCCACTGACGACTACTACTACACCGACGGTGCGCACTACTACGTGGAGGTTGCCCCCGACCAGCAGTAGGATAGGAGGTTCCCAGGCAGGAGGCCTTGCCTCTTTCAATCCATAGTTTGTGTTTGTGCTAGCCTTCTTAAGGCAAAACATGTTTACTTATGTCTGTACTCAGATATTATTTTCTTTTGCTGACTCGTTTGTATTCGAGCTTATGTATTTGAGCCCTCGAGGGCCCTGGCTTGTAATATGAAGCTTGTATGACTTTAATTTGTGTCTAGAGTTGTGTTGTGATATCTTCAAGTGAGTCCCTAATCTTGGTCGTACGCATTTGCGTGTATGATTAGCGTATGATCAAAATGGGGGCGTCACAAGTTGGTATCAGAGACGACTGCTTGTAGGTAGCCCCCTTCCAACTCCTTGGTCGAAGTTGAGTCTAGTACTTGAAAAACTTTTACTAACATTGTTGTGTGGCTTACGGGCCCACATCTCAATCGGGTGGTATTAGGATATTTTATTCCTCGTCTATACTCTGGTTTCTGATCTCTCTTCTCTTTCGGGTTAAAGATTTTGCTAACTCTAACATTAGGTTCTCGTGATCACATCCACCGGAGAGTTGTTTTATCGACAATTGTTTTCCTTCGAAGTTATGATGCACACACTGTCATTTGACATCTTTGAAGCTCCTTGTTACGGATGAGTCCCGCAAGGCAGCTCGTTTGCCTGACTACGGCTGCCGATGCGACTGGATTCCCGGCCATTCTGATCAACCTCTTGACTAGGCTGGGATATCGCTAGTACCCCGAGTACACTATTTACGAGGACTTGATACGTCTCCAACGTATCTATAATTTTTGATTGTTCCATGCTATTATATTATCTGTTTTGGATGTTTTATATGCATTAATATGCTATTTTATATTATTTTTGGGACTAACCTATTAATCTAGAGCCTAGTGCCAGTTTCTGTTTTTTCCTTGTTTTTGAGTATTGCAGATAAGGAATATTAAATGGAGTCCAAACGGAATAAAATCTTCAGAATGATTTTTCTTGGACCAGAAGAAACCCAACAGACTTGGAGACGAAGGCAGGAGACCTGCCGTGCAGTCACAAGCCACCAGGGCGCGCCCTAGGGGGGGCGCCCCCCTGGCTTGTGGCCCCATGGCAGCCCTCCTAACCCTATTCTTCGGCCTATAAATTCCCAAATATTCCCTGGATACCAAAAAGAGCCACGAAAATACTTTTCCGCTGCCGGAAGCCTCTGTTCTCGTGAGATCCAATCTTGGAGCCTTTTCCGGTAATCTTCAGGAGGGGGATTCGATCACGGAGGGCATCTACATCAACTCCATTGCCCCTCCGATGATGCGTGAGTAGTTTACCACAGAACTTCGGGTCCATAGCTAGTAGCTAGATGGCTTCTTCTCTCTCTTTGTTCTTCAATACCATGTTCTTCATGATCTTCATGAAGATCTATCCGATGTAATGCTCTTTTGTCATGTGTTTGTCGAGATCCGATGAATTGTGGGTTTATGATTAGCTTATCTGTGAATATTATTTGAATCTTCTCTAAATTCTTATATGCATGATTTCATATCTTTGCAAGTCTCTTCGAGTTATTGGTTTGGTTTGGCCAACTAGATTGGTAATTCTTGCAATGGGAGAAGTGCTTAGTTTTGGGTTCAATCTTGCGGTGTCCTCACCCAGTGACAAAGTAGGGGTAGCGAGGCACGTATTTGTATTGTTGCCATCGAGGATAAAAAGATGGGGTTTTCATCATATTGCTTGAGTTTATCCCTCTACATCATGTCATCTTACCTAATGCGTTACTCTGTTCTTCATGAACTTAATACTCTAGATGCAGGCAGGAGTCGGTCGATGTGTGGAGTAATAGTAGTAGATGCAGAATCGTTTCGGTCTACTTGACACGGACATGATGCCTATATGCATAATCATTGCCTTGGATATCGTCATAATTATTCGCTTTTCTATCAATTGCTCGACAGTAATTTGTTCACCCACCGTATTATTTTCCTTCATGAGAGAAGCCTCTAGTGAAACCTATGGCCCCCGGGTCTATTTTCCATCTTATATTTTCAGATCTATAAACCAAAAATACCAAAAATACCTCGCTGCATTATTTTTACTTTTGTTTTACTTTACGTTCTAGCAATCTTTTATATCTATCTCTATCAGATCTCATCCTTGCAAATAACCGTCAAGGGATTGACAACCCCTTTTAGCGTTGGGTGCAAGAGTTTGATTGTTTGTGTAGGTGCGAAGATTGGGGACTTGCTTGTATCTCCTACTGGATTGATACCTTGGTTCTCAACAACTGAGGGAAATACTTATATACTTTGCTGCATCACCCTTTCCTCTTCAAGGGAAAACCAACGCAAGCTCAAGAAGTAGCAAGAAGGATTTCTGGCGCCGTTGCCGGGGAGATCTACATCAAGCCTACCAAGTACCCATCACAAACTCATCTCTTGCATTTACATTATTTGCCATTTGCCTCTCGTTATTCTCTCCCCCACTTCTAAAATGATTTTCAGAAAAAACAAAAAGATTTGCCTTTTTATTCGCCCTCTTTTTCGTTTGCCTCTTTCCTACCGGATCTCTTACTTGTTTCTATGACTAGCGTTACTACTTCCCCTTTGTCACCAGATTTTGAAGTTCTATACTTCAAACAAAAACAAGGGGAAAATTTGAAAGATGCCTGGTATAGGCTAATGGAATCTTATCGTATCTGCAACCTAAAAGGAGATGCAAAGGTTTTGCTTAGAAATTTTTACGTTGGATTGGCTTTGCATCATAGAGAGCTCTTAGATTTCGCCTCAAAAGGGAATTTTATTGAACTGGATACGAACGCTGCTTATGAAGTTTTGGAGGGGATTTTGGGGGTTCCTCCACTAAAAAAGGGGTTTGTTTTCTCAGAAGAGGGAGTTCAAATTCTCGACAAATTGAGTGACTTACATAAGCACTTGGTCGAGCTACAACAATATCACGAACCCCTTAAGCATATTAGTGGGAATCTCAATCGCTTGAATACTTTGATTACCCTTTGCAATAAGCGTTTGGATATTTTGGATATTAAGATGGTTTCTTCCCCTACAAACCCGGGGAAGAGGAAAGAGCCCCCCGGATTTGAGAAGGCCCTCACAAAAGTTGCCAATACCAAAGATGACAATACCTAGATCTATTGTGTTATGCCTAGCTAGGGGCGTTAAACAATAGCGCTTGTTGGGAGGCAACCCAATTTTATTTTTATGCTTTTGTTTTTGCTTCTGTTTTTGAGTGTTTTGCACATTATTACCTCTGTAGTAATTGTGTTTTCTTGTTTAAATTAGTGTTTGAGCCAAGTAAGACCTTTGGGATGGTCTACGGTGTTTGTGATTTGATTTTGCTCAAAAACAGAAACTTTTGCTCTCAGTCCAGGAATTTTGTAAATTCACTGGAACGTGCTTTTGATCAGAAATTTTTACAAAAGATTGATATACAAATTTACCTGATTTTCCAAATTTTTCAGAATTTTTGGAGTCACAGAAGTATTCGAAGTCTATAGATTTCTACAGACTGTTCTGTTTTAGACAGATTCTGTTTTCTTTGTGTTGTTTGCTTATTTTGATGTATCTATGGGTTGTATCGGGGGGTATGAACCATGGAGAAGTTGGAATACAGTAGATATTACACCAATATAAATAAAGAATGAGTTCACAACAGTACCTAAAGTGGTGATTTATTTTTCTTATACTAATGGATCTCATGAGTTTTCTGTTGAGTTTTGTGTTGTGAAGTTTTCAAGTTTTGGGTAAAGATTTGATGGACTATGGAATAAGGAGTGGCAAGAGCCTAAGCTTGGGGATGCCCAAGGCATCCCAAGCCATATTCAAGGATACCAAAAAGCCTAAGCTTGGGGATGCCCCGGAAGGCATCCCCTCTTTTGTCTTCAATCCATCGGTAAATTTACTTGAGGCTATATTTTTATTCACCACATGATATGTGTTTTGCTTGGAGCGTCTTGTATGATATGAGTCTTTGATTTTTAGTTTAACACAATCATCCTTGCTGCACACATCTTTTGAGGGGGACATGCATTAATCGTGAATTTATTAGAATACTCTATGTGCTTCACTTATATCTTTTGAGCTAGGCAATGTTGCTCTAGTGCTTCACTTATATCTTTTTAGAGCACGGTGGTGTTTTATTTTATAGAAATTATTGAACTCTCGTACCTCACTTATATTATTTTGAGAGTCTTTAAACAGCATGGTAATTGGTTTAGGTTATGAATTTAGTCCTAATATAATGGGCATCCAAGAGGGATATAATAAAAACTTTCATATTAAGTGCATCGAATACTATGAGAAGTTTGATTCCTTGCATATAGTTTTGAGATATGAAGATGGTAATATGAGAGTCATGCTAGTGAGTAATTGTGAATTGGAAGAAATACTTGTGTTAAAGTTTGTGATTCCCGTAGCATGCACGTATGGTGAACCGTTATGTAACGAAGTCGGAGCATGATTTGTTTAATGATTGTCAACCTTTGTGTGAGGGTCGGGAGCGCGCGATGGTTAACTCCTACCAACTTCTCCCCTAGGAGCATGCGTCTAATGCTTTGTTTCGATAACTAATAGACTTTTGCAATAAGTATGTGAGTTCTTTATGACTAATGTTGAGTCCATGGATTATACGCACTCTCACCCTTGCACCTTTGCTAGCCTCTCTAGTACCGCGCAACTTTCGCCGGTGCATTAAACCCACCTTCCTCAAAACAGCCACCATATACTTTCCTCAAAACAGCCACCATACCTACCTATTATGGCATTTCCATAGCCATTCCGAGATAAATTGCCATGCAACTTCCACCGTTCCGTTTTTCATGACATGCACTTTCATATTGCATATAGAGTCATATTTTGTTCTAGGTATCGAGTTGTAATTTTTGAGTTGTAAGTAAATAAAAGTGTGATGATCTTCATTATTAGAGCATTGTCCCGTGAGAGAAAAGGATGATGGAAGCTATGACTCCCTCACAAGTTGGGATGAGTCTCCGGACTTTACAAATAATAAAAGAGGCCAGCGAAGCCCAAATAAAAAAAAAGAAGCCAAAGATGCCCACCAAAATTAAAAAAAGGGAAAAAAGGGGAGAAAAAAGAAAAAAAATGAGAGAAAGAGAGAAGGGACAATGTTACTATCTTTTTCCACACTTGTGCTTCAAAGTAGCACCATGATCTTCATGATAGAGAGTCTCCTATTTTGTCACTTTCATATAACTAGTGGAATTTTTCATCTTATGCACAACCACTTAGTTTTCTTTTTGAGCTTTCATACACTTATAGCTCTAGTGCATTCGTTGCATGGCAATCCCTACTCACTCACATTGATATCTATTGATGGGCATCTCCATAGCCCGTTGATACGCCTAGTTGATGTGAGACTATCTTCTCCTTTTTTCCTCACAACCTCCACCATATTCTACTCCACCTATAGTGCTATATCCATGGCTCACGCTCATGTATTGCGTGAGAGTTGAAAAGGTTTGAGAACATAAAAGGTGTGAAACAATTGCTTGACATGTCATCGGGGTTGTACATGATTTAGATACTTTGTGTGGGGAAGATGGAGCATAGCCAGACCATATGATTTTGTAGGGATAACTTTCTAAGGCCATGTTATTTCAAAAGGACGCAATTGCCTTGTTAGTATGCTTGAAGTATTACTGTTTTTATGTCAATATTAGACTTTTGTTTTGAATCTTATGGATCTGAATATTCATGCCACGATAAAGAATATTACATGGATAAATATGTTAGGTAGCATTCCACATCAAAAATTCTGTTTTTATCATTTACCTACTCGAGGACGAGCAGGAATTAAGCTTGGGGATGCTTGATACGTCTCCAACGTATCTATAATTTTTTATTGTTCCATGCTATTATATTATCTGTTTTGGATGTTTTATATGCATTAATATGCTATTTTATATTATTTTTGGGACTAACCTATTAATCTAGAGTCTAGTGCCAGTTTCTGTTTTTTCCTTGTTTTTGAGTATTGCAGATAAGGAATATTAAACGGAGTCCAAACGGAATAAAATCTTCGGAATGATTTTTCTTGGACCAGAAGAAACCCAGCAGACTTGGAGACGAAGGCAGGAGACCTGCTGTGGAGTCACAAGCCACCAGGGCGCGCCCTAGGGGGGGGCGCCCCCCTGGCTTGTGGCCCCACGGCAGCCCTCCTAACCCTATTCTTCGGCCTATAAATTCCCAAATATTCCCTAGATACCAAAAAGAGCCACGAAAATACTTTTCCGCTGCCGGAAGCCTCTGTTCCCGTGAGATCCAATCTTGGAGCCTTTTCCGGTAATCTTCCGGAGGGGGATTCGATCACGGAGGGCATCTACATCAACTCCATTGCCCCTCCGATGATGCGTGAGTAGTTTACCACAGAACTTCGGGTCCATAGCTAGTAGCTAGATGGCTTCTTCTCTCTCTTTGTTCTTCAATACCATGTTCTTCATGATCTTCATGGAGATCTATCCGATGTAATGCTCTTTTGCGGTGTGTTTGTCGAGATCCGATGAATTGTGGGTTTATGATCAGCTTATCTGTGAATATTATTTGAATCTTCTCTAAATTCTTATATGCATGATTTCATATCTTTGCAAGTCTCTTCGAGTTATTGGTTTGGTTTGGCCAACTAGATTGGTAATTCTTGCAATGGGAGAAGTGCTTAGTTTTGGGTTCAATCTTGCGGTGTCCTCACCCAGTGACAAAGTAGGGGTAGCGAGGCACGTATTTGTATTGTTGCCATCGAGGATAAAAAGATGGGGTTTTCATCATATTGCTTGAGTTTATCCCTCTACATCATGTCATCTTACCTAATGCGTTACTCTGTTCTTCATGAACTTAATACTCTAGATGCAGGCAGGAGTCGGTCGATGTGTGGAGTAATAGTAGTAGATGCAGAATCGTTTCGGTCTACTTGACACGGACGTGATGCCTATATGCATAATGATTGCCTTGGATATCGTCATAATTATTCGCTTTTCTATCAATTGCTCGACAGTAATTTGTTCACCCACCGTATTATTTTCCTTCATGAGAGAAGCCTCTAGTGAAACCTATGGCCCCCGGGTCTATTTTCCATCTTATATTTTCAGATCTATAAACCAAAAATACCAAAAATACCTCGCTGCATTATTTTTACTTTTGTTTTACTTTACGTTCTAGCAATCTTTTATATCTATCTCTATCAGATCTCATCCTTGCAAATAACCGTCAAGGGATTGACAACCCCTTTTAGCGTTGGGTGCAAGAGTTTGATTGTTTGTGTAGGTGCGAAGATTGGGGACTTGCTTGTATCTCCTACTGGATTGATACCTTGGTTCTCAACAACTGAGGGAAATACTTATCTACTTTGCTGCATCACCCTTTCCTCTTCAAGGGAAAACCAACGCAAGCTCAAGAAGTAGCAGGACTACCGCGAGTTCAACCAGGAGCATTACCAGGCTGAGGTTGTTATCTGGGATCGGCGGAACCGCTCCATCACTAAGTTGCACACCTATTGCGGTGTTGGAGTGACTGTTGACATGGCAGTCCATGATGCTGCCTATACTGCTATCACCCGCCTCCGTAGAAAGCACCCTTGCTTGGAGGAGACTGGATTCAGATACATTCCGTATGTCCCCGCTGGGGATGAGACTGGATCATACACCGCTGCCTTCACCCCTTACGTGCGGCAGCGCAACGACCGGTCCTACACTGCGGTTTGTACCCCTTATGTGAGTCGTTGTTACGACCCGCAGATTCTGGTTCAGTACACTGAGGCGCTGGATCGTGTTGTCCAAGCTCTGACTGTTGAGTTGTACGCCACACGTACTCGTCTTTACGACGCTATGACACAATTGATACCAGTAGTCCGTGCATGGATGCATCAAGAGTACATCCTTTACCTGCACAGGACGGAGCTGCCACCAGGTCTTGAGTGACCTACTGTTGGAGGTCGTACACCTGCTCGTGGACCTCTGCTCCCCGCTCGGGACCAGTATCTGCATCAGAATGTTCATGGGATGCAGAATCCTACCCCCAGGTTTGCCATACAGGGTCACCGACAGTTGCCTGACTTCAGTGGTTGTCCCCGACGTTGATGTAGCATATCGCTATGTCCCGTTGTTGTATCTCTCTATCGCGTGCCTGCGTGCCGCCTAGTGGTCTAGGTTGTTTACCTTTCCAAACTTGTACCGCTAGTTTGTAATAGACCTATGTATGAATTTGTATGTCATGTTCGACTACTATGCTCGTGAATGATTCATTGTCTTTGATATTACTCAATGCTAAGCTACCACTGTTGGTTTTGACAGAATGGTTAGACCAGCTGGACATGGTCGTGGTGCCGACCACCCACCACCACCTGAATACATGGCTAGAATGATGCAGCAGTTTGAGCTGAACCGCCAGTTTATGCAAGGGCTTATGGATTAGTTTCTGAGGCCGAATATGAATCAGCAGGCAGCCACAGTAACTGTGCAGGACTTTATGCGCCTCAACCCTGCTGTCTACCGCAGCTCAACTCAGCCGCTTGACGCTGATTACTGGCTCCGTGACATTATTTATGAGCTCGAGTCTGCAGGAGCCACAATAGAAAGCTATGTCACCTTTGCATTGTACTTCCTGAAGGGTTCTGCTGCTCAATGGTGGGACAGTCACAGGCGCTCACAGCCTGTTGGAACCATCATCACCTGGCCGAAGTTCCAAGCTGCTTTCCGTGCCCGCCACATTCCTTAGGGAATTATGGACATGAATAAACGAGAGTTCCGCAACCTCACCCAGGGCAACAAGACTATGGATGCTTATCAGCGGGAGTTTCTAGACTTGTCCCGCTATGCTGAAGAAGACATTGCAACTGATGCTCGTAGGCAGGAGAAATTCCGCGAAGGCCTCCACCCTCATATCAAGCTCGCACTCCTTGTGCAGGACTTTGCCGATTTCGCCACCTTGGTGAACAAGTCCATTCAAGTTGAAACTGGTCTGCAGGACTACAAGGACAGAAGCAAGCGCAGCCGTGACATGGGCTCATCTTCGGGCTCATCAACTCAGAAGCGCAAGATCTGGATCCTGCACAACATGTACCATGCACCCGCTCCTGCTCCAAGGCCGTCTTATGCTACACCTCGTCTGCCTCCTCCACCAGCTAGGCAGCCGAGGCTTCCAGCTCCACCGCCCCGAGTTCCTCCTTCCCGTCCTGAGGACGGGCTGTGCATCAAGTGCGGTCGTCCAGGGCACCGTGCCAGAGAATGCAGGCAAAATCAGAATCAGCTTGCACTACCTTCCAACCAGCTCCGCAACAACAATGCCAGGCCTGCTTATGGTCATGGTCAGGTTAACAACATTGAAATGACTGAAGCTCAAGACCAGTCTGCCACTGTGATGGGTACTCTTCTTATTAACTCAGTACCCGCTTCCGTATTGTTTGATACAGGAGCATCGCATTCTTTTATGTCAGAAGAATTTGCATACATGCATGGCATTAAGTACGAAGAGATGAACATCCCGATAGTGGTAAACACCCCCGCGGGCCAATGTCGAACCTCCATGGTTAGCCCCAACGTCACCCTTGAAATTGAAGGGCTGGAGTTCCATGCTTCTCCCATTATATTGAAGTCTTCCAATATCGACCTCATTCCAGGAATGGATTGGTTGAAGACTCATACCGCTTCGATCGTGTGCGCCACCAAAACCGTCCATCTCCTGCATCCTTCGAATGAGATAGTCAGCTACCATGCTCATCTTGTTCGAGATGCTGAAGCACGACTTTATGCCTTGAATGTATTGAATGCGTCACCTATTGAAGGGATTGAAAACATTCCAGTTTTCCGGGACTTTCAAGATGTCTTTCCGGAAGAACTTCCATGGATTCCCCCTACTAGAGCTGTCGAGTTTGTTATCGACTTGGTACCCGGTACCACCCCTATAGCCAAGCGACCTTATAAGATGCCTCCTCATGAACTCCTTGAGCTTAAGCAAGAAATCGACAATTCCCTTCGCATGGGTTTCATACGACCAAGTTCCTCTGCTTGGGGAGCAGCTTCTCTCTTTGTCAAGAAGAAGGATGGTACGAATCGTTTGGTCCAAGACTACGGTCCCATCAACAAGGCAACCATTCAGAACAAATATCCGCTTCCTCGGATCAACGATCTGTATGATCAACTTGCTGGTTCCTCTGTGTTTTCTAAAATCGACTTGAGGTTGGGTTATCATCAGATCCGGGTTCGCGAAGAGGATATTCCGAAGACCGCATTCGTTACTCGCTATGGTTCATACGAGTACACCGTTATGTCTTTCGGTTTAACCAATGCTCAAGCGACATTCTCTCGCTTGATGAATTATATCTTCATGGACTACCTTGATAAATTCGTCGTGGTTTATCCTGGATGATATCCTGGTGCTCCAAGAATAAAGAAGAGCATGCTGAACATCTTCGTCTTGTGCTGGAAAAACTTCGGGAGCATCAGCTATATGCCAAGTATTCCAAGTGTGAGTTCTGGTTGGACGAAGTCACTTACCTTGGTCATGTGATCTCTGAAGATGGTATTGCCGTCAACCCAGAACTAGTTCAGGCTATTCTTGACTGGACTCCCACGAAGAATGTTAAGCAAGTCAGAAGTTTCCTCGGACTCGCCAGCTATTGCCGTCGTTTTGTCGAGAACTTCTCCAAGATTGCCAAGCCATTAACCAATCTGTTTCACAAAGGCCTTAAGTTTGAGTGGACAGACTAGTGTTAGGAAAGTTTCCAAGCACTCAAGGACAAGCTGACATCTGCTCCAGTGCTTGCTCCTCCCGATTCTCAGAAGGACTTCGTCATTTATTGCGACGCATCCCGTCAAGGATTAGGTTGTGTCCTAATGCAAGAACGCAGAGTGATTGCTTATGCTTCACGACAGTTGTGTCCTCATGAAGAGAACTATCCAGTTCATGACCTCAAACTTGCTGCGGTTATCTATGCACTGTTGTTATGGCGACATTACCTTCTCGGTAATCGTTGTGAGATCTACACCGACCATCAAAGCCTGAAGTACATGTTTACTCAGCCAGACCTGAATCTCCGTCAGAGGCGATGGATGGAAGTAGTTACGGACTATGACTTCGGTATATCTTATACCCCTGGCAAAGCTAATGTTATGGCAGATGCCTTGAGTTGAAAAGATTATTGCAATAATCATATGGTTGAAAAGGCTAACCCCCGCCTTCATGAAGAGCTTCGCAAATTGAATCTTCACATTGTTCCACAGGGTGCTCTTAATAACCTTGTCAGGGAACTGACTCTTCTGAGAGCTATTAAGTCCGCACAAGACAAGGATCTTTACATTGTTAGGATGAAAGAGGATATTAACTTAGAGAAATTCAAGGAATTCTCACTTTCTGAAGATGGAACTTTGTACTTCAAGGATCGCATTGTGGTTCCCCGTTTCGAGCTTATGACAGAGAAGGTGATGAGAGAAGCACATGACACCCCTCTCTCTATTCATTCGGGAAGTACCAAGATGTATCTGTACATTCGTCAAAAGTAATGGTGGTCCGGGATGAAGCAAGACATTGCTCGGTATATTGAAGAGTGTGACGTTTGTCGCCGAGTCAAAGCTAAACATCAGAAACCTGCTAGACTTCTGCAACCACTCCCTATTCCTGAATGGAAATGGGACAAGATTCAGATGGACTTCGTCACGGGTTTTCCAAAGTCGCGGAAAGGAAATGATGCTATCTTTGCCATCATCGACCAATTCTCGAAAGTTGCTCACTTTCTGCCAGTCAAGGAGACAATTACTGTTAGTCAGTTAGCAGCCTTGTATACCTCCAGAATTGTGTCACTCCATGGCATTCCAAAGGAAATCAGTTCAGACCGTGGCAATATTTGCACCTCCATGTTCTGGGATAGTTTCCAAGAGGCAATGGGAACTCATATTACCTGGAGTACTGCTTATCACCCTCAGTCTCAAGGTCAAGTTGACGGGTTAATACAATCCCTGAAGACATGCAACGGGCTTGTGTTATTTCTTTCGGCAAGAAGTGGGAAGAATCTCTCCCGTATGCTGAATTCTCCTATAACAACAGCTATCAAGCTAGCTTGAAGATGGCCCCCTTTGAAGTGTTATATGGACGTAAATGCCGAACCCCTCTGAACTGGTCAGAAACTGGGGAACGAGCACTCATTGATCCGGATATTATCCAACAAGCTGAAGAGCAAGTCCGCATTTGTTCGAGATAATCTCGAGGCGGCCCAGCCCCGTCAGAAGAGCAATTATGACAAGGAACACTGGGGTTCAACTTATCAAACCGGTGATAAGGCTTATCTGCATGTCACTCCTTTGAGAGGCACTCGTCGGTTCGGAGTCAAGAGCAAGCTAGCTCCTTGCTATGTTGGTCCTTTCCGCGTAATTAAAAGACGTGGACATGTGGCTTATAAATTGGAGATGCCACCTAACTTCTCCCATATCCATGATGTCTTCCATGTGTCGCAACTTCGTCGTTGCTTCAAGGACCCACATCGTGAAATGGATCCTGAGTTGATCGAGGTGCAAGATGATCTCACTTACAAAGAGCATCCGATCCGCGTTCTTGAGGAAAATGAACGTCGGACTCGTCATAAGGTTACCAAGTTCTTCAAAGTGCAGTGGTCAAATCATTCTGAAGATGAAGCCACTTGGGAACGCGAGGATAACCTTCGGTCAGAATATCCCGATAATCTCCCTTCTACCTCTTAATTCTCGGGACGAGAATTTCTTTTAGTGGGGGAGAGTTGTAACACCCTGGATCCATGCTACAGTGATCAATGTAATTAAGCTACAGTAACCATGAGGATTAAGCTAATCCATTTTGCTAAATCATGCTTGATCACATTGGAGTCATTTGTCATTTGAATTCCCTAATGATTTTCAAAATGCTTTTAAAAGGTGGATTAATAGTTTTGCAAACCTGAAAACAAAATTCGTGGATGGGTTGCAGATATTCCATAAGCTTTCATAAAATTGCAACTCGCTTTTTTTAAAGTGTTTTAGTGCCTCTAAAACAATTATAATAGTGGCCAATCCATTTAAATAAATGCCTTTTGCATTTTGTAAATTCCAAACATTTTTCAAAAAACCTCAAACTTTTTAGTGGCTGTGCTAATATTGCCCTACTATTATTTGGCCAGGTGGCATATTTTTTAAGGCCTTTTTGTTTTTGTTTTTAAATGGAACAAAAACTGTTTTTTAAGGGAAAAAGGCACCGTTCCCCCCCTGGGCCTTGGCCCTTCTTTCCCCCTCCCCACCGGCCCAGCCCACACCTCCCTCTGTCTCCCTCCTCCCGCTACAGGGACAAAGGGGGTGGATGGCCGCCACGGCCCCCGCCGGCCACACGCCGGCAATCCGTCGGCCGGCCTTGCCTATAAAGCGCCGGCGAACCCCCCTCCTCTAGCCCTAGCCGCCTCTACCCCGAGCCCCGTCCGTTCCTTCCCCCTCTCTCCGCCCGAGCTCGACCTCGGGCTCGTAGCGGCCGAGCCGCCCCAGCTCCCCATCGCCGTCGTCCTCAGCCTCCTCCCCGAGGGCCTTCCCCGAGCCTCGCCACCCCGGCCACCCTACCACCGCCGATGAGGCCGCCCGTCCTCTCCTTCCCCCGCCGCCGCAGCATTCCCGCTCGCCCCACGCCCGCACCCGCGCCCGCTGTCCCGCGTGCTCACCGCGCCCCTGGCTCGGCTCGCCGTGCTCCCTGGTCGCGTTCGCGAGCTGTTGGCCGCGTCCGGCTGCGCCTTGGCCACGCTTGCCTGCGCATGCTGCGCCGCCCGCACGTGTGCTCGCTCGCGGCCGCTCACGCCCGCCGCTTGCTGCTGCTGCTGGCTGTAGCCGCTCGCGGCCGAGCCCGCAGCCAGCCACCGCGAGCCCGCCTCCTTCGGCGCCCGCCAGGTACGGCCGGCTCGCGGCCATGGCCTCTGCTAACAGGGCCGGCCCCTGTTAATTTGGAGGGGGGGCTAATCCCCTTTTCACTAAACCCCCCTCTAATAGCCAACGACAGACGGGGCCCAGCCCCTGATTAAAAAAATGTATTTAAAATAATAATAATAATAATGATAATTTAATTAGTTAACTTAATTAACTTAAACCTAATTAGTCGAATTAATCCAGTTAGCTAGTTAAACAGTCAATGACAGGGCGCCCCACCCCTGTTGACCAGTCAACTTTGACTGGTCAACTGGGACCCCCTGGACCCACTTGTCAGCCCCTCTGGTACACTGGTGGGTACCCAGAGCTGGGTGCACATAGCATTTAGTCTTTTTATTTTTGAATTATAATAATTTTAGAAAATGATTAAAACTTTGAAAATTAATATAAAATAATCCGTAAGTCAGATGAAAAAGTTGTATACATGAAAGTTGATCACAAAAATCACACGAATCTGAATACGCTATCCGTTCATCTGTCACATGGTCCTAGCATGATGAACATGGACATTTGGCATTAGGATCATTTGTCCGGTAGTAGCCCGAGACCCGAGAAATATCGTTAGATATTTTCCAGCTCCGTCTGCGACGTGTAGTTGATAGCTCATCCCTAGCACTGCATATTGCCATGTCATGCATCATGTTGCATCTTCTTGCTTGTATTTATTGTTTCTTCCCCCCTCTTCTCTCCGGTAGACCCCAAGACCGACGCTGCTGCCGGGTACGACTACGCCACTGACGATCAGCCTTTTGCAGCAGAGCAGCAAGGCAAGCAACCCCCCTTTGATCATTCCGATATCACCCATTATTTCTCTCTCATGCTTGCATTAGATTTTGCTACTATTGTAGATAGCTCCTATTCTAATGCATAGCCTGTTTTGTTAAACTGCTTTTGTAACTACTGTTATATCAGCTGCTTAGCATAGGTTGGTTAGTGATCCCCCTGTGACCCCTTAGTCCCAGTTGCCCCTGCTTCATCATAGACGACTCAAAGACTCGATCAACCGATCGACAAGCCATGCCCGTCACATTCACCGCACACCCCCTTAGTTGTACGATTCTGCAGAGCTACTATCGAGTACCGAGGGTGACACCTCATGAAGTACTCATGATGCTAAATCTATAGTGTAGCTAGTCAGTCGTGGTAATCGACGGTGATTCCTCCTTCACCACTCCCGACGACGACTCTATCGTGCAACACCTCAGGCGTAGACCATCGAGGGTGAATCCTCTCTGGTCACCTTGACGGTTACATCGGGTGGGATCCACCGAGGTTGATTCCTCGGGTTTCCCCTTGATGCTTGGACACACGGTTACTTTAACTTTACTACTGTTACTTGTTGAGATCTGGATGGCCTGGATGGTGTTGGTGTAATGACGACGCGGCATGGCCGGGCATTCTTGGCCCTTGCCACAAGTCCTCGAGATGGGGTGATGGGACCACTTATCGTGGATCAGCGCTCGTCACCGCAGCTAAAAAGCCATTAATGGGTTTGGATATGTGATCTGAGAAGGCCTCTGGCCTGTTTCGCACTAACCACCACACGGGAATAATTATGGGTACTCTACGTCGTACATTAGCCCGAAAGTTTTTCAGATGTCACAGTTGAGCGGCACGCGCCCGGGTGGCCCGCGTAACCACCGTCTTTGTATTAAGAGGTGCCAGGACTGACACCGGCCGTCCTTGCAATGCACAGGATTGCAAAGGGCGATTGGCCCATGGCCCCTTCGCATTTAGGATGTAGACCGGCGTGTGGCCTCTCTCTCGATCCTAGGTAGGACTACGGCATTTCAATCAGCCGAGGCCGGGCATGGCCTGGAGATTGTGTCCGGCCAGAGTTAATCGAGCATGTTGGGCAAGTTTGCGCACCCCTGCAGGGAAGTATATCTATTTGAATAGTTGTGTCCACGGTAACGAACGCTCGGAGTTGTATCCTGATCTTACAACTAGAACTGGAGATTTTGAAATGAATGTGTTGGCTCCGAGATTGCTTTCTCGTAGGGAGTCGAGGAAGAATCTCTGGGCGGTTCTTAAACAACTTACTACTTATGAAAATGCTAACCTTCACTCTTCTAATGCTGCAAGACACTGAAGATGCTAGTATTCGCTAGAACTAGGCTTTCCCCTTCTATTCTCGCATTTTTGCAGCTAGTCCAAAGATATAGCCCCATTCCTTTGATAATGTAGCATATTTAGCATAATTCTGATGTAAGTCTTGCGAGTACTTTGGATGAGTACTCACGATTGCTTTGCTCCCATTTTCCCTCTCGATACGTTTACTGCGTTCAGATGACGGAACCCAGGAGACAGCTGCTCCCGTCGACGACTACTACTACACCGACGGTGCCTACTACTACGTGTAGGCTGCCCCTGACCAGGAGTAGGATAGAAGGTTCCCAGGCAGGAGGCCTTGCCTTTTTCGATCCGTAGTTTGTGGTTTTGCTAGCCTTCTTAAGGCAAAACTTGTTTACCTATGTCTGTACTCAAATATTATTTGCTTTCGCTGACTCGTTTGTATTCGAGCTTATGTATTCGAGCCCTCGAGGCCCCTGGCTTGTAATATGAAGCTTGTTTGACTTTAATTTGTGTCTAGAGTTGTGTTGTGATACCTTCGAGTAAGTCCCTAATCTTGGTCGTACGCATTTGCGTGTATGATTAGCGTACAATCAAAATGGGAGCATCACAGTACCTCTTGTCGTAGTAGATGTAACCAGCTCGCAACCTGTCGGCGACGATGGACCTCGAGCCAAGTGTAACTTTCATGCAGAAAATTCATACAAAATAAATAAGGACGCATCCAAAAAGGCCGCTTAATAGTCGATACACATGTTGTCTAAACTGTAGAAAATATATCCTGATTTACATGTGATGCACCTTGGCTCTATATATTATCCAACCTCTAACAAAGTTGGAAATCAAATATGTTCCTAGACTAGACTCGCATGACCACACAAAAATAAAAAAGGAAACTTTAACCTAACTTGGGCTTTACCATCCAGATAAATATGGACTCTATTTAAATTGGCACGCCATGCATTTTGTAGTGCATCTTGATCTGCAGGTGGGCTCATCCGACATCTTTCAAGGAAAGTAGACTCCATGCATCACACATACGGCCTGCACCTTCCTGGGCCTTCTCTTTGCATGACAGAAATATAAATAGGGAATCTGCATCCTTGTTTGTGATCACCTGTTGTTTGCTTAAATCTAGAAAATATTCGAATGGAAATTGACTTGCCTTATCACGCCGAGCATTTATTAAATGACATGAATCTTGAAGTGCACTAGTATATAGACCAAAGCATCCAAGATATTTGTACTTGCCTATCTTGGATTCAAACATGCACGTATTGGACTTGGCCTTCTCACATTCTTCTTTAAACTGAACCAAACCAGCGACTAGCTTCTCCTCGTGTTCATACCTAAACTGATGTAGCGTGGCACATTAACATCTATTAACCCGGTGACCCGCGGTTGTAATTTATAAACATTAACATCAAGAACACTAGTTATGGTAGTATCAGTGGTTCACCGCTATCTCATATTATCTTCGTTCCCCGTCGATATGTTCAACCGTCATGTTGAAGGTCACAGATTCCCTAAACAATATGTGTTACATGCGTACGTCTTTAGATAATGTTGCCTGAGCCCTTAAATTGGATACACATTGCGCTCATCACAGAATAACAACTCGCTAAACAATTGTAAGACTAAAAACGAGAATGATGACATACAAAATAGACACAAATGAATCTTACCATTTACCTACATCTCCCACGTCTAAGAGAAATTACTCACACAACATAGGAGGATAACTAATCATCTCAGAGAATAATCCAATGAAAACCACATCGATAATACCGTGAAGATCCACAATAAGATGAATGATTAAAGGAGTCTCCGTCTCCAAATGAGTAGGAATAGAGTGTAGGGTAACGCAACAGAAAACAAAAATTTTCCGACCTACGTACCAGCCCACGATCACTATGGAGACTGCATACAAGGTTTGATCTGTTTCGTTACCGACTCGTAGCGCAGCGGAAGTAGAGTCGATGACGATCGGCGGTGCAGATCCCCGCAGCTAGGATTTTACAACCTCCCAACCGCGAGGATGTACTCCCACATCTGCCCCTCGGACAGCCCTCCGGGAGGCGGTCGGACAGTCCCTCGGACGGTGTCGCGGACAGCCCTTCGGGAGGACCTTCGAAACTCGGACGGTCACTCGGACAGCCCTTCGGGAGGACCCTCGAAACTAAGACGATCACTTGGACAGCCCTTCGGGAGGCACTCTCGAACTAAGAACGAAACTACGATCTCTCTACAGAGTTGCACACATACGGTGTCATCTATCCGGCAGGGCTTCGCCGTCCAGAACTAGTTCCCACCGGAACCCAAACAACCTTTCGGCTCTACGAAACTATTTCGCTGGGAGGGAGAGAGAAGCCAGACAAGTCAATGGCATGTGTATGAGAGCAAGCATGAGCTGATTTTGGAGAGCAATCTCCACCTCTATTTATAGGAGGAGCAAGGGGTAGAGGAAAGACTAAAAGGACCTTCCTAGGATCTTTCCACCACATGCCACATAAGGGTGTGTAGAAGATATCCACCATGAGGTGGAAGGACACCTCAAGGAGGGGCCCCCCAAGCAATGGCCGAAATTTGCAGCCCCCTTGGGGAGCTCCACCTCCCTTTCACACACCAAAAGTGGTTTACTTCTAGAAGAAAAACCCCATTTGCAAATCAGCCCAAAAAGTGCTTTCACTATTCACGACGACATTTTTCAGCGTCCGGTCGAACTGAAAATATTTATGTGGGCTTAGAACATTTCCAGTACCCACTAAAATAATTTTCAATGCGATCCGGAACAATTCCGGTTTAGTGATTTTCATCTGCGAAAAGCATCTGAAGCGGTTTCGGCAGCTCCGGAACATTTCCGGTTTTCATCCCGGAAAATTCCAGAAAGTTTCCAGAATGATTCTGGCACCCTCCAAGAATTATCAGGCATGTGCCAAAACCAATTTGACTTTATGGTATCCCCTGAAACAACTTTTCAGTTTTACCGAAACTGCTCCGGTGTTCTCTCTGCGGAACTTTTCCGCTGTCCGAAAACTTTTTCGGTGATTTTCTCTCAGACTCCCTGTCTAGTATTCAGCAGATAGATGACCCTTAAGCGTGTGACCCTATAGGTTCGGTGAAGCATAGACATGACCCGGAACCCCTTCCGATCAATGATCAACATCGGAGCCGTGGACACCCATATTGACCCCTATACCCACACGAATGAATATTCGAGTGAACCTCCAGTTGCCGTGTGCTATTCCTGTTGCTTCGCGATATGTTACAAATACCCGAGGTGAGACATGTTGGCATCCCCGCGGATCAACAACTTGTCCACTATGCCAGTTACCTCGTTACCGGTATTGTTCTCTTTTCTCGTTCCCGTGTTCCGGCATCCCCGTGATCAAATCACAAAGTGTCTGGCCAGACGATGATGGATACCGTAACACCGAGAGGGCCCAGAGATATCTCTCCATCGTCGGAGGAGCAAATCCCAATCTTGAGCTACCAAGTTACTTGACATACTTTTCCATGAACCCGTAAGCCGCCGTAATAGCCACCCATTTACGGATGACGTTTAACAAACCCCAAAGTTCATGAAACAAGCATGAAGTAACTCGATACTCTCGTGGTCTAAGGAATTATGCAAACGTTAACCATCTCTGTGTTATTAACCATTAACTTATGACGAATGAATCTCATAGCATAACATCAATTCGGGTCGATTCAACACAAATGTTCTTCTAACATTGTGCCCTCAAAATTGCCGGCATAGCCATGCCCATGATCAGGAAAACAGGATCATCATGCAATACTTGAGCCAGTCTTAGAGGCCAGACTAGGAATACATTTTACCGTTTATTATTCCACACGTGCATATGAGTCTTCCTCCGAGCCTCGTGGTTATTGTAGACTCGAGAACCATAGCAGTTATAGCATGGAACATAAACCTAATTATGAATAGGGAGATAATCAATAACATATATTATTGCCTCTAGGGCATATCTCCTACATAGAGTTATACACCCTGACGACAACTTGAAATTTCTCTTACAGTTCATGAAGCTGAAATGGAGGTGGAAAAACCAAACAGAAAAGATCTCCGATGGTTCTTCTTCTTTGTATCTCTTCTCTCCCTGTTCTAGACGGAGTGGCGGTAGCTAGGTCTCTCTAAGGACGAATGCCCCTTTATCAAAGTTGTTCCTGTAGATGAGGGGAGGCCTCCAGCCGAGTGGCCGTCTGTTGCATTGTTGCTGCTGGAGCAGAATCTTCCATTATGGAGGTTGTTTCAAATGGCCCGATTTCTTATAATATTGCTTGGCTCCTTCCATAAGTGTATTCTCATGCCAAATAATGGAAAGCGGGTTTTCTTGTAGAACTCATGCTCTCCTACACGAGTGCCATGCACACTCGCCACTTGGGCCGAAGCGGGATTTGTGAGCACTTGCGCTCAAACACCTTTACGTATTTGAGTTAATTTGTTTTAACATACATTTTTTTCTTCATTTGAAAACAAGTATGAAAATCCTGAATATTTCCTTTTATTTTGAAAGAACAAATATCCCTATTTTTAGAGGGGATTTTTCTAAGCTTGCCGTGTGCATTTGTTATAGGTACCATGACATTTTTTTATATTATAACCATGGAATTTTTTGCCTTTCAAAACATGGCATTTTTACTTTTCTCATCTCATTTTTTTATTATGAGCATGACATTTAGTAATTAATATCATTATTGTTTTAGTATCAAGAGGATGGCAGTTTCTGATTAAGAGCCCATCATTTTTATTAATAACAGCATGGCATTTTTGTTATTAGGAGAATATCCGTTTTATTGTTAATAGGATGACAATTTTATTATTGAGAACATGGCATTTTCATTATTGTTGGCATGTCATTTTAATTATCAAGAGGATGCTAGTTTTATTATTAAGAGGATGCCAATTTCATTTTTATTGCCATGGTATTTTTTATTATTATCGTGGTAAATTTATAAGTTAGAGAAAGGCCAGTTTTATAGAGTAGCATGACAATTTTCATATTCGAGAGCATGCCATTTACAAATTTTATGTTTCCATGTTTTTATAAGAAAATGACTATTTTTTTGTTCATGACATTTTTATCTAGAGGATGCCCATTTTAAGGTTTAGTATGGCAATTTCATTTTTCTAGATCACACGACTTTTTTTTTTATCATACTCGTTCTAAATTTATAAATTAGGGAAAAGACAATTTTATAAAGTAGCATGTCATTTTTCATAATTCAAAGCATGTCATTTCAAATTTAGATTTTTTCTTAGGAATAATTTAGGTTTCCTTTTTTTTATAAGAAATGTTTATTTATTTTGTTAATGACATTTTTACATAAAAAAATAGTTATCTGGGCCTTTGGGCCAACGTGACCCTACCCACTAGCGAGTGGGAGATGCTCCCTCGGTAGACTCGAAAAAAAAGCTGCTCCCCGTGCCGAACGAAATAGTTCGATGGGAGCAGCTCCGTGGAAATTAGAGCATCTTCAACAGGCGCGTTAGATTTGGCGTGCGCGGGAAATTACGCTGTTTGCGCGCGCTCCAGTAGGCGCGGGAAAGTTAGGCGCGCTAAAAGAAACTGCGCGCGTGAAAAAGCGGCAACGCGCGCGGCGTCCGGCGCGCTCTATATAACCCACGCGCGGGCACCCGCCAACCATCGTCTCCGTCGCCTTTCTCTTTGTCTCTACCGGTGCCTCGCGGCCGCCGTGCCCTTCTTCTTCGCCTCCGTCGCCTCTCTCTTCGCCCCCGCCGTCGTCATGTCGCCGCGCACCCGGAGCAGCTCCGGCTACCGCGGCGTCTGCCCCCCCCCCCTCCGGCGTGTATTACGCGGAGATGCGCTCCGGTGATACACGCCTCGGGCTCGGGCCGTTTGAGACCTCCAACACGGCTGCCCGCGTGTACGACGCGGTGGCGTGGCGCCTTGGGTGGCCACGTTTGCAGATGAATTTCTCGGATGTCCGGACGCGCGAGGAGGCGCAGGCCCGCGTGCCTCCCCCGCAGGTAATCACCGCGGAGGACCGCTGCATCCAGCAGAGGAGGGAGCACCGCCTCCTCATCGCCGAGGCAGATGAGCAGGCCATGGCGGCATGGCGCGAGCGCTTCCCGCAGGATGTCGCCGACGAAAACGCGTTCTGGACGGAGCGAGCCGCGGATCGGGCGAACATGCGTGAGCGGAAGGCACTGGCAGAAGCCCAGTGCGACCAGGGGCAAGCGTCGACCTGGGACGACAATGATCCTTGGTGGGATGACGCGTTTCTGTCGTCGGACTACACCACCGAGGAGAGCGAGGAGGAGTAGTTTTATCTAGTTTTGTCGTCGACGCGTTTTATCTACTATATTTGCATCGTACTATCGTTTTCATTTGTATCGTATGGACTACAGGTGGTGTTGGGCTTGAACTATGCTATGAATTAAAATCTATGTATTGTTCATATTTTTCGTATGTGTTGCTTCGTAGTACCGGCCGCCCTCTTGAGACTGAATTTTGCAGCGCCTGCTGGAGCTGCCGCGGTGCGCCATATTTTACAGCGCCTGTTGGAACAAACGTCCTCCCCGCGCTAAAAAACGCTATTTCGACGCTGTGTATATTTTTTAGCGCGCGTTTGTTGGAGATGCTCTTAGTGGTCAAATATTAGGGTCCTTTTTCTTTGCTACGATCTTCTTTTAACATGCTACATGGCACGTCTTACCAACCATGATATAAGCACCCGTTGATGAATAGTAACATGAAAGCATTAACAGTGTCACTGAGTACATATCACTGTTAGATTAGCCATAGTGGGAGTACTTATCTTAGTTAGTATCATGCACTTGGAACTAGCAAACATGCTGATGTGACAGACAATTAAGGAAGAAAGAGAGGGTTAGAGTAACATATGTAGTAGATATCATATCATGTTAAATGCTATACTACTATGTGTCATGCATGTCAATATATAAGATAACCTATAATATTAGTTTATAATATTATGCATTATGAAGTTAGTATCATACAATAGTATCATAAGCATGATACTACTGTATGATACTCCCCCTTGCATAAGGCTTTGTCGTACACATAGCATAAATGTTTCACATGCAACACTGCACACATTTATTCGGCTGTCTATGCTTTGAGAACATTGGGTGTTCCAGGTTCCAGCTGCGGTTATTCGTCTAATAGTGGGGGAAACGATGTACGGGATACAGATATAGGTCAGCCTTCTTGGTAACCGTGGCTCCAAGCACCTCTGTCATGTCTACTTCCTCTGGCTTAACTCCGGCGGGCAGCTCCCAATCATAATGGTAAAGAAGACTAGCTAGAGCAATCTCAATATTTGCATTTGCGAATCCTATCCCTGGGCAGATCCTCCGCCCAACCCCGAAAGGAGTGAACTCGAAGTTGGTGCCTCTAAAGTCGGCAACACCATCAGCCTCAAACCTCTCCGGCATGAATTTCTCCGGCTGATACCAGTACTTCGGGTCCCTAGATATTGCCCATACGTTGGTGAAGACGATTGCGCCTTGTGGCACGACGTATCCTTGAATCTTGCAATCTTGCAAACACATTCTGGGTACGAGCGGTCCGGGAGGGTGCAGCCGCAAGGTCTCCTTGATAACTGCTCTGAGGTAGTGTAGGTCATTCAGGGCAGCATCATGTACTGTGGTCTCTCCTGCAAGAACGTGACGTATCTCTGATTGTGCTTTCTGCATCACCCCTGGGTTCGCCATTAATTCAGCCATCGCCCATCGCAGGGTAATCATTGTGGTGTCGAGCCCCGCACCGAATACATCCTATGAAAATGATAAATGCGTACAAATATAGCATGTTTTTAAGTTAATGTTCAGCCTTCAGTGACTATTTAGTACATTAATATTTTCTCTTTAACCCATAATCAGCTACCCTACCAAGTTATTTTTCTATTTTCCTTCATGTATGGTGATAGTAGGATCAAAAGTACCCACAGTATAACATACTAACAGGGCAGCTCCGAAAGAAAACATCGACCAGGCTCAGGGTATGAGCCTTAGTTTTCATTTTGTTTGCTCGAGTAAGTAGGATTGAAGCAATTGCCCTTCAAGTAAGTTCGGCGGTAGTAAATCTCAAGTTCTTTTTGAAACAGAGTATATCTCACCCGCAAAAAAAAAAAAAAAAAAAACAGAGTAAATCTCAAGTTCTCAACACCACACTAGGTGAGTGAAACGCTGGAGTTGCAGAGAGGTCATCGATCTTACTTTGAGTACTTCCCTTATGACGCCGTGGGTTATGGAAATTGGCATGTCGGCTTCCTTCTGGATCCTCAGCAACACGTCCACCATGTCACGCTCGTCGTCTCCGTCGGCAACTCTTGCCGACCTCCTCTCCTCGTGAGTCTTGAGGATGCTCTCCATGAGGCGAGACATCTCCTGCCGGTAAAGCGCGGCCTTGCCGCGTCTCCGCGGCAGAAGCCGCACCAGCCGCGACGAAGGGAAGAGATCGCGAAGGTCAAACAGCGACGACAGCTCCACTCCTTGCCTGACCAGCGTGTTGAACGCGGCGCGCTCGGGCAGCTTGTCCCCGTAGATGGCGCGGACGACCGACTCGAGCACGAACTCGTCGAGCCGCTCGTCGATGTTGACGAGCTGCCGGCCAGCAGCGGTCGTCGCCGCCCGTAGCGACGAGACGAGGCGGGCAGCCTCCTCCTCACGGATGCGCCCGAACGACCTGACACGGCGCGCGCTGACCAGCTCCGTCATGATGATCCGGCGGATCACGCGCCAGTGGTCGCCGTAGGGCGCGAACATGATCCCCTGGCCGTGCCTAGTGAGCTCGTCGACGCCCGGGCCGCTCAGCCGCTCCGAGAAGGCGACGTCGTGGCCCTTGGTGATGTCCCGCACGGCCTCGGCGGACGAGACGACCACCACCACGCGCTCGCAAACCCGGAGCAGCATGAGCGGGCCGTAGCGGAGTGAGAGGTCGCGCATGGTGCGGTGCGGCGGGAGCCCGCCAAGCAGGTGGTGCAAGCTGCCGATGACCGGCAGCTGCCACGGACCGGGAGGCAGCCCCCGGGCAGGCCGCTTGTGCTTGGCGCCGCCTAGGACGGCGCGCAGGACGGCATAGAGAAGGAGAGCAGACAAGATGCATAAGCCGAAGCGGTAGTATGGCAGCAGCGTGGTAAACTGCTCCATGGGCGGAAGCGAGAGAGCTCTGAAATGTGCAGACGAACAAGAGGCCGATATATGCAGTTATGCACACATGCGCGCGTATTATGGCCTTATGGGCACATAGTCTGACACAGAATTTTTGGTGTGATTGATAGTGACGGTCACGGAAGGGACTGTCTGTGCATTAAGTCGAATTCAATTCAGACAAGGACTTCTGCTCATGTTCGTTTGTGAAATTATCCTTGATGTTTTGGAATGTGCAAGGGGTCGGTGAGGCTGACAAGTGTAACGTGGTTAGGAATACCATTCGTGCGATTAACCCCGTCGTCGCCTGTCTGCAAGAGACTAAGCTCTCTGTACTGCACCCCAGAACTGCCCTCTCGTTGCTGCCCGCCCCCTTCATCTCGTTTTCGACCAAGGACGCGGTTGGTAGTAGAGGAGGGATTGTCACTGCTTGGGACCCCCGGGCCCTGACTCTGTCTTCATCATCCTCCTCTCGCTACTCTCTTACGACCACTCTCTGCTCCACTTCTAGCGCACTGTCTTTTACGATCACCAACGTCTATGCCCCCTCCGATCATTCCTTCACAGGCGAGAGGCTGGTTGAGGGCCAGTGGGTTGTTCTGGGTGATTTCAATCTTATTCGTTTCCCCCATGAAAAGAACACCCCGCGTTTTGACGTCCTGCGGGCGACGCCTTTAACTCCCTGATCAACTCTCTCGCCCTTAATGAGTTTGCGCTCACTGATCGTCACTTCACCTGGACGAACAAACGCGACCCCCCTGGCACGCTTGAAGCGTGCGTTCTTCGATTCTGGGTGGGACACCCTTTTTCCGGACTCGTCGCTGTCCTCTAGACCTCGCACCACCTTGGATCACGTGCCTTTGGTTGTGTCTGCGTCTACCAGAATTCCGCCCGCCTCACGCTTCTTCTTCGAAAATGCCTGGCTCCTTGACCCCCTGTTTCTTCCCTCCACTCTCCCCTCCTGGACTAACACTGGCAGCAGCGGGCGCTGCGCGGCTGACACTGTGGCGATGCATAAAAAAAGGTTCCGAACGGCGGCCAAGGTTTGAAAAGGGAACATAGATTCATTCCCACCTTTGATAATGACTGTAAATTTCTGATTGATCTAGTTGATTTTTGGGAGGAATGTCGTTCTCTTTCTGATGTAAAAACACAGCTGCGCGGCGACTCAAGGGAGGCCCTGACAAGCTCGATTAAGCGGCAAAGCGCTCACTGGAAGCAACGCGGCAAGTGCAGGGCCGTCTGCGAGGGGGACGAGAACACCGGATTCTTTCAAACGAGTGCGTCGCAGCGCCACCGGAGTAACACCATCCGGGCGCTGTGCGTGGGCGGCGTGGAGGTGGTGGATCACCCCGGGAAGGCGGCTGCCCTCTATGACTGCTACTCCAACCTGCTGGGTCGTGTCAGGCCCTCGGTCTCGCACTTCGACCTCAAGGCACTGTACCGTGGCGCCCCCGCGTGGATGCCGAGGCGCTGGTGGCATCCTTCACCACCGATGAGATCAAGGAGGCGGCTGGGCTGCTAGCGCGCCGGGCCTCAATGGGCTTGGCCCCGCCTTCTACCAGGCTGCCTGGGGTACGGTCTCTGGGGATCTCCAGCGACTGTTTGACGCGGTTCGTGATGGGACTGCCGACCTTGAGCCGATCAACCGGGCGTATGTCGCCCTCCTGCCCATAGGTGCGGGCGTGCCAACTCCGGGGGCCTTCTGTCCCGTGTCTCTTCAGAACGGCGACGTGATGATTCTCTGCCGTGGCCTGATCTCGAGGCTCTAGAAGCAAATTGGGGCCATCTTCGACGTTGACCAGCTGGGCTTCCTTGCGGGGCGAAGCATCTCGGAGAATTTTGTCTACGCCGTGGAGATGATCCAGTGCTGCCACAAACGCAATGCCCCCGCCCTTGTCTACAAGCTCGACTTCGCCAAGGCTTTTGACTTGGTGTACTGGACGGGGCTGCGCAGGGTGCTGGAGGTGCACAGCTTCCTGTTGGAAATATGCCCTAGAGGCAATAATAAAGTGGTTATTATTATATTTATTTAATCATGATAAAGGTTTATTATTCATGCTAGAATTGTATTAACCGGAAACTTAAATACATGTGTGGATACATAAACAAATACCGTGTCCCTAGTAAGCCTCTACAAGACTAGCTCGTTGATCAAAGATGGTCAAGATTTCCTAACCATAGACATGAGTTGTCATTTGATAACGGGATCACATCATTAGGAGAATGATGTGATGGACAAGACCCATCCGTTAGCATAGCATATGATCATTCAGTTTATTGCTACTGCTTTCTTATTTGTCAAATACATGTTTCTTCAACCATGAGATCGTGCAACTCCCGGACTTCGGAGGAATGCCTTGTGTGTATCAAACGTCACAACGTAATTGGGTGATCATAAAGGTACTCTACAGGTATCTCCGAAGGTGTCTATTGAGTTGACATGGACCGAGATTGGGATTTGTCACTCTGTATGATGGAGAGGTATCTCTGGGCCCTCTCGGTAATACAACATCACAAGAAGCTTGCAAGCAAAGTGACTAAGGAGTTAGTTACGTGATGATGTATTACGGAACGAGTAAAGAGACTTGCCGGTAACGAGATTGAACTAGGTATTGAGATACCGACGATCGAAACTCGGGCAAGTAACATACCGACAGACAAAGGGAACTACGTATGTTGTCATAAAGGTTCGACCGATAAAGATCTTCGTAGAATATGTAGGAACCAATATGGACATCCAAGTCCCGCTATTGGTTATTGACCGGAGAGGCGTCTCGGTCATGTCTACATCATTCTCGAACCGGTAGGGTCCGCACGCTTAACGTTCGTTGACGATATACAATTATATGAGTTATGTATGTTGGTGACCGAATGTTGTTCGGAGTCCCAGATGAGATGATGGACATAACGAGGAGCTCCGAAATGGTTCGGAGGTAAAGATTGATATATTGGATGATAATATTTGGTCTCCAGAAGGGTTCTGGAATTCACCGGAAGAGTTTCGGATGTTTTCAGAAATGTTCTGGTGCGAGGACACTTTGGTTGGGCCAAGGGGTAAGGCCCACGGGGCTTTAGGTCAGTGCAAAAGGAAGTTTTGTGGAGGTCAGGGACTAGACGCCAGGGACCCTGGTATCTAGCCCTGGGCGCCGAGGACCGTGGCGTCTGGTGCGGGAATCCGGGAAGGACTCTTCCTTGCGTTCCAAACCGACTTTGGGGAGGCCCTCTCCCCAAGTTACGACTCCAGGGCTCAACATATAAATAGAGGAGTAGGGCTAGCCCCTAGAACACAAGTTTTAGAGCCTCCTCTAGTTGATCTAGTTGTAGTGCTAGTTGGTCCTAGTTGACTAATTAGAGCTAGCCCTAGCTACCTCTAAACCTCATAATTAGAAGCCCATTGTGGTTCTAATCTCCTTCCTCTAGTTCATCCTCCGCTTGAAATCCGTTGTGCTTGGCGAAGCCCTGCGGAAATAGTTTCACCACCACCGACACCACGCCGTCATGCTGCCGGAACTCATCTACTACTTCGCCCGTCTTGCTGGATCAAGAAGGCGAGGACGTCATCGAGCTGAACGTGTGCTGAACGCGGAGGTGTCGTGCGTTCGGTGCTTGATCGGAACGGATCGTGAAGGTGTACGACTACATCAACCGCGTTGATAAAAGCTTCCGCTTAGCGATCTACAAGGGTATGTAGAAGCTCTCTCCCTCTCGTAGCTATGCATCTCCATGGATAGATCTTGTGTGTGCGTAGAATTTTTTTGTTTTCCATGCAACGTTCCCCAACACCCCCCCCTTGTGGTGCTCCTGGCAGGATGAGATCTTCCGGCCGTCCCGGTCCGCTGTTCTGTTGAACGGCGTGCCAGGCAAGTGGTCCGTGGTTCGTCGGGGGCTGCGGCAGGGTGATCCGGCCTCGCCATATCTCTTCCTCATCACCGCTGACATCCTTCAACAGATGATCCGGCAGGACGGGGAGCTACTCCATCCCTCGTTGATGGCGAGCCCCCCCTGGTACTTCAGTATGCGGATGACACGCTGGCCATCCTCAGGGCGTGCGCCAGTGCGGCTGCCCGCCTCCGCCGTATCCTCAACGACTTCGCCGCAGCGAGTGGGCTCGACATCAACTTCGACAAGAGCACGCTCGTCCCCACGCATGTCTCAGAGGAGGTGCTCGCTGAGGCTGTGGGGGCGCTGGGCTGCGCGGTGCAGGGTGTTGGGGAACGTTACATGGGAAACACATTTTTTTCCTACGAACACCCAAGATCTATCTATGGAAAACAGCTACGAGAGGGGGAGTGCATCTACATACCCTTGTAGATCGCTAAGCGGGAAGCGTTAAGAAACACGGTTGATGTAGTCAAACGTCTTCGCGATCCAATCACAATCCGTCCCGCGATCCAATCACGATCTAGTACCGAATGGACGGCACCTCCGCGTTCAGCACACGTACAGCTCGATGACGTCTCCTCCTCCTTGATCCAGCAAGCGAGGTCGGAGAGGTAGATGAGTTCTCCGGCAGCACGACGGCTTGGTGGCGGTGGTGGTGGAGCTGTGCCGGCAGGGCTTCGCCAGGCGCTACCGTGACAAAACCACAGGAGAAACGATCTAGGGGAGAGGGAGGGCTGTGCCGTGGCTTGTGGTGCGACTGCCCTCCCTCTCCTCGCATATATATAGGGGGGAGGGGGAGATGGGCGCCGGCCCTAGGGCTTCCCTCAAGGGGGGGGGCAAGGGGGAGGCTTGGCCCCCAAGTTAGGTGGGGCGCCTCCCCTCTAGGGTTTCCCTAAACCCTAGAGAGCCTTGGGCCCTAAGGAGGAGTGGCGCCCAGCCCACTAGGGGCTGGTGCGCCACCTCTCTCAGCCCATGGGGCCCTCCGGGGCCAGTGGACCCTCCCGGTGGACCCCCGGAACCCCTTCCGGCACTCCTGGTGGAATCCGGAAAACCCCGAAACTATTCCGATGCCCGATTACCAACTTCCCATATATGAATCTTTACGACCATTCTGGAACTTCTCGTGACGTCCGGGATCTCATCCGGGACTCCGAACAACCTTCGGTCACCAACATATATAACTCAACAATACCGAATCGTCACCGAACGTTAAGTGTGCAGACCCTGCGGGTTCGAGAACTATGCAGACATGACCGAGACACCTCTACGGCCAATAACCAATAGCGGGACCTGGATGCCCATATTGGTTCCTACATATTCTACGAAGATATTTATCGGTCGAACCACGATGCCAAGGATTCAATACATACCGTATACAGTTCCCTTTGTCCATCGGTATGGTACTTGCCCGAGATTCGATCGTCGGTATCTCCATACCTAGTTCAATCTCATTACTGGCAAGTCTCTTTACTCGTTCCGTAATACAAGATCACATGACTAACTCCTTAGTCACATTGCTTGCAAGCTTCTTGTGATGCTGTATTACCGAGTGGGCCGAGAGATACCTCTCCGTCATACGGAGTGACAAATCCCAGTCTCGATCATTGCGAACCCAACAGACACCCTCAGAGATACCTGTAGAGCACCTTTATTGTCACCCAGTTACGTTGTGACGTTTGATACACACAAGGCATTCCTCCGGTGACCGGGAGTTGCATGATCTCATGGTCGTAGGAACAGATACTTGACATGGATAAAGCAGTAGCAATAAACTAGAACGATCAAATGCTATGATTACGGTTGGGTCTTTGTCCATCACATCATTCTTCTAATGATGTGATCCCGTTATCAAATGACAACTCATGTCCATGGTCAGGAAACCTTAACCATCTTTGATCAACGAGCTAGTCTAGTAGAGGCTCACTAGGGACACAGTTTTGTCTATGTATACACACATGTATCTGAGTTTCCAATCAATACAATTATAGCATGGATAATAAACGATTATCATGAACAAGGAAATATGAGAATAACTATTTTATTATTGCCCCTATGGCATGTTTCCAACAGTCTCCCACTTGCACTAGAATCAATAATCTAGTTCACATCGCTATGTGATTTACATTGTAATGAATCTAACACCCATAGAGTTCTGGTGTTGATCATGTTTTGCCCGTGGAAGAGGCTTAGTCAACGGGTCTGCAACATTCAGATCCGTATGTACTTTTCAAATATTTATGTCCTCCTCCTTGATGTAATCGCGGATGGAATTGAAATGGCGCTTTATGTGTCTGGTCCTCTTGTGAAACCTGGGCTCTTTGGCTAGAGCAATGGCATCAGTGTTATCACACAAGAGAGTCATCGGATCCAGTGCACTAGGCACAACTCCGAGATCTGTCATGAACTGCTTCATCCAGACTCCTTCCTTCGCCGCTTCCAAAGCAGCGATGTACTCCGCTTCACATGTAGAATCAGCTACCATGCTTTGCTTGGAACTGCACCAGCTTACCGTCCCACCATTCAGAATATATACGTATCCGGTTTGAGACTTAGAGTCATCCGGATCTGTGTCAAAGCTAGCATCGACATAACCCTTTACGACGAGCTCTTGATCACCTCCATAAACGAGAAACATTTCCTTAGTCCTTTTCAGGTACTTAAGGATATTCTTGACCGCTGTCCAGTGTTCCATTCCTGGATCACTTTGAAACCTTCCGGCCATACTTATGGCAAGGCTGACATCTGGTCTCGTGCACAGCATCGCATACATTATAGAGCCTATGGCTGAAGCATAGGGGATGACACTCATCTTTTCTCTATCCTCTGTAGTCGTTGGGCATTGAGTCTTACTCAACTTCACACCTTGTAAGACAGACAAGAACCCTTTCTTGGACTGATCCATTTTGAACTTCTTCAAAACCTTATCAAGATATGTGCTTTGTGAAAGTCCTACTAAGCCTCTCGATCTATTTCTATAGATCTTGATGCCTAATATGTAAGCAGCTTCTCCGAGGTCTTTCATTGAAAAACTCTTGTTCAAATATATCTTCACGCTTTCTAAAAGTTCTATATTGTTTCCAATCAGCAATATGTCATCCACATATAATATTAGAAACGCTATAAAGCCCCCACTCACTTTCTTGTAAATACAAGCTTCTCCATAAACTTGTATGAACCCAAACGCTTTGATCACCTCATCAAAGCCAAGATTCCAACTCCGAGATGCCTGCACCAGTCCATAAATGGATCGCTGGAGCTTGCACACTTTGTCAGCATTTTTAGGATCGACAAAAACTTCTGGTTGCATCATATACAACTCTTCCTTAAGGAAACCATTAAGGAACACCGTTTTGACATCCATCTGCCAGATCTCGTAATCGAAAAATGCAGCTATTGCTAACATGATCCTGACGGACTTAAGCATCGCTACAGGAGCGAAAGTCTCATCGTAGTCAACACCTTGAACTTGTGAAAACCCTTTTGCAACAAGTCGAGCTTTATAGATGGTGACATTACCGTCCGCGTCCGTCTTTTTCTTAAAGATCCATTTATTCTATATGGCCTTACGATCATATGGTAAGTCCTCCAAAGTCCACACTTTATTCTCATACATGGATCCTATCTCGGATTTCATGGCCTCTAGCCATTTGTTGGAATCCGGGCCCACCATCGCTTCTTCATAGCTCGTAGGTTCACTGTTTTCTAACAACATGACCTCTAAGACAGGATTGCCATTCCACTCAGGGGCGGTACGATTCCTTGTCGACCTACGAGGCTCAGTAGTAACTTGATCTGAAGTTTCATGACCATCATCATTAGCTTCCTATTCACTTGGTGTAGGCGCTACAGAAACACCTTTCTACGTCGCGCTACTATACAACTGAAGTGACGGTTCAATAACCTCATCAAGTTCTACCTTCCTCCCACTCAACTCTTTCGAGAAAAACTCTTTCTTGAGAAACGACCCGTTCTTAGCAACAAACACTTTGTCCTCGGATATGAGATAGAAGGAATACCCAACTGTTTCCTTAGGGTAACCTATGAACACGCATGTGTCCGCTTTGGGTTCGAGCTTATCAGGTTGAAGCCTTTTCACATACGTGTCGCAGCCCCAAACTTTAAGAAACGATAGCTTAGGTTTCTTGCCAAACCATAATTCATACGGTGTCGTCTCAAGATTTTGATGGTGCCCTATTTAAAGTGAATGCGTCTGTCTCTAATGCATAACCCCAAAACGATAGTGGCAGATCAGTGAGAGACATCATAGATCGCACCATATCCAATAGAGTACGATTACGACGCTCGGACACACCATTACGCTGTGGTGTTCTAGATGGCGTTAGTTGTGAAACAATTCCACACTGTCTCAAATGCATACCAAACTCATAACTCAGATATTCTCCACCATGATCAGATCGTAGAAACTTTATCTTCTTGTTATGATGATTTTCTACTTCACTCTGAAATTCCTTGAACTTTTCAAATGTCTCAGACTTGTGTTTCATTAAGTAAATATACCCATATCTACTTAAATCATCAGTGAAGGTAAGAAAATAACGATATCCACCGCGCGCCTCAACACTCATCGGACCGCACACATCAGTATGTATGATTTCCAGCAAGTCACTTGCCCGGTCCATTGTACCGGAGAACGGGGTTTTCGTCATCTTGCCCATGAGGCATGGTTCGCATGCATCAAGCGATTCAAAATTGAGTGATTCCAAAAGTCCATTAGCATGGAGCTTCTTCATGCGTTTTACACCAATATGACCTAAGCGGCAGTGCCACAAGAAAGTGGTACTATCATTATTAACTTTGCATCTTTTGGCATCAATGTTATAAATGTGTGTATCACTACTATCGAGATTCAACAAGAATAAACCATTCACATTGGGTGCATGACCATAAAAGATGTTACTCATATAAATAGAACAACCATTATTCTTTGATTTAAATGAATAACCATCTCGCAATAAACAAGATCCAGATATAATGTTCATGCTCAACGCAGGCACCAAATAAAAATTATTTAGGTTTACTACTAATCCCGATGGTAATTGAAGAGCGAGCGTGCCGACGGCGATCACATCAACCTTGGAACCATTTCCGACGTGCATCGTCACTTCATCCTTTGCCAGCCTCCGTTTATTCCGCAGTTCTTGTTTCGAGTTACAAATATGAGCATCCGAACCGGTATCAAATACCCAGGCACTGCTACAAGAGCTAGTGAGGTACACATCAATAACATGTATATCAAATATACCTTTGTTGACATTGCCAGCCCTCTTATCAACCAGGTACTTGGGGCAATTCCGCTTCCATTGGCCAGTCCCCTTGCAATAGAAGCACTCAGTCTAATGCTTGGGTCCAGCCTTGGGTTTCTTCACGGGAGCTGCAACTTGCTTGCCACCCTTCTTAAAGTTTCCCTTCTTTCCCTTGCCTTTCTTGAAACTAGTAGTTTTATTCACCATTAACACTTGATGCTCCTTCTTGATTTCTACCTCCGCGACTTTCAGCATCGCGAACAGCTCGGAGATAGACTTTTCCATCCCTTGCATATTATAGTTCATCACGAAGCCTTTGTAGCTAGGTGGCAGTGACTAGAGAATTCATTCAATGATCGTTTCGGGTGAAAGCTGGACTCCCAAATCATTCAAACGGTTGTAGTACCCAGACATTCTGAGCAGGTGCTCACTGACAGAACTATTCTCCTCCATCTTGCAGGCGAAAAACTTGTCGGAGGTCTCATACCTCTCGATCCGGGCATTTGCTTGAAATACTAACTTCAACTCCTAGAACATCTCATATGCTCCATGGCGTTCAAAACGCTTTTGAAGTCCCGATTCTAAGCCGTACAGCATGGCGCACTGAACTATAGAGTAGTCATCAGAACGTGCCTACCAGACGTTCACAATGTCCACATACGACGCTGGAGGGGGTGGCACACCAAGCGACGCATCAAGGACATAAGCCTTTTGCGAAGCCGTGAGGATAATCCTCAGATTACGGACCCAGTTCGCATAGTTACTTCCATCATCTTTCAACTAAGCTTTCTCTAGGAACGCATTAAAATTCAAGGGAGCTACTGCGCGAGCCATTGATCTACAACATAATTTTGCAAAGACAACTTTAGACTATGTTCATGATAATGAGTTCAATTAATCATATTACTAAAGAACTCCCACTCAAATCAACATCCCTCAGGTTGTCTAAGTGTAACATGATCCAAATCCACCAACCCAAGTCCGATCATCACGTGAGATGAGGTGGCTTCAATGGTGAACATCTCCATGTTGATCATATCTACTATATGACTCATGTTTGTCCTTTCGGTCTCCTGTGTTCCGAGGCCATGTCTGTACATGCTAGGCTCGTCAAGTTTACTTACACCCGTTGTATGCGAACGTATAGTCTATCACACCCGATCATCACGAGGTGCTTCGAAACGATGAACCTTCGCAATGGTGCATACTCGGGGAGAACACAATTTATCTTGAAATTTTAGTGAAGGATCATCTTATAATGCTACCGTCGTTCTAAGGAAAATAAGATGCATAAATAGGATAAACATCACATGCAAATCATATAAGTGACATGATATGTCCATCGTCATCTTGTGCTTTTGATCTCCATCTCCAAAGCACCGGCATGATCTCCATCGTCACCGGCATGACACCATGATCTCCATCATCGTGTCGTCATGTGGTTGTCGCGCCAACTATTGCTTCTACAACTATTGCTAACTCATAGCGATAAAGTAAAGCAAAAATGGCAAAAATAATTAAAGACAACCCTATGGCTCCTGTCGGTTGCCGTACTCATCGACATGCAAGCCGTGATAATCTATACAAAACATGATCATCTCATACATCACATATATCACATCATGTCTTTGGCCATATCACATCACAACATGCCCTGCAAAAACAAGTTAGACGTCCTCTACTTTGTTGTTGCAAGTTTTACGTGGCTGCTATGGGCAACTAGTAAGAAACCGTTCTTACCTACGCAAAGCCACAATGGTGATATTCAAGTTGCTATTTAACCTTCTACAAGGACCGCCTCTGTCGAATCCAATTCAACTAAAGTGGGAGAGACAGACACCTGCCAGCCACCTTTATGCAACTAGGTTACATGTCAGTCGGTGGAACCGGTCTCTCGTACGTGGACGAGTAAGGTTGGTCCGGGCCGCTTCATCCCACAATACCGCCAAATCAAGATAAGGCTAAGGAAGTAAGCAATTTGAATATCAACGCTGACAAACTCTTTTGTTTTCTACTCGTGCATGTTATCTACGCATAGACCTAGCTCATGATGCCACTGTTGGGGAACATTGCATGGGAAACAATTTTTTTTCCTACGAACACCCAAGATCTATCTATGAAGATTAACAACTATGAGAGGGGGAGTGCATCTACATACCCTTGTAGATCGCTAAGCGGGAGCATTAAGAAACGCGGTTGATGTAGTCGAACGTCTTCGCGATCCAATCACGATCCGTCCCGCGATCCAATCATGATCTAGTACCGAACGGACGGCACCTCCGCGTTCAGCACATGTACAGCTCGATGACGTATCCACCTTCTTGATCCAGCAAGCGAGGGCGGAGAGGTAGATGAGTTCTCTGGCAGCACGACGGCGTGGTGGCGGCGGTGGTGGAGCTGTCCCGGCAAGGCTTCGCCAAGTGCTACCGCGACAAAACTAGAGGAGAAACGATCTAGGGGAGAGGGAGGGCTGCGCCGTGGCTTGTCGTGCGGCTGCCCTCCCTCTCCTCTCATATATATAGGGAGGAGGGGGAGATGGGCGCCGGCCCTAGGGCCTCCCTCAAGGGGGGCGGCGGCCAAGGGGGAGGCTTGGCCCCCAAGTTAGGTGGGGCGCCTCCCCTCTAGGGTTTCCCTAAACCCTAGAGCGCCTTGGGCCCTTGGGAGGACTGGCGCCCACCCCACTAGGGGCTGGTGCGCCACCTCTCTCAGCCCATGGGGCCCTCCGGGGCAGGTGGACCCTACCGGTGGACCCCCGGAACCCCTTCCGGTACTCCCGATGGAATCCGGCAAACCCCGAAACTATTCCGGTGCCCGAATACCAACTTCCCATATATGAATCTTTAGCTCCGGACCATTTCGGAACTCCTCGTGACGTCTGGGATCTCATCCGAGACTCCAAACAACTTTCGGTCACCAACATATATAACTCAACAATACTGAATCGTCACCGAACGTTAAGTGTGCAGACCCCGCGGGTTCGAGAACTATGCAGACATGACCGAGACACCTCTACGGCCAATAACCAATAGCGGGACCTTAATGCCCATATTGGTTCCTACATATTCTACGAAGATCTTTATCGGTCGAATCACGATGTCAAGGATTCAATCAATCCCTTATACTGTTCCCTTTGTCCATCGGTATGTTACTTGATTCGATCGTCGGTATCTCCATACCTAGTTATATGTCGTTACCGACAAGTCTCTTTACTCGTTCCGTAATACAAGATCTCGTGACTAACTCCTTAGTCACATTGCTTGCAAGCTTCTTGTGATGATGTATTACCAAGTGGGCCCAGAGATACCTCTCCGTCATATGGAGTGAAAAATCCCAGTCTCGATCCATGCCAACCCAACCGACACCCTCGGAGATACCTGTAGAGCACCTTTATAGTCACCCAGTTACATTGTGACATTTGATTCACACAAGGCATTTCTCCGGTGTCCGGGAGTTGCATGATCTCATGGTCGTAGGAACAGATACTTGACATGGATAAAGCAGTAGCAATAAACGAGAACGATCAAATGATATGCTTACGGTTGGGTCTTTGTCCATCACATCATTCTTCTAATGATGTGATCCCGTTATCAAATGACAACTCATGTCCATGGTCAGGAAACCTTAACCATCTTTGATCAACGAGCTAGTCTAGTAGAGGCTCACTAGGGCACAATTTTGTCTATGTATCCACACATGTATCTGAGTTTCCAATCAATACAATTATAGAATGGATAATAAACAATTACTATGAACAAGGAAATATGATAATAACTATTTTATTATTGCCTCTAGGGCATATTTCCAACACAAGGCTTCCCCCAATCCTACCTGGGGCTGCCGCTGTCGTGGGAGAAGCTCAGTATCGTGAAATTTGTACCTATGATCGGCAAGGTGGATAAGTACTTGTCATGTTGGCGGGCGCTCCTCCTCTCCCCCGCTGGGCATCTCGATAGTCTGCGCCGCACATTCCTCTGGAACGCGGCCGAGCGTGCCTCCGGACCCCAGTGCCTGGTCGCCTAGGTACAGGTTTGTCGATCCAAGGAGGAGGGTGGCCTGGGGGTCCGCGACCTCGCTATGCAGAACAGGTGCTTGCTGTTGAAGATGCTCCATCGTCTTCATGTGTCCTCCTCGTCATCGTCCTGGGCGGCGTGGGTCTAGGCGGAGCTCAACGGCCGCTCTCTCCTCCACCCGGCTGTGTGCCGGAGCGCTGGGGAGCACATCGCCGCTATGCGAGTGCTGCTGCCCCTCTACCGCTGGCTGACTAGGGTGGTGGTGCGGGACGGGCGTCGGATATCCTTCTGGTTTGACTGCTGGCTCCCGTGTGGTGCCATCGCCACGACGTTTCCGGCCCTTCTGACGCATGTGACTGAGGTGGAGGCCACGGAGTGGGAGGTGCGCGCTCGTGGTCTCAATCGGGTACTCGACCCCCGACTCACCACCGTCGGGGCCTCTGAGCGCACTGCCCTTATACACCTCATAAACGAGGTCGTTGTTGCTCCAGGCGATGATGAACGGACCCTCGTCAGGTGCACGGCTCCGACCGGTTGCCTCATCACCAGCTCTGTCTACACCTTGGAGCGGTTCGGTGGAGTGCGCGCGCTCTTTGCAAATTTTATTTAGGGGGGCGCGTGCCCCATTGAAAGGACCATGATGTCGCCTAGTGGGGGGGGGGGGTGAATAGGCGTTTTAAAATATTTTAAGGATTTGGGTATATCATAATGCAGAAATAAATTAAGTGGATATGTTTCAAGCACAAATCCTAAATATAGTAGGCTCAACTAAATGCACCAACAACTTGTTCTAATAAGATGAGCACAACAAGGATACTAACAAGCACAAGTAAGTTACACAAACTTACTTGAGCAATATCACAGGATGTGGAAGTGTATGACACAAGTTATTAATTCACACTAAACACAAGATATATCAATAGTAGGAAGTATGAATTGCGGGATATAAAGGGTAGGCCTAAATAATTAATCTTTACAAGAACAATAGCCAACACAATATAATGAGGACAACAATATATAGTGAATGTACGCTCAAGTAGCCAAAGTAAACCACAAGTAAGGAGTTAGGGTTAGGGATAACCTAAGTCACGGAGACGAGGATGTATCCCGATGTTCACTTCCTTGGACGGAAGCTAGTCACCGTTAGAGAGGTGGATGTTACCACGAAGGCACACCAACGCCACGAAGGCTCACCCTATTCTCCTTGAGATATCACCACAAAGACGATTCCTAACCACTAGTGCTAGGCCTTGAGGCGGCCTCCAAACCTTCACAAACTTTCCGGGGGACAAATCACAAGTTGATTCCTCACTGGAGCACTCCTACCACCTAGGAGTCTCCAACCTCCAAGAGTAACAAGATCAAGGGGGAAATGCTCAAGAAATGCTCAAATCACGAATTCCTTTGGTCACAAGAGGGAGAGGGAGTGGATCTATAACTTGATTGGAAAATCCCTCAAGAACTCTCACTAATCTCTCCGGGATCTGAGATTTGGTATAGGAGAAGTGAGAGCGAGCCTTTTTGTGTTCTAGGGTTCATATAAGTGTATTGCTCAATGATACGTCTCCAACGTATTGATAATTTATGAAGTATTCATGCCATATTCACCTATGTTTACAATACTTTTATATTGTTTTGATGCACTTTACATGATTTATTTAGAACTAACCCGGACTGACGCTGTTTTCAGCAGAATTACCGTGTTGTTGTTTTTGTGCAGAAAATGAAAGTTCATGGAATTGTCCGAAACTTTTTGGTGATTTTTTCTTGAGGAAATAAGCCATATTGGAGCAAAGAACCACCGGAGGGGAGACACACGTGGGGCACAAGCCATCAGGGCACCCCCCAAGGTCGCGCCCTGATATGTGGTGGGCCCCACGTGGCTCCGTTGCACGTGATTCCAACGCTGAAAAATCCTATAAATCCCAGAAAAACCAGAAATAAACAGAGACTCTCAGTTCAGCTGCCGCAACTCTCTGTATCGACGAAAAACCAATCTGGAGACGTTCCAGTACCCTGCCGGAGAGGGGAAACCATCACCGGTGGCTATCTTCATCATCCCGGCGGAGGCCATGATGAGCTGGGAGTAGTTCACCCTCGGGGCTGAGGGTATGTACCGGTAGCTATGTGTTCAATATCTCTCTCTCGTGTTCTTGAGATGTCACGATCATGATGTATCACGGTCTTTGTTAATATAGTTGGATCATATGATGTTTGTCCCTTGCTATCATGTTGTGATGAATTGAATCTTTCCCTTTGAGATCTCGTTATGTTGGATTGAATATTTTGGTTTGAGAACACTTGATGTACGTCTTGCGTGGGATACCCGTAGTGACATTGGGGTATTCTATTGATTCACTTGATATATGTTGAGGCATCAACTTGCGGATTCCAGTGACCTTGGGGATCTATGCATAGGGGTTGATTGCACGTTTTCATACCACGTTCTCCGATAGAAATCTTGGGGTGCTCCTTGAAGTTCTTTGTGTTGGATTGAATATGATAGACCTGAAATTGTATGATGCATGTCGCATAATTCACCCACGGATACTTGAGGTGACATTGGAGTATCTAGGTGACATTAGGGTTGATTGATATGTATCATTGGTGTTGTTCTAGTACGATCTCTAGGGCTGTTTATGACACTTATAGGAATAACCCAAAATATTGATTAGAAAGAATAACTTTGAGGTGGTTCTACTACCTACACCAATTTCATCTTATTGTTCTCCGCTAGATAGGAATTTTTGAGTGATTCTTTGTTGCATGTTGAAGGATGATCATATGATCCAACTATGTTAGCATTGTTGGGAGATTGCACTAGTGAAAGTATGAACCCTAGGCCTTATTTCCAAGCATTAATATATTGGTTTGCTCACTGTTTACTATTTATTACCTTGCTGTTTTTATATTTTCAGATTACAAAAACCTATATCTACCATCCATATTGCACTTGTATCACCATCTCTTCGTCGAACTAGTGCACCTATACAAGTTGTCATTGTATTGGGTGTGTTGGGGACACAAGAGATTTCTTGTATTTGATTGCAGGGTTGTTTGAGAGAGACCATCTTCATCCTACACCTCCCAAGGATTGATAAACCTTAGGTCATCCACTTGAGGGAAAATTGCTACTGTCCTACAAAACTCTGCGCTTGGAGTCCCAACAAAGTCTACAAGAATAAAGTTGCGTAGTAGACATCAAGCCTATTTCTGGCGCCGTTGCCGGGGAGGTGAGTGCTTGAAGGTACATTTTAGATCTTGCAACTAAATCTGTTAGTTTCTTGTTTTTCACTAGTTTGGTTTTATAAAAGAAAACTACAAAAAATGGATTTTTGGTTGCCTCTTTCGTCTTTTTAATGTCTTTCATGAAAATGATGGTTCGAAAAATTGTGCTCAATTGGTAGAGGAAGAGTTTATGAAAATACTTAATGAGAATTCCTTGAATGATGAGCATGATTGGAATGTTGCTAGTATGAATTCTCTGAATATCCATGATGCTAATGATATGCAAAGCCACAAGCTTGGGGATGCTATGTTTGATGAAGATGATATTTTTAGTCCCCCAAGTTTTGATGAGCAAATTTATGATGATGGCATGCCTCCTATCTATGATAATTATGATGATAACATGTATGCTATAAAGAGTAATGATAACCATGAAACTTGTCATCATGATTTTAATATTCAATTTGGTTATGTCAATCAAGTATCTCATGATAGTTATTTTGCTGAGTTTGCTCCCACTACAATGAATGAGAAGAAAATTGCTTATGTGGAGAGTAATAAATTATCTATGATTGTACATCATGAAAAGGATGCTTTATGTGATAGTTATATTGTTCAATTCTGTCATGATGCTACTGAAATTTACTATGAGGGAGGAACATATGCTTGTAGGAATTGCAATAATATCAAGTTTCCTCTCTATGTGTTGAAAATCTTGAAGATATGCTTGTTTTGCCTTCCTATGCTAGTTGATTCTTGCTCCAACAAATTGTTTGCTCAAAAAATTCCTATGCATAGGAAGTGGGTTATACTTAAATGTTCTTGTCATGAGATTCATGATGCTCTCTTGCATGTTTCAATTACTATTCCTATGTGAGCATCATTGAAATCATCATGCCTAGCTAAAAGGCTTTAAAGAAAAGCGCTTGTTGGGAGACAACCCAACACTTTTACTTTCTGTTTTTGTGTGTTAACATGAGTAAGATACTGTAGTGATCATGTTTTGTGTCTTTTATTTCAATAAAGTACCAAGTAAAGGCTTTGGGATAGTATGGATACTTGTTGATTTGATTCTGTGCAAAAACAGAAACTTTTGCCTTCAGTAAAGAATTTATCTGATTTTAATGGAGCGTCAAATAACTCTGAAATTTTTACACAGAATTTATATGCAAATTCTTTAAGTTTTACTAATTTTTAAGAATTTTTAGAGACAGGGAAGTATGGTTATACTACAGATCTTCACAGACTGTTCTGTTTTTGACAGATTCTGTTTTGCATGCATAGTTTGCTTGTTTTAGTGTTCCCATAGCTTATATTCAGTGATATAAATTATGGGAATGTTATAATACAGTAGGTATTATGTGAGAACATTTATGAATCTTGTCTTGACAGTACCTAAGTGAATGATCTTTATTTATTATAATAACCCATCTCACGAAGTTCCGTTAAGTTTTGTGTGATTGAAGTTTTCAAGTTTTGGGTGAGACACCGATATGAGGAGAATAAGGAGTGACAAGAACCTAAGATTGGGGATGCCCAAGTCACCCCAAGGTAATATCCAAGGAAGACTCAAGCGCCTAAGCTTGGGGATGCCCCAGAAGGCATCCCATCTTTCGTCTTCAACACTATCGGTATATCTTACTTGGAGCTCTATTTTTATTCATCACATAATATGAGTTTTGCTTGGAGCGTCATTTTATTTTTTTGTTATCTATTAGATGTTATTTATAATCTTTTTTTCAATAAAAAGTTCCAAGAATTGCCTTTAGGATGCTTGAATTGCATGTTTGATGTGTGCTGTGTAAAAACAAAAACTTTTTCTGTAGTGTTTGAATTTTCATATTTTACTGGAACGTGGAAACTTTCTGAAATTTTTACACAGTATTTTCATATAAATTCTTTATCATGTCTAGAATTGTCATAATTTTTAGAGGTACATAAGTGCACTTTGTAAATTAATTTCTACAGACTGTCCTGTTTAGGCAGATTGTTGTCATAGTTTTGTTATCTACTTCTCCTATGGTTTTCATTACTTATATTGGTACACATAAGTTGTGGAAATGATAGTAAAAATTAGATAATGTTTGGAAATTATTATGCAACTTGTCTTGGCAGTACATAAAGAGTTGATATATTTTTATATACACTAACCTGTCTCACAAGTTCTTTTCAAGTTTTGTGTGGATAAAGTTTTTGAGAATAGGTGAAACCATGATATGAGAGGATTTGACGAGATACGAAAGCTCAAGCTTGGGGATGCACAAGGCTCCCCAAGTAAATATTTTCAAGAAGTCTCAAGCATCCGAGCTTGGGGATGCTACGCATCCCACCTCTCTTCATCAACAATTATCGGTTAGCCTATGTTGATCCTAAATTTTTATTTCTCCACATGATATGTGCTATTCTTGGAGTGCCATTTTTCTTTTGTTTGTTGTTTGAATAAAATACTTAGATATGAAAATCTTTATTGAGAGAGAGAGAGAGAGAGAGAGAGAGAGAGAGAGAGAGAGAGAGTCCTCACATAGCTACTTTATTGTTTGACTACTCACTGATCTTCACTTATATCTTTTGAGAGTGGTTCGAAATTTACTCTTGTGCTTCACTAATATCCCAAGAGTAACCGTTGAATGAATTGAATGTCATAAATGTGAAATTATATATGCTTCATATTCTTGTCCCATGGGGAGTAGTGACTTCACATACTAGGAGTATAAGCGGTAAAATTTATTGGAAGTTAGCAAACATAACATTGGTCATTTAAACAATTCATGAAAGAATATTGAAGGAAGAGAGGTTTCACATATAAATACACTATCTTTGACATCTTCTATGATTGTGAACCCCCATTAATTATTTTCAAACTTGATCAATTATTTGACGTTGGACAAGGAAGACAACGTAATGGTTATGTTTGTTTATATTCACGTAGCAGTTATATTGTCATGGATCCTCTAACATGTGATGCTTGTTTAGAACCTTTTGCTAGCCAAAACTTCGTACTAAGTAGAAATACTACTTGTGCATCCAAATCCTTGAGCCAAGTTTCTTCCATGAGAGTCCACCATAGCTACCTATGGATTTAATAAGATCCTTCAAGTAAGTTGTCATCGGTGCACAAAGCAATAAAAATTGCTCCTAAACATGTATGATCTTTTATTGTAAGGGAAAATAAGATTTGTATGATCTTGTGACGACAAAGAAATAAAAGTGATGGACTACATAATAAAGTTTGCTATCACAAGGGGCAATATAAGTGACGTTCCTTTTCATTAAGAGATTGCACATTCAAAAATAAAAAGTGCATGACAACCTCTGCTTCCCTCTGCGAAGGGCCTATCTTTTACTTTTATGCAAGAGTCAATAATGTTCATCCCTATTTCAATCTATTAATTCCTTAGTTGGCAATCATCATGTGGTGGGGAAAGATCCAGACACATATATCCAGTTGAATATAGGTGATCATGATTCATTATTTGTTGACATTATCCCTGAGATAAATAAGTTGGGAGGCGAAACATTAAGCCCCTATCTTATGTGTTTGACTGAAATTATTTAATCTAAAAATATGCCTTGAGTGTCAGCAATCATGGAAGATTAAATGATAGTTGAGTATGTGGAATTTGCTAAACCAAAGCTATCACATAGACACTTCCTGAAAATAAGATGAATTGTAATTGTTTGATGACTGAAAACATAGTTTGCTAGTTTTCAAGAGAGTTGATGGTCTATACTTTAACATGTGAATAACTTGCTACTTAATTATGATAAGTTCTATGAGAAAAAGTTGCTGGTTATGATGCTAGAAAAGGTGATTGGAATTATCATTGATCAAACTTATATACTATGCCAGCATGCACACTTCATAAATTATTTCTTTTATCATTTACCTACTCGAGGACGAGTAGGAATGAAGCTTGGGGATGCTGATACGTCTCCAACGTATCGATAATTTATGAAGTACTCATGCCATATTTACCTATGTTTACAATACTTTTATATGGTTTTGATGCACTTTACATGATTTATTAAGAATTGACCCGGGCTGGAGCTGTTTTCAGCAGAATTACCGTTGTGTTGTTTTTGTGCAGAAAATGAAAGTTCTCAGAATCATCCGAAACTTTTTGGTGATTTTTCTGGAGGAAATAAGCCACATTGGAGCAAAGAACCACCGGAGGGGAGCCACACGTGGGGCACACGCCATCAGGGCGCGCGCCCTGATATGTGGTGGGCCCCACGTGGCTCCGTTGCGTGTGATTCCAACGCTGAAAAATCCTATAAATCCCAGAAACCCCGGAAATAAACAGAGACTCCCAGTTCCGCCGCCGCAACTCTCTGTATCGATGAAAAACCAATCTGGAGACGTTCCAGTACCCTGCCGGAGAGGCGAAACCATCACCAGTGGCTATCTTCATCATCCCGGCGGAGGCCATGACGAGGAGGGAGTAGTTCACCCTCGGGGCTGAGGGTATGTACTAGTAGCTATGTGTTCAATATCTCTCTCTCTCGTGTTCTTGAGATGTCACGATCTTGATGTATCATGGGCTTTGTTAATATAGTTGGATCATATGATGTTTGTCCCTTGCTATCATGTTGTGATGAATTGAATCTTTCCCTTTGAGATCTTTTTATGTTGGATTGAATATTTTAGTTTGAGAACACTTGATGTACGTCTTGCGTGGGATACCCGTAGTGATATTGGGGTATTCTATTGATTCACTTGATATATGTTGAGGCATCAACTTGCGGATTCCGGTGACCTTGGGGATCTATTCATAGGGGTTGATTGCACGTTTTCATACCACGTTCTCCGATAGAAATCTTGGGGTGATCCTTGAAGTTCTTTGTGTTGGATTGAATATGATAGACCTGAAATTGTATGATGCATGTCGCATAGTTTACCCACGGATACTTGAGGTGACATTGGAGTATCTAGGTGACATTAGGGTTGATTGATATGTATCATTCGTATTGTTCTAGTACGAACTCTAGGGTTGTTTGTGACACTTATAGAAATAGCCCAAAAGATTGATTGGAAAGAATAACTTTGAGGTGGTTCTACTACCTACACCAATTTCATCTTATTGTTCTCCGCTAGATAGGAACTTTGGAGTGATTCTTTGTTGCACGTTGAGGGATGATCATATGATTCAACTATGTTAGCATTGTTGGGAGATTGCACTAGTGAAAGTATGAACCCTAGGCCTTATTTCCAAGCATTAATATATCGTTTTGCTTGTTTCTTACTATTTATGACCTTGCTGTATTTATATTTTCAGATTACAAAAACCTATATCTGCCATCCATATTGCACTTGTATCACCATCTCTTCGCCGAACTAGTGCACCTATACAATTTGCCATTGTATTGGGTGTGTTGGGGACACACGAGGTTTCTTGTATTTGATTGCAGGGTTGTTTGAGAGAGACCATCTTCATCCTACATCTCCCATGGATTGATAAACCTTAGGTCATCCATATAAGGGAAAATTGCTACTGTCCTACAAAACTCTGCGCTTGGAGGCCCAAAAAAGTCTACAAGAATAAAGTTGCATAGTAGACATCACTCAATCCTTCCATGAAGTGGTGAAGGGGAATATATAGTGTGGGCGAAAATATGGCCGTTGTAGTGCAAGTGGTTGTGTCGGGCCGGACATCCGGCGGCTGTGAAGTGCACACACGAACAGAAAGAAACGATGTCAACGTATAGGGCCCGTATATCTAGCCAAGGCCCCGGACATCTTACCAAAGTTGGGGCCCCGGACATCCGGCCAAGTACCGGACATCCGGGGGACACAAACAACATTTCGTGATGGTTCCTACACATCGGCGACCGGATATCTGGGGCATCCTCCCGGAAATCCGGCCCTCACAAAAACTGCATGCGTCTCAATAGTAAAATATGCATAACTTTCTCATACGAACTCTGATTTCGATGATCTTGGGCTCGTTTTGAAGCTAGTGAAAAACTCCAGGTCCTCACATACAGAACCACCCATGATAAGACAAAATGGAGGGTGCAAATTATGCAAAGGTTAGATTATATACTTTGGGGAACCTAGTTGGCTATGGATTTCTTTGGTATATAGGATAGGAGTGGAATTGTTTATGGAAGATGTTGATTTGAGCAAATCCACCATGAACACCTTTGATCCCCTCTTAATAGTGCGGGATCCCTATAACTCAAGAATCATAAAAGAGCTACACTACATAGCTATCGGGAATCCATTCTTGAGTGTATATGTTTCTTCGGTGGCCATCACTCCACACCACTAACGCCAAATGAACTAATACCATTGACTCGAGCCTTTCACTTGAGCTTGATGTTATTGTTTCTTGTTGTCTTAAGTTGAAGGCAAGATATTGGTGAAGTCTTCAAGTAGATCTCCCATACACAATGTGGGAAGCCTTACTTTATATTCATCTTCACTTGTCCATCATGTGAACATCCACAAGCTTCAAGCATGTAATCCTTCGGGATGGTTATCTTGAAATTACCCTTGTCAACCATGATCATGAACACTTGATGTCATCCTCTCATGGACACTTGGAATCTCTCTCTTGATGCAAGCCCATGAGAATTACCTAACCCTCAGAAACATAGACAACACATAGTATGGGTTAGTACACAATGTGCAATTGACAATTACTTACCATACCACAAGATCCCATGTGAAACATCATTTGTGCTTGTCTGATGACCATCTTCAAGTTAAATTTTTGATCATCATCTTTGTCAACATTTATCTTTGATCCATGATTAATCTTGATGTCTTGAAGGCCCTATTGATTTCTTCACGATGCTTCATTGCTTCAAGATATGATTACCAATATCTCAATTCACCATATCCATATCTAGTTTCTTCATGAATCTCATATTGGCTATAACTTGCCCGTTTTCATGATCCTACATAGTCTGTTGAGAGGAACAATGAATTCTTCACTTGAATTACTTGCTTGAAGACATAATCATCCATGACTCAAAATATGAGCTCATCATGATCCTATTTTCAAGCCATATGTAGAATTCTTCTCTTTAACTATTCTCTCAAGATCTTGGTCATATCGTGTTCTATTTAATCATTGAGCTCATCCTTGATGCATGCACAACAATATGTATATGCCATTCATTTAGAATCCATTCGAGCTCCTTCTTGCATCATCATGGAACAAACATCCTTCAATTCATCCAATATTCTTCATGCATTGCAAATAGAATATTCCATCCAATGTATAACTCAATGCAAACATTAGTCATTAGGATTGTCATCAATTACCAAAAACCACATATGGGGACTACATGCACTTTCAATCTCCCCCATTTTGGTAGTTGATGACAATCTCAATTATATAATGAATTTTGACACAAGTATGCAATTTACCCAAGGATATATTGAATACTTGGGATGGTTTTGATATCATCAAGTTTCACAAAGATATTTGAGTTTATCACACTCGATGTACAAACATCAAAATACCACACATAGATTTTATGTTGGTAGAACCACAATATATAGAGCAAGCTCCCCCACAATATATGCATGTGTGAACGAACTATGAATTTCCTTGCATATATTGGTTGACATACACTAGGTGGAGTTTTCTCTATATATATTCATTCATGTAATAAACATATATAACTAGGTTAAATATGCATGAATGACAATAAGCCATAAGCACTTTTAGATTATCTTAAATCCACTAAACTTCTCCCCCATTGGCAACAAATGCCAAAATGGGACAAATCTCGAAGACAATGAGTTCCTCCTTAGAGTATGCATATTACAAGATGTGAGAGAAATAAAATGCACATATTCAATGACAAGAAATTTGAGGAGCTCAGGATCTAGAGATTGCAATAGGTATGATATGAAAATAAGCATTCGACATGTGAGGAAAACATTTAAAGATCCAAACAACAAATTTTGGACAAGATATAATGTCAATATCCAATTCGATCATCATGATAAGTATGGGTCCAAAATACATCCAAAACACATGAGTGCGCAAGATTATATGAAAAACATGCAAGCACTCACTTCACAATCTCTTACCGAGACCACCAACGGATTAATAAGGAAACAACCAAGTAACCGACAAGGATCAAGTGATATCAAGGAAAGATGTGAACTTACTTATGTGCAAAAATTTCTGAGTGAACAATAGTAGTCTATGTATCCACAAAGAAACATGCCTACATAAAATAGTCGCAATAGATAAGAACATGATATGCACAAGTGACTCCATTATTTGACACCTGTGATACTAGCATAAGAGCACATGGCACAAATTGATCTAATTTGCATAACAATGAATTACTCAATAAGGCAGCAAATACCTCAAACAAATAGAGTGTTTTTGCAATTAAAAAATACACATGAGAGAACATTTTAGGAGACAGTGTTGTCGGCGCTCTGGGAACGGGGGTACCCAGACCTGCCTGCCTGCGGGCCAGGGCATGGCCCACTTCGACAGCCTGGTACGGCCCGGCGCGGCATCACTCAAGACAATGCCCTCGTGAGAGCCCCACCCTCGCGAGGGGGACGACGCCAAGACCCCCGGAGGGAGGAGGCCTCTCCAGGCTCCCTCCCGAGGGGCGGAGATCTCAATGCAGCGCTCGGACTCAAGAGGATGAGGTGACGCCAGCCGGACCAGGCAGGCGCCAGCGGGCGCAGAAGAAGCAGTTTCCCCTTTGGTGCAAAGGAGGCAAGGACGTACGCAGGTTCCCAAGACAACCCCCAAAGGTTTCCATTCCGGCGCAACAAGACCAAGACCGCGAGCCCCGCAGGACGGACGTCATCGTCGAGCCCACCTCTGCATCACGACCAGCTACTTTGCAGGCGAAGACCACCTTTCGTCAGGATAAGGTGTACTGCTTGTTCCCCTTCGAAATTGGCCGTTGTGGTATCACTTCCCACCAGTGCGATAAGGGAAGAGGACCCGGGCCATTATAAATAGGGACGAGGCCGCTCCGTAGAGGGGGACAAACAAAAAACCACTCGAGCGCCCTCGCGAGGTTGCTCACCACTGTACCAGTTCATCCAAAAACCTCCTCATGAGGCAATCCACCAAAGGCAGGAGTAGGGTTTTACGCTTTGAAATGGCCCGAACCTGGTTAAATCCGTGTGTTAGTCTTCTTCCCCGCGATTGAGTGAGTTTTGATTCGGCTAGGCTGTGGAGCTATGAGCTTGAGGCCGAAGCTGGTGGGGATCTTCGCACATGCCCCTGAGTTCGAACCTCTCTGGGTTTTGCGGAGCCCGAAATCCGACATTTGGCGCGTCAGGTAGGGGCGTGTCGGAATCCTTCCACAAGCTTCGCTTCCCCTCCGCTCCGCCACTTCGATGGCTGACGCCCGTCAAGTTTCCTTCGGCCATGGAGGTTCCACCTTCACCAACCTCGCTACCTCCTCTCATGACGCGCGCCCTGGGGGCTCGGTGCTGGGCGGTCATCATCAAGCCACCAGCGTCGTCGCCACCGCCGTCGCCGCTCGTACCGGCCAGGCGCCTCCGGGCTCCGCACGCCCGCCGTCGCGGCAGAGCGCCCACCTCGTGGCACCACCCACGGGACCGCCATCACCCTGCGTCCACGTGGGAGATCCAAACGCGCATGACGCGCTGCTGATGGCAAGCGAGTTGCTTCGTCATCGCCCGACGGGCGGGGTCTTCGACGCCTGGGCAGACCACATCGCCGAGCTGGTCGCCGTCGCGAGGAGGGCCTGGGCCCCGCGCCTCCCCTTTCAACCCCCGACGCTGGGCGCCGGGGGCTCATCCGCCGTACAGTTCCCTTCGTCGACTGACGGCATGCCCGGCCCATGCCCGGGCGAGCCCGAGCAGGGCCCGCCCCACGCAGTGCTCCTTCTCCTTCGGGTCCCTGTGACCGGCTTCGGGGCACCGCCCGGCACCACCGATGGTACATATGAAGAAGGTGACGGGACACTCCGGGCGCGCCTCAACGCGCGCGCTCATGACCCGGTGGACCATCGACAGCCTGGGTCGTACCGGCGCGAGCGCGCCAACCGGCGCAGGGACCAGGCGGCTCAAGCCTCCGAGCATGCGGTTAACCACAACGGAGGTGCGGTGGATGACCACGGATGCAACCCTCGCCAAGACGCGCGCGCCCAACCTCACGGCGACGACAGAGGCAAACAACTTCGGGCGGAGGCTCGGCGCAGGAGGGTCTGTGGGCCGCGTGGCCCAGATGGCGTCGTCTTGCCACCAAGGGAGACTGACCGCGGGGCTCATGGAGGCGGCTCAGGAGGAAGCCAAGGCCTTTACATGGAGGCCTATGTTCCGAGCAGCATCGTAGCTATGGAGGGCACCGCGGGACACACGCCCCTCGCGGGTGCCAGCATCCTCCCGGAGTAGGGGGGTGTCCCGGACGCCCTCTTCAAGCTGGGCCCGGGGGCTCCCATTGGGGGAGCACCGGGCCAGGTTGGTGCAAGGGAGGGGGCGTCCCGGGATACGCGGGGGCGCGACACGGGCGCCGCCCTCGCGAGCAAGCAACGCGCAGCTGGCCCCCCTGGGCCGCAGGAGCAACCGCCTAGGGGACCAGCAGGATACAAGCAGCGCGGGCCACGCGCGGCTTCGGGGGCGCCGGCGTGGCCCTCTGGAGGCAGGCCTCACGAGGCCTCCGGGTCGCGGCCTGGCGGGCGCCCCGACGCCTCAAGAGGCGGCTTCACCGACACAACACCCCTATGGTTACGCGGGGTGCGTTGCGCTCATGTTTGGGCAGTGGGAGCGCAATCCCTCAGCTACGCAGGGAGCAATGCACTCCTGTTTGGGCCGTAGGGGCGCGCAACCGCGCAGAAATGCGCGGGATGGCTCGTGACCGAGTTGGGAGCACCTAGGCCTTGCGCCTGGGGGTTCGCCCAGCTATCTCCAACCATGACACTCTCACGTAATAATGAGTGGGCTGTATACGCCCGGAGCCCGCCGAGGATGCGGAGGGGTTCCCACCCACGCCCAAGTGGAAGCCCCATGCTCCGCACTGGCGGACAACACTATCCTCAAATGACTATGCCCACGCCAAGTGGAAGCCCTACGCTCCGCGCTGGGGAGAAGACGAAGACGAAGACTAGCCTAGGTGCCGGACGCGGCTGTTCCTTGCTCTTTTTTGTATTCGAATTGCCACTTTTTGGAATGAAACTCGAAGTTTCGCAACCTTATTTGAAAAAGGGGTGGAAATTTTTTCTCCTTGCAATCTTTTTGGTCTTGAAGTCTCGTTTTCTGAATCGACACCTGTCGGTCTCCCTCTCACGCGCCCCGCGAGCGGGGGCTACACGGGCACGGTGTGCACACCTTGCCAATGCTTTGGCATCCTGGTCCTCGCACGGCGCTCTCGAGCGAGCCGACACGCGCATGCTGCCTCAGAGGAACCCATCTCCTGGCCATTGCTGAGCGTCGTGACTCAGCATACCAGTGACGATCGACCCTCGCTCGGGGGCTCCAGCCATGGCTTGGCTCACCGCCATGTACCCTCAGGAGGCTCGGGCACCTCTCGAGGCAGAAGCTGGCAAGGAAAGGTAAGGGAGCCGCTCGAGCGTTAAGGGGGACTCCTGAGCAATGCGACTCACGAGCCTCACTGCTCACGTAGCCCCTCGCCCCTTGGTCTCGTCCTGGTGATCCGGACGCCCCAATGGCGGTCGAGGTATGCGCGGGATTGGGCCCTGCCGACGCAGAGCACCAAGAGGGCTCCCGAACCGCCTCGCCCGCAAAGAAGAAGACCCCCCTGGCGAGATCCCCGAGTTCCCCAGGCACTCCAGCTGCACCCCACAACGCACAAGCTCGCCACGGCCCGCCAAGCTAAGTACCCCAACCGTAGTGAGAAGGAATTTCTTGATTTAATGGCAACCCAAATATTGGGGTATGAGACGGGAACGCTAACGTGAAAGTGCAGGCGCTACTGTTAATTGCGTGCCCCCGTGGGGCCTCCTGTGGCTTCGGATACAGGAAGGACGGCGCAAGGGGGGAGTTCGGCTTCTCTAGGCATCGCCGCTAAAACCTCGGCTTTGGAGCGGCACGCGTCCCCTCAGAAGTGCCCACCTCGTGAGGTCCCGGCGGGCTGCTACCGCTGGACGCTATGCGATACCCCCGCGGACCCCCCGAGGAGCGCCAGGCGCGGAGCAACGGCACAACAAGGCAGGCGAAGGCGTGAAGGGATGTGCGGAGGCACACCAACGACGACGTAAAACCCCGTGGAAGAGATGAGGATGCGCCGCACAAAACAAGCAATCGATGGTTCAAAAAAAGGGATGACGAGGTATAACACAAAAGTTTAACGCCCCCAGGGGCCAGGTGTTTCTTGATGCAATAGGAACCAGAAGGAAGAAAACAAGGGAAGCTCAGGCAGAGGAGGTGCTGTCCCCATCGTGACCCTCGCCAACCACGGCGCCGGAGTCACCGCCCTCTTCGGGTGAAGGCTCCTGGACGAACCGCTCCACCAGGGACTCCACCAGCCTGCGCACCTCGTCCTTGAGGGGCCTCTCGAGCTCCTCGGGCACCGGCTCCATCACGCGGGAGAGATCAAGCTCTGGGGCGTGGCGGTGCAAGTTGGAGAAGACACGCATCCGCGCGATGTCCAGAAGATCGCGCGCGCTGGACTCGTTGTCTTCGTCCACCCGGGAGACGCCAGTCTCCAGCGCCTCCACCACCTTGCCGAAGAAGTTGAGATAACCCCTGTCACCATGTGAGCAAGGCAGCGCGGGGGCTTCCCCGACAAACTGGCTAACTGCACCGACCGCGCGGCGGGAGATGTTCAAATACTGCTTGGCGCAATGCGCCTCAAGCATCCTCGCGTGTGCCGCCTCGTCCTTGGCGGCCTGCACGGCGTTGGCTGCTCCCTCAATCTGGGCTTGGAGGGATGCTAGCTCTGCCTTGGCGTCCTCCTCACCTTTGAGCGCGGCCTGGAGGGCGTCCTCGGCGCCCGCTAGCTGGGCCCTGAGCGCGTCCGCCTCCTCCTGGAGTTCGTTGAGCTTGCACCTCTTGGGCGCGGGCGCTCTGTGAAGAGGAGGCAATCAGGTTCGGCATGACGGGCATGGTTCACAAGAAAGGGAGGAGGGCGATGGAACACTCACTCCTCGGTGACGGTCCAATGCCAGCGTGCCTAGGCCGGCCTCGAAGGCCCCCCTCCGCTGCCTCGAGAGGCCGGTGGCGGAGCCGGAGACCCCGTGCACCTCCCTGCACCTGCTGCACTTCCCCCAGACGCCATGGAGGGGAAGGAAAGAGAAGAGGATGATATCTTAGGAAGGATGGGAAGCGGGAGAGTGTGTCAGGATGGCATGACCCCCTGGGCGAGGCGAGTTTATAGGAGCAACCGCTGTCCATGAGGCATCGTGGGGAGTGGAGGCGGCGCGTGCTCCCCAGGCGCCACGTGCCCGGCTCGACCGGCGTGCAGCCCTGCTTCACGTTGCCTCGTCTGCCCTCGTCGGGTCACATCCACGTGGGTCGAGGGCAGAGAAGACACAAGGAGTTGGCTACATTCAAGGAAGGGCAATGATGGCTGGCACTGCACGCAAGCTTCGTGTTAGCTTGACTCGGGACGGTTCCCGAAGCCTTCGGGAAGTGGAGGCGACCGCGTCTCGTTATGCGCCACGCGTCAGGCTGGGCCCGCAGGCTATTGGGGCCCGCGGCGCTCGGGTCGGATCCTTCGGCTTCGCCCCGAAGCCAACCCAAGCACTCCTTGGGCACGGGGGCTACTGTCGGCGCTCTGGGAACGGGGGTACCCAGACCTGCCTGCCTGCGGGCTAGGGCGTGGCCCACTTCGACAGCCTGGTACAGCCCGGCGCGGCATCACTCAAGACAAGGCCCTCGTGAGAGCCCCACCCTCACGAGGTGGACGACGCCAAGACCCCCTGACGGAGGAGGCCTCTCCAGGCTCCCTCCCGAGGGGCGGAGATCTCAATGCAGCGCTCGACCTCGAGAGGCTGAGCTGATGCCAGCCGGACCAGGCAGGTGCCAGCGGGCGTTAAAGAAGCAGTTTCCCCTTTGGTGCAAAGGAGGCAAGGATGTACGCGGGTTCCCAAGACAGCCCCCAAAGGTATCCGTTCCGGTGCAACAAGACCAAGACCGCGAGCCCCGCAGGACGGACGTCATCGTCGAGCCCACCTCTGCATCACCACCAGCTACTTTGCAGGCGAAGACCACCTTTCGTTAGGATAAGGTTTACTACTTGTCCTCCTTCGAATTTGGCCTTTGTGGGATCCCTTCCCGCCAGTGCGATAAGGGAAGAGGACCCGGGCCATTATAAATAGGGATGAGGCCGCTCCGTAGAGGGGGACGAACAAAAAACCACCCGAGCGCCCTCGCGAGGTTGCTCACCACTGTACCAGTTCATCCAAAAACCTCCTCGTGAGGCAATCCACCAAAGGCAGGAGTAGGGTTTTACGCTTCGCAGCGGCCCGAACCTGGGTAAATCCGTGTGTTAGTCTTCTTCCCCGCGATTGAGTGAGTTTTGATTCCGCTAGGCTATGGAGATGTGAGCTTGAGGCCGAAGCTGATGGGGATCTTCGCACACGCCCCTGAGTTCGAACCTCTCTGGGTTTTGCGGAGCCCGAAATCCGACAAGTGCACATGAGTGAAACATAGGAGCCGGACATCCGGGGATGGCCCGGACATCTGGCTTATGCCCGGACATCTGTCGGTGCACTAGGACAAGGGTATCCAGTGCCCCTGACTTATGCACTGGCGGTAGTAGCATCACCGGCAAGCTCAGAGGCCGGCAAGATCAAGATAGAGTTTCCGGGAAGCGAGCCTTCCTGAGAGAAGACTCGATGTTGGGCTCCCGGCAAGATGCTTGCCGTGGGACAACTGAGAACAAGTACAAGGATATCAAGAAGGCATTCAAGCCAATAATTAGAAGTCGCTGATCAGCAGATGGAAGCCCGAGGGCTAGCCGCCCCGGCAAGATCTTGCCGGGCTGACTGCATAGCCCCGGCAAGGCTCGCACCCGGCAAGACCCTGCCACTCTGTCACCGCTCCAGTGTAGTGACTAGCTTGTCGTCTAGCTGTTGTCCTCCTGGGTGCGTGTCAGATGCTAGTGGTAGAAGGGCTTAAGCGGTGCTGATGGGACGGCTTCTTTTCCCATCCCCAAGACGCTAAGGGACACCTCAACGGAGCATTAAATGTTCTTGTCCTAAACCGTCAGTGTTAGGTATGATAACACTGTAGATACTTTTACACCTCATGTATGCACTGTACGCCACTGTTGGTGACCCCTTCGAGCGTATAAAAGGAGGCCCAAGGCGTAGCTACAGGGGGATCAGATCTTCTCTGGCCCATTCTGCATGAGTAGCGGCTGTGTACTGTAGCGCTCCCAGAACCTGAGCTAGAACACATCTAATACACCCAAGCAGGAGTAGGGTTTTACGCATCTTTGCGGCCCGAACCTGGGTAAAAATCCCACGTGTTGATCGCTTGATCTGCTCTTTGTGCAAACCTTCTCCCTGCCGAATCGTAAAGGGGTCTGCTCGATCCCATGGGTGTCGTTTCTCCGACAGGTTGACTCTATTTATATACATGCATGAAGTAAATACTTGTTACCGAGAAAGCATTGGTATGGAGTAGTAATCAATGAGTCATATAATCTTGGCTCTAATTCCCTCGTGGTGACACCACCTTCTTTATGAATAAGCCAAGACAACAATGCTTCTCCAATGTACCTACATCACTTTTAAGTACAATATGGTCCCCAAACTTATTGGGTCGAAAGTAGTTAGTCTAACTACAAAATATAGGTCAAAAACCACTCAATTATTTGCATATAGATATGAATTTGAATTTCATGCACATCTTAGCTATTAAGAATATGACAGATTTACCATATATACATTGGATCAAAATAAAGTAAACAAGGCATGAGAATTTACACATAGTAAATATGCATGCACAAGCCTACCAAAATCCAAAGAGATACAACTTGGACAAATGAACACATAACCGTTAATACTTCCAATAACATCACTAATCATTCACGTTTTCCAAGATAAATCAAAGTGACAAATCAACATATGATAGCACACAAAGTTCAACACATGAACCAAGCAAAACCAATGAGCATATAAGATATGCATTGCACATACTCTTACATGAATATCTCACTTAAGTAGATATACTATAGTACAAGTAATAAGGTACTAACTCCCATAATACCATAAAAACTAGAAATATGAAATCAAACAAAGGCATGGGAGATTACCGGGAGGCAAATGAATTTCTCGGCTAGATATAAAATGCAAGTAGAAGCAAAAGCCGATATGAAGATGGCCATCAAACTCTACCATACAAGGAATACCATGTTTAAGAGAACACAATGGTATTTTGAATTATCATTCGGTGATAGATTCCAAATAAGCACAAGATCATCTATACTCACACACTTCTAAGGAATGAACCAACAAAAGAATTATTATGCAAATAGAGACGTGTTGAGCATAGCAAGCCATAGAGATATAAGATAATCTCGATAATAGATACTAAGTGGCATTCATCAATTGTTCATATTAACAAGGATTGTGATATGCATAAAGCATATCACTCCCCCATAATGTGATAATCCGTGTATTATCCACAAGAGGCGATTGAAATCCAACTAAAGATGATCAATGGATGAGAATTTGAGCTTCAAATGAGCTTGACATACCACATAGTAACTAGATAATCTTGCACTATAAATACTAGGTGGTATCCAATATATACACATTTTAGGTTTGTGATGTGCGTAGAGCATAACACTCTCCCATAATGTGATGGTCCATTAATATGTCAATAGAGCCCAATAAGATGCAACAAAGATGCAATGAAGGCTTGAGACTACACATAAAACTATATGACGTGCATAACAACCTACACATGCTAGATAACACAAATCAAGCATACTAGGAGGTACAACATATACAAACACATGCTAGGTACAAAACATAAACATGATAGGGGCTAGTAACTATCAATGTAGACAATATATACAAGTTACCGCTAAGAGAAGCATTGGAATAACAAATATGATGATAATCTTCTTGACTTGGCTTGAGCCATAATGAATGGAGAAAATTATTTTTCTTTATGAACTAGCCAAGTGTCCAATGCTCTCCACACACACCTATTGATCAAGTTTGAGCTTGATGGTCCCCAACCAAGTTGGGTCCTAAGAAGTTAGTAACAATAGGCTTGGCAACCCAAATGGTCTTTTCAACTTCCAAACCACTTTGGGTACCAACATACTTGGCAAACATATTGCCAAAATTATCCTTCCTAAGTGAATAATGATCATTGATAATTGAAGGCTTGGAGATGTTACCGTTGGGACATGATGAAGCTATGTGTCCCTTCTTACGAGAAATATAGCAACATGTACTCCCCCTTCTTTTCTTCGTTACTTTCTCAATGTGGGGAGCAATAACATGGTTCATGTGGATAGTGATCATTCTTCAACTTGATGTTGAGCTTGAGGCCGCTTCCCATGTAACTTCTCTTTATAATCCCTTCTCTTCAGTGGACAAGATCTCACATGATGTCCAACCTTTTTGCACTTAAAGCAAGAAATGTTGGACTCACTCTTGGCTTGGTCTTGTCCCTTTTTATTGTTCTTGGACTTCTTCTTGTTGGAGTGAAAACTATGTCCATCACCGCACTTTTGCAAGTCTTTCTTCAAACTAGTGACTTGGGCCTTTAGCTCATTAATTTCTTCTACATGGTTAGGTTCAACACTAGAAACAAGAGGACTAGTGGAAGTAGAAACTTTATGGTTACAGCAACAACACATGGTAAGGAATTCATCCTGAGTGGTAATAATATGAGAGGTGGATGAATCGCAAGGATTAGCACATGGAAATAAAGTATTTAGAGTAGATGTGCTAACGTTCACATGAGACTCACAAGATTTTCCCTTGGTGACCATAGTCTCATGACCTAACTTTAGCTTACTATGAGAGATTAGAAGATCCTCATGAGTGCCCGAGAGCTTCTCATGACTTTCTTCCAATTTCTCATAATTACTTGTTAGCAAAGCAAGTTGAGCACATAGCTCAACATTCTCCTTCAATGTTGATGCTTCACATGAAATAGGGTTAGTTGCACAAGAATCATTGACAATATGAGAGGAGCAAGTGGCAATTAGAGACTTCTCATGGGTTGATTGAAGCTCTTCATGAGACTTAGAGAGTTTGATCAGCTCTCCCTTGACATTATTGCATTCAAGGAGAAGGAGCTCAAAATACCTTTAAGTTTACCATGAGCCATTTCAATCTCTCCTTTTGAAGATCTTAAGTCTCCAAACGTTTGATGAGCCTTATCAAGTTCATGTTCAAGTTGTTCACTTTTAGCTTGCTTGTTAATAAATAAATCATTGCGTTTTTCAAAGTAAGCAAGAACATCTTGAAACCTTTTATAAGTGTTATTTTTAGCTCTATGAAGAATTTTACGAATCTCATAGAGATGTTTAGTCTAGTCATCATCATCATCCTCATTACAAATATCATCGTTATCACTAAGAGAAGATGATACCTCGTCATTACCTCTTGCCATGCGGCACATGTGAACAAAGGGGGTTGATGATGATTCTTTTGGAGAATAAGGTTCTTCATCAATCAAGAGTGCCTCATTTTTCTTGATTTCCTCTAAATGGTTAGTCATAGAACAACTAGAGGAAACCAAAGCATTTTGATCATGGCAACACGGGATAGCAAGCATATCATCCCAGACATTTGTCAAGGAATTATTAGGTCATATGCATGGACTATCAACACAATAATATATACTATTTGTGGTGCTAGATATGCCCAAGTCCATAGAAGATACAACACTAGCATCTACACAAGCAAGATCATTAATAATGAGCTTAACACCATCATCACAAGATATATCTTCACTCACCATGTCATTACCTTGTGGCATGCCACATGTCGGTGGAGTGGAAGATGTTGAAGTGTGCGAGTAATCGGAGGTGGAAGGACTGGAGATCTATTCATGATATAAAAATGTGGAGAGCTCCTCCATTAACTCCTTCAACATAATATTGTCTTCATCAAGATTGGACCCACCATATATATCTTTGAGTTTGGTCCAAACCTCATGAGGTGACTTGCAAGTCGAGATTGACTTAAACACTTCAAGGCTTATAGTTTGATGCATGGCAAGAGAGGCATCACAATCAAGATACATGTCATCTATAGATGGAGGTGGATCATCCTTTGCAAAAGAAATCCGTACAAAAACAATTCATAAAGCATTTGGACCCATGGCCCGAAGGTGACAAAGCATACGAATTCTCCACAAGTGATAATTTATGCCATCAAACTCAAAGGTTTCATTGTGGACTAATCCATTAGTCGACATCGATACTCTCTAGGCGGTGAAGCCTAATACGGAGAGACCTTGCTCTGATACCAATTAAAAGGACCACGATGTCGCCTAGAGGGGGGGGAGGTGAATAGGCGTTTTAAAATATTTTACGGATTTGTCTATATCATAATGTGGAAATAAATTAATTAAGTGGATGTGTTTCAAGCACAAATCCTAAATATAGTAGGCTCAACTAAGTGCACCAACAACTTGTTCTAATAAGATGATCACAACAAGGATACTAACAAGCACAAGTAAGTTACACAAACTTACTTGAGCAATATCACAAGATGTGGAAGTGTATGACACAAGTTAGCAATTCACACTAAACACAAGATATATCAATAGTAGGAAGTATGAATTGCGGGATATAAAGGGTAGGCCTAAATAGTTAATCTTTACAAGAACAATAGCCAACACAATATAATGAGGACAACAATATATAGTGAATGTACGCTCAAGTAGCCAAAGTAAACCACAAGTAAGGAGTTAGGGGTGGGATAACCAAAGTCATGGAGACGAGGATGTATCCCGATGTTCACTTCCTTGGAGGAAAGCTAGTCACCGTTAGAGAGGTGGATGTTACCACGAAGGCTCAACCTATTCTCCTTGAGATATCACCACGAACGCGATTCCCAACCACTAGTGGTAGGCCTTGAGGCGGCCTCCAAACCTTCACAAACTTTCCGGGGGACAAATCACAAGTTGATTCCTCATCGGAGCACTCCTACCGCCTAGGAGTCTCCAACCTCCAAGAGTAACAAGATCAAGGGGGAAATGCTCAAGACTTGCTCAAATCACGAATTCCTTTGGTCACAAGAGGGAGAGGGAGTGGATCTATCACTTGATTGGAAATCCCTCAAGAACTCTCAATAATCTCTCCGGGATTTGAGATTTAGTGTAGGAGAAGTGAGAGGGAGCATTTTTGTGTTCTAGGGTTGATATAAGTGTATTGCTCAACCCCTCCATGAAGTGGTGAAGGGGTATATATAGTGTGGGTGAAAGTATGGCCGTTGTAGTGTAAGTGGTTGTGTCGGGCCGGATATCCGGGCCAAGGGCCGGACATCCGGCAGCTGTGAAGTGTGCACACGAACAGAGAGAAACGATGTCAATGTACAGGGCCCGGACATCTGGCCAAGGCCCCAAACATCTGGCCAAAGTTGGGGCCCCGGACATCCGGCCAATTAACGGACATCCGGGGGACACAAACAACATTTCGTGATGGTTCCTGTACATCGGCAACCGGATATCTGGGGCATCCTCCCGGAAATCCAGCCCTCACAAAAACTGCATGCGCCCCAATAGTAAAACATGCATAACTTTCTCATACGAACTCCGATTTTGATGATCTTGAGCAAATCCATCATGAACTCCTTTGATCCCCCCTTAATAGTGCGGGATCCCTATAACTCAAGAATCATAAAAGAGCTACAGTACATAGCTATCAAAAATCCATTCTTGAGTGTATATGTTTCTTCAGTGGTCATCACTCCACACCACTAACGCCAAATGAACTAATACCTTTGACTCCAGCCTTTCACTTGAGCTTGATGTTATTCTTTCTTGTTGGCTCAAGTAGAAGGCAAGACATTGGTGAAGTCTTCAAGTAGCTCTCCCATACACAATGTGGGAAGCCTTACTTTATATTCATCTTCACTTGTCCATCATGTGAACATCCACAAGCTTCAAGCATGTAATCCTTCGGGATGGTTATCTTGAAATTGCCTTTGTCAACCATGATCATGAACACTTGATGTCATCCTCTCATGGACACTTGGAATCTCTCTCTTGATGCGAGCTCATGAGAATTACCTAACCCTCATAAACATAGACAACACACAGTATGGGTTAGTACACAACGTGCAATTGACAATTACTTACCATACCACAAGATCCCATGTGGTACATCATTTGTGCTTGTGTGATGACCATCTTTGAGTTAAATATTTGATCAACATCTTTGTCAACATTTATCTTTGATCCATGATTAATCTTGATGTCTTGAAGGCCCTATTGATTTCTTCATGATGCTTCATTGCTTCAATATATGATTACAAATATCTCAATTCACCATAACCATATCAAGTTTCTCCATGAATCTCATATTGGCTATAACTTTCCCATCTTCATGATCCAACATACTCTCTTGAGAGGAACAATGAATTCTTCACTTGAATTACTTGCTTGAAGACATAATCATACATGACTCAACATATGAGCTCATCATGATCCTATTTTCAAGCCATATGTAGAATTTTTCTCTTTAACTATTCTCTCAAGATCTTGGTCGTATCGCGTTATATTTAATCACTGAGCTCATCCTTGATGCATGCACAACAATATATATATGCCATTCATTTATAATTCATTCGAGCTCCTTCTTGCATCATCATGGAACAAACATCCTTCAATTCATCCAATATTCTTCATGCATTGCAAATAGAATATTCCTTCCAATGTATAACTCAATGCAAACATTAGTCCATTAGGATTGTCATCAATTACCAAAAACCACATACGGGGACTGCATGCACTTTCACCCGTCGCGCGTACTCTTCTTCGGTTGGCTGCTAGCTCAACTGCGCGTGCATACGCATGATGTGTTGCTTTGGAAGCACATCGTCGAGATCGATGGTGCTGGCTGCTCCGTCTGTGCGGACGCGCTCGAGACGGCGGACCACCTGATCTTAAGATGCTCCTTTGCCGGCTCATTTTGGGGCACGGTGGGGGTCGAGGTCAACAACTGTTGCCGAGTGCAGGCGTTGGATGCCCTTGACGTTAGTTTGGCGGTTGGGGCCTCGTTGGCTGACACCTTTACGCTCCTGTGTTGCTGGCAGCTATGGAAGCAGTAGAATGTCGTGGTGTTCCGGGAGGTTGGGCCCTCTCTTGCACGGGTGCTCAGATGTTGTCGGGAGGACTCGGTCCTCTGGCGTGGTCGCCACAAAGAGGCCGCGCGATCTGATTCTGATGTTTGGCTTCAGGCGTTTTCCCCCGTGTTGGGGGGGTGTGATTTCCCCGCCTAGGTGTCCTCCCCCCTCTCTCCCCCCAGTTGTTGTGGTAGTTCGATTGGGGGGTCCCCCCTCTCTCTCCTCCTCCTCCCCCAAGCTGTAACCGGCTACCAAATATAGAGAAATATATGGAAAATTCAGGTCGAGGGCTTTGCCCTCTCCCGACGACCTTCAAAATAAAAACTTCTGCTCATGGTATTAATTGGGATGGCTGGCTTAACATACCGCAAAAGGAAAACAATATACATCTATAATTGGCAACTCTTTCATCGACACAAAAATTTCTGATTCGTGTTCTATTCTTGAAGAATATTTTGGTGTAATAAATAATATTTTTATAGGGCTTTGCTAACTTCGCCAACCAATGCGCATGCAACCGATCAATTTTTCAGCCAGCGCGACTCCCCTCTACTAATTAGCTCCAATTGATTTAATTAGCACCCCAATTTCTACTGAACATCAGGAGGGCGATCCCTCTTCCCGAACGTTTCCTTCGGTATGAGGGATCCCTTCGCCCGAATGAAATCTTACGATGGGGATCTTTCCCAGTTCGAACCAACAGTACAACCAGTTTGCTGGGTCTTTTTTGGCTGGGCTACCTGCCCAACCAATAGCGTATGATGTTTACCATATAAGAACGTTGCCACTAATTATCATTTATAAAAACCCTATTCCACTCAAAAAAATATAACCCTATTTTTTGATACAATAAAGGCAGAGAAACCATACAATACAGAAAATCACCATGTTGTACTCCAAAAATATGAATGAAAACTTTCTAGGTCAAAGGCAAGCATGTGGAAAACTACTTATATCAAGGATATAAGTACACAAAATATGGCAACAAATTTGCCTTATGGCAAATGACGATTGTACTGTAAAAACCTAAATTTTCCCATGAAAAAACTAAATTGCCATGGTTATGAAAATAAATTTGCCATGGGTGCGTTTTAAAAATGTGCAAGGGGGTTCGGTGCACCGGTAGCACCAATTGCCCCGGTGCGCCAGATACATCCCCGCCGACTCATTCCCTCTTGCTAGAGGCGAGACCGAGTTACGTGCCCCCTTGAGAGTGTCAGAGATTAAATTAAGGGACTAATATGTCTGCGAGTATACATAGGAAGTAGGTCCCTGAGGATTGTGTAGAGTTCTTACAAATGCATCCATGTGTGTAACTATTGTGATATTGCTATTTTTTAATAATAAATAAGTAACTGAATGTTGTGGGGAGGAGTATCCTATATATATATATATGTGTGTGTGTGTGTGTGTGTGCCATCTAGAATAGAAATAGATGGTGAAGATCTGAAAGATAATGCGGAACCCCGCATGCGCGACAAGATAGTTGTCTAATGGCTTGTAATGATGTTTGTCTTTATACATATAGGTATTAGTATAGATACTAATATATGATGATACTTGATATTCAACTCATGGTTGTACCTTCTATTAAACAAATGCTCCACTAATGAATTGGTTGACTTATCTAAGAATGTGGGCGGGGCATATCTTATGAATGAACACTCTCTTGGCTAGCGATTATTGAAAAGTTCAACTTGGTGTGTGTGTGTGGGGGGGGGGGGGGGGTATAAAATATGGAAAATGGGTATGGGGCCAAATACACTACTTTTTCTAATCTCATCTCTCCCAGAATAATTCTTCATGCGCGGGGGGGGGGGGGGGCACTGCCCCTAACATACGCTAAGCTCTACCAGTGGTCGTAAATACCATTCTGGCACGAGTGATGCTCAAAATATGCGCATATGGTCATTGTTGTGGCCACCATCCATTGACTTGTTTGATCTTCTTTAGTGGCACCACCTTGTTCTTGTCCATCATCGCATATCTATCTCCACTCTAGGTAACCAGTATATCATGAGTGTCCTATCCAACTAAAACATAATAACATGGATTTGTCCACTAGGGCATGTCGTCCATGTGTTAGTATGCACCGACCTTATTTAAATTGTCAGTATCAATACCATTACAACAGTTTTCATTGATCCTAGGAGCGTCGAGGCATTGCTCCCCATGTGGTATTTCTTATTCAAGTGGAATTGACTTCCTACCTTGCTATCTAAACTGCATGAGGTAGAGGTAAGGAGGGATCCTACATCAGAAGAACCAACCTAGTGGTTTCTACATCAAATGAATAATATTTAACCAAGGTGATAGAATATAAATGATCAACGATGGCCTAGTGACCATGAATAAAGTTCTGCAGGTGCATCACATTATTATTCACTTTATACCACAAGGTTATCAAGTCAAAGACTTGTGTTTCTCGTTTGCATTGTTCAAGTTGTTGCGGTGCCGATTAGCAAGCTACCAAATTGTCAGGGCTGATTTTATGGAGGCCCGTAGTGGCAAAGCTACACATATGTCGTGGGGGGTGGTGGTGTGCCCTCCTTGATTAAGCAAAATTAAGGAATGTTTTTTCTAGATGGGCTTAGATCACAATAATTTTTCTCAACTCCACACTCCAAACACCAATATTTCCCTTTTGCCCCCTTGTCATTTCCAGCTAGCACCGCCCATGGAGGTTCGTAACTTAGATGGGATGATTGTAAATGCGCTTTCCTTTCTTGATGAATTTTACTATTCCTCACGACCAATCTCCTATTCTGTTTCTGTTGGGGATATTCCCCACGACCAAGACCCGACTCATAAGGATAAGCCGCCCTAAGGCTTAAGTCATTTCTGGGTTTAAGTTGCCCTGACGTTAAGTCATCTTTGGACTTAAACATCCCTGTTGAGACCCGGCAGGTGAGACCCGGCTGACAGTTATGACCCGATAGATAGTTATGACCCGACAGACAGTTATGACCCTGCAGATAGTTATGACCCGACAGACATTTATAACCCGGCAGACACTTAGCCATGAAAATGAGCCACCAGGAGATAAGAAGCCCAAGCGTTATGAAGCCCACGAAGGGAAGCCCAGGGTTAAGAAGCCCGCGATGGGAAGTCATAATAGGTTAAGTCTTAATCCGACTTGGACTCTACATGTAAACCGCCCCTTCAACTTATATAAGGAGGGGCCGGACACCCCAAGAGGGTCAAGTTTTTAGACGTCTCAATAGACAGGTCTTAGACAGACAAGTCTTAGACAAGATCAAAGTAGATGCTCTCGAGATAGAGGTAGCGAAACATCGCCCTTGTAACTGAGATCGTCATCATTATCAATATCAATCAAGCAGGATGTAGGCTTTTACCTCCACCGTGAGGGGCCGAACCTGGGTAAAATCTCGCGTCTCTTGTCCCGCTCAACCCCGTTCAAGCTACCACTTAGATGCGTTCGCCTCACGACTAAGTCCTCACACTAGGACATCTGCCGTGACAAAACCACGACAGTTGGCGCCCACCGTGGGGCGAGCGCACGGTGGTGTTGTGTTCTTGGAAGGATATCTTCAAGGATCGAGAAGCTCGCGATAGGTCAGATGAAGAAGGCTGGCACGGAACGATCGTGCACGACGACCTGTCATGGGATTACCATAGGGCAACGAACGTGTGGATTCAGACTTCGATGGTTTTGATTTTCATCAACAAACGAAAGCGACTTCATCGATCAAGCGACTCATGTGCGTGGACGTCATCAACAACCATGAACACGAGGACTCGACACCATCCCATATGGCGGATCAAGCTTACCATATCAAGGTTTGGTGGCATGTTTTACGAGCAGCCCCGCGCGACCCGATCTGTAACTCGCCGAAAACAGAAGGCAACTTTCGATGGAACTACAAAATCAGATCACAGATCGGACAAGCAAAAAAAACAACAGATTGGACAGACCAGCCTCGACCCAGAAACAGATGTTGACCACCGGCCTCTCGCCGCGCTACTTGCCTCTGCTCCGCTCCTCCTCGCCCGCGGGTTCCCCCGCGTTGACCCGCCGTGGCTAGCTCCTGGCCTTACCTGCCTGCCTCTGCAACCGCCGCTTCGCCCACGCGCCTCAGCCGCCACGGCCTCAACTCACCGCCGCTGCCGCGCCCTGCTGATGTGGCTTTGTGCGCCGCCTGACCGCACCCGACCCTGCTCCGGCTCGCATGCGCGTGTGCCCGCGCCAGCTCTGCCCGCAGCCGCGTCCGGCTACGTCTCCAGCACGCCTCCACCGGCTCCCGCCTCCGTCAGCATCGCCTGCTACGCCGTGGCCGTTTTCTTCCCGCCTCGAGCCGGCCTCAGTTTGAGTCCACTTCGCCTCCGCGTCAGGGCTACCGGCCGCCGCGGCCTGCCTCTGCTGCCACTGCAGCGTGCCCGGACAGCCATCGATGCGGCCTCGCCTTGACACACCGCACTCACCTCCGCCGCGGCCGCGCTGTTTCGCCCCTGCGGGGCCATCCCCAATGACGCCGCGACGCGACTCGTCTCTGCCACCATGACTCCGCTCCGCACCACGCGCCTCACCTTGAGTCGCCGCGCCGTGAGCCTCGCCTCCAACCTGCCGGCCTCAGCCTCGCTTCATGCCGCCGGCCACCTCAGCCGCCGCTGCCGTGGTGTGCTTCAAGCCGCCCCCACGCATCTCACTCCTTGGCTGCGGCCGCGCCGGGCCAGGCCTCATCCTCAAGCCGCCGCAACCTTGCTTGCGCCTCCGAGCCGCTCTGTTGTGACCTCGCCTCGGCCCCCAAGGCACTGCCGCCCCTGCGGCCATCTCCGAGCCGCTGCGCCATGGTCCGCGGCTTAATCCCGCCTCTGAACCGACGCCTCCGTCTCTCCTGCGACCTCTCCTTGATTCTCCCCAGTTCGGCCTCACCTCTGAACCTCTGTGCCCCAGTGGCTCTGAGCCCCCGACGGGTCGCCTCCGGCCGTGGCTCCGGCGGCGAGCCGCCTCGGCCGCCCCGGCGAGCCCACGTTGGGTCGCCTCTGGCCGTGGCTCCGCCTGTGAGCCGCCCCACCCTGCATCGGCTGGTCCCGCACATTTTCTCTGCCGGCGGAAGAAAAAAAAAGAGATAAGAGGAGACCGAGACCGGCTGGAAGCAAAAAAGTAGTGGGCTGGCTGCCCGTAAAAAAAAGAGAAAAGAAGAAAGGAGACTGGGCAGAACAGCTCCAAGCTGCCGACTCACCGCGACCGCCGTGCCAAGCCGGCTTCGCCTTTGCCACCTCCAAGGCCACCTACTGCATCCGAGTCGCCGCCCCGACGGATCGTCTTGAGCCATTTTCTTCCATCGGGGCCTCGACCCTCCTGTTTGATTGCAGTTGCACCACAAGCCGGCTGGTTCAAATCCTGTCAGCCATCCAGCTACCCGACAAAAACGTCAGGTGAAAGTTATCTGGTCTATTTTTATTGACACATTTTTTTTCAAAGAGCAATTACTCTGGTTTACAATGTCTTTTATGCAGACCAATTATTCATTACAAAGGGGACCGTCAAACTGCGGATATAGCACTCCCACCTGCATCATCTTGTGACCGGCGTCCACATTGCCAGAAGGGCAGATGCGCATGCCGCTGACCCTGCAGTCCAGTTTACAATGACACAAGGAGGCCATACTAACATACGCAAACACGTCGTTCATTGTCCAGTGGTTCGGGCCACACCGATACATTGGAGGCCGTAGCAGCATCTGCACTTGACGTTGCCCGGCGGACACACACACGGCCTGTCACCTTTGCGGTTTGATCAGTGCCGGACATAATATGCGGAGCTAGAAGAACCAACCATGGAAGAGTCAATGAGAACCGACCATGAAAATGCTGTCTTGTAAAGAAAACATCCCTGAAGGAGCCAGAGGAATCAAGCTTGGAAGAACCAGGGGACCCGGCAATTTAAACTATGAAGAATCTCAAGCCGCCTCCTCGAGTCGACTTAAGACTCGGGGGCTACATAGACATGACTCGGCAGAATTGGCCTTTTTCATAAATTCAAGAACCCCGGTCATTAAAGGGAAGACACCCGGTCCTGGAGACTACTGCCACATTGGTGAAAGTTTAAAGGATGTCAGAAAATTTCTGGCTCAAAAAGTGTCGGGCAGTCAGAAGGTTCGGTTCAAAATCCGGTTCAAGGGAAATCTGTTTCTCGCAGAGTTTTGAGCTCTCAATATCCGGCTCAACATCCGGTTCAAGAAGAATCCATATCTCGCAAGTTCGAGTTCTCAGAAAAATTAAAGGTTGCCAAAGAGAACTTGCTGCCATGATGCGCGGTTCAAACATGGGTATCCTCCCTTATGGGCTTATCATATTATGATCAATATAATAAAGCCGGCATCCCTGAAATTGGGGGCCTCCGTCGTTTCATCTCTGTGCATATGCGTCTTTATTAGTTGATCATAAGGTCACTTGGGGGCTTCCAACCCACCGGGTTTAGCTTTCATACCCTCTTGACCGACATGAAATGCCATATTATGTGTTAAACCTGCGTGTTTGCAACTTGCTACTCCGCCAGGTGACCCGCCGAACTCTTGACAAGTCAATCTTTTTCAAGACCCTAAACTCGTCAAGGTTAAAACGACGGTTTTGTGTCATGTGAGAGCCGGCTTACAGAGAGCTAGGATAAACTCACCTGTCTATTTAGTGCTACTCCACTATATGGCACATCGTACTCTTAACTGACAATCTTTTTTAAGACCCTGAACTTGTTAAGGTTAAAACGGTGGATTTATGTCATGGGAGGCCGGCTTACAGGGTAAAAACGGCTATGCGGCCATGAAAGCAAACATGAGGCATGTGAGCCAACTTTTTTCGGTCGTGTCTTAAAAGCCAGCCAAACAAATATTTGAGATTTGCATGTTCTCTATTTTTGTTTCTCAGAGCTAGTCTCTTTTTGTCGAGCCTTAAAAGCCGACATTTTTATACTCTGTTGTCATACATTGCATCATCTTACTATGCATCATATATGCATGGATATCCTGGTTCATATTGCAGGAACCGGTTTTCAAACCGGGTTACATATTCCAATCCTTAATAGTCAACATGGCTGGATTTTCATTATGCTTGTTACAACCAGTATTGAATAATTGAGGTTTTCAAACCGAGTTATATTATTCAAATCTTAAATAGCCAACATGGCTGGATTTTCATTATGGTTGTCATAACCAGTATTGGATGATTGAGGTTTTCAAAGCCCCTTCAGAGTAATGGCTATTATTCCTTCATCCAAAAAATACCGGCTTACAACAAGGAGCATGGTTCAACATTGATATGCAAGGATTTCAGCAACATCATCTAGACAGTGGATAGGATTTTATTCTGCAATGGAAGGAATAGTCCCGAATCGTTGCAGGCATATGACCGGCACTTGGGGGCTACATTATTCAAGTCCAGTTTATATCAAGTATGTAAGTCCCATGTCGCTGCAAGCATGCACCACGGCACTTGGGGGCTAATACAAGTTGTTTTTCAAATCATTACATTGTCAACATACCCTGTTATCTCAAGGAGATGAGCCGGCCTTTCTATCTTTTTCTAAGTCCCAACCCAGTATTGTCTTACTGAGCCGGCCCTTGGGGGCTACACATTGCTCCTCAAGTCTATATGATCAGATCTACAAAAAGTTCCTGCTCATTATTGCATAATGACCCGGCCCTTGGGGGCTACACTGGCTGAAGTTTTATGAGCATAAGACATTTACAAGTCCCAGGTTGCTGCAGGCAAGACAACTCGGTACTTAGGGGATACATATGTGGAACATTCAACTTATGACTGGTGACTCATATGAACAATCCGGATTTCTCTAGGGTTGCAATATTTATATTGAAGCAAGTCTTAAAGCTATCACTACGTTCCCCTCTTAAGACTTGGGGGCTACAGGTAATATGGATATAAGGAAGGTATGCCTTCAAATTCTCAGTTATGAGTAAAACAGGCCTCATATTTTTTTGTGAAGAAGTTTGCAAAGGTTATCTCCTCCGGGCTATTCAGACAACTTAATATCATACGGATTTTTTCATCGAAGTCTGAAGTATTGAAAGTTGGCACAACATCACACGAATTTTATCAAGCCAAGGCAGTTGGAGATAATAAGGGTTATTTTTTCTAAGGAGCCAACGTCAGTTTATTGATATGACAGAGATTCAGAATTTTTAGGAGCTGGTTAACTAGTATTTTTGAGTGAACCGGTCCTTTTACATATTCTTATTTCAAGAGTTTAGCATGAATAAATTCAAAGCTAAACTGGGGGCTAATGTTGGGGATATCCCCCACGACCAAGACCCGGCTCATAAGGATAAGCCGCCCTAAGGCTTAAGTCATTTCTGGGTATAAGTTGCCCTGACGTTAAGTCATCTTTGGACTTAAACATCCCTATTGAGACCCGGCAGGTGAGACCCGACAGGTGGACCCGGTAGACAGTTATGACCCGGCAAACAGTAATGACCCGACAGACAGTTATGACCCGACAGATAGTTATGACCCGACACACAGTTATAACCCGGCAGACACTTAGCCATGAAAATGAGCCACGTGGAGATAAGAAGCCCAGGCGTTACGAAGCCCATGAAGAGAAGCCCAGGGTTAAGAAGCCCGCGATGGGAAGTCATAATAGGTTAAGTCTTAATCCGACTTGGACTCTACATGTAAACCGCCCCTTCAACTTATATAAGGAGGGGCAAGTCACCCCAAGAGGGTCAAGTTTTTAGACGTCTCAATAGACAGGTCTTAGACAGACAAGTCTTAGACAAGATCAAAGTAGATGCTCTCGAGATAGAGGTAGCGAAGCATCGCCCTTGTAACTGAGATCGTCATCATTATCAATATATATCAAGCAGGATGTAGGCTTTTACCTCCACCGTGAGGGGTCGAACCTGGGTAAAATCTCGCATCTCTCGTCCCGCTCAACCCCGTTCAAGCTACCACTTAGATGCGTTGGCCTCACGACTAAGTCCTCACATTAGGACATGTGCCGTGACAAAACCACGACAGTTTCCTTGTTTTGCACGACAACTTTGTATTATTTTTTAGAAAATTAATAAAAAATACGCAACAAACTCCCGTTGTTTCCCTAAAAAAATCTCCTATTGAGAGTGTTGGACAACCGTCCTCAATATTTTGGTCTCACCCTTGAGCATCGCTCATTGCTTTGTTCTTGAGACTTAACAAACCTTGTTGGTTGTCGCTAAGAGTAGTATATGGCAGCTATGGCACCAGGTTACAAGAGGGTCTAATTGTTCTACATTCGCAGAGATTTGCAAGTTTCTTGTTTGATATGGTGCCCTTTTTTCGCTTGTTGCAATAGTAATTCTTGTTTAGGCAAGGGATATTATTTAGTTCATCTGTTCTGACAGAACCAAAGTATCTATAGCATGTCATTATTTAAATGATGCATCCTCACAAAAATCCCCAACTGTATGAAATTAGATTGGATGCTTACTGCAATATGCAAGTTGATGAAGCCATGGCATGACCAAAGGAAGTGTTCGATCTAGTGCCCCCACTAAGAAAGACTACTTTAATGGTTCTTCTTAGGCATCTCATTCAACTTACACGTTAGGGCAAGTGAAGAATGTCAAGGTGCTAAGAGCAGTCAAAGCTGCCATTATCGACACAATGTGAAACATCTAGGAAAGACTCAGTAGTTGGGTGATATCTTTGAGCTGTAGAATGCCTATTGCTAACTACATGCTCTCGCAGTGCAACGGGCCAGTGGCAATGGCATAGCTGATACCTTGCTTGTGTCGCACATCGCCACAACAATCATTGATGTGTGGCACCCACAAGAACCACAATCAGAAGTGGATCAACATCACAAGATTATAGCAATTCACTTGACATGCTATTGCGCGTACCTCGTGTTCAGCTCATCCGAGCTACTTCTTGATGATGATAAATGGTGCAATACCTTGTACATCACCACCAAGAAGGATGAAAAGTGTGTCATCGCCGATAGCAGCGATGCGGTGTCATCGTTCCAGGCCAACGAAGGATCTGTTTACAAGACAAGGGGGCAGAGCCCCCCTGCTCTTGTTGACCCCGAAGGCGGAGTTTCAGAAGCTTATTGACCTATTGGCTAAGAAGTTAGATAATTAAGTGCTTAATAATAATGGTAAGATTGGAGAGGGGTTGGCAAGTTAGTGAGAAAAGATTGTGTGGGATACCCTAGCAAAAAAATCCATACGCCTCCTAGGTGGGAGCCGTCTACCAATATATTTTATAATGGAACAAAGTCCAGCCAAATAGAAAATAAACCAAACTAAGAGGTAGTTCAACCAACAGTCAACAATATGAACATGCCCCATCTTAAATCCTTGCAACACAGCTACGCATAGGGGTAAAATAACAGGAGCTCCAACAGCATAGGTTTTTTCAGAGACCAAAACAAGTCACCCATCTAGGGGGAAGGGGCGAAAAGAACAAGCATGCCCTGAGCGAACATCACTCCTTCAAGCATCTCGGTCATCATCCCATGTAGAGTCATCCTCAACCCTAGCTTTGTCGGGACCATATCTGTTGACATAACGTTAGGTGACTTAGGGTCACTCACATGTGGTCCATACGCTAAGTCAGTCAAACCAATTCGAGTTTCTTCAGCCTCGATGATGCACATAAGCTTTCCAGCAGTTGCAATACGAGACGTGTAATGTATCCTTAAGACCGAGCACGATTGAGCCTTCAAGCTTCTTATCAAAACATGCTTTGTTATGAGTTTTGCATGGGACCAACAAAATGCAGCAGGTCCAATCACATAAAATACCCTAGCAAACTTTGGACTCGAGATGATAATGTATGTCGCCACTCCCTTGGATCGTATGGACGGGCACGCAGAGGCGATCGCTTCGGGCGGCGAGCTGATAACTCTTCTCCAGGCACGGCTCACCCTCGGTGGGATTGTCAGGGGGGCTGAGGATGCTACAACTTCTCCGGCCGTTGTCGTTCAAGTGCCCGATGTATTCATTCATGTCCATTTCGCGGTTGGGTTTTGTCTTGGTTTTGTCATGGCAGATGTCCTCGTGCAAGGACTTAGGTGTGAGGCCATCGCCGCTAGGTGACGACTCAAAGGGGTTAAACGGGAACGGGAGGCGAGTTTACCTAGGTTCGGCCCCTCCGATGGAGGTAATAGCCTACGTCCTGCTTTGTGTCTATATTGATGGTGATCTCGATTACAAGGGTGCGGAATCGCTAACCTAGCTTTTGAGGGGGAATAACTTGAGTCTTTCGGCCCTAGGGGCTTGCCTTTATATACAGGTCAAGACCCTAGGGTTTACAACAGAGTCCGAGTCATATTATGACTCGTAACCTATCATGTCTCTAACACGCCTTGCCTCTCAAGCAAGGAATCTTCTGATGGCTTCTGCCCTGTGGGCCTTGAGTCACCGTCTCCACGCGCTTGGGCCGCCCGGCGGTTCACTTAGCAGCCGCCTTACTTGTCTTATCTTCACAACATGGCCCATTTTGAACATATTTCCAGAGCCGCCATTATACTAACCCGGCCCAGTAGGGCGGGTCACACCGCGGGGTAATATCCCCGACATTAGGCCCCGGATTGATTTGAATTTATTCATGTCAATTTTTCAACATCTTCTCTTGGTGGCTTATCTTCTGCTTGTGTCTGTTCTTCATGATCCTTGAGGCGCCGGCTCGCAGTCCTTCCAGACTTGTCATTTCTCCAGTGCTAGTCCGCTGATGATGTCATCCTGCTGACCGTTGTTTCCCAAAGTCATCATAACGTATCTTTTGAAAACTGTGCCAAATCCAGGCTGATGCGAAAAACGAGGCGTCTCGCTAGCCACAAATTTACTGCAACCGTTTCGTTTTTCCCAGCGTTGTTTCGTTTTCCCTCCTTATAAATAAGTCCACTGAGCTTCTGCGATAACCTTTCCGTCATCTTCTTCCTCTCGCTTTGTCTTCCGCCAAACCCCACCGAAGCTCCAGAGGCGTCGCCGGGGTTCCCAGCTCCGTCATCGACACCATCAAGACCTTTCGCGGCCGTCAAGACAAGCGCGACCATCTCCGCCTTCGCCTCGACGCAATCTGGTACGAATCCCCTCCATTTTAGGGTTCGTTACTTCCGGCATTTATGCCATATTCATCGTGTTCGTTCAAGACGTAGCCCGTAAATCCACTACTATTTCTCAGTACTTCGTAGCTGTAATACGATCTCCGCCTTTATTTTCCTCCTAAGTAGATCTAGAATGAACCACCAAGACTGCCCTTCGAATGCCATAGTTTCAACCTCTCCATCAGTTAGAACACATATTTCATTATTTTTCCTTATTTGTTTGGATCCATCTGGAAGGAAACTTTCGTAGAAACCTGTTTGTGAACCAACACATTTGCTAAGTGCGGTAGAAATGTTTTCGTCTTCCTTCAATTTTGCCGGCTTAAATGAGCCAATTTAGCGCGGGAGACTTGTAATCTGCGCCGGCTCATTTTTCTCATTGTCTTTGTAGTTGCTCTATAACCCGCCATGGCTCCGAAGAACTCCAAAGCCTATGACTGGGCCAAAACCAAAGAATCCAAGCTCGCCTTGGACAACCTCGTGGATCAAGGTCTCTTGCCGTCTCGAAAGGTCATAGAGTGGTGAGCTCCCAAAGAAGAGCCGTACCCTCAGCCGCGGCAGGGAGAAGTTGTTGTCTTTACTGACCATCTGCGCAGGGGTTTCCGTCCTCCTGGGTCAAAGTTCTTCAGGGACCTTTTGCACTTCTTCAAACTCAGGCCTCAAGACATTGGTACAAATTCTATGACCAATATTTGTCAATTCCACGTGCTATGCGAGGTATATCTACAGGTTGAGCCGTCCGTGACCCTTTTTAGGGATTTCTTTTATCTCAACCGTCAAACTGAGGTGAAGAATGGTGCCACTTGCGAACTTGGTGGGGTTTCTATTCAGAAGAGGAAGAAAAGCGCCTTCCCTGAATCCAAACTGGCGAGTCACCCCAAGGGATGGAATAAGACCTAGTTTTACTATAAGAATACCGCACCTGAAGGAGAAAACCCCCTGCCGGGTTACAGATTGGAAAGACTTGGCAACAATGTAGAATTTCTGGGTTGGCCAACACATGAAGAGAGGGCTCCATTGGTGCCTCTTCATGCAAAATTGAGGGCTCTGACTGCGCATGGCTTGACTGGTATTGATCTGATTCGCTGTTGGTTAAAGTGGCAGATCCAACCAATCAGTGTAAGAGGCGGCTTGATGTGCCAGTACTCAGGTGCCTCATCTGACCCTCGGTGTTTTTCTCGTGAGGACCTGACTGATGACGCCCTCAACAAGGAAACAAAGAAATTATTTTCCGATTCGAAAGAGCAGTGCAGTGTTACTGGTTTGGGCCCATTTTATCTGCGCAACCCGCCACCTCCGGTACTGACCATCTTTACTGTCTTTTATCAATTCATTGTGACCCGCCGTTCCTTACGCTATGCTTTTTGCAGGAAAACTCTATTTTTTGGAAGGTTACACCTCTAGCCCCTGTTCCTTCCTCGGTTGAAAAAAATAACCCGACCCTTGTATCATCTTCTGGAGAGGAATCTGGGGTAGAACTTGACTCTCTTGGCCGTCTTATTGAGCTTGCGGACGCGCCTTCTTATCAGGATGACTCAGAATCTAGCCAAGCCGGTGAGATTCAGGTAACTCCTGCATCCTCCAGTTTAGAAACGTTTGTTCCCAGAAAACCAAGACGAGTCGTCCGGAAGGTTAAGTTGACACACCCAGATGCTCACTTGGCTCCTGATTTTCTTTTGAAGAAAGCACAATTCGCTGGCTCATCAAAGCACAAGACATGGAGTGGTTCGGGCGACTTAGACCATGAGTTGTCTGATGCACCACCGGCTCGTAAACCACGCTTCGAGGTGCCGCATAGTCCAACCAATTCTCATCCTAGAGCTGGTTTGTTTAAGCAACCTCTTAGTCCTTCGAATCCACTTTATCAGGCCTCTCCTTTGTCTTCAGACGACTCGACTGCGATGCAACTTCCCTCTTTCAACGTCAACCGTGGGTAAGCCCCTGAACTTGCACTTGTTGACTTATGTTGTTTTAAACCTTGAGCTATACTTCTTAGCATAATATTTGATATCTGCAATTTGTAGGGCCAAGGCTACTTCGTCAAAGAGGGCTGGCGGGTCATCTTCTGGCACTGTTCACCAAAACACGTCAAACCCTCCGCTAGTAAAAACAACAGGAGCTGACCCCATTGGGGAGAAAGATACAGACGTGAACCCTGAGGCGGTAATCGACATTGAGACGCCTAGGCCAGACGAGCCGGTTTTCATGAATACACCACCTGAAACCCAGGACGCATCAGATGAGCCATCTGCTTGGCCACCAAGCCCGGTTCGACGTCCTTTCAGCCCGATGACTCATTTGGATGATCCTAAGGCGCCAACAGAAGCAAACCTTCCGGATGTTATCACTGTGAAGGAGGGTTTTCAAGTTCCCACTACTTCCACTTCTTTGGCTAAGATTGTGGCTAAGGATGAACCGGTTAATTTGGACAAAGGAAAAGCCAAACTGGAGATTCCAGAGTTGTCCACACTTGGCATTGAAGATTTGCACCAGCAATACTTGACTCGGCTATCTGAGAACCGGGAGGTTGAAATAAGCATGATAAATGCCATGAAGGAGAAGTATGAGGTAAACTTCTTGTTTTACCACTATCTCTATACTATCATTAGCCTCCAAGGACTAGTTTATTGAGATAAGCTGGGTCATAAAATAACAGATCTGTAGCCCCCAAGAGCCAGCTCATTTTCTTGAGATGAGTCGGGTCTTGTTAATACTAGTGAAGAATTCGACCTGTAGCCCCCAAGGGCCGGCTCATCTTCTTGAGATGAGTCGGGTCTTTTCTTGATACTGTTTGAAGAATTCGACCAGTAGCCCCCAAGGGTCGGCTCATCTTCTTGAGATGAGTCGGGTCTTTGCTTAATATTGTTTGAAGAATTCGACCTGTAGCCCCCAAGGGCCGGCTCATCTTCTTGAGATGAGTCGGGTCTTCTTCATATCTTAGTTTGGAAAAAACTGATATGCATTAGATCCCCAAGTGTCAAGGATATTGCTTGCAATCTGCTTGGGACTTGATAGGAAGAGGAATTCATCATAGGTGTTTTAAAGCTGTTGTAACTATACTTGCTGATACTGTTTGTGTATCTGCCAGGAATATGTTGAGGATGCTGAGTCAATTGCTGTGAAACTGCAGAAACGGCTCAAAGAGGAAAGAAAATTAAAACTGATGCTGAGCTCATGGCGGCTCATTTTGAGGATTCTGCACGTCAGGCAAATGAACGTCTCGAACAAGCCATAAAGATGTTTGAAGCGACAAAAGGCCACTCTTGTAAGACGTGCAGAAAAAGCAGAAAAGAAACTTGATCCGTTGAAGGAAAAATATGCCACTCTTGTAAAACAGATCAATGAAATGTTGACGGCAATTATTGGTATGTATTCTGCTTCTCTTTTGTAGTTTACCGGCTTTTAATTGTATGGCGGCCCATTGTTTTTGTCCTTTGTTTGCAGGGTGGAAAAACCATAATCTTGTAGAGCTGCCCATTGTGAAATTGAAAACCATATTCACATATGTAGAGCAATTGTTCACCGGGTCTGTTTATTCTATCATGGCAGTGAAGAATCTGAAATACCCGCCAACTAGCATCAAGGATATGTTGAAGCAACTTTCCACTGTGCCACAATGGGTGACCGAGACCCGGAGATCGGCGGCTCGAGGAGGGGCAAACATGGCGCTCGCTCGAGCAAAGGCATATTTGCCTGAATTGGATGTGGAGCTTTTGAAGGGCGGCTTTCCTGAGTTCAAGCTCGATGGCTCCACTTTTACTCATTCAGATTATGCAAAGTGCATGACAGAGACGCGGCCTTTGGCAAGTCTGATAGCTGAAGAGATTGACCTCGCAAAATATCATGCTGCATATACCAATGATAATGAGCGCATTAACCCGCCCAAGGATGAGCCGGCTGAATTGGTGCCTCCTCAACGTAAGAGACCTTTTGCCCCCGGCATTGATGCATCATCTCTTGCTCAGGTAACATTAAATTTTGAATCATTGAACTCAATTCGGTGGCAACAGAAAGGCCAGCAGGTTGATGAAGATGATGAGCCGGCGGATGCAAGTCCAGAGGCGGCCGCTGAGGAGAAAGCATGAAGACATCTTCGAAGCTAAATGAGTCGCCAATCTTGAACTAGCCCCCAAGTATAGTGGGAGAACTGAACTATTTTGCGGCCTTGTTATAGGCCTGTAATAGATGTAGTCTTTAAAACTTCCGTGACATGCCTGATCGTGCCATCATGCATGTGTGCACCTTTGTTGGTGCGGAACTCCAATCCTTTGAGCTCGTTGCTTTGATATGATTTTGCCACTCTTTTCACTTTCCCTTGTATGTCTCTATTGTTGTGCTCAATGAGTTTACTGATTGAGACATAAAAACAGGTCAAAAAATAAGCCGGAAAAAAGAACTTGGTTTTCAAAACTCAAGTCTGTTGAATCTATCTTCAATAGTTATTGAAGATACAGGACTTGAACTCGGTCATAATATGACCGTAGTTGTTAACCCGGTTACTTAAGTATGAGCCGGAATTGGGACGATATCGTGCGTGAAAGTTTACATTGTGATAAAAAATCATATAGATTTTATTAGTAAACCGGCTCAATGAGACTCGGCAAAAAAGAGACTCGCTTTTGAGGCTCAAGTCTTGCTTCAATGAAGCGGGTATGATAACCCATGGTTTATCCTAGCTTTCTGTATGCCGGCTCTCACATGGCTCAAGCCAATGTTTTAACCTTGAGAAGTTCAGGGTCCTAAAAAGGATTGATTCACAAGAGTACATGGGGTCACCTGATTGGAGTCGCATCAAGCATACAGGCAGGTTTAATCATATATTGTGGCGTTTTTGTCGGGTCAAAAGGGTGAGAAATCTAAACTCGATGAGTTGGAAGCCCCCAAGTGACCTATGTTGCAAACAATAAAGACTCATGCTCGATTTATAGGCTAAAACGACAGAGACCCCGAGTTTCGAGGGTGACTGCTTTATTATATTTGAACATAAAGAAGTAAATACAGAATTTGCAGGGGGGGGAGTTACATAAAAGGGAGCCGGTGGCTCTTCTAAGTATAATAAGGCCGCATGTGAGCAATGTTCCAGGGCCGGGTTGTCTCCTCCTCAGAAGTGTATGATCCTTCCCGTAAGTCCACCAGATAATATGACCCGTTGTTAAGGTTTCTGCTGATGACAAAAGGACCCTCCCAAGGGGGAGAAAGTTTATGCATACCTGTCTGATCTTGAATCAGACATAGCACTAAGTCGCCTTCTTGAAAGGTACGGCTTCGGACTCTACGGCTGTGATAGCGGCATAAGTCTTGTTGATAAATAGCAGATCTGGATGCTGCTAAGTCACGCTCTTCTTCCAAGGCGTCCAGGGAGTCTTGACGTGCTAACTCATTGTCCATCTCAACATAAGCAGCAACCCAAGGCGAGTCATGGCGAATATCACTTGGTAGAACCGCCTCGGCATCGTACACCAAGAAGAAAGGCGTGTATCCAGTGGATCTATTTGGAGTTGCGCGAATACTCCAAAGTACTGCGGGGAGTTCTTCAACCCAACAGCCCGGAGTACGCTCAAGCGGTACCATAAGCCGGGGTTTGATTCCTCTGAGGATCTCCTGATTGGCTCGTTCGGCTTGTCAATTGGACTGTGGATGGGCGACTGCTGCCAGGTCAAGCCGGATGTGTTCTCTTTGACAAAACTGTTCCATGGTTCCCTTGGATAAATTGGTACCATTATCAGTGATAAAGCTATGGGGGTAGCCAAAACGGAAAATTAATTTTTTCAAGAACTTGACCGTTGTCTCCGCATCACAACTACTAACTGGCTCTGCTTCAACCCACTTGGTGAACTTATCAACTGCCACCAAGAGGTGGGTCTTCTTGTCAGAAGACGGCTTGAACGGGCCAACCATGTCGAGCCCCCAAACCGCAAATGGCCAAGTAATTGGGATCATACGCAATTCCTAAGCCGGCACATGGGCCTGGCGGCCAAACTTTTGACATCAATCGCACTTGCGCACAATCACTTCTACATCTGCATGAGCCATGAGCCAGTAGAATCCATGTTGAAAAGATTTTGCCACCAAGGGCTGTGAGCCGGCATGATGCCCACAATCACCAGCATGAATTTCATTAAGGATTTCCTGGCCTTCCTCAGGGGAAACATAATGTTGAAACATGCCAGTGCTGCTTCGTAGGTGTAACTCGCCATTAACGATAGTCATTGATTTGCACCGTCGAATTATCTGTCGAGCCATGGTTTCCTCAGCTCGGAGCTCGCCTCGAGTCAAATAAGCTAGATATGTAATAGTCCAGTCCGGAGTAGCGTGGAGAGCCGCCACCAACTGTGCCTCCGGGTCAGGAATAGCTATATCCTCCTCAGACGGCAGTTTGACAGAAGGATTATGAAGGACGTCTAAGAACACATTGGGGGGGCGGCTTTCTTTGTGAGCCGAGTCGTGACAGAGCATCAGCCGCCTAATTGAGCCGGTGATCTATATGATCGACCTGATAGCCTTGAAAATGACCCGCCACATCAGAAAATGCCCGCCGGTAAGCCACCATCAGGGGGTCCTTAGAATCCCAAGTCCCTGATACTTGTTGAGCCACCAAGTCTGAGTCGCCCAAACACCTGACCCGGCTCAAATTCATCTCTTTAGCTATTCTGAGTCCGTGTAGGAGGACCTCATATTCGGCTGCATTGTTAGTACAAGGAAACATGAGCCGCAAAACATAGCAAAATTTATCACGTCGTGGAGAAGACAATATGACTCTAGCCCCCGAGCCCTCCAACTGCCTAGATCCATCAAAGTGCATAGTCTAGTAGGTGTTATCTGGCCTATCCTATGGAATCTGCAACTCTGTTCAGTCGTTGATGAAATCTACCAGTGCCTGGGACTTGATGGCGGTTCGAGGCACATACTTTAGATGGTGATCACCAAGCTCAATTGCCCATTTAACAATCCACCCAATGGACTCCCGGTTTTGTATGATATCACCAAGGGGTGCCGAACTGACCACCGTGATTGGATGCTCCTGGAAATAGTGTTTCAGCTTTCGGCTCGCCATAAAAATTCCGAAGACTAGCTTTTGCCAATGCGGGTACCGCTGCTTGGACAAAGTTAAAACTTCACTGGCGAAGTAAACTGGGTGCTGAATCGGATATTCCTTCCCTTCCTCTTTGCGCTCGATGACAACTGCTACACTCACCACTTTGGAATTAGCGGCAATGTACAGGAGCATCGGCTCTTTCTCGGCTGGGGCGGCTAAGACGGGCGGATTAACAAGCTGCTTCTTGAGTGCTTCAAAGGCCTCATTGGCGGCGTCATTCCATTTAAAGTCGCATGTTTTCTTCAACACATGATAAACAGGGGTAGCCTTTTCCCCCAGGCGGCTTATGAAATGACTTAAGGCAGCGATGCGACCCGCCAGGCGCTGAACCTGGTTTATATTTGTCGGCTTATCCAACGAAGTTACCGCCTTGATCTTGTCCGGGGTAGCTTCGATCTCTCGCTCAGAAACGAGGAAACCTAATAGTTTGCCTGTGGGAACACCAAATACGCACTTTGCCGGGTTAAGCTTCATCCGGTATCCTCGAAGATCGTCGAACGTCTCCTTGATGTCCTCCAAGAGCGTCTCCTTCTTCTGGGATTTCACCACAATATCATCAACATAGGCGTGAACATTGCGCCCAATCTGCGGTTGAAGGCAATTCTGGACGCACCGTTGATAAGTCGCCCCTGCGCTCTTAAGCCCAAAGGGCATAGAGACATAGCAGAAAGCACCGAAAGGAGTGATAAAAGCCATCTTCTCCTGATCCTCAACAGCCATCTTGATCTGATGATAGCCGGAGTATGCGTCCAGGAAAGACAGACGTTCACAACCCGCCATAGAGTCAATGATCTGATCGATACGTGGGAGAGCAAAAGGATCCTTCGGGCAAGCCTTGTTGAGGTCCGTATAATCAACACACATGCGCCAAGTGCCGTTCTTTTTCAAAACAAGCACCGGGTTAACCAGCCATTCAGGATGGAAAACTTCAACGATAAACTCGATAGTTAGGAGCCGGGCTAACTCTTCTCCAATAGCCTTGCGTCTCTCCTCGTTAAAACGACGAAGATATTGGCGTACTGGCATCATCTTTGGGTCTACATTAAGGTGGTGCTCAGCGAGTTTTCTTGGAACTCAAGGCATATCAGAAGGTTTCCATGCAAAGATGTCCCGATTCTCATGGATAAACTCGATGAGCGCGCTTTCCTATTTGGGATCCAAGCCGGTCCCTATAGTAAACTGCTTGGATGAGTCGCCTGGCGTGAAATCTATCTGCTTAGTATCTTCAGCCGGCTTAAACTTGAGTGAAGGCTCTGACTTAGTATTGGGCTTCTTGAGGGGGCTCATATCAGCCGGGTCAACATTGGCAATATAGAACTTCAGTTCCTCAGTCGCGCAAGCCGACTCGGCATAAGCTGCATCTCCTTCTTCGCACTCCTGGGCTATCTTCCGGCTTCCGCTCACGGTAATAGTACCTTTCGGTCCAGGCATCTTGAGCTTGAGATAGATATAACAGGACCGGGCCATGAAACGAACGTAAGCCGACCGTCCAAAGAGGGCGTGATATGGGCTCTTTATCTTGACTACCTCAAACATTAAGGGCTCACATATGTAATTATTCTCATCACCGAAAGCAACATCGAGTTTGATCCGCCCGATCGGGTAAGCCGATTTTCCAGGAACAATCCCGTGAAACACCATCGTGGAAGGGAGTAGCAAGCTCTCAGGCAGGTTCATCCGGCAGAAAGTTTCGTAGTACAGAATGTTTATGCTGCTGCCTCCATCCATAAGGACTTTGGTCAAGGTGTAACCGCCGATCTGAGGCGCCACCACCAAAGCTAACCCGCTAGGGTTTTCAACATGGGGAGGATGGTCCTCCCTGATCCAGGTGATCGGGTGCTCAGACCAGTTGAGGTACATGGGCACTGCTGGCTCTGCCATGTTGACTGCCCTGCTTTTGACCTTGCTGTCTTGCTTGCAAGTGTTAGTGGTGAAAACATGATATTGGCCGTGACTTAACTGCTTAGACTTGCTTTGAGGAACCTGGTTACTGTGCTGATGCCGGAACTCAGCCCCCGGAACGCCCCGTGACAGGCATGATCCACCTGATCCACCATCCACAGGCGGGTTTCGAGCCCTCGTGCTCCCTGTTGCAGAAGTAGCAGCCAGATAAGGCGACTCACGAAACTTACCGAAGACCTTGTTTTCGTGATGCTGGTTGGATTGAGGCCGGCCGGGTTGGGCGCGCGGAGCCGGCTCGACGAGGTTGGTGCAGATGTCCGACTCGGGCACTGTCGCGCCGATCTGGCCGATGAAGACGTGGATCTTGCCGAAGGGGACCCGGTACCCGTACTCAATTGAGTCGGCCTCGGGGCCCTAGCCTGAATCGTCGATGTAGATCTTACTCCGGCGACCCTTGGTCATACGACCCGTCACGTAGCTCCCGAAACCCTGAAGGGCTCCCTTTGAGAACTTAACTCCACTATGCGAGAGCCTCACGGTAGGCGCCAACTGTCGTGGTTTTGTCACGGCAGTTGTCCTCGTGCAAGGACTTAGGTGTGAGGCCATCGCCGCTAGGTGGCGACTCAAAGGGGTTAAACAGGAACGGGAGGCGAGTTTACCCAGGTTCGGCCCCTCCGATGGAGGTAATAGCCTACATCCTGCTTTGTGTCTATATTGATGGTGATCTTGATTACAAGGGTGCGGAATCGCTAACCTAGCTTTCGAGGGGGAATAACTTGAGTCTTTCGGCCCTAGGGGCTTGCCTTTATATACAGGTCAAGACCCTAGGGTTTACAACAGAGTCCGAGTCATACTATGACTCGTAACCTATCATGTCTCTAACACGCCTTGCCTCTCAAGCAAGGAATCTTCCGATGGCTTCTGCCCTGCGGGCCTTGAGTCGCCGTCTCCATGCGCTTGGGCTGCCCGACGGTTCATTTAGCAGCCGCCTTACTTGTCTTATCTTCACAACACGGCCCATTTTGAACATATTTCTAGAGCCGCCATTATACTGACCCGGCCCAGTAGGGCGGGTCACACCGTGGGGTTATATCCCCGACAGGTTTTGGTTGGTTACTTGTATCTTGTTCTTGCTTCTATGCTTGTTCATGATGGTTACCTCGTGGTGGCGTTCTAATTTGTATCATTCGTAATCAAACTTGTTTATGATATCCGAAGTGAACAAGTGACCGAGTACCTTAGCCTTAACTCACTATGCCCGACAGAACATCAAGGACCAGCTGGTCGGGCATCCGCTGCAAAGTGCTGACAGCCTGGTGACGATTGTCGGCCCGCCGGGCTACAGGGCATAGGCTCGATCGGGTTGTGTCTGTGTGCACATGGATTCCTATACAGCTAGTAGGTCGCTCGCGAGTGACCTAGCGCGCACCCCTCGCATGCGCTGGGCGTTCATATGGGCCGGCCCATTTTCCGTTTTCTTTTTTTATTTTTATTTTCTTTTTTATTTTTAGTTTCTATTTTCCTTTTTTTCATCTTTTTTATGTCTTTACTTTTTCAAAAAATATATTCAAATTTTCATTTCAAATTCACAAACATTTTTTTGTTCATCTAATTCAAAAAAATGTTCATCAATGTACCGAAATATTCAACAATTCAAAAAATGTTCATCAAATTCAGCTTTTTGTTCATAAGATTGTAAAAAATGTTCATCAAAATTCAAAATTTGTTCATCGAATTATTTTTCTTCATCAAATTCGAAATTTGTTCATAAATTTTAAAATCAGTTCATCAACTTCTTGTTCACTGAATTCAAAATTTGTTTATCTATTTTTTTTAAAATATGAATACAAATTTTGTTCATCAAGTTCAAAAAATCTTCATCGAATTCAAAATTTGTTCATCAAATACAAAACAGTGTTCATCGTTTTTAAAAAATGCTCATAAAAAATTGTTCATCAAAATATGAAAATGTCTTCAAAACCATTTTTACTTCTGTTTCCAGCAACACTTTCATGGACAGAATATCGAATTTGTTTATTCTTTCAAACTCGTCATCAACAGAAAAAGAAATCAGCAAAAAGAGAGTACTTGGGAAAAAAAATGAAATATACGTGATTGAAACGTATGAACCCCCGCTCAAAAAAACGTAAGAACCAGAGCCAGGAGCGGATGACCGGAAAAAAAATGCAGTGAACCAGCGGGAGTTGGGCCAGCCCAGCTAACAGCGCCAGACTCCCGAACCATGCCTGTGTGTGTTTTCACGTTTCCAGGCGCGTAGGTCGTGAAATAGGACGTCTCCTAGCCGTACAAGGATTGGGGATTTGAGGTAGCAGAAACTAGGCTCACGCCCAATCATCACAAACGCAGAGTAGCTAATCGGCAACTACTCATATATCGGAACATACATTCAGTGTTGTTCACGTGCACACAGGGTACGGCAAAACATTTTTTTCCGAAACGGAGGCAAAAAGGGTACGGCAAATCGGCAACAGAGCAACTACCCCAACAACACTCACAAGACGCCACTCCAGCTCTTACTACTGACGAGTCATATCTGAGACGAGTCATAGTTGAACAAGTCCTCGTTGTTTTACACCAAAGTAAAAGCACCTACAGCACCTACGTACAGCAAGAAGAAGAAAGAACAATTAAGCTAGTTAGGGCAACTTCAACGCACGACCTCAAATCGTCCGCCCGCATCCGTTTAGAGGTAAACGGACACAAAACACGGCCCAACGCGCGGGAGCAAACGGACGAATGTTCGTTTTAGATTCGCTTTTGACCCATTCCCAGCCCAAGTTTGGGCCACACTTGCGGCGAAACGGACAGCGCGCGGACGGAAGGGACGCACACCCTTGTCCTCCCCTGGCCCGCCCGTCGGGAACACACCCCTCCCACTTTTTCTCCATTTCGTCCAAACCCTCCCGCGCGCCCCCTCCCCTTCCTCTTCCATGGACGGCGACCCGACGAACCCCGGCGATGCGGCCACGGCCGCGTGCCCTGTGGCGAAAAAGAAGGGTCCCAAGGGTCCCAGGAAGCCTCGGTCCGAGTGCACGTCGGCGGAGATCGCCAAACTCAACGACGAAGTGGCAACGAGGAGGGGCCGGCGGACAAAGGCGGCGGAGATGAAGGCGGCTACGACCTACGCCGCCAAGGTCGTCGCACGGCGTCGAGCGCAGCATCTTGCCGACATCGACGAGAAGGAATCCATCGCCTCCAAGGCGCACGCCCTCCTCATGCTAGGGTTGGCACGACCACCGCTGGCCAACCTCTCGGTCGCTGCCATGGCCGCGACGAGCACGGGATCGTCGGCCGCTCGTCCTCCTCAGTACAGGTCACCGAGCTCGTCCATCACACCCGGTCCGCCGCCTTACGGTCATGGGTACACACGGTTCTCCATGTCGCCGGAGTATAGTGGCGCTGACCACACGTCCTACGGGACGCAAAGGAAGTAGCCCCGTTCGTTTCCGACGGCCAGCATGGCCGGCACCCACAAGCTGTTCGACGAAATAGTACAGCCGACGCCCACAGCCGACGACCCTGATTGCTCGGCGTTCATGGAGAGCGTCATCTTCGAGGGCCGTGGCGAGGCCTTCCACCACGACGGACAAGGTCAGGCTTTCGATCCCGACGAGACGCAGAGCCAGGATGGCCGCGGCCACTATGACGACACTGAATTCGCCGGCCATGATGAAGAGGAGGTTAACCATGGCAACTCATGGTATGAATATGATGACTTGTATTGTGAAGATGAGGAGAACGAGCTCGACATTTCGCAGGAGCCATCGTTGTTTATCGATGAGCTCACCCAAAGGGCCGATGCACAAAAGAGGAGGCAAAGCATTCGCACGGGATCATACACCCAAGATGAGGACAAATTGATTTGCGAGAGTTGGATTGAGATAGGGGAAGATCCGATAAGAGGTGCTGAGAAAAAATGATCCATCTTTTGGAAGGGTTCACAAAACCTTCCATGAGCGAAGGAAGTTTGCCCCCTACCAATTTGCGAGTACTCGCAACATCAACTCAATCCAAGAGAGATGGGGGTTCATTCAACAAGAGTGCAACAAGTATTGTGCCGCACTTGAGAGCGTCGAAGCCCGTCCCGTGAGTGGCCTAGGCATTGGTGACTTGGTATGAACCTCTCGCTTTTTCATTTTGTGTCCATTCATGTTGGCATGCTTTTTATTTTCATACATGTTGTGTCCTTCGCTATTACATTAGCATCATCATCTATGATTGTGTAGGCATTTCAATCTTTGGAAGCCTTCAAGGCCCGGCACAAGAACAAGCCATTCACTCTCACGCATTGTTGGGTGCTCATCAAAGATTGTGCCAAGTTCAAAGACCAATATGCCGCTCGTAAGAAGAAAGGAGGGAAGAAGGCCATGGCTAATGAGGGAGACTTGCTCAAGAGGCCGAGGGGCAAGACAAGCTCGAAGGTCGACGAGAGGCGTGATGCGTCCTCCATTACCTTGCAAGGGACTTTGGAGAACATGATGAGCCAAAAGAAAGTGAGGGACGAGAGGAGGAGCAAAGGAAAGGAGGAGCAAATGAAAATATATCTAGAGCTCCAAACGAAAAAGCTTGCCATGGAGGAGGCCGCTGAGAGGAGGAAGCTTGACATGGAGGAGGCAACGAAGAGGAGGAAGCTTGACATCGAGGAGGCCTCTCAACTCAAGAAGCTCGAGATCGAGGCCACCATGGTGGACACCAATCTAAAGAGGTGGCACTCGCATTCATGAGCGTGGACAAGAACAACATGTCGCCGGAGAGGAAGGCTTGGTTCGCGAATCGACATAAGGGGATATTCGCCCGTGACGGCCTGAACTAGGTGAGACCTCGGGCCGTGGCCAATGTCCGTTCATTTTGAAGGCTGGCTGGTGTGCTTTGTTACCAGCGTAAAAAACTTGTTCATTTTGAGGGCTAGTTCCTGTACCGGCCGCAGGCTTTGTTGCCGGCGCCAAACATGTCCTTTTTGAAGGATGGTTCCTATGCCGGCCACTAACTCTATTGCCGACGTGATACTGCAGAGTGAGTATTCTATAGGCCACTGGTTGTGTTGCCGGCCGGCATGAACTAGTGCGATCCGCGGCCGCGGCCAACAAACTTTGTTCTCAACGTTTGCGTGCACGGGAACGAGATGCGGCCCAAGATGCAGCCGCGCGTTGGGCGTCCGGCCGACCTAAACACAAATCCGGACGGACACAACCCCATTCCAACCACCAAACGAACGAAATCCGAACAAAACGAACGTCCGTTTGGGATGATGCGTTGGAGTTGCCCTTACCATTTGCAAATACAGCGAAGGGAGCAAGCGCCGAGCAGGAGAACAGGGCACTGAAGCGAACCAAGTACTATAGCGGACCAGTACACTATACGAAGAGGATTGTAGTGACCCGGTACCATACCGAACTGCTACTATAGCGAATATTTTATAAAATTTTGAAACAATATTTAAAATTCGATTACATTTTAAAAAGCAAACAAGTTATTAAATTCCAAACATATTTTTTAAAAATATGACAAATTTATGAAATTTTGGACATTTTTTTGCAATTTTTTTTAAATTCTCAACAATTTTTTAAAATATGAACACATTTGGAAATTTCAAACATTTTCTAAAATGCAATTTATTTTGAATTTTTATTTTTTTTGAAAAAAGTGAATACTTTTTGAAATTCTTTTTTTATGAAAGGAACAACTTTCGAAAGTCCATATATTTTCCCAAAAGTGCGATTAATTTTTGAAATTTTTTACTTTTAAAATTTCGAGTATATTTTATTGAGAAAGCAAAAAATTCTTGAAAGTTCGTCATTTTTGAAAATATGCAGACATTTTGAATTTTTTGAACCTTTTTGAGATTTCAAACATTTTCTGAAAATCGTGAACAATTTTGAAATTTCTAACATTATTGTTTTAATGTTTACTTTCATAATATATTCTCTGCAACCACAACGATCTATAGATTTACGAACGTAATGCTTTTATGTAATCATACCGTGAATAGTCATAATTAAAAAACGGAAATAATTTTCTACCCATTGTGGTAGCTATGCACGGCCCCAATTTTTATCTTTAATTATTTTTAACTACGAAAAATAACTCTATAATAAAAATATCATGACTTAGGACCAGTCAGGCAAGCAAACAGGCAATTATGCTAAAGAGGCAAGCAAAAAACTGAGAGAAGTGAGAAAATTCCCTTTCTACACAACGAAAAGGCACTTGTGTTAAAAAAAAGAGTAATACAAAATATAAAAAGAAGTGAGAAAATTCCCTTTCTACACAACGAAAAGGCACTTGTGTTAAAAAAAGAGTAATACAAAATATAAAGAGAAGTGAGAAAAAGTAATTTCTATACAACGAAAATGCAATTATGTCAGCGCCATAAGAAACCCGACACCTAAATAAAAAAAAGGCACTTATGCGAATGGGTGCGTAGCTGCCACCATGTGTGCGTAGCTATCTTATTTGGAGAGATGCCTCTAGTGAAACTATGGACCCAGCCCTATTTAATCTTTTTGATTTCATCCTTGATCACTTGTCATTTTATTGCTTGTGGTCTGAAACATTTGGTTATTTATCATTATATATCAATTCCTATCACACCGTACCTTCAATTCTTGTAAATAGCAAAACATGAAGTCTGACAACCCTCCTAACTTCGTTAGGGACAAGCAAAAGTTATTTAGTTGTGTGAAGGTGCTGCTCTTTAACTAACATATGGTAGTTCCTACTGGTTCAAAAAACCTTGGTTCTCAACTAAGGAAAATACTTGCTTGTTGGGCTACATCCTTCCTTCCACTTGGGGATGACAAAAACTTCCATGGAAGTAGCAAATGGTGATAACTTTCTTGGCATTTTCTGCATGCACATAATACAGCTAGTGGGGCTCTAGTTCAATTAAAAAAGGTATGTATGAGGTTAATGTTTTTTCCAATAAATATTTTGTGTGATTGCTATTTTTAAGAATAAAAAGCTAGATCTGTTTGTTGCCATGCTGTTATGGATTGTTCCTCTTACCACACTCTCCTGGAGGTGAATTTAATATAGTTAGAGAAGTGAAAGACAAGAGCAATGGTGTTGTCAATTTCTAGTTTGCCTTTTTGTTTACTGATTGGATTAACAGTTGGGGCTGCTTGAGATTTCTATCCCTACAAGGAGTTTCAGGTGGAGCAACAATCAATGCAATCATATTTTTTGTTGTGATTGATAGAGTGTTCACTTCTCTGAACTAGGACGATCACTTTCCTCTCTCATCTCATGTGACTTTGCCTAGAGTTGAAAGTGATCATGCATCCCTTGTTTTAAATAGCGAGGTTAAAAGGGTCACTGCTCTTGTGCTTTTTAGGCTAGATAAGTGAGGAATTTCCCAACCAGTTTTTGTTTAGCATGTCCATGATATATGGAATACCCCATCTATCTATTGTTGATAATTAGCAATTTAAGTCCATATTCTCAGGAGGAAATTAAAGGACACAATATTAACATGGAGGCAAGTGTTAAGAAAGAGCAAATTCACTCTTTATGGAGTTTGACATTTTGGATATGTTTCCTAAGAAAAAGATTATATCTAATGCTAACAAGAAAAGAATGAAAGATATTAAGAAGGAACTTTATGATGTACGGAAAAATGAGACGGAAAGATTCGGGGGGGGGGGGGTATGAATAATGCTAACCATAGACACATGAAAAACCATCTAAAACGTTACATATTGCCGCTTCTTTTTATAAGAAGCTTTTTAGCTTTGAGAGAAAGCATGACATTCATCTCGGACATGGTTTTTGGGTACATGGTGAACTTGTCACTACCGATGAAAATTCCTTTTAGAAAAAACCTTTTTTCTGAATAGGAAATTATGACTACTATTATGGGTTCCTATGCATATGGTGCTCATGATCCTGATGGTCTTTCCTTCCTCTTTTATCAAACTTCTTGGGATATCATTAAGAGGACTTTATGGGCATGGTGTGAGATTTTGAGAATGGTTCTTCGGATCTTTATGGGACAAATTTTCTATTATTACTTGATGCTAAGAAGATGAAGAAATTCATGCCTGTTATCATAAACAACTATGTTGTCAATATCTGACCAATAAGGTGTCCCATATATCTGATAGATTGATTTTACCAAATCAAATTACCTTTATTAAAAAGATTTTTTCCTTGAATGTGTTGTTATGACTCATGAGGTGATTCATGAGATTCATAGGACTTGCTCTAGTGGCTTGTGTTAAAGTTGGATTATGAGAACGCCTATGATCGCGTGAACTGGGATTTCCCTCTGGAAATATTCTCTTATAGAGGCTTTGGGGATAAGTGAAGGTGGATTTGGAGTATCTTACCCCATAGTCCTTTTTCTGTTAGTCTTAATGATACTAATGGTTGTTACTTTGTTGGCAGGTAAGCGCTGAAGCATGGTGATCCCCTCCCTCCTTGATTTTTAATTTGGTGGAGGATGACATTTCTGATATGTTGAGTAAAGCCGTCGATCACAATTTAATTGCCGCTTTATTGCCTAATGTTATTCCTGGTGGTGTAGTCAATTTGCAATATGATGATGACATAGTTGTCTTTTCAGATACTTCTTTTGAGCATGCCAGGAATCACAAGTTGTCGGAGAAACGACACCTATGGGATCGCGATGATCCCTTTACGATTCGGCGGGGGAAAGGTTTGCACAAAAAGCAGATCTAACGATCAACACGAGGAATGTTACCCAGGTTCGGGCCGCTGAGAAACGTAAAACCCTACTCCTGCTTTGGTTGTATTAGATGTGTTCTAGCTCAAGTTCTGGTAGTGCTACAGTACTCAGTAGCTGCGTACGCAGAATAGGCCAGAAGTCCATCCCCTCTGTAGCTACGCCTTGGGCCTCCTTTTATACGTTCGAAGGGGTCACCAACAGTGGCGTACAGTGCATACATGAGGTGTAAAAGTAGCTATAGTGCTATCATACCTAATACTGACGGCTTGGGACAAAAGCATTTAATGCTCCGTTGAGGTGTCCCTTAGCGTCTTGGGGACGGAAAAAGGGGCCGTCCCATCAGCACCGCTTAAGCCCCTCCACCGCAGACGCCTGACACGCAACCAAGAGGACAACAGCTAAAAAACAAGCTGGTCGCTGCACTGGAGTGGTGACAGGGCGGCGAAGTCTTGAATACTCCACGATAATCTTTGTACTTGCGTTCAGCTGCCTCCCGGCAGGCCTTGCCGCTGGTATGGCTACAACTGTCCGTGCACAAGTATGGGGTACTAAAGGACCCAAACTTTAGTACACCGACAGGAGCCCCAGGGCCTAGGCCACACACGGGTGCGAGGCTTTGTTGGGCTAGGCCCAAACAGTGCACGGGCACGCGTGGCAGGAGTTAACCGCTGTAATCATTCCGTTTACTGCGCCCCCCCCACTACGCGCGTTGAATGCGCGACGTGGGAGAAGTGGGCGGAGCGGCCGTTACAGCCGTGCGCTCGCAAAAGCGCTATTATATTGACTAGTGAAGAGGCTACCCCGCGCCTTCCCCATAAAAAAGGAATCCGCAGAGGCGCTGCTCATTTACCTCCTGTCTTTTCCAATCTGGGAACCGCCGTCGTCTTCTTCCTCGAGCCCAAAACAGAGCCCCTTCACCCATCCATCGCCGCCGCGCCCTCCTCGTCCTCGGCCTCCGCCCCCATAGCCACCATGCCGCCCAAGACGAGCAAGGGCAAGGAGGTGGAAGCCGCCGTCCCGGAGAGCAAGATGGCGAAGATGAGGAAGGAGCACGTCGTCTTCCCTCCGGCACTCGACGCGAGCACACTGAGGGAGCGGTACCAGTGCATGTGGGCGAAATAGACAACGGCGCATCCTGCAACTCTCGTGAGCCCAGGTTCTTCCAGGGGTGGCCCAAACAAGTATCACTTCTTTGTCGATTACTTTTACTGCGGACTCTGCCCCTCGTTCTCTGATTTCTTCAATGACATCATGCTCACATATGGCTTCCAACTCCTGGATTTCACGCCAAATGCCGTGACGTGCATGTCAGTTTTCGCTCATCTTTGCGAAAACTTTGCCGGAGTAGTCCCTAGCACAGCCCTTTTCCGCCATTACTTCATTCCCTGCATCCAAAAGGGTGAGGCCCTTTCTGGTTCCATCGCTTGGATCCCACGGCCAGGAAGCAAGGAAGTATACCCAGACGGGGCCTACCGCGAGAAGTGGGACGAATGGCGAGCCAAGTGGTGCTGGATTCAAGAGACAAAGGTCAATTCTTTCTGCTTGCCGCGGCAAACGAAGATGGTGCGCGGCAGCGACTGGAGTGCCCTCGATCCTGACGATGAGAAGCTCTCAGTCGCAACTACCAGGATTCACCGCCTCAGAGCTGCCGGGCTCTCAATAGAGATGATAGGCGCCGATTTCCTTCGCCGGCGCATCGCTCCTCTGCAGAACAAAGGGAGGCCAGCTTGGGAATTCCGAAACGCGGCAGACATCATGAGGCTGCGCCCTGGACTAAACAATAATCTGACATTTCTGCAACATGCAGCCCTCTGCCAGAAGCTCTTTAGGACTGATACGGTAAGCAGGCTGCCGGCAAGCATAGTCCCTTTGTGCAATAACTCCGCTCTGGCCTCAATCATCGCCATGATGCCGGCGTTTGACGCCCACAACCTTGACGGGACCTGGATCGAGCCATCCGAAGAGCAGGCACATCAATTCTTTGATAACCTGTCGGAGAGGGCCATCCACGCGGAAGAAAACCTTGTCCGCCCCACTACTGACAAAGAGGTGGCGTACATCGCCAGTAGGGCGGAGGAGGCAAATCTTGCCGCAGAGGCCGGCAGTGCTGGCTTCGTGGAAGGGGAAACCAGCGAAAGCGAAGTGCTATCGAAGGAAAATCTTGCCGGACAGGGCGAGGTTGCCGGGAAGCAGAGCGGCACCGCTGCCGGGGGCACATCTGCTGAAGACATAATTGAGGAGGAACTGCACGAGGAGCCCCCAGCTCTTGAGCCGAGGAAGAGGCGTGCTCTTCGAAAAGTCACCTCTAGTGCCTCTACCCACCAGTCTTCCTCGAGCGGTGAAGCCTCCGGCAAAGGGGCTGCCGGCAAGGCTGCACAGCAACCCGTCGCAGCCAAGCGACCTAGGACCGCTCCTTCCCCTCCTCCCCCAGACGCCGCGGCGGAAGTCGACTTCGACCTCTCTGCCTTTAGCTCCGAAGAAGAAGAGTAAGGGCCCCGTCACATCCTCTAGCTTTTGAGTTTCTGATTTTGTTTAACTGATTTATCTTGCTCCGACTTGTTTCTGCAGAGATGACACAGAAACATTGGCGCAAAGGGTAGCGAAGAGGGCGAAGACCTCGACGGGTGATGAACCGCCGGCAAGCACCTCAGGTGCGCCAAAAACGATCAACATCAGCCCGGAGTCAAGCCCACAACGCAATCCTCAACACAGCCCCCGGCGCAGCCCTCCAGCGTGAGTTCGTTACTCACTTTCCGCTCGCAAGTGCCGGGGTGTGTATCTTCACTGCTGACATCTCCGGGCGTGCAGGAGTGGAGCGGCAACAAGGAGTACCAACGGGAGCCGTCCCTGATGCACCGCCTCCGTCATCCACGCCGCCCAGAGATGAGTCTTCGGCAAGCGAGCTTTACCGCGATGAAGAGGAGCCGGCAAGCACAGGCACCGGCAACCCCTCTCAGCAGCTCGACACAGGTAAACCGCTCGCCCCAGAGTACTTGTCATTTTGCCTTTCTTTTTGACTTCTTGAACTTCCTCCTCAGCCGTATTTTGCTTTTTCTCTTGGTCCCTAGATCTTCCTTCGACTGAGCACATGGACGTTGATGCTGTTATCGAGGAGACCGCCAGGGACGCTGCCGCTGAAGCCAGCAGGGTTGCCGCTGAAGAGGCCGCCAAGGACGCTGCCGCTGAGGCCGCCAAGGCCGCACAAGGAGAGACCGCCAAGGAGTCTGCTGAGAGGGCCGGTGAGGAGGCCAGTGACCGTACTGACGGCATCCCTGCCACAGGAGCGCCAGGCGCTACGCCGGCCACGGAGCCCCCAGCTGCCAGTGAAGCGGTTGTTGAAGACCAGCCGTCAACATCCGAAACCCCCTCGTCGAGCAAGTACCTCAAGATTGGCGATAACTTGTTTGTCAGCATTCCAGGCACGGCAATCACTAGGGCGCCAACTGAAGGGGAAGTCTTCGATGAAGACGCCATCACCGCTGCTGGGCTCGAGATCGTTGATGAACCAAGCGCCAGCAGCAGTAAATCTGAAGAAGAACAGCTCCTCCAGGCCATGAGCGACAACTACCAGAAGCTTCAAGCACTCCACCACGTCCGGATAGAAAAACTGGATTCCAGGGCAGCGGTTGTTGAAGCAACGGAGACAGGTTTCCAGAAGCGCATTGAGGAAACGCAAGCCTGGTTCACCGAGGCTTTTCAGGAGTTGAGGACGGGCCAAGAGCAATTGAGCCAAAGGTGGGATGAGCTCCTCTTGAAACAATCCGATGTCGAGAAGGCACATGAGGAGGCACAAGAGGAAGCACGCTTGAGAGAGCTCCGCGTCGGGCTTGAGGCTCATGATGACGACCTCACCGCTCGCGAGAAAGCTCTTGCCGACAAGCTCCGCGCCAAGGATGAGGAGATTGACAAGCTTGTCGCGCAGCGGACCCAGCAGCTGGAGCAGAAGCACAAGGAGACGCTCGAAGCTCTGACCATAGATCACGTCGTCAAGCTGAAGGAGGCCATCGATGCTGCCGAAGCTGCAGAGGCCGCCAAGAACTTGCTGGAGGAGAAGGTGAAGAGGCTGGAAACAGATCTTGAAGGCCACGGCAAGGAGCTCTCGACACTCAAGACTGAGAGAGAGAAAACTCTTCACAGCTTGATGGAGATGCAGGTTGCCATATCCGACAAGACCAAACAGCTCTCCTCAGCCACTGACTCCATCAAAGATCTGAAGGTGAAACTGTCCACGCTGGAGGAGACTCTGGAGACCGCCAAGGCTCGTGAGAAGACCCTGATCAAAGACCTCCGGGATGAGAGGGATCTGCTCAAGAGCGCCGCCGCCGCACACAATGATTATCTGGCAGGCGTGCAGGTCTGGACTGAAAAGCTCGTCGACGTTGCGGAGAAGCTTGGCGCGCAACTGTCCACCATGGGCATGCAGGGCTTCAGGTATTCTTCTGACGACAGGGTATCCACGAGCGCCAAGCTGACCATGTTCGTTGACCATGTGCTTGAAGCCCTGGAGCAGCTTCACTCTGACCTAACAACTCATCTGGCTAGCGAATCATGCAAGCTCTGCCAGGCTGTCCTCCGCAAGGTGCTGGTCAAAGTGGTGCACAAGAACCCCGGCATCAACCTCTCCATCTTCGACCGCTTGCCGAAGGATGTGGACGTCAAGGCGCTTGAGGAGCTTGTCACGCCCATCGTCGACATGGTAAGCCAAGTCAAGAGGGTTGAGGGTGACCGCCGGGATTAGCTGCCTTACTTCTCGTTGCCGCCACCATTCCATGTAAAAGACAATTTAATCTTATGTTAGAATTGTGGCAGCTATTATTGTAATATAACTTGCTATGTTCTGGACGAATGCATGTTATTTCCTTTCGCCTGATTTCTCTCTGTATGGTACATGCCCTACGCTTTGTTGGAAACTTGCCAGCGCGCGCAACCTTGCCGCGAGCGCTAGGTGCGGGACTTTAGCAGCCTGCTGGCGGTGCCGCTACCGGCAAGAAGCCTTGACGTCCTCAGTGCAGCCACTTAAACTATTGAGCGGACTCGAAACAAAGTAAGGGCGCAACCGATCATGACAAGGTTCTTTCGCGTGCAGGTTTTCCATACAAAAGTCGAAATCGTTCAAGGAAAATAACAAAACAAAAGTTTGTTTAAAGTTTCTGCAACTTAGCTTTTCGTTGCTGTATTTCTTCCGGCAAGATGTCAACCTTGAACGTCGCCTGTCGGTCTCCATACCATCCTTCCCCCCCGGCAAACTTGCATGCGAGGGAACCTTCTGTCGTTTGAGAAAAAGAAAGAAGAGAAAATAGAGATATGGAACCTTGGCGGTTCGTTAACGCTTACCGGGAGCAAGTGTAATACAGTATCTCAGACAAACATGCATATAGATAAACATAGAAATCGATAAGAACTGTAAAACACTTAGGCTTTATTCAACTATGCACAGGGTCTGCGCCTGTCTTTGTACAAAGGATTACATGCTTCATCGGCAAGACTTGTACAAAAGGTGGTTGCCGGGGAACCCGGCAACCGCGCCTTATGGATAGAACTTACGAAGATGTTCGATATTCCAGGAGTTGCTCACCGGAACGCCATCTTCGGTCTCCAGGCGGACTGCGCCAGGCCTGGTGATTCGTACTACCCGATAAGGGCCTTCCCACTTCGGCGTCAACTTGTTGGAATTCTTGGTCGACTGAACGCACCGAAGAACAAGGTCGCCTTCCTCAAGACTTCGGGCATGAACCTTGCGGCTATGATAGCGGCGCAAGGCTTGCTGGTAGCCTGCAGCTCGCACAGCAGCCTGAAGACGATCTTCCTCAAGGAGCAACGCGTCATCTTGCCGCAACTGCTCTTGCTCGAGCTCATCATAGGCGAGCACTCGAGGTGACCCGTATATGAGTTCCGTGGGGAGAACTGCTTCTGCCCCATATACTAGGGAGAAGGGTGTCTGGCCGGTGGCTCGATTTGGTGTCGTTCTGATTGACCAAAGAACCGCCGGCAACTCATCAATCCAGCGTCTTCCGCACTTGCGCAGCCTATCGAAAGTTCTTGTCCTGAGACCTCGCAACACTTCAGCATTTGCCCTTTCCGCCTGGCCGTTGCTCCTTGGATGAGCAACAGTAGCAAAACAGATCTTGCTGCCAAGGTCTTGGACATACTGCATGAAGGTGTGGCTCGTGAACTGTGTGCCGTTGTCAGTGATGATCCTGGTAGGCACACCAAAACGGCAAACTATCCCTTTGAAGAACTTGACGGCCGACTGTGCTGTCACCTTTCTCACTGCTTCCACTTCCGGCCACTTTGTGAACTTGTCGATTGCGACGTACAAGTACTCAAAGCCCTCGGTAGCATGGGGAAAAGGGCCCAATATGTCGAGCCCCCAGACCGAAAATGGCTAGGAAAGAGGGATTGTCTGAAGAGCTTGAGCTGGTTGATGCAATTTCTTCGAATGGAACTGGCACGCTTCACACTTGGTTACTAGTGCAGTTGCATCCTGGAGAGCAGTGGGCCAAAAGAAACCTTGCCGGAATGCCTTACCAACAAGAGCTCTTGAGCCTATGTGGGAGCCACATATGCCTCCATGAATCTCTGCCAACAGCTCCAGTCCATCCTCCCGAGGAATGCACTTCAATTTCACACCGTTTGGTCTCTTTCTGTACAGCACGTTGTCCACGAACTGGTACATACTAGACTGACGGGCTACTTTTTCTGCTTCTTCCTACTCTTCGGGGAGTTCTCCTGTCTGAAGGAAAAGGACGATGTGATGTGCCCATGCTGGAGCTTGGGGCTCGACAACAAGGACTAAAGGCATGTCTTCTCCCGTGGGAGCATTTGTCTCTACAGCAAAGGCTCGAGGCCCTGGCGGAGCCTGTCGCTCCCCGGCAAGCTCGGCGGGAGCATTTGTCTCTACGGCAAGAGCCTGAGGCCCTGCCGGAGCCTGTCGCTCACCGGCAAGCTTGGGGTCGTTCCCGGCAACTTCTTTGCCGGCGGCCTCTGGGAGATCTGCCGGGAAATACTTGCCGGAACTCGACTTCCTTCTTTTCTCTTGTCCCATCGATGGTGCTACAGATGGTGGAGTCAATCGGAGCACAAAAGTTCCTGGTTCCACAGGTAACTTAAGGGCAACGCGCTTTGACAAGTCATCAGCAATGCTGTTCTCCGCACGAGGAACGTGCTCCATTTGCAGACCGTCAAAACGCTCTTCCAATTTCCTCACTTCATCGACGTAAGCTTCCATCAATGGACTCTGATAATCTTTGTTCACCTGCTTGACGACAAGCTGCGAATCACCTCTGACGATGAGCTTCCTGATTCCAAGGTCTGCCTCGATCCTGAGACCGGCAAGCAGCCCTTCATACTCCGCAGTGTTATTTGTTGATCTCTCCCGGGGAAAATGCATTTGAATCACGTATTTGAGGCGCTCTCTGGTGGGTGCGACAAGCAGGACGCCAGCACCGGCGCCTTGCAGCGAGAAAGCCCCATCAAAATACATGATCCACTCTTGATTGGTTTCCTTGCCGGGGAGAGTTGTCTCTGGAATCTCTTCGTCTGGCGTTGGGGTCCATTCTGCAATGAACTCCGCCAAGGCTCTACTCTGAATGGTTGAAGTGCTCTCAAACTTAAGACCAAAGCTCGACAATTCCAACGCCCACTCCACAATCCTGCCGGTTGCATATGGATTTCGCAAGATCCGCTGCAACGGAAAGCGAGTGATGACGGTGATCTCATGTGCCTGAAAGTAATGGCGCAGCTTCCTCGAGGCCATAAGGAGGCCGAAGAGCAGCTTCTGCACACCAGAATATCTTGACCTAGCCCCCCTGCAAAAGGGAGCTGACAAAATAAACTGGGCGCTGCACCATCTTCTTCTTCTGTGTTGCTTCACTTAACTGCGCAGATCCCACTTGGTCAGCACCAGACCCTGCCGGGGAAGATTCCAGCTCGTCGCTTGGCGGTCTTGCCACTGCTGCTGCTTCTTCATCAACTTCTCTCTCCGCCACTAACGCAGCACTCACCACTTGATTCGTTGCCGCTAGATATAGCAGCAACGGCTCTTGCGGTTTTGGCATGACTAGTACTGGCGGAGAGGAGAGGTACCTCTTCAAATCCTGCAGCGCTGCCTCCGCCTCCGGAGTCCATTTCATTGGACCTGCCTTCTTCAAAATTTTGAAAAAGGGCAGGGCGCGCTCAGCAGATTTGGAGATAAACCTGCTCAAAGCAGCAACGCAGCCGGCAAGACGATGCACGTCCTTGACACGTCTTGGCGCTTCAATCTGCTCAATTGCTTTGATCTTGTTGGGATTTGCTTTAATTCCACGCTGAGATACAAAGAACCCGAGAAGCTTGCCGGATGGAATGCCAAACACGCACTTCTCAGGATTGAGCTTCAAATTGATCTTGCGCAGATTTGCAAATGTCTCTTCTAAATCTTGTATGAGCGTTGCTTTGTCCTTGGTCTTGACCACTATATCATCCATATAAGCTTCCATATTTCTATGTAGCTGGGGCTCAAAACCAATCTGGACCGCTCTTGCAAATGTTGAACCAGCACTTTTCAACCCGAAAGGCATACGTAAGAAGCAATACGTACCACATGGGGTGATAAATGCGGTCTTCTCTTCATCTTCCTTTGACATGTAAATCTGATGATACCCTGAATATGCATCAAGAAATGAAAGCAAATCGCAGCTGGCAGTGGAGTCCACAATCTGGTCGATGCGCGGCAAAGGAAAAGGATCTTTTGGACAGGCTTTATTGATATCTGTATAGTCAATACATAGCCTCCATTTTCCATTCGCCTTGCGCACTACAACTGGATTGGCTAACCATGTTGGGTGGAGCACTCCTCTAACCAAACCTGCCGCTTCCAACTTCTTGATTTCCTCAGCAATAAACTATTGCCGTTCCAAAGCCTGCTTCCTGACCTTCTGCATGACAGGCCGCGCGTGAGGGCAGACAGCAAGGTGGTGCTCAATCACCTTCCTGGGAACACCGGGGATATCAGATGGTTGCCATGCAAACACATCGACATTCGCCCGCAGGAAGGCAACGAGAGCGCTTTCCTATTTGTCATCAAGGGTGGAACTTATGGTGAAAGTTTCCCCCGTACCATCCTCCTTGGCGGGCACCTTCTTAGTCTCTGGAGGAGCTGCCTTGGATTTCTTGCTCTTGCCGGTGGAGCTCTCTGGCACATCCTCAATAGGAGCGCAGCACTCCGAGGAGGCGCGCTTCCCGGAGTGAGTGCGAGAGGTCTTGCCGGTCTTCTTCCCCCCGGGAGCTTCAGCGACAGGAGCAAGCGCCTTGGCGGCAGATGCTACAACTGCCTCCCGGTAAAGCTGGTCGGTGCAGATAAGCGCGTCTTTCTTGTCGGAGTTGACAGTGATGACGCTTATCGGCCCGGGCATCTTCAATACATTGTAAGCGTAGTGCGATGCCGCCATAAACTTGGCTAACGCAGGGCGGCTAAGGATCCCATTATATGGCAATGGAATCTTGGCGACGTCGAACACAATCTTCTCTGTCCTGAAGTTCAGATCACTACCAAATGTTACTGGCAGTGTGATCTTTCCCTTCGGCTGGCTCCTCCCTGGATTGACCCCTTGGAACGTGCCCGTTTCCTCGAGATCTTCATCAGGGATTTGCAACCTTTTGATCACCTCGGGCGAGATCAAATTCAAGCCGGCCCCACCATCAACTAACATTTTCGTCACCTTGAGGTTGCGAATCGTTGGCGAAACCAACAATGGCAGACACCCGACCATAGTTATGCGATCAGGGTGATCCTCAGTGTCAAAAATGATAGGCGTGTTGGACCATTTCAGTGGCTTCTGGGCACCGACAGATGGCTCTGTTGCATTAACCTCGCGCGCCCACTATTTAAGTTGGCAGCGGGAATAATGCAACGAGGCGCCCCCGTCAATGCACATCATGTCTGTAGCTTTCTGAAATTCTTGCTCGCTGGACTCGTCGTCCTCTTCATTGTCATCGTCACCCCCCTCTTGCTTGTCGTGGCCTCGAGCGGGCCTCTCCTTCTATTGCTTGGCCTTGCCGCGGCGACCTCCTCGGCCACCGCGTTTCTTGCCGGACCCCTCCGCACCATCCTGGGCCTTCTCCTTGTCTCGCCTTTCGTACTCGGCCTTCTGCTTCTCGACAAGTTGCTCAACTTGCCGGCAGTCTTGGAGATCATGGCCCTTGGTGCGATGGATCTTGCCGTACTGCTTGCCGGAGCCTTCTGGCTTGTCGGCAGCCGCCAAGGCCTGACAGAAGGCGCACCCGGCAATCTCCTTGCCGGGGTCGTCAACCTTGGCCTTCTTGGCGGTGCCGGGGTTGCCGGATCCCTCGACAACAAGCACGGCCTTGCCCTTGCGCTTCTTGTTATGCCACCGGCCCTTCTTTGCCGGGGCGGCAGCGTCTTCATCTTCAGAGTCGACTCCTGTGCCAGCATCCTCATCGGGGAGTCTCCTCCCTTCTTCAGCTCGAGCACACTTATCAGCCAGAGCATAAAGCTCGGCAACATCCCTGACCTTGTTCATCGCCAGCTCTTCGCGCATCCGGCGGTTGCGCACGTTTTGATGGAACGCGCTGATAACAGCGGCAGGATGAACGTCTGGAATGTTGTGATGTATGCGGCTGAATCTCTGGATATACTTGCGCAGGGTTTCGCCCTCCTTCTGGGGGATGAGATGCAAATCACTTTCTTGGCCAGGATCTTGGTGGCCTCCGGTGAAGGCGCCAACAAACTCATGACACAGATCTGCCTAGGAAGAAATGGAATTCTCCGGCAGATGCATCAACCACGACCTGACGTTAGGCTTGAGCACCAACGGGAAGTAATTGGCGAGTATCTTGTCGTCGCGAGCCCCGGCAGCCTGCACCGCAATGGTGTAGACGCTCAGGAACTCCGATGGGTGGGTCTTGCCGTCATATTTCTCCGGGACCTCCGGCTTGAACGTGCGGGAATTGGGCCACTGGACTTGCCGCAGCTCACGGGTAAACGCTGGACAACCCACCTCATAGGGTAGATCGACAGGATACCCTGGCGCAGGCTTGTCTACAGTGGGCCCTGCGCGCTTATCGGACTGATAGCGCGCTTCCCGCCGCCGCTCGATGGTAGTCCGAGTGTCTTCTTTGCCTCGTTCCCGAAGAACTTGACGTTGATCGCGACGAGTACGCGGATCAGACGACGCCGTTGAATCATCATCGCGGGCGTCGATCCGTCGAGTCAGCGACTGCTGTTGCCGCCGTTGAGGAGAGTGCACCGTGGTCGTAGCGCCTCCCGTCTTTTCGTCAGCGACACGCATCGGCTCGATGGATAGCCGGCGCGAAGGCTCCGCCTGCTGCGGTCTATCATCGTTGGCGAGGCCGACAAGGCTCTGAAGAGCAGCTCTCCACTCGTCGAGCTTGTCCACAGCAGGTGGAAAATTCAGGAGCAGCTGTGCTCGCGTCAGTGCTTCTGCTGGTGTAGGCGGCGGCGACAGGTGCGAGGAACGTGAGGTGCTCTGACTCCTAACCATGTTAGAAGGAGCTCCATCACGGTCCCGCGACAGCGCGCTGCTTCCACCAACATGTTGGCGTGCATGCTGGTCCCGCGCATCTCGAGGGTGATGCTCAGGAGACTTTCCGTGGGGGCGCCTAGTACCACCAACGTCGCGGCGCTGTTCATGGCGCGCGACCTGAGAAGGCCGCGGCGCGTGCGCCGGCGTGGGTGTCTTAGAAGGCGCCCTTCCATCCTTGGAGTTCGCAACGCCGCCTGCAGGCAGCACAGCTCTGTCCCTAGATCTAGGGGCGCGCGGGTGGCCGTCGCCGCTGCGAACGACGCCGCTCGCTTGGCTTTGACCACCAGAACGTCGTGGAGGCTCAAGGCCTCCGCCTCCTCCACCCGCGTCCACACCATCACCCGTCTGGGTAGCTACAGGGACATCGGACGTGGATGGACCAACCGCCGTGAAACCCTTCTTCTTGGGGGCCATGGCGATGAAGCTGATGAAGAAACTGGCGCGCTGAGCACCAGATCAGGTTCACGCAACCTCTTCCCCTACCTGGCGCGCCAAAGATGTCGGAGAAATGACACCTATGGGATCGCGAGGATCCCTTTATGATTCGGCGGGGGAAAGGTTTGCACAAAGAGCAGATCTAACGATCAACACGAGGAATTTTACCCAGGTTCGGGCCGCTGAGAAGCGTAAAACCCTACTCCTGCTTTGGTTGTATTAGATGTGTTCTAGCTCAAGTTCTGGGAGCGCTACAGTACTCAGTAGCTGCGTACGCAGAATAGGCAGGAAGTCCATCCCCTCTGTAGCTATGCCTTGGGCCTCCTTTTATACGTTCGAAGGGGTCACCAACAGTGGCGTACAGTGCATACATGAGGTGTAAAAGTAGCTACAGTGCTATCATACCTAATACTGACGGCTTGGGACAAAAGCATTTAATGCTCCGTTGAGGTGTCCCTTAGTGTCTTGGGGACAGAAAAATGGGCCGTCCCATCAGCACCGCTTAAGCCCCTCCACCGCAGACGCCTGACACGCACCCAGGAGGACAACAGCTAAAAAACAAGCTGGTCGCTGCACTGGAGTGGTGACAGGGCGGCGAAGTCTTGCCGGGGCTCCAGCCTTCGGTCTTCTGATTATTGACTTGAATACTCCACGATAATCTTTGTACTTGCGTTCAGCTGCCTCCCGACAGGCCTTGCCGCTGGTATGGCTACAACTGTCCGTGCACAAGTATGGGGTACTAAAGGACCCAAACTTTAGTACACCGACACAAGTGTATTTTATCTAGTTTTGAAAAATATTTTGGTATAAAAAATTAATTTCACAAAAGTGGTCTGCACACTATCAATGTGGATGAGGAGATGCTAATTCTTCAGCTCAATTTTGTTGTTGTAAGATTGATGATATTCCTTTTAAATATATGTCTTTTCCTCGAAACTTAAGAAACTCAAGAAAGAAGATATCCAGGTGGTGGTAGATACAATTATTATAACTATTTCTGCCCGGTTAGGTAGGTGTCTTTCTTACAGAGAGAAACTAATTTTGCTGAGCCCATGTATTGTTAGCATTCCTGCATAACTTACTTCCATGATTAAATTCTCTAAGTGGACTACTAATGTTATTACCTCACAAATGGCCCATTTTTTCTAGGTAATATGGGTGATGAACATAAGTATCACATTGCTAACTGAAAACTTGTGTCTAGGACAAAATCGTTTGGGGTTTTGGGGGTCCATAATCATAGAGATCTTAATTTAGGCTAAACTTGCCTTGGGAAGTAAAATATATTTTGATGATCGGCCAGTGATTGAAAAAACCCGTTTGATTTTAAATATAAAACCAATGTCCTAATATTCTTTTTCTACCCTTCTGGTAAGGCATTAGTTGGGATTTTGTTGCGTCCAAGGCCTTTTATTTCTTGAAGGTGGGTGATGGGATAAATATTGCCTTTTGGCATGATGTTTGGCCTGCAGAGTGCTCTCTGAATACAAGGTTTTGGGATCACTTTTCCATCTGCAATCAATAAGATTGTTCCATTGCTTATCTTCAAGGAGATGTGTGGATATGCACATCTTCTATAGGTGGTGTGGGTTAGTTAAACTTATGCAAAACGTTGTTTTGTCTTCTCGCAAGGCTTTCCTGCATGGTGGATTGAACCCTCTAGCTTGTACTCTGTTAAATCCTCCTACAATTCTTTGGGCGACCACATGTGAAAAATTAAAGGTCATGTGTTTCTTTGGTCAACATTTAATAATGCGGGATAATGTATCTAAGCGACGTCCTATGGATGATTTAACATGTGTTTAATATTCTGAACCAGAGAGTGGCCAAAACTTTTTCTTGTATTGCATTGTTGCATCTGGTGTTTGGCAATGGATCACCGAGGCTCTTAAGCTTCCTATTCATCGATCTTTTGAATTTTGATGGCGCCTCTTGCCATCCGAAACATGTGCCACCTAATGTTGCAATTAATATTATCCTTGCTGCTACCTTCTGGAGCTTATGGAAGGTGTGTAATGATTTTGTCTTCCAAGGGTCGGCTTGGCAACTCCAAATGCATTCTTGACATGCCGATTTAAAAAATTCACCAATAGAAAATTCTTTGTGATGATGCACAGTCTGTCCTGTTGTTGTGGTGCCCAACACTTCTCATCATCATCGGGGGGAGGCTACTAAGGATTGCATCAGCCTAATCTTGCATGTGGATGATACTGACGAGCAACGAAGGGAGATTCTACGCCGCAAGATCAACTGGTTCATCACGTAGAGATCTTCTGGGTGTTGGTGACTTTTCTCTCTAGTTCAGTGATGTCAGTATTACATTCATTGGTTGTTTGGATGTGGTCGAGTTAGCCTGTCTATATGCTTGTTTTCTCCTTTGTTGTTTGTCTATTGTAGCAACTCTAGTTGTGCCTTGGCATTTTAAAACGATTCTCGTGGTCGTTGCCTCTGCTTAATAAAGTTGGAGCTGGGGGAATCCCATTTCTTTCAAAAAAATACAAACAAAACATACTGGATCTAAAACGTCACAACCACGATAAGAAATTGACAATGACACTTCAACCTCGTTGCTAAACAACAAAGCAAAAACAACTTACATGCACCTATTAGATTTTGGTGATTAATGACAAACCAATTGACAGGAGTAACATTTTATCAAGTTTATTTCAGGAAAGTAGTCCCCAAGTCTGAGTGGAAACATCAATGGAGATCCATACTTCTATTTTTTCAAGTGGTTTTCTACCTCAAGTTCTTACAATACATTTTATAGGATATTAGTGAATTCACGATTCACATTGAGTGTTGGACAGTCATACTATCATTAGGGGAACAAGCTAAATATCCATGGTTGAATCCAAGATAAGATCTTCATCCAAAATCCTCAAGTATTCTGCTCTAGCAACTCAACTCCGTTGTTTTTCACTATCTGGTACCTCCGAGTTTTTCCACTGAGTACTACCAACCTTTGAGCAATGATTAAGCCCTGCTAAGCGAACCATATTTCTTATAGCTTCAGAATTGCACACTCTTTTCTGGTATTGCCGAACTATGTTTCTTTTGAGATCATCTCTATTAGCTTCGACACTTCCGAGCAAAACATTTTTATCTGTCACTTCCAAGGCATTCTAAATTGGGAGTTATGCTGGGCTTCAGTAGCTAGAGCCTCTATATTGGTCGGCTACTTCCAAGAAAATCCATTCGATACCTCGAAGCCGGTATTTGGGGCTTTGCATCCTAGATGTTCTCCTGTAACACCTTTTGGTGCCCCTCCCCAACATAACTCCTCCTCTCCTTCAGTGGCGACCAACAACACCTCTCAGTATACTAGCGGACACCAAGGCTTGAGCTCAAGCCAGGCATTTACTCAGTGTAATTCTAGAGAACCAGAAAATATCTCCCCTCGTCTAATGGGGAGGAACTAGAATTTCACAAGACATTAAAGAGAGCCATCAACATACAACAAAACCAAGTCACTAGCAACCAACCAGGTATAGAGTTTACACACAGTCTATGGGACATCCATGACATAGAGGTATAATGAGTTGATAGACAGATACGTCGACACACAAGACAACTAATTTCGTTCACAGGGTGGTCGGGAAGAAAGAATCTTCATGTGATTCGGTTTGTGCCCTCCAAAGCCCAACATCCGTCAAATGCTGCCTACATATTTAGAGATACATATACCCCATCATGCAAGGAATCACATGGGGCTATTCTCTTATCACTTTGATTACTTCTGCATAGGACTCAAGGCCGCGATCTTCCGCTCCAGCTACATTGAAAGAAAAATAAATTAATGATTATGATAGATCTACGATGTAAAATGATGCTCTGGTTACATAATTTCAAAAATCATCCATGTTGCAGGGTAGTCGGTATCTTATTCTGGTACTTGGAAAATATTCAGTGAAGCTGGGAACACATGGAAATATCAGCCTTTTTAGATCTACCCCATACATCTAAAGAAAAGTGAAGACAAGATTAAGACAAAAACATTCAGCGGGCAAATGTGACTTTCAAAGACCTCAAACTAAGTGCTCCAGAAACCAAAAAATATATTACTAGGTAAATTGCAACAGCAACAAAAACAGTGTCAAGGTTATTCTTTTTTATCTTATAAACAATATACGACCAATCTACATATTATGATACTAGCGAGAATCTGGAAGTCAAAAGCCAAGATAGGCACATAAGGTGGTACCTGCATCATGGTCTGGAGCTTGTTGTGCACATCACAGAACTCACTCCTAAGAAGAGCCAATGCCACGTGACACCTGAATTTTTTTTTCCGAAAAGGAGGTTATCCCCCGGCCTCTGCATCAGAACGATGCATGCGGCCACTTTATTAATAAGCAAACAGTTCAACAAAGTCTCCAAAGTCACAAACCGAAAAAAGCTCACAAAGAGCTGGAAATAAGGAATCGGGACAGCCACAACCGGCGGCAAAAAATAGATAGGAAACTAAACACCTATCCTATTACATGATCGCCATCCACACCGGTTGAAGATAGCCCGTGCTACCGTCTCCCAGCGGACAGACCCAGTAACCATACGCTCCCTGGCATCCATCGGAGTGAGTAGCGACCACATACGGATTAACGTTGTGGCCCGAAAGATAACCTGCAAGAAATGAAAATTTGTTGTTCTGTTAAAAACCAAATCGTTCCTGCAGTTCCATATAGCCCATAATAACGCACATACGCCTACACGGATGTGTCTCGCTGTTTCTATGTCGACTCCATTTAGCCACGCCCCAAATAACGTGTGAATGCTAGAGGGAGGATCAATATTAAATGCTATATGGATAGATCGCCATAAAATTTTGGCCAAAGGGCACTCAAAAAAGAGGTGTTTGATAGATTCATCATGATCACAGAAGCTACACCTTCTAGATCCAGACCAGTTACGTTTTGCCAAATTGTCCTTAGTGAGAATGACTTGTTTGTGGACAAACCACATGAACACTTTAATTCTTAAAAGGCACTTTGACTTTCCAGATATGCACAGATCGAGGGATAGAGACCGAGTTAATAATATCCAAATACATGGACTTTACCGAGAACACGCCATTCTTGGTTAGTTTCCAGTGCAGCTGGTCTGGCTGTTGAGAAAGGTGGACATCCATCAATCTTCTCACAAGATGGAGCCAAGCTTCCCAACGGCTTCCCGCTAAGGTCCTTTTGAATTGAATATTTAGAGGATTGGATTGTAGTATTGTTGCAACATAGGCCTCTTTACGCTGAACAATATTATAGAGAGAAGGATATTGGATAGCTAGAGGTGTCTCCCCTAGCCATGTATCCTCCCAAAATCTCGTAGAAGTACCATTATCAACGATAAATTTTGTCCTGTGGAAGAAGGCTGATTTCACTCTCATCAGTCCCTTCCAGAAGGGCGAGTCGGTTGGTCTAACCGTCACCTGTGATAAGGTCTTAGAATGAAGGTACTTATTACGCAGAATCTGGGCCTATGTGGCATCGGTCTCGGCAGATAACTTGTACAGCCATTTGCTGAGTAAGCACCTGTTCTTCACCTCTAAATTTTCAATTCCCATACCGCCTTGGTCTTTTGGCCTACAAATAATATCCCATTTAGCAAGTCTGTATTTTCGTTTTAACTCGTCACTTTGCCAGAAAAAACGCGATCGATAAAAATCCAATCTTTTCCGTACCCCTACTGGTACCTCAAAGAAGGACAAGAGAAACATTGGCATACTCGTGAGCACCGAATTAATGAGAATTAGTCGGCCTCCATATGACATAAGTTTGCCCTTCCAGCAACTTAATTTCTTTTCAAATCGATCTTCAATACACTTCCATTCCTTGTTGGAAAGCTTGCGATGATGAATCGGAATGCCCAGATATGTGAAAGGGATCGAGCCCAACCCACATCCAAACAGTTGTTTGTAAGCTTCTTGTTCGTCTTTAGCTCTTCCAAAGCAAAACAATTCACTTTTATGGAAGTTAATCTTTAACCCCGACAACTGCTCGAATAAGCATAATAAAAGCTTCATATTTCTCGCTTTCGTCAGGTCATGCTCCATGAAGATGATAGTATCATCTGCGTACTGTAGAATGGACAGTCCACCATCCACAAGATGCGGGACAAAACCACCTACTTGGCCATTTTCTTTAGCTCTTCCTATCAGAACTGTCAACATGTCTACCACGTGACACCTGAAATAATGCAGACATACAACGTTGTCAAATTCTGCAGAGGTTAAGCAAACTAAAATGGAATAGTTGGTAAAATGTAACCATGTGCTTAAAAAAAACTTTAGCCATCTAAAAATTTAATTGCGGCATAAACAGAAGTCTAGAGCCAACAGGTGCAAGAAAATCATCAAATAGGCATATGTTTATTTACAGAACCGAGTTCTATCAAATTATCAATCACATGATTGGAGATTAAGTGAACAAGTAGGTTAGTTCTTAAGAATGTTAGATTAGTATGAGTTAAAAATAGTATCATAAAAGACAAAATAAGATGGCAGGCTTGAATACAAGATTTGAACAACACAAAGAGTAGAGAATAACTACTGTGCAACATATATAATGAGGTACAGTGTATAAACCTTTCTTTGCTTTTTGCCACACAGGACTGTCGAAAGTGCATACAGGCGAGTTTCACTTTCTTAGCACCAACACTAATACATGCCAAAAAGACAAACATCAGGAAACTAGAGTTTTTTCAAACTCATTAAAAATGACATGCTGATACACATGAGCATACTTGCATGTCATAATAACATTCTCAAGGAGCCATTTTCTATCATGGTTGTCAACACAATTTTTCTATAAACCAGAAAAGAAATAGCATTGGCCGTACGGCGATAGTAGATCAGTAGTGCCAGTGATGTTTACAAAAAGATAAAACTTCCCCCACCGAGTCATAACATCGGGATGAATATTGACATTTCCGTAACAAAAATATAACTAAATCCAGCTCTACTAATTATGGCCAAACAACACAGGCCGCAATGCCCATGACGTACGTACCCCGCACCAGCACATCCGAATAGAAAAAAACATTGATGCGTAGGGAAATTAGAAAAAGGGCCATTGGTGTGACATAGAGTAGTAGATCGTTGGCTCTTGTTCAAATAGATTTGTCAGAAAGACAAAAAAAATCTGAGACTTTTTGTGAACAAAGTAGATTTATTGTTGCACTCATATAAATTCTTTCGCGAAGAAATGACTCCCATGTTGTGGACGTAAAAAAAACAAATTTGTCACAATATAAGAGCTACAATTTGCTATTTTTGCCAGAATTTCGTTGGACAAGATTTCGTTACAGAATATTTTTATACAACCGTAACGTTAGCTCAAGTTCGTTAGCAAAAAGTTTCGGATATTTTTTTCTGATTTTTTAAAAATAAAATCATTTATCAGGTGCACCTGCCGCCATGTTCCAAGAGGCATTTTCCTTTGTTAAAGTGGGGCAAATCATCAAATTCCCCACTTTTATTGCTGGCCTAGAATAATACCATTAATTGGATGATGAGTAGCAGATTCGATATAGTTCTAGAAATGTTTGCAGGACGACAGATTTTTATTGCTGACCTAGAATAATGTCATTGGACAAGTATTTCCGGACGGAGGGAGTAATAGATACGTTCCAAAGTTATGTGTGGTGAACTATAGAATTGCAATTGGCAGGAATACCGACAATTCTGTTGCAGGAAAACACAAGTATATTCAACTATTCTACTTATGTGCATACGATATATAGTCGCAAACGCAAACGACAGTGCGCTGACATATACGAATAGAAATGTGAACAGACTAGAAAAACCTCCATTAACATTATACTGAATAACATATCATTAATACGACAAAGTTCATAACATTATTGTTGGCATGAATAGTTGAATATTGGTACTTCCGTTACAAGAAACACCACAACCAACGTGATGGGCATGTCAGCATGCCCATGACAAACACATCTGAATAACATCGATGCAGTGGAGAAACGAACAAACAGTTAAAAATAGGTGGGGATGGAAACAAAAGGCTTATCATCATCATACGTGGAGCTGCTCCCAATGAGCTGATGCACCAGGGCGTCCACCTTGTAGAAGTCCACCGTGGGCTGGTTCCTGCGAATGGAGCAGACCAGATCAGTCAGTACAGCAGACGAGATGATGAGCTCAGTGCAACAAGCCAGAGGGGGAGAGGGAGGGGGCGTGGGGGCGGGGTTACGGACAGCAGGCCGGCGATGTCGTTGAGGATCCTGTCGGCGTCATTGAGGAAGATGTTGACGACCTCGGCGACGAAGCCCGTGGCTGCATTGCCCTCGTTCATCGACTGGAGCTGCTGGAAATACGCGTCCACAGCACCCTAGATCGATCACGCCAACGCAAATGTCGGGTCAGCTAGATAGCCAGTCGAAACCATCGTCAACGCCGAGCAGAGAACACGGCGATTCCCAGCGATTCCAGTCCTTAACCACACGGCGGCTATAGAGGTGAGGGGAGGGACTCACCGTGCTGTACATGGAGGCGATGTGGGCGTCGAGCTGGGCCCTGAGCGCGGCGGCCGCCATGGCGATGCGGGGCGTCGAGAGGAGGCGGGCGAGCACGTTCGGGTGGACGGAATTCGAAGCCTCTGCTGCGGCGGCGGAGTGGACGAGGACAGGAGAGGAGTGCAGGTTTTATAGCTCGACTCAGCCTTTTGACAGGGAGTGCTCGATTACTCTAGTGGCTGGCAGCCACTAAATGGAGAGCTTGGTGATGGCGTGCATGGATGCATGCATGGATCTACGTTTGGGTGGATGGATGGATACTGGCCAGCTAGCTACAGGTTGACAATGGATGCTCACTTTCAATGCAATACTACCTACGGCTGAGTGTAAGACGCACCTTGCCGGACCCGGACGTTTGGTCTATGGGACATCTACACTCTACATGGAAAAAAATAGTAATTCAGCAAACAGTTTAAACTTTCTGACAATATTTTTAAAATAAACTTGACCTTCCATTGTACTTTTGAAAAAAATTCCACAAAAAGAAAAATCTCCTTTGACTTCTTTTCAAAAAAGACAAAATTTTGGCCTAAATAGTATGAATAGTGACCTATAATAGAAAATAATTTTTGTCTTTTTCGCTGTGAAGTCAACTTGGTTTTTTTTGTGAAAATTTATATACTAGTACAAAAGTAAGTCAAGTTTATTCTCAAAATAGTTCTAACTATTTTGACTTTTTATTTAATTATTAAAAAAATTCCCCATATAGGGTGCATATACAACCAGGAGCCGAAGTGTATTTCTCGCACCTTGTCGTTCTTCGGTCATTATTTAACATTTTTTTTGCACGTGGTTTATTACGGCTGGCTCGCTATGCGTTTTATCTGGGCTGGGTTGGCATATAAGACCCTTCCCAGTGCTCCATGGTGGACAGGTGCTAAGCATACCACATAAGTGAAAAAATGACATGCCATAGTAATTAAGGAAGAGAGAGAGCACTTTGGGGACCCAGAAAGAACCAATGCCAAGCACGTGAACATAGGCAAACCACTTAAATGAAAGAAGATGACCAATGCATGAAAGAATTTAGGTGCTAAATCATTAAATAAAGTGAGCTTAGCAACAACAAGTTTAGCACCTATGCATTGGAGAGTTGAGTTGCTAAGCTATTTAATACACCTAGCACCTTATCTAAACACCTATGCATTGGAAGAGGTATGCTCATACCGTTGTGTCGTTGTTTCATTTTATCGGTGTAGTCTTACTTGGTGCAGGTTGTATGGTCTTAATTGTGGTCAATAAAGGTGTTAGGTGGGTCGATATGTTGTTACACGTTGTAGCACTAGTGTCGCGATTGATCCTAAAAAAACTAGTATATGTCGTGATTTGGAGCAGAATACTAGGGAGCTTAGGGTGCCCCCTTTGTTTGGTTGAGTGAGACGCGATCAGACGAACGAATCCCACCACTATGACACGATGATCTTACCCAGGTTTGGGCCACTCTAAAGCGTAATACCCTACGCCCTGCTTGATTCTTTCACCTAATGTGGTGAACAATGATTACAAAGGGTTTGTTTTCATTGTCTGGCCTTGCCGGGGCTAGGAAGCTTGCTATGGTATGTAGGTGTTCAACCTTCTGTAGGTCTAACCTTCTTCAGATCCAACCCTAATCTAAGTAGCCCGGGCCTCCTTTTACTGTTGTGGGATGAAACACATCCTGCGAGCTTCTGCACATCTCACACCATTTCTGAAGGCTTGAGGTTCACTATTGCTTGTATCTTTTCGGGGCTAGCCTCTATTCCCCGTTGGATACGATGAATACAAGTAGTTATCCTGCGGGGACCCCGAATATACATTTCTCATGGTTCAGCTTCATGTTGAAGTTGCGAAGGTTGTCAAATGTTTGTTGAAGGTCGCTGAGGAGGATGGAGTCCTGTCGTGACTTGACTATGATGTTGTCGATGTAGACCTCTGCGTTGACGCCGATCTGTTTATTGAAACACTTTTGCATTGTTCGCTGGTATGTCGCTCCAGCATTCTTGAGCCCAAAGGGCATTGTGATGTAATAGAACGGTCCATATGGGGTGATGAAGGAGGTTGTTTCTTGGTCTGATTCCTTTATTGTATCTGATGGTATCCCGAATATGCGTCCAGGTAGCATAGATGCTCGCACTCCGCGGTTGAGTCGATGATCTAGTCTATCCTTGGCAGTGGGAACGAATCTTTGGGGCGCGCCTTCTTGAGGTCGGTGTAGTCTATGCACATTCGCCATGATTTATTCTTTTCCCGCACCATGAACAGGTTGGCAAACCACTCTAGATGTGTGACCTCTTGGATGAAACGTGCGGTGAGCAGTCGAGTTATTTCCTCTCCTATGGACATCCGTTTTTTGGTGGCAAAATGACGCAGGGCTTGTTTTATTGGTCGTGAGTCTTTGCAAACTTTTAGGCAATGTTCGGCCATCTAGCGAGTACGCTCGGCATATTGGCGGGTTTGTAGGAAAATATATTCCAGTTTGTTCAGAGGAACGCCAGGAGCTCCGCTTCTTGGTCTTCTGATAGGTCCCCACCGATCGTCACCGTCTTGCTTGGGTCCCATCAAGGCGCTCCGCTTCTTGGTCTTCTGATAGGACCCACCGATCGTCACCGTCTTGCTTGGGTCCCATCAAGGCGCTCCGCTTCTTAATGTAGTAAATGCGCAAGGCACATGGCGTTGAGTGACGTTGCTGGGAGTAGACGCACGTCCCATCAAGGCAGTTTTGTTGACATTGCACCCTCCACTGTAGCATGCATCAACAAGTGGCGCACATGCAGTAGAAAGCAGGAAGGGCGCCAGCGTGGATGCAACTTGGCCTCCAAGGGAGGTCGTGCAAGCTTGCCAGCTCACCCCGCGCTACAACTGGCCACAACAATCGTAAGCTACTTTAGCTCTTGAGCAGTCCTATCACTGTGCCACTAATGACTGTTCGTTGGCGGGGAATATGGCATATGTGGGAAGCAGACCATGAGAAGGGGGTTCCCGAGGGGGATCAACCCCTTCCCGTGAAGATCTTGGCCTTGACTTGCCAATGGCGCCAAGCGGCTTCTCTCCAGCATGTTGGTCTTGCCAGTGAGAGTGTTCACGAAGATCTGCATACCACCACCTAGCCGGGAGGCAAAGTAGTTGTATAGACAACTTCTGGACGTTGTATTTTGTCGGGGCGCGGCCATCCTCAAACTACCCATGGTAGTGAGATGACTAGGCCATCTATGACGATAGGCTTTCTCAACCTCAGTTCTTGATAAAGATTTGCATGACACCCGAGGTGGGGCATGCTCTCGGGGTCACAGGTTCATAGCATGTGTTTTGCCGTTGGGGGGCTACCGCGGTCCACGCGAGACGGATCTATGGGACCCTGATCTTCATAGGGCCGACAGAAGCCCCTGGACCTAGGGCGGCATGCGGCTCTTCCGTTGTCAGGGCTGGGACCACTAGGCATGGACGAAGCGGGACGTGGCTACAGAATCCTGCTGGCCATCAGAATTCATTGCGTGTTGCACTATGAATTATAATCGTGTGGGCTTCCGTGCATTGTCAAGGTTTCAAGGCATTACCTCGATCTTTGCATGAACTGAAATGTCATGATGACCTACAATTAATCTAAATTACCCACTGAAATGAAAATATGTCTCTTTGGCTCGTGCATGGGGAGACCAAAGGACGGGGAAGCTTGTTTAATGTCGAGCGCTGGTGAGGGAGTGATCCACGATCTTCCGCCCATTTATAAAAGGCTAGACATGGCTTCACTTCCCTCGCACACCTGCTCGCTTCTTCTTCCTCGTCGTTCCACATCGTCGCCGCTCACCTGCTCTTGTCCCCCTCGAATTGCACCTTCTTGCACCCTCACCACCACGTCCCACACTTCTACCAAGGCCCCCAAGGTTGTGCAAGAGAACCTCTAGAAGTGGCTGTGGGAGGAGCTAGTCGGCAAGAAGGCTGAGTTGCATGAGTTGATAGGGGTGCTGAGAGGGACCGTGTTCCAGCATCATGCCGAAGCGAAGGAGATGAGAGGATGCTTGGAGCGGGAGCAGGCTCGTCGTGCGGAGGAGGCGGAGTGGCTGGGGCGTAACCTCCTCGACCTCAACCCGTAGATGGGCCACCTCCGCGAGATCTACTTCTAGGCCAACATGATGTTGCCCGCCATCAGGTTGCCCCCATTCACGTCGTATGGTGCCTTCAAGGAGGATAAACTTGAGGTCCTCTTGGTCTTCTTCCGCCACCGCGCTAAACAGCTTGCCCATGCTCAGGACGACAGGGAGGACACCCTCTCAAGAGGAAGGGTGATCGTATGGCCGACAATGTCGCCACCTACATCATGTAGAGCCTCTACCATCACGTCCCCCAGCTCCCTCTCAAGGCCATCTTCGACGAGATCACCCTCGAGGAGCATAGGCGGGCAGTGGAGGTAGTGGCGCTCTTCTACATTTAGATGCGTTGGGTTTTTCCCCGAAGAGGAAGGGATGAAGTACTACAATAGAGATAGGTATTTCCCTTAGTTAAGAACCAAGGTTATCGAACCAATAGGAAGCAATGCAAACACACGATCAACAGTTCCTGCACACACAAGAGCAAATACTTGCACCCAACGCGGGAAAGAGGGTTGTCAAGCCCCTTGTACTCGTTAATTGCAAGGATTAAATCTTGATAGAGTAGGATAAATAAATACTAATAAAAAGTAAATAAACAACGGCAAATATCTATGTAGGTTTTTGATATATAAAATATAAAGATGGACCCAGGGGCAATAGCGTTCACTAGAGGCATCTCTCGTATGAGCATAGTAGCAGTGGGTGCACAAATTACTATTGGAAAATTGATAGAAAAGCAAATAATTATGCGATCATTCATGGCATGATCAATGTATATGCATTACGTTTGTGACAAGTAGACCGAAATGATTCTGTATCTACTACTATTTCCACCAATCGACCGCTATCCAGCATGCATCTATAGTATTAAGTTCATGACAAACAGAGTAATGCTTTAAGTAAGATGTCATAATGTAGACTAAGTAAGACAAGCAATATGTTCAGACGTCATTTTATCCTTAGTAGCAACAATACAAATACGTGCATAGCTACCCCTTCTGTCACAAGGTGAGGACACCGCAAGATTGAACCTACTACTATGTACCGCTCCCTCTGATGATCTACTCATCTACTTGGCCAAATCAAAATTATAGATCGAAAAGCATACATAGCTATACGAAATCACACATAATAAATCTCAAATTGGATCAATGACTTTCAATGAATAATCTGAACATAAACTCGCAATTCATCGGATCCCAACAAACACACCGCAAAAGTTACATCGAATAGGTCTCCGAAGAGATCATTGTATTGAAGATCAAACGAGAGAGAGAGAGAGAGAGAGAGAGAGAGAGAGAGAGAGAGAGAGAAAGAGAGCCATCTAGCTACAGCTATGGACCCGTACATCTCGTAGGAACTACTCACACATCGTGTGGGAGGCAGCAAGGTTGATGAAGATTGTCGTCGTGATGGATTCTCCCTCCGACGGTACCGGAAAAGGCATCGAGATAGGATCGCGAAGGAAGATAGAATTGCGGCGGCAAAAAAAGTGTTTAGGATGCTGCACTAGGGTTTTTGGAATATTTGGGGATTTATAGGATGAAGAGGCGGTGCAGGGGACCCATGGGGGCACCACAAGGGTGGGGGCGCCCCCTACCCGCGAGGCGCGCCCCCTGCCCTTGAAGCTCCTCCGTGCAACATCTGGTATCCCTCCGAAGTTCCCAGGTCTTGTTTTGGTCCAGAAAAAATCATCAAAAAGTTTCCTCCCATTTGGACTGTTTGGTACCGATTTTCTGTAAAACCAAAAACACGCAGAAAACAACAACTGACACTGGACACTGAGTTAATAGGTTAGTTCCCAAAAATGATATCAAATGGCATATAAGTCATACAAGATATATAAAATAGTATCATGAAACCATAAAAAAATATAGATACGTTGGAGATGTATTAGCGTCACCAAGCTTAATTCCTGCTCGTCCACGAGTAGGTAAATGATGAAAACAGATTTTTTTGATGTTGAATGCTACCTAGAATGTGTATCATGTAATCTTTTGGGTATAAATGTTGAGAAAAGATGACTTAGTAAATATTGAAACGATAATAAAGAAGAATACTAGCAAATAATCATTGTCTTTCAAAATAAAAACACTAAAGAACGTTATTCTCCATTCATTTAATCATGTAAGAAATGGCATAACTCTGTCTTCTTAACATTCAGTATAAATCTTGATCCCTCGGTGCCTAACCAAGCACTTGACTCGTACTTTCTCATGCGCTTCAGCTTTTTCAACTTCACTCAATATCCGAACGGGAGCCATGGACTTTCAACACTTCATGTGGAATAGAATGATGGTAGGGATTGATAGGAGAAGACAAAAATAAGGATAGTCTCGCATCAACTAGATGGATCGTTAGGCCATGAAGACGCCTTTCAATCGATGTCGATGCGACGAGTAGGGACTGCCATGCAACTTTTGATGCACTAGAGAACTTCCAATAATCACATTAAACACAAGGAACTCAGATACTTATTGTGTCCTCTATTAGCTCTCTCGAAGCAAAGCACTCATCGCATGCCCCTAGAGGGAAGTATGGATGGAGTTAACCAGCGTGCGCCCCCGGCCAGAAAACACACGAGGTTTTCAATCAAGGATACAGAACACTCCAACTTCATTGCCATGCCATGACTGACACTTTAATGAATATTTAATCACAAACCTTAATATCATTATTCTTACTAATCAACTTTCACAAACTAGTAAGACCCCATATTATAACCTCAATACCGTTGATCGTACGTTTTGCATTTAGTGATCTACATGATTTTTTTATTATACCCCTATTGTATACATATCATTTTCCGACTAAACATATAACTCGTGCAAATTACCACTTACTACTCAAACTCCCAAAAAGATATAAGTGAAGTATGAGAGTGCATATGTTTCTACAAAATATAATTTCATTGTGCTCTAAAGATTTAAGTTAAGCACGTGAGCATAATTGCCTTAACTCAATAGATATAAATGAAGCATAATGAGCTAATAAATTCCCATGAATGTGTGTCTCCGATAATAGGTGTTTTCAGCAAACAATGATTGCGACAAACTTACAAGCAAAAAATAATACACAACACTCCAAGAAAAACACATATCATGTGAGGAATAAGAATATAGCTCCAAGTAAAATTACCGATGGATGGTAGACGAAAGAGGGGATGCCATCCGGGGCATCCCCAAGCTTAGACGCTTGAGTCTTCCTTGAATATTACCTTGGTGTCCCTTGGTAATATCCAAGCTTATGGAATTTCCGCTCCTTATTCCTTCATCCATCGTGATCTCACCCAAAACATGAAAACTTCAGCACAGAAAACTCAACAGAAACTTTGTGAGATCCGTTAGGACAATAATAAGATCAACACCTTAGGTACTGTTATAAATAGACTCACAATTGTTCTTGCACAATACCTACTGTATTCTAACTCCTGCATGACTTATACGCCCGATACAATCCATAAAATCATTAAAGCAAGCATACTATGCGATAAAAACAGAATCTGTCTAAAACAGAACCGTCTGTAAAGATATGTATTGAAACCATACTTCTGTAACTCTGAAAAATTAGGACAACCTGGGAAATTTGTATCTCAATATTTTGTAAAACATTCAGCAATTTATCACGTGTCAGTGAAAATCAAAAATCAAATATTGGGCGTAAAAGTATTTGTTTCTGCACCGTATCAATTCAACTATCATCCAAATCATCCCAAAGGGTTTACTTGGAGCAAACACTAATAAAAAAAATAAAAACACAAGCATTCCAATAGCAATATTCATGTCATCACACCAAAAAAAGAATAAAAAATTATAAGTAAGATAAATATCGGGTTGCCTCCCAACAAGCGCTATTGTTTTATGCCCTAGCTAGGCATAATGCATAGTTTCACGTTTTGTCATCTTACAAAGTAGCACCATAGGTGGCTCGCATAATAGATTCACAATGAGGTTTAATCATATTTCTTGGGAAGCATCCCATTCCTTTATTTAGTGGGAACTGGAATATTATATTACCTTCTTTCATGTCAATAACTGCACCTATGGTTCGTAGAAAGGGCCTACCAAGTATTATAGGACATGACGCATTACATTCAATATCAAGCACAATGAAATCCATGGGCACAAAATTTCTATTAGTGAGTATGAATACATCATTAATTCTACCCAATGGTTTCTTAATTGTGGAATCCGCTAAATGCAAGTTTAGGGAACATTCTTCCATACCGGTGAGACCTAGAACATCACATAAAGATTTTGTTATAGTACAGAACTAGTTCCTAGATCACACAAAGCATTGAATTCATAATATTTGACTTTAATTTTAATAGTGGATTCCCATTCATCATGCAACTTTATTTGTATAGCACTTCTAGTTTAAGTTTTTCTTCATGAGCTTTGATAAGAGTTTCTACGATATGCTTAGTAAAAGCTTTTATTTGTTCATAGGAATTAGATGATTTGATCATGGATTGTAATAAAGAGATGCATTCAATTATTGCAGAACTATAAAAATTGATATTCTTACAATCCAAAGTAGTGGGCATATCACTATCTAAAGTCTTGACCTCTTCATACCCACTTTTATAACTCTTGGCGTAAAGATCATCACCCTCCAAACAATTGAGACGCCTTCTACCTAAAGTTGACTCATCATCAGTCCCTTTATCATCAAGTTTAATATCACTAAATAGAGATTCAATAGGTGTCACACCAATCATTTTAATATCATCATCATTATTATCATGAAAACCGGATGCGAACGTATTTTCTAGAAACTCACGCTTAGATCTCATCTGCTCGGTTTTTTCTTTACCTTCTCTTATGGGGACTTGGATAGCTTTTAGAGCTTCAGATATGCCCCTTTTAGGTGGAAACATTATAATTTGTAGAGTATCCTCATCATGAACAAGTCTATACATGTTTCTAGATAAATCGTTAGCTTTGTTTAATTCTTCTTCTACCATAGCATTGAAGGTCTTTTGAAAACTAATAAATTATTTAATATTGTTCTCCATCAGTAGATATCCTATTATTATTATTATTATCATCATCATTATTATTATTATTATTATTATTATTATTAATTTCCATAGGAATTACCAGAATTATTATTAGAGGGATTACCGGCATACATTCTAGGATTGTTGAAATTTCCTCTATCAGCATTGTTGTTGAAGTTATTTCTTGCGACAAAATTCACATCAATAGTATCATTATTCTGCTCAATCAAAGTGGATAGTGGAACATCATTGGGATGAATTTGAGCATTTTTACTAACAAGCATATTCATGATAGCATCGATTTCCACTCAAAGTAGAAACTTCTTCAACAGAATTTACCTTAACCGTTGGAGCTCGCTCGATGTACCATTGGGAGTAGTTTGCGGTTATATTATCGAGAAGCTTTGTGGATTCTCCTAATGTGACCTCTGATACGTCTCCATCGTATCTACTTTTCCAAACTCTTTTGCCCTTGTTTTGGACTCTAATTTGCATGATTTGAATGGAACTAACCCGGACTGACGTTGTTTTCAGCAGAATTGCCTTGGTGTTATTTTTGTGCAGAAATAAAAGTTCTCGGATTGACCTGAAAATTTACGGAGAATATTTTTGGAATTAATAAAAAATATTGGCGAAAGAATCAAGCCAGGGGGGTCCACCTGTTGGCCACAAGCCAGGAGGGCGCCCCCCGTAGGGCGCGCCCTGATGGCTTGTGGGCCCCTCGTGGCTCCTCGGACCCTAATTCCAGCTCTATATATTCATATTTGGAGAGAAAAATAATCAAGGAGAAGAGTTCATCGCGTTTCACGATACGGAGCCGCCGCCACCTCCTGTTCTTCCTCGGGAGGGCAGATCTGGGGTCCGTTTTAGGCTCCGGAGAGGGGAAATCGACGCCGTCGTCATCACCAACCATCCTTCATCACCAATTCCATGATGCTCTCCACCGTTCGTGAGTAATCCCATCGTGTAGGCTTGCTGGACGATGATGGGTTGGATGAGATTTACCATGTTATCGAGTTAGTTTTGTTAGGGTTTGATCCCTAGTATCCACTATGTTCTGAGATTGATGTTGCTATGACTTTGCTATGCTTAATGCTTGTCACTAGGGACCGAGTGCCATGATTTCAGATCTGAACCTATTATGTTTTCATGAATATATATGTGTTCTTGATCCTATCTTGCAAGTTGTAGACACCTATTACGAGTTATGATCCGCATCCCCCAGGGTGACAATAACTGGGATTCTTTCTGGTGATTACCGTAGTTTGAGGAGTTCATGTATTCACTAAGTGATAATGCTTTGGTCCGGTTCTCTATTAAAAGGAGGCCTTAATATCCCTTAGTTTCCATTAGGACCCCGCTGCCATGGGAGGGTAGGACAAAAGATGTCATGCAAGTTCTTTCCCATAAGCACGTATGACTATATATGGAATACATGCCTACATTACATTGATGAATTGGAGCTAGTTCTGTGTCACCCTATGTTATAACCGTTGCATGATGAATGCCATCCGACATAATTATCCATCACTGATCTATTGCCTACGAGCTTTTCACATATTGATCTTTGCTAAGTTACTTTTCCGTTGCTACTGTTACAATCACTACAAAACTGCTACTGTCACGTTTGCCATCGTTACCGTTACTTCCATACTACTTTGCTACTAAATACTTTGCTGCAGATATTAAGTCTTTCAGGTGTGGTTGAATTGACAACTCAGCTGCTAATACTCGACAATATTCTTTGGCTCCCCTTGTGTCGAATCAATAAATTTGGGTTGAATACTCTACCCTCGAAAACTGTTGCGATCCCCTATACTTGTGGGTTATCAAGACCTTTTTTTGGCGCCGTTGCCGGGGAGCATAGCTCTATTCTCTGAGTCACTTGGGATTTATATCTGTTGATCACTATGAAGAATTTGAAAGATGCTAAACCAAGATCTACCGCTCTACTACGAGGACAGGTAAGGAACTGCCATCTAGCTCTGCACTTGATTCACCTTCTGTTATGAGTAAATTTGCGACACCACCACCTGCTAGTAATTCTGATATGTCGCAAGTAATTGATGATGTCACTTCTGCTATGCATGATGCTTATGATGATACTTTGCTTGATAATACTGTGCCACTGGGTGAATTTCTTGATGAACAAATTGCTAGAGTCAATGCTGAAACTGATGATATTTCTGAAACTGATGAAATTATTGAAACTAAACACTATGAGACACCTGCTAGACCTAGCTCTCCTAGATATGAATTGCCTAATATACCTAAGGGTTATGTTATGGAAGGAGAGGTAGCTAGGGACTTTCTTGCTTGTAAGGATAGAGATGATCTTAAGAAATTGCTATGCAAGTGGAAGGAAAAATCTTTGAATGCTAGAATGCAATATGATCCTAAGTTTGCTACTTCACCTATCTTTGTTACTGATAAGGATTATGAATTCTCTGTCGATCCTGAGTTAATTACTTTGGTTGAATCTGATCCTTTCCATGGTTATGAATCTGAAACTGTTGTGGCACATCTTACTAAATTGAATGATATAGCCACCCTATTCACTCATGAGGAAAAAATTCGTTATTACTATATTCTTAAGTTGTTTCCTTTCTCATTAAAGGGTGATGCCAAGATATGGTTTAATTCTCTTGCTTCTCTGAAAAATATTTTCCTGCCCATAAGAAACAAGCTGCCTTGCAGGATATATTTAATTTTGTGCAAATTGAAGAAGAGAGTCTCCCACAAGCTTGGGGGAGGCTTCTCCAATTACTTAATGCTTTGCCTGATCATCCTCTCAAGAAAAACGAAATACTTGATATCTTTTATAATGGACTAACCGATGCTTCTAGGGACCACCTAGATAGTTGTGCTGGTTGTGTTTTCAGTGAACAAACTGTTGAACAAGCTGAACTACTATTGAATAATATATTGAGCAATGATAATGATTGGACTATTCCCGAACCACCTCCAAAGCCAATTCCGAAGAAAAGAGGTATTCTTTCTCAGTCCTGAAGATATGCAAGAGGCAAAGAAATCTATGAAAGAAAAAGGTATTAAAGCTGAAGATGTTAAGAACCTACCACCTATTGAAGAGATACATGGTCTTGATACCCCGACACAGGTAGTAGAGGTAAATTCTCTTCGTAGATTTGATGAAGGTGATATTCCCTATAATAAGTCTGCTAGCCAATGCTTGGATGAGTTTGATAACTTTATCGTTAAACAGGAAAATTTCAATGCTTATGTTAGTAGAGAGTTGAAACATAAAGCTTACATGCTTGATAGCTTAGGTGATTATATGAGTAGAACTATCAATGATCTTAAGCTTATTACTAAACATGCTTCCATGGTAACTACTCAAGTAGAACAAGTACTTAAGGCACAAAATGATTTGCTTAATGAGATGAATGGTAAGAACAATGATCATTCTGTTAGAGTTGTGACTAGAGGTGGTAAAATGACTCAGGAACCTTTATATCCTGAGGGCCATCCTAAGAGAATTGAGCAAGATTCTCAGAGAATTAATACTGATGCACCTAGTCGTCCCAGTAATAAAAGGAAAAAGAATGACGATAGGACTTTGCATGCTGCTAGTGAACCTGTTATAGATACACATGAAAACCCAAATGATATTTCTATTTCTGATGCTGAGACACAATCTGGTAATGAACATGAGCCTACTGATAATATTAATGATGATGTTCATGTTGAGGCTCAACCTAGTAATGATAATGATGTGGAGATTGAACCTGCTGTTGATCTTGATAACCCACAACCTAAGAATAAAAGATATGATAAAAGAGACTTCGTTGCTAGGAAGCATGGTAGAGAAAGAGAACCTTGGGTTCAGAAACCCATGCCCTTTCCTCCTAAGCCATCCAAGAAAAAGGATGATGAGGATTTTGAGCGCTTTGTTGAAATGCTTAGACCTGTCTTTTTGTGTATGCGCTTGACTGATATTCTGAAAATGTATCCTTATGCTAAGTATATGAAAGATATTGTGACAAATAAAAGAAAGATACCGGAAGCTGAGATTTCCACCATGCTTGCTAATTATACCTTTAAGGGTGGAATACCAAAGAAACTAGGAGATCTCGGAGTACCTACTATACCATGCTCTATTAAAGGAAATTATGTCAAAACTGCTTTATGTGACCTTGGAGCCGGTGTTAGTGTTACGTCTTTCTCTTTGTATCGTCGACTTGATTTGAATAAGTTGACACCTACTGAAATCTCCTTGCAAATGGCTGATAAATCAACTGATTTACCCATCGGTATTTGTGAGGATGTGCCTGTCGTAGATGCAAATGTTACTATCCTAACGGACTTTGTTATTCTTGATATTCCCGAGGACGACAGTATGTCGATTATCCTTGGTAGACCTTTTTTGAATACTGCAGGGGCTGTTATTGTTTGCAACAAGGGCAATGTCACTTTTCATGTTAATGGTAATGACCATACGGTACACTTTCCGAAGAAACAACCTCAAGTTCATAGTATCAACTCCATTGAAAAAATTTCAATGATTATTATTGGAGATTTTGAATTCCCTCTTCCTACTGCCAAAAGGAAATATGATATACTTATTGTTGGGGACATGCACATCCCCATTGAGGTAACCTAGTGTTATTCAAAAATTCTCCAGTTCCGTGTCATTCGAAAAAAGTTTGTCAATAAGACTTGATCAACCTTATTGATGGATTCTTTTTGATGAGCATGAGATGGATGAATTTAGGAGGCACAACCTTCTGTACCCAACTTTTACTTTCTGTTATTTAGATTAAATAAAGTAAAAATGCTATTATTCTTCTATTTTTCGATTTATCCGTGCAATAAAAAAGTGACCTGAAAATAAAAGTTCTCAGAATTCCCTGAAAATTTAGTATGATTTTTTCTGGAATATTTAAGAATTTTTGGCACTGAGAACACATCAGTGGGCTGCACCAGTGGGCCACAAGCCTGCAGGGCGCGCCCACCCCCCCTGGGCACGCCCTAGTGGCTTGTGGGTCCCACGTAGGGCCCCCTCACTTATTCCACCACCCATCCACTTCGTCTTCCTCTAGAAAAAATCCCACCATTGCTCAAACCCGTGTCCTAGCTCTTCTTGCTGCCATTTTCGATCTCCTTGCTCAAAGCTCCATTTGCAAAACTGTTTTGGGGGATTGTTCATCGGTATGTGACTCCTCCAATGGTCCAATTAGTTTTTGTTCTAGTGCTTTATATATTGCAAATTTTTGCTGCTATGGTGACCTTGTTCTTGAGCTTGCATGTCAAATTTGTATGGTCCCAAGTAGTTTTGATGCATGATATAGCCTCTAGGCACTTGTGGGAGTAGTTGCTATAAGTTTTGTTGAGTGTTGTTCACTTTTATTTTGAGTCACTAAAAATTTCAGAAATTTTCCAGAGAAAGAAATGATGAGGAGATTTCTAAGAGGCTCTTCAAGCTGGGGCTCTAAAGAAAATGAAAATGAGAAGCCCAGATACAATATTCCCCACACCGCAGAGGTTCGGCCATGTGAATGGCCAAGTGATGCATTCTTGAGGGCGGCTGGAATTTATGAAGATTTCTATTATTTGGCAGAGAATGCAGGCATCACCGACTTCCTCAACGATAAGTGTGACCAGTACCTCCTACTCACTAATATCTTTGTGCAAAACTTTCACTTTTATCCTAGGAAGGATCCTCCCATGGTAGAGTTTTACTTGTATGATGTGCCTAAGAAGATGTCACTTTACGATTTTTGCAAAATTTGCAAAATACCTTATGAGGGCAGCATCAGTGAACCACGTCCTAGAGACATGGAGGACTTTATTGCCGCAACCACTGTGGGGGAAGAGAGAGGGGTGTCAAGGGCAAGAGCAGCTAGTTTACATTTTCCTGTTCTACGCTATTATTCATTATTTGCGGGGAGATGTTTAGTTGGTCGTGGGGAGAGTGGAAGCCTTAGTGCTCCCGACCTCGCCATTCTGCGCCACGCTTTACTTGCTGGTAGAACTTTTAGTTTGGGCGCTATGGTGGCTCAACGGTTGAACTTAAACCGTTCGAAGGGCCCCATATTCAGAGGTATCTATGCATCTCGTCTAGCCAAACACTTTAAGATACCCATCAGGCTTGACGAGGAAGAGGAAATGCTGCTACCTACAAGATATTTAGACTATGATAGTAGGGTAGCACATGATTTTATTAGGAAGGATAATGATAGGAGGCTGCTTTACAACTTAGTATTTAGTCAGGGTACTTGTGAGATTATTGCTCTGCCTGCTTCTTCTTTGTTCGATATCCATTCAGGCAGGTACACTATTATCCCCGAGAACATCTACAGATATTGGGGTCTGTCGCAACCCCCAGCACCTGAGCCGGCACCAACCCTTGATCCGTATCAGGATCCAGTTTTTCAGTGGGAGCCACAGGAGCTCGCCAACCAGTGGAACCCTCAGGACCCTCCGAAGTATCCAGGAGATGGTTATTTCTAGCCATGGCACTAGACCAACTTAGGCCAAAAGCCTAAGCTTGGGGGAGTACGTATTTCTCACTGACATTACATTCATGTTCACACACTCATTCGAGTAGTCGGTGCTTATGCTTTTCCATTGTATCATCCATGGTATTTTATTTGTTCTTTCTGCTTTCTTCTTGTGTGTTTAATTAACCTTGAGAAAAAATCTAAAAAAAATTAGTTCTAGCTTTACCTTTTAGTTTGTTTAGTTGTATCATTAAAAGAAAACCCAAAAAGATTTCTCGTTCTTCTTTTGCTTGTTGGGAGCTTTTCCGTGTAAATAGTTTTTCTCGTTCTTGTTTTGAAATTTCTTTCCTTTGGGTCGTAAGGAGAAGACCACAATGAAAATGTTGAGTGGCTCTCATATGCATTATTGTTTATCTTACAGAGAGCCCATATTACCTTGCCTTCCCCTTTGAGTTATTGTTTGCAGATTCCAGCTTAGTCCAATGCACGTGCACTCTTATTATTATTCACACCGTTCGGTCGTGCAAGTGAAAGGCAATAATGACGATATATGATGAAGTGATTGAGATGGAGAAAAAGCTGGTATGAACTCGACCTATTTTGTTTTTGTAAATATGATTAGCTCATCGTTCTGGATTCAGCTCATTACGGATGAAACATGTTTGCAATGACAATTAGAGATTATAGTTACTCATGCCATGCTTAATTAGCTAAGAGTGTATAATGGTTTGTCTTGAGTGTCAACATGCATTTTAAAATGGTTGTGATGTAGTATGATAGAATGGTATCCTCCTCTGAATGATTCAAGTGGCTTGACTTGGCACATGTTCACGCATGTAGTTGAAACAAAATCAACATAGCCTCCACAATATTTATGTTCATGGTGATTTATATCCTACTCATGCTTGCATTCAATGTTGGTTAATCTCAATGCATGTTTATGACTGTTGTCGCTCTCTAGTTGGTCGCTTCCCAGTCTCTTGCTAGCCTTCACCTGTACTAAGCGGGAATACTGCTTGTGCATCCATTTCCATAAAACCAAAGTTGTTCCATGTGAGTCCACCATACCTAACTATATGCGCTATTTACCTGCCGTTCCAAGTAAATTTGCATGTGCCAAACTCTAAACCTTCAAATAATATTCTGTTTTGTATGCCCGAATCGCTCATGTAGTGACTAGGGGTTGTCAGTATCTTCCATGCTAGGTGGGTTATTGTCACGATATGTGTTGATTCACTATCATTCACGAGAAAGTGGCTAGTACTCGGGATGCCTAGTTCCATGCTCAAAAATCAAATCAAAATATAATGAAACAAAACTCCCCCAGGATTGTTGTTTGTATGGACGGTACCCATGGATTCGGCTCGCCGTGGAGTGTGATTGATTGGTGGAGGGGGAGTAAAAACTTTACTATTCTGTTTGGGAACCGCCTATAATGTATCTTGCATGGAAGATACGGAGATCTCTCAGTTGTTATGTTGACAATGAAAGCATACCGCTCAAAATTATTATTCATCCCTGTTTTAAAAACTCGAGCTCTAGCACCTCTGTGAATCAATGCTTCCCTCTGCGAAGGGCTTATCTATTTTATTTTACTGTTGAGTCATCCTCCTCTTAAAAAAAGCACCAGTTAGAGAGCACCACCGTCATTTATATGCTTTGTTATTAATTGATATTGAGTATGACTGTGACTGGATCTCTTTTACCATGAATTACAATGTCTAGTCAGTCCTTGTTCTTCAGAGGTGCTCTGCATTTATGTTTTGCGGTCTCAGAAAGGGCTAGCGAGATACCATGATATCATATTGTATCATGATTGTTTTGATAAAATTGTTGTCATCCAAGATTTATTATTATTGCTCGCTAGTTGATTATGCCATTGATAGGAGTAAATGTGAGACCTAAATGTTATTGTGGATGTGGTTAGTCTATAATCTTTGTTGAAAATCTGAACATCAGTTAGACATATTTACAACAACAAGATCAAATAGAGTTTGTAAAAGTTTTTCTTTGTCACTTTCAGTTTGTCAACTGAATTGCTTGAGGACAAGCAATGGGTTAAGCTCGGGGGAGTTGATACGTCTCCATCGTACCTACTTTTCCAAACTCTTTTGCCCTTGTTTTGGACTCTAATTTGCATGATTTGAATGGAACTAACCCAGACTGACGCTGTTTTCAGCAGAATTGCCTTGGTGTTATTTTTGTGCAGAAATAAAAGTTCTCGGATTGACCTGAAAATTTACGGAGAATATTTTCGGAATTAATAAAAAATATTGGCGAAAGAATCAAGCCGGGGGGTCCACCTGTTGGCCACAAGCCAGGAGGGCGCCCCCCTAGGGCGCGCCCAGATGGCTTGTGGGCCCCCCCGTGGCTCCTCCGACCCTAATTCCAGCTCTATATATTCATATTTGGAGAGAAAAAAAATCAAGGAGAAGAGTTCATCGCGTTTCACGATACGGAGCCGCCGCCACCTCCTGTTCTTCCTCGGGAGGGCAGATCTGGGGTCCGTTTTGGGCTCCGGAGAGGGGAAATCGACGCCGTCGTCATCACCAACCATCCTTCATCACCAATTCCATGATGCTCTCTGCTGTTCGTGAGTAATCCCATCGTAGGCTTGTTGGACGGTGATAGGTTGGATGAGATTTACCATGTAATCGAGTTAGTTTTGTTAGGGTTTGATCCCTAGTATCCACTATGTTCTGAGATTGATGTTGCTATGACTTTGCTATGCTTAATGCTTGTCACTAGGGCCCGAGTGCCATGATTTCAGATCTGAACCTATTATGTTTTCAAGAATATATATGTGTTCTTGATCCTATCTCGCAAGTTGTAGATACCTATTACGAGTTATGATCCGCATCCCCCAGGGTGACAATAACTTGGATTCTTTCCGGTGATTACCATAGTTTGAGGAGTTCATGTATTCACTAAGTGCTCATGCTTTGGTCCGGTTCTCTATTAAAAGGAGGCCTTAATATCCCTTAGTTTCCATTAGGACCCCGCTGCCACGGGAGGGTAGGACAAAAGATGTCATGCAAGTTCTTTCCCATAAGCACGTATGACTATATATGGAATACATGCCTACATTACATTGATGAATTGGAGCTAGTTCTGTGTCACCCTATGTTATAACCGTTGCATGATGAATGCCATCAGACATAATTATCCATCACTGATCCATTGCCTACGAGCTTTTCACATATTGATCTTTGCTAAGTTACTTTTCCGTTGCTACTGTTACAATCACTACAAAACTGCTACTGTCACGTTTGCCATCGTTACCGTTACTTCCATACTACTTTGCTACTAAATACTTTGCTGCAGATATTAAGTCTTTCAGGTGTGGTTGAATTGACAACTCAGCTGCTAATACTCGACAATATTCTTTGGCTCCCCTTGTGTCGAATCAATAAATTTGGGTTGAATACTCTACCCTCGAAAACTGTTGCGATCCCCTATACTTGTGGGTTATCAACCTCCATAAATGTTCCACCTACAGCTGAGTCTAGAAGGTTTCCCGAAGCAAAGTTCAATCGAGTATAGAAATCTTGTATAATTATCCATAAATTTAATCCATGAGTAGGAAAATTCTTAATCATTAATTTCATTCTTTCCAAATATTGTGCAACATGTTCTTTATCATGTTGTTTAAAGCTCATAATTTGATTTCTAAGATATATTATCTTGGGGGGAGGAAAATATTTAGCAATGAAAGCATCCTTACACTTACTCCATGAATCAATACTATTGCAAGGTAAGGATGAAAACAAAGTTTTAGCTTTATCTCGTAGTGTGAAAGGAAATGATTTCAATATCATTATCCTCTTTTTTCTTTTGCATATCACATAATTCAACGAAGCTATTAAGATGGTATGCATCATCTTCATTTGGACTTCGAGAAAATTGTTCTTTCATAACAAGATTTAATAATACATCATTTATATCATATGACCTCGCACTAGTGGCGGGTGGTATTGGAGTACTAATAAAATCATTATTATTAGTATTCGAGAAATCACGCAATTTAGTATTCTCTTGAGTAGACATGATGGCAATTCAAAGCAAGATAGCACACAAGATAGTTTTGGTATTTTTATTGTTTTGAAAACTGAAAATAGAAGCAAGATAGCACACAAAATTCCTTCTGGTACTTGTAGATGCATTGGTTTTCTCCGAAGAGGACGGGATGAAGTATTACAGTAGCGATAAGTATTTCTCTCAGCTAAGAACCAAGGTTATCGAAACAATATGAAGTGATTCAAACACACGATCAACAGTTCGTGCACACACAAGAGTAAATACTTGCACCCAACGCGGGCAAGAGGGTTGTCAAGCCCCTTGTACTCGTTAATTGTAAGGATTAAATCTTGATAGAGTAGGGTAAATAAATACTAATAAAAATTAAATAAATAACAAGAAATATCTCTGTAGGTTTTTGATATCTACTATATCTAAATATGTAGCTCCCACTATTGGATTTCTCTCAACATCCGTGCTTCCACATCACCTTCATTATTTATAGTCATCCGATCAAAATCGTGTGACATTAGAAGCCATGAATGTACTCTTAAGTTACACTTCTTGCATTAATATATCCATGCAAACCATGTCATTTTATTAAGTCAAGCATGAATTTTTTTTCCTGGGAATCAAGTCATGCATTTGAGTCATATTTCAACCTTTTCACTAATTTTGGTGTGGTCATGAACGATATAAGTGTTGGACCCTTGGAGAAAAAATGCTTCACGTTTTTGTTAAAAGATGTTGTCACATTATGTCGAATCCAAAAGGTTTTTCTTTCTATACATCATATTATGTCGAATCCAAAAGTTTTTTCTTTCTATACATCATTTTGTAACATACTTCCTATTTTTATTTGTATTTGTTTTAATACGGTTCCCGCGGCGACAGGTGTGGCATCATCTAGTATAAAATATAAAGATGGACTCAAGGGGGGCATAGCGTTCACTAGTGGCATCTCTCATGAGCATAGTAGCAGTGGGTGCACAAATTAATATTGCGCAATTGATAGAAAAGCAAATAATTATGCAATCGTTCACGACATGATCAACATATTGGAATTACGTCCGTGACAAGTAGACCGAAACAATTTTGCATCTACAATTATTACTCCACCAATCAACCGCTATCAGCATGCGTCTATGGTATTAAGTTCATGACAAACAGAGTAATGCTTTAAGCAAGATGACACCATGTAGACAAAGTAAGATAAGCAATATGTTCAGACCCTGTCGTTTTATCCATAGTAGCAACAATACAAATACGTGCCTTGCTACCTCTTCTATCACGAGGTGAGGACACCGCAAGATTGAACCTACTACTATGCAGCACTCCCTCTGATGATCTACTCATCTACTTGGCCTAAGCAAACTTATAGATCGGAAAGCATACATACCTATATGAAACCACACATAATAAATCTCAGATTGGATCAATTACTTTCAATGAATAATCTAAATATAAACTCGCAATTCATTGGATCCCAACAAACACACAACAAAAGTTACAACGAATAGGTCTCCAAAGGTATCATTGTATTGAATATCAAATGAGAGAGAGAGAGAGAGCCATCTAGCTACAGCTATGGACCCGTAGGTCCTGTAGGAATTACTCACACATCATGTGGAAGGCAACAAGGTTGATTAAGATGGTCGTCATGGTAGATTCCCCCTCCGACAGAGTACTAGAAAAGGCCTCCAGATGGGATCGCGGAGGAACAGAGACTTTCGACGGCGAAAAAAGTGTTTTAGATGCTTACCTAGGGGTTTTGGAATATTTGGGGATTAATAGGACAAAGGGGCGGTGCAGGGGACCCATGGGGGCGCCACAAGGGTGGGGGCACGCCCTACCCCTAGGGCGCGCCCCTGCCCTTGTCGCTCCTCCATGCAGTGGCTGGTCTTCCTCCGAAGCTCCCAGGTCTTGTTTTGTTCTAGAAAAAGTCATCAAAAAGTTTCGTCATGGTTGGACTCCGTTAGGTACTGATTTTATGTAAAACCAAAAACACACAAAAAACAACAACTGACACTAGGCACTAAGTTAATAGGTTAGTTCTTAAAAATGATGTAAAATGGCATATAAAGCATATAAGATTGATAATAGAAAAAAGTCCATTTTACTACCCTGAAAAAAGTTGGTGGTTCACATAACCCCCCGATCTTTATTTCTGCTCCCTTCACCCCCTAAACAATCCCATACCGGACAAAATCAGTCCCTGGGTGGTTTGACTCGACTGGATGCTTGTGTGGCAATGGTCAAAAGCGGATTTGACCTGTGGGTGGGCCTCCTGGCTGAGATTCGCTAGACAGGACGCCTCCCTCTACCTGTCGAGCACCTTCCTTCCCGTCTCTTTCCTCTAAATTCCATGGCCGTCGGTCCATTCTGCAGATTGATGCCGTTGAGAGCCACCGTGGCCACCAGATACCACCAACACCGTTGGCCTCGAGTGCTCTCACCTGCATCCCGCAGATTTGCATCCATCCTCGCCCAGCACCCGCCCCCGTCAGGCGCCTGTTTCGGATCCGGCGACGACCATGCAGCCATCGCCGTCCAAGCTCCTCTGCCTTGCCAGCGCCAAGGCCGATGGTGGGTCGCTGGACGGCGGGGAGGTGTTGTAGGAGGCCCGGAGGTGGCCGCCGGCGAGCTCCTGGTTGGAGCAGAAGAGACTGGCGGCGGAGCGGTGCTAGGAGTGAGAGGCCGCCGGCGTGGAGGGCTTCAGCGGCAGCGCAACGACGCGCTGGTGCACAGACGCAGCGGTGCACCGAGGAGGTCGGGGTGCTATCATGGCGGCTGCGGAGGTCCTGGCCTCCCATCGGCCGGAGGCGGCCAGCCATGGGCGTGGAGGGGACAGCGTGGGCCGATGGGCTAGCAGGGCGACGACGCGAGTGAGCAGGGTCGGAGGGCCAGCGGAGCAGGGAGGTGCTTCGGCAGTGGGGCGCGAGCAGGCCTGCTCGCGAGGCACATGTCGGCTGCGCGGATCCGGCGTCCCACAATAAAAGGTGGAGGGAGCGAGGGAACCAGGGCGTAGAGGCGGTGGTGCTTTGCCGGCGGCGGCGGACCGGCGATGACCAGGACCGGTGTGACCGGGCGTTTGTGCGGGATCGGGTTGGGCGCAGCTCCAGCTCCTCCTGCTGGCAACGACACAGGAAAACAGGAGGACGACGACTACACTGGTCAAATACCGCCTTGACTTCTTCCACGTCAGCAAACCACCTAAGAAAACCCACCTAACACAATTTCTGACCGGTATGGTATAGTTGAGGGGGGGTAAAGGAGCAGAAAAAATTATCAGGGGGTTATGTGAACCACCAAGTTTTTTCAGGGTAGTAAAATGGACTTTTTTCTTGATAAAATTGTAGCATGAAACCATCAAAAAGTATAGATACATTGGAGACATATCATGCTCTTCGCCAACAAGTTTGTATGCGCAGGGAATAAGTGCGGCTCTGAAGATGGCAATGCCTGATCTCTCCTCCCGCGAGGGACTCGGCGTCTCTGTTATTTTGCATGTGAAAGAAACCCGACATGGGGTGTCGAGTGATGTAATAGTTATTCGTCGCTTACTTTTTTTGTTGCTAAAAATTTGTCTCGTTTGTCATTGTTAGTATTCCTGTTCCTTCTTGATTTTGATGTTACTACGATTTTGTGTATTTCATCTACCCTACTTTTTCCGGGGGGGGGGGGGCACCACGATTAGTAACGCACCAGCGGGCACCGAAGCCGTCATGTCGCCCAACCGCGGGGCACAATGTCTTTCGGGAGATTTTCGCCTTTGAGAAAACGCGCTCCAACACCGGGGCTCCCGGCAAAAGCCGGTACCCTTTGAGGGAACCTCACTTTCCATCGACGCCCCTTCAACGTTCAAGCTGCACAAAGTCAAAAAAACCCTAACCCGAGAAGGAGGCGCCCGTGAAGTTTTTTTAGTCTGAAAAAAGGTCGTGAATACTTAGCTCTAGCTAGAGCATCCTTTGTTGCGAGGATGGCACACTGCTTAACGATGGGACTCATGCTCTAGGCCCATTCTTACCAAGACATTATAGACCAAGATACATGTGATATGACCAATTAAGATTTGTTGGGCATTCGTAAAGCAAAAATCCCAAAAAACACGAATTTCGCTTGTGAGATGTGTGCACAAAAAACGATTTTAAACCGGTGCACGAGAGAGGAAAAAATCATCCAGGCACCCACGGGGTACTTGGGGGAGCTCCTATATGGCGCCTTCAACACCAGTAAACTTACTTGGCGCACACTCGCGATCCATATTGGGCCTCGGTCCACTACTCCTCCTTCGCCCGGTCTCATGTTCGCTACAGTTTTTGTTCCGTTCGATCTTTTCTGCTCTCTGCTTTCTCTTATAGTACTTAAAAAACAAAAAAACAAATACGAATTAGAAAATTTGAAAAAAGTGAATCGAATTTTAAATAAAGTTCATGAATTTGAAAAAAAGTTCATTCAGTTTTGAAGAAAAAGTTTATCGAATTTGAAAAGATTTCATTCGATTTGAAAACAAATTCAGCGTTTTTGAAAAAAAGTTCATCATTTTTGAAAAAAAAATCACGAATTTTAAAAAAGTTCATCTACTTTGAAAAAAAATCATCCAACTTTAAAAAGTACATCAATTTAGAAAAAAGGTTCACGAATTTGAAAAAAATGTGCATTAAAGAAAACAAAAAAGAAGAAACATAAACAGATAAGGAAAAAAAACAAAACCGAACGGAGGAACGACATAAAAGAGAAAAACGAAGTGCATTTGCTCTATCACAGTGATAGCTTGATGGTTAGAGTCGAGCCCTTGCAACTAAGGGGTCACCGGTTCGATCCCTAGTGCCACACCTTTTTTTAGTTTTATGAAAACAAAATAAAATGAATAGAAATGGACTGTTTTTAGTTTTATGAAAACAAAATAAAATGAATAGAAATGGATCGGCCAGAGGCGCCCGTTTATAAAATGCATAGGAACGGACGTCTGAAGCGTCAAATAGGATATACGGGTACTTGACGCGTACATTAGCGACGCGTGCACCTTTTCCCATGAGTGGGTGTAGGATATCGATGGCGCCTAGGCACCATGCTAACCCCCGACTTGTGTACAGGTTTGATTACGATTCTCACACACGCAACACGAAATCTGAAAAATGAAATAAAACTTAAGTTGTACAATCGGATGGAAACAACTCAGCTTTATTCATTGTACAAGTGATGACCTGCAAGTGAACAACCCTGTTGTATCACTTTCTTGATAAATGAAGTGTCGAATCCACATGGATCTAATAGGAAGGCACCACAAACCCCATAACTATCTTGTCACTTAACGTATTTCCGTACGCACCCAAACCGGAGTCTAAAAATAGTCTACTTTAGTAAGTTGCTAGGAAGACAAATAAAAAAGGACTTTTAACTAAACAACGAACAGGGAAAATAAAAGACAGAAAAATAAAGGGACTAAACGAAGTGAAATGGTGCTTGAGTAGTAAGCGTTCTCGAGGGATTCAGAGTCATCGCCACAAGTATCATGCTGACAACACATGATAGACATGGCTCTATATTTGTAACACTAATCCGGCTGTATATGATCTCGCATGGGTAGAGCCAATAAAGTACGCACCCCACTCCAGTTATTATGTATCCTCGTGCCACCACTGTGCTTTCCCACTCCGGTTAACACAACGATGATTAAGAGGAGCGAACTCCTGTTGGGAAACATTGTAGAAAACAAAAAAATTGCCCTACGATCAACCAGGAACAATATGAAGATACAATAACGGTTAGGATCGGATCGTTACCAACTGTGAGTTGCAGCGGAAGAAGAGGAGTTGGTGTAGATCTTTGATGAAGTCCCTCGAATCGAAGATGAACGACCCCACGAACTTCCCACGAATAGTCCCTCGAACGTAAGACCGAAAGCACGGCCTCTCTACGAGTTGTAAGTGTACGATCTTCACGATCCGACAGTGCTTCGTTGTCTAGAGCTAACACAGACGGAGAATTAGAGGGGGGAGATTATAATCACACTGGACTTCTAATTATGAGGATTAGAGGATCTAGGTCTAGCTCTAATGGATCAACTAGGACCAAATAGAACTAGAACTACAAAACTAGAGGAGGCTTCAAAACTTGTGTGTCCAAAGGGCTAAAATCCTCAAGTATATATATAAGTTGGAGCAAGGGGATAGGGGGCGCAACAAAGGGGGGATATCCCATCCAATTCGGCCTCCCCTTTCCTTCTACAAGGAGGAAGAGGGCCGCCTCCACCTATTGGACCCAAGTGGCCCAAATCTCCTTCCACCACTTGGCCTTTTAAGGCCCGTTGATATTAAATTAATTATAAAAGCCTTCTAACTATTATTAAAGCCTTTCATTATTAATTTAACATCTATGTAAATATTTTTCACCTATATATTATTTATCAGTAATACCCGCTATTGCTTGATAGTCTCTGAAACCCTTCAGGTGACCTCGAAATGCTTCCGGATCCTCTCGAAACTATTTCGAATGCTAATGAAACGATTTCACAAATATGTTCTCATCACTCCCGTCCTACTAACACTCATCAGATCATGAATACCTTATGCTTGTGACCCTATAGATTATGTAACACATAGACATGAACGAAACCCTTCGTTCAATGACCGATAGCGGAACCGTGGATGTCCATATCGATCCCTATGAGTACACGAATGACATTCGAGTGAACCTTTCGTTATCATGTGATATTCCCTTTGCTTCATCATATGTTACAATGCCCTAGATGTATTTGTATCCTCTTGAGTCATGCACATGCTCACTATACCGTTATCCTCGTTATCGGTATCCTCTTGACTGTCGATCTTTCGGATCCTATGTATTTCAATATTGAACATAGTTGAACACTTCACTAGAAATTGCAAAAAAAAATACTTCTTTAGATATCACATATCTTTTAACATTTGTTTGTTTCTCAAAAAAGTTTTCATTTCCAAGAATATCACATAACTATCCCAAACATTTCGAAGTTTGGGTTTCTCGGAAGCAAGCAGACCATAATGTAATTCTAGCCTTTTGGATCGAAGGATGTGAGTCTCATCATCCATAGCATCAGTATGAGATTATTGTAAGCATGCAGTAGGAAAAAATCCTTCTTGGCACTCTTAGAGGACGTTCCTCTCATTAAGTTTACCAATCATAAAGATTCAACCAAATAAACCAGGTAATTAATTTCAACAAAAAAGGTGGAACCGTGTGCCATTAATATAAAGCAAGCTGCACATAGTCATTGTTCGTAATTAATTGCACTAGTGATTAAACTTAATTAATTGATAATGGTGCTCCCACTCAAATCAATATCTCTCATAATTGATTCTAAGTGATTCATGACCCTCATATTATTCACAGTCATTGATGTGGACATCACTAATGACCCGAACTTCAACCGGTATTCAATATTTTGCCGATCATATCTCCGTATGACTCTTGTTCATCTTTCGATGATTCATTCTCCGATCTCAGAACGATTCTGCCAGAAGTTCAAGACAAGCGAGTGCTATATGCATGCTTGGTCTGACCTCACCTGCCTTACACCTCACGATCCGTTTGTACTCATGTGGACATGACATACTCCGGAAAGCTACGTGTTATAGATGGTTGCAACACTGGGAAGAGCACCTTTTTAACTTGATATTTTGTCTGAGAGATCACCCTAATAATTGACTACTACGCAATCAAGGGTGCAAACAATAGAGGGATAGACATCTCAGGAAATTCATAATAGCATGATATGGTATAGCCCTTGGCGCCGGGGATGATGCTCTGGGATGATTCTTCAGTCACCACCATGATCTCATGCGCCTGGTGAAGCCTCCTTGCTCCGGGGTCCTCCTGTTGGAAATATGCCCTAGAGGCAATAATAAAATGGTTATTATTATATTTCCTTGTTCATGATAATTGTCTATTGTTCATGCTATAATTGTATTAACCGGAAACCGTAATACATGTGTGAATACATAGACCACACCATGTCCCTAGTGAGCCTCTAGTTGACTAGCTCGTTGATCAATAGATGGTCATGGTTTCCTGACCATGGACATTGGATGTCGTTGATAACGGGATCACATCATTAGGAGAATGATGTGATGGACAAGACCCAATCCTAAGCATAGCACAGGATCGTGTAGTTCGTCTGCTAGAGCTTTTCTAATGTCAAGTATCATTTCCTTAGACCATGAGATTGTGCAACTCCCGGATACCGTAGGAATGCTTTGGGTGTATCAAACGTCACAACGTAACTGGGTGACTATAAAGGTGCACTACAGGTATCTCCGAAAGTGTCTGTTGGGTTGGCACGAATCGAGACTGGGATTTGTCACTCCGTGTGACGGAGAGGTATCTCTGGGCCCACTCGGTAATACATCATCGTAATGAGCTCAATGTGACTAAGGAGTTAGTCACGGGATCATGTGTTACAGAACGAGTAAAGAGACTTGCCGGTAACGAGATTGAACAAGGTATAGGGATACCGACGATCGAATCTCGGGCAAGTAACATACCGATGGACAAAGGGAATTGTATACGGGATTAATTGAATCCCCGACATCATGGTTCATCCGATGAGATCATCGTGGAACATGTGGGAGCCAATATGGGTATCCAGATCCCGCTATTGGTTATTGGCCGGAGAGGTGTCTCGGTCATGTCTGCATGGTTCCCGAACCCGTAGGGTCTACACACTTAAGGTTCGGTGACGCTAGAGTTGTAATGGGAATTGTATGTGGTTACCGAAAGTTGTCCGGAGCCACGGATGAGATCCCGGACATCACGAGGAGTTCTGGAATGGTCCGGAGGTAAATATTTATATATGGGAAGTCCTATTTTGGCCACCGGAAAATGTTCGGGATTTTTCGGTATTGTACTGGGAAGGTTCTAGAAGGTTCCGAAGTGGGGCCCACCTGCATGGGGGGACCCACATGAACGTCGGTAGTGGGGACAAGGCCCCACACCCTTGGTAAAGGCACACCAAGATCGCCCCTTAGAAGGAATAAGATCATATCCTGAAGGGATAAGATCAAGATCCCTAAAAAGGGGGGATAACAATCGGTGGGGAAGGGAAAGGATGGGATTTCTTTCCTCCCACCTTTGCCAACGCCCCAATGGACTTGGAGGGAAAGAAACCAGCCCCCTCCACCCCTATATATAGTGGGGAGGTGCATGGGAGCGGCATCCCTTGCCCCTGGCGCAGCCCTCCCCCTCCTGCTCCTCCTCCTCCTCCGTAGTGCTTAGCGAAGCTCTGCCGGAGAACCACGAGCTCCACCGCCACCACGCTGTCGTGCTGCCGGAGCTCTCCCCCAACTTCTCCTTCCCCCTTGCTGGATCAAGAAGGTGGAGACGTCCCCGGGTTGTACGTGAGTTGAACGCGGAGGCGCCGTCCGTTCGGCGCTTGGATCGGATCTTCCGCGATTTGAATCGCCGCGAGTACGACTCCATCAACCGCGTTCTTCGCAACGCTTCTGCTTAGCGATCTTCAAGGGTATGAAGATGCACTCCCTCTCTCTCATTGCTAGCATCTCCTAGATTGATCTTGGTGACACGTAGGAATTTTTTTGAATTATTACTACGTTTCCCAATAGTGGTATCAGAGCTAGGTCTATGCGTAGATTCTATGCACGAGTAGAACACAAGTAGTTGTGGGCGATGATTTGGTCAATTTGCTTGCCGTTACTAGTCCTATCTTGATTCGGCGGCATTGTGGGATGAAGTGAACCGGACCGACTTTACACGTACGCTTACGTGAGACTGGTTCCACCGCCTGACATGCACTTGTTGCATAAGGTGGCTAGCGGGTGTCTGTCTCTCCCACTTTAGTCGGATCGGATTCGATGAAGAGGGTCCTTATGAAGGGTAAATAGCAATTGGCATATCACCGTTGTGGCTTTTGCGTAGGTAAGAAACGTTCTTGCTAGAAATCCATAGCAGCCACGTAAAACTTGCAACAACAATTAGAGGACGTCTAACTTGTTTTTGCAGGGTATGCTATGTGATGTGATATGGCCAAAAGGATGTGATTAAATATATGTGATGTATGAGATTGATCATGTTCTTGTAATAGGAATCACGACTTGCATGTTGATGGGTATGACAACCGGCAGGAGCCATAGGAGTTGTCTTAATTTATTGTATGACCTGCGTGTCAATCAAAAACGCCATGTAATTACTTTAATTTATTGCTAACCGTTAGCCATAGTAGTAGAAGTAATAGTTGGCGAGACAACTTCATGAAGACACGATGATGGAGATCATGATGATGGAGATCATGGTGTCGTGCCGGTGACGATGGTGATCATGCCGCGCCCCGAAGATGGAGATCAAAGGCGCAAGATGATATTGGCCATATCATGTCACTTTATGATTTGCATGTGATGTTTATCATGTTTTTACATCTTATTTGCTTAGAACGACGGTAGCATAAATAAGATGATCCCTCACTAAAATTTCAAGAAATGTGTTCCCCCTAAGTGTGCACCGTTGCGAAGGATTGTTGTTTCGAAGCACCACGTGATGATCGGGTGTGATTGATTCTAACGTTCGCATACAACGGGTGTAAGCCAGATTTACACACGCGAAACACTTAGGTTGACTTGATGAGCCTAGCATGTACAGACATGGCCTCGGAACACGAGAGATCGAAAGGTCGAACATGAGTCGTATAGTAGATGCGATCAACATGGAGATGTTCACCATTGATGACTAGTCCGTCTCACGTGATGATCGGACACGGCCTAGTCGATATGGATCATGTATCACTTAGATGACTAGAGGGATGTCTATCTGAGTGGGAGTTCATTAAATAATTTGATTAGATGAACTTAATTATCATGAACTTAGTCTAAAATTGTCTTTACAATCTATCTTGTAGATCCAATGACCCACGCTAATGTTGCCCTCAACTTCAACGCGTTCCTTGAGAAAACCAAGATGAAAGACAATGGAAGCAACTATACGGACTGGGTCCGTAACTTGAGGATCATCCTCATAGCTTCCAAGAAAGCATATGTCCTTGATGCACCGCTAGGTGACGCACCCATTTTCCCAGCAACTCAGGACGTTATGAACGCCTGGCAGTCGCGTAGTGATGATTACTCCCTGGTTCAGTGCGGCATGCTTTACAGCTTAGAACCGGGGCTCCAAAAGCGTTTTGAGCAACACGGAGCATATGAGATGTTCCAAGAGCTGAGAATGGTTTTCCAAGCTCATGCCCGGGTCGAGAGATATGAAGTCTCCGACAAGTTCTTCAGTTGTAAGATGGAGGAAAATAGTTCTGTCAGCGAGCACATACTCAAAATGTCTGGGTTGCACAACCGCTTGTCTCATCTGGGAGTTAATCTTCCGGATGACTCGGTTATTGACAGAATCCTCAAGTCGCTTCCACCTAGCTACAAGAGCTTTGTGATGAACTTCAATATGCAAGGGATGGAGAAGTCCATTCCTGAGTTATATTCGATGCTGAAATCAGCGGAGGTGGAGATCAAAAAGGAACATCAAGTGTTGATGGTGAATAAGACCACCAGTTTCAAGAAAGGCAAGGGTAAGAAGAACTTCAAGAAGGACGGCAAAGCAGTTGCCGCGCCCGGTAAATCAGTTGCCGGGAAGAAGCCCAAGAATGGGCCCAAGCCTGAGACTAAGTGCTTTTATTGCAAGGGAACCGGTCACTAGAAGCGGAACTGCCCCAAGTACTTAGCGGATAAGAAGGCCGGCAACGTCAAAGGTATATATGATATACATGTTGTTGATGTGTACCTTACCAGCGCTCGTAGTAGCTCCTGGGTATTTGATACCGGCGCGGTTGCTCACATTTGTAACTCAAAACAGGAGCTGTGGAATAAGCGGAGACTGGCGAAGGACGAGGTGACGATGCACGTCGGGAATGGTTCCAAGGTCGATGTGATCGCCGTCGGCACGCTACCTCTACATCTACCTTCGGGATTAGTTTTAAACCTCAATAATTGTTATTTAGTACCAGCTTTGAGCATGAACATTGTATCTGGATCTCGTTTGATGCGAGATGGCTACTCATTTAAATCTGAGAATAATGGTTGTTCTATTTATATGAGAGATATGTTTTATGGTCATGCCCCGCTGGTCAATGGTTTATTTTTATTGAATCTCGAACGTGATGTTACACATATTCATAGTGTGAATACCAAATGATTTAAGGTTGATAATGATAGTCCCACATACTTGTGGCACTGCCGCCTTGGTCATATTGGTGTTAAACGCATGAAGAAACTCCATGCAGATGGACTTTTGGAGTCTCTTGATTATGAATCATTTGACATGTGCGAACCATGCCTCATGGGCAAGATGACTAAGACTCCGTTCTCCGGAACAATGGAGCGAGCAACCAACTTGTTGGAAATAATACATACCGATGTATGCGGTCCAATGAGCGTTGATGCTCGCGGTGGCTATCGTTATGTTCTCACCCTCACTGATGACTTAAGCAGATATGGGTATGTCTACTTAATGAAACACAAGTCTGAGACCTTTGAAAAGTTCAAGGAATTTCAGAGTGAGGTAGAGAATCAATGTGACAAGAAAATAAAGTTCTTACGATCTGATCGTGGAGGAGAATATTTGAGTCACGAGTTTGGCACGCACTTAAGGAAATGTGGAATTGTTTCACAACTCACGCCGCCTGGCACACCTCAGCGTAATGGTGTGTCCGAACGTCGTAATCGCACTCTATTGGATATGGTGCGATCTATGATGTCTCTTACTGATTTACCGCTATCATTTTGGGGATATGCATTAGAGACTGCCGCATTCACTTTAAATAGGGCACCGTCTAAATCCGTTGAGACGACACCGTATGAATTATGGTTTGGGAAGAAACCTAAGCTGTCGTTTCTGAAAGTTTGGGGATGCGATGCTTATGTCAAGAAACTTCAACCTGAAAAGCTCGAACCCAAATCGGAAAAGTGCGTCTTCATAGGATACCCTAAGGAAACTATTGGGTATACCTTCTACCTCAGATCCGAAGGCAAGATCTTTGTTGCCAAGAATGGATCCTTTCTATAGAAAGAGTTTCTCTCGAAAGAAGTAAGTGGGAGGAAAGTAGAACTTGATGAGGTAATTGTACCCCCTCTCGAACCGGAGAGTAGCGCAGCGCAAGAAAATGTTTCTGTGGTGCCTGCACCGACTAGAGAGGAAGTTAATGATGATGATCATGAAACTTCGGATCAAGTTACTACTGAACTTCGTAGGTCCACGAGGACACATTCCGCACCAGAGTGGTACGGCAACCCTGTCCTGGAAATCATGTTGTTAGACAACGGTGAACCTTCGAACTATGAAGAAGCCATGGCGGGCCCGGATTCCAACAAATGGCTTGAAGCCATGAAATCCGAGATAGGATCCATGTATGAGAACAAAGTATGGACTTTGGTGGACTTGCCCGATGATCGGCAAGCCATAGAAAATAAATGGATCTTTAAGAAGAAGACTGACGCGGATGGTAATGTGACCGTCTATAAGGCTCGGCTTGTCGCTAAGGGTTATCGACAAGTTCAAGGAGTTGACTACGATGAGACTTTCTCACCCGTAGCGATGCTGAAGTCCATCCGAATCATATTAGCAGTTGCCGCATTTTATGATTATGAGATCTGGCAAATGGACGTCAAAACGGCATTCCTTAACGGTTTCCTTAAGGAAGAATTGTATATGATGCAGCTGGAAGGTTTTGTCGATCCTAAGAATGCTGACAAGGTATGCAAGCTCCAGCGCTCCATCTATGGGCTGGTTCAAGCATCTCGGAGTTGGAACATTCGCTTTGATGAGGTGATCAAAGCGTTTGGGTTTATACAGACTTATGGAGAAGCCTGTATTTACAAGAAAGTGAGTGGGAGCTCTGTAGCATTTCTCATTTTATATGTGGATGACATATTGTTGATGGGAAATGATATAGAACTTTTGGAAAGCATAAAGGCCTACTTGAATAAGTGTTTTTCAATGAAGGACCTTGGAGAAGCTGCTTACATATTAGGCATCAAGATCTATAGAGATAGATCGAGACGCCTCATTGGTCTTTCACAAGGCACATACCTTGACAAGATATTGAAGAAGTTCAATATGGATCAGTCCAAGAAGGGGTTCTTGCCTGTATTGCAAGGTGTGAGATTGAGCACAGCTCAATGCCCAACCTCGGCAGAAGATAGAGAAAAGATGAGTGTCATCCCCTATGCCTCAGCCATAGGCTCTATTATGTATGCCATGCTATGTACCAGACCTGATGTGAACCTTGCCATAAGTTTGGTAGGGAGGTACCAAAGTGATCCAAGAATGGAACACTGGACAGCGGTCAAGAATATCCTTAAGTACCTGAAAAGGACTAAGGATATGTTTCTCGTTTATGGAGGTGCCGAAGAGCTCGTCGTAAAGGGTTACGTCGATGCTAGTTTCGACACAGATCCAGATGACTCCAAGTCACAAACCGGATACGTGTATATTTTGAATGGTGGGGCAGTCAGCTGGTGCAGTTGCAAGCAAAGCGTCGTGGCGGCATATACATGTGAAGCGGAGTACATAGCTGCTTCGGAAGCAGCGCAGGAAGGAGTCTGGATGAAGGAGTTCATCACCGACCTAGGAGTGATTCCCAATGCGTCGGGCCCGATGATTCTCTTCTATGACAACACTGGAGCTATTGCCATTGCCAAGGAGCCCAGGTTTCACAAGAAGACCAAGCACATCAAGCGCCGCTTCAACTCCATTCGTGGTTACATTCAGGATGGAGATATAGATATTTGTAAAGTACATACGGATCTGAATGTCGCAGAGCCGTTAACTAAACCTCTTCCACGAGCGAAACATGATCAGCACCAGAACTCTATGGGTGTTCGATTCATCACAATGTAACTAGATTATTGACTCTAGTGCAAGTGGGAGACAGTTGGAAATATGCCCTAGAGGCAATAATAAAATGGTTATTATTTTATTTCCTTGTTCATGATAATTGTCTATTGTTCATGCTATAATTGTATTAACCGGAAACCGTAATACATGTGTGAATACATAGACCACACCATGTCCCTAGTGAGCCTCTAGTTGACTAGCTTGTTGATCAATAGATGGTCATGGTTTCCTGACCATGGACATTGGATGTCGTTGATAACGGGATCACATCATTAGGAGAATGATGTGATGGACAAGACCCAATCCTAAGCATAGCACAAGATCGTGTAGTTCGTCTGCTAGAGCTTTTCTAATGTCAAGTATCATTTCCTTAGACCATGAGATTGTGCAACTCCCGGATACCGTAGGAATGCTTTGGTTGTATCAAACATCACAACGTAACTGGGTGACTATAAAGGTGCACTACAGGTATCTCCGAAAGTGTCTGTTGGGTTGGCACGAATCGAGACTGGGATTTGTCACTCCGTGTGACGGAGAGGTATCTCTGGGCCCACTCGGTAATACATCATCATAATGAGCTCAATGTGACTAAGGAGTTAGTCACGGGATCTTGTGTTACGGAACGAGTAAAGAGACTTGCCGGTAACAAGATTGAACAAGGTATAGGGATACCGACGATCGAATCTCGGGCAAGTAACATACCGATGGACAAAGGGAATTGTATACGGGATTAATTGAATCCCCGACATTGTGGTTCATCCGATGAGATCATCGTGGAACATTTGGGAGCCAATATGGGTATCCAGATCCCGCTATTGGTTATTGGCCGGAGAGGTGTCTCGGTCATGTCTGCATGGTTCCCGAACCCGTAGGGTCTACACACTTAAGGTTCGGTGACACTAGAGTTGTAATGGGAATTGTATGTGGTTACCGAAAGTTGTTCGGAGTCCCGGATGAGATCCCGGACGTCACGAGGAGTTCCGGAATGGTCCGGAGGTAAAGATTTATATATGGGAAGTCCTATTTTGGCCACCGGAAAATGTTCGGGATTTTTCGGTATTGTACCGGGAAGGTTCTAGAAGGTTCCAGAGTGGGGCCCACCTGCATGGGGGGACCCACATAAACGTGGGTAATGGGGGCAAGGCCCCACACCCCTGGTCAAGGCGCACCAAGATCCCCCCTTAGAAGGAATAAGATCATATCCCGAAGGGATAAGATCAAGATCCCTAAAAAGGGGGGATAACAATCGGTGGGGAAGGGAAAGGATGGGATTTCTTGAAGGGAAAGAAACCAGCCCCCTCCACCCCTATATATAGTGTGGAGGCGCATGGGAGCTGCATCCCTTGCCCCTGGCGCAGCCCTCCCCCCTCCTACACCTCCTCCTCCTCCGTAGTGCTTAGCGAAGCTCTGCCGGAGAACCACGAGCTCCACCGCCACCACGCCATCGTGCTGCCGGAGCTCTCCCTCAACTTCTCCTCCCCCCTTGCTGGATCAAGAAGGAGGAGATGTCCCCGGGATGTATGTGTGTTGAACGCGGAGGCGCCGTCCGTTCGGCGCTTGGATCGGATCTTCCGCGATTTGAATCGCCGCGAGTACGACTGCATCAACCGCGTTCTTTGCAACGCTTCCGCTTAGCGATCTTCAAGGGTATGAAGATGCACTCCCTCTCTCTCGTTGCTAGCATCTCCTAGATTGATCTTGGTGACATGTAGGAATTTTTTTGAATTATTACTATCTTTCCCAACACCTCCATGACATGTTCGTCACATCCGTCGATAATAAAATAACGATTTTTCACATGCAGGTCATTAAAGTGACAATCCCTTGGCTCTAGCCATCATGACGTACTATGACGCGTAGGTCACTTAATGTTACAACATATAACCATCTCATACATAAACACATTATCATGGCGATGGCCATACCACATCACATGCAAGCTGCAAAACCAAGTTAGACGTCCTCTAATTGGTTTCCGGATAACACTAGCTACCTACGCCCACCATTAAGGCGATAATCCAAGTTGCTAGATTAACTTTCGGGGGGTGTGAGGAAAGAGACTTAATTAAAAATCTCTAGCCCCACACTAAAATTCGTCAATACCCATGACCCCCTAGAAGATCGATCATCTTCATCGCCCTATGATCCGTCTCCGTCGTATCTACTTTTCCTCACACTTTTGCCCTTGTTTTCGACTCTAATTTGCATGATTTGAATGAAACTAGCTCGGACTGACGCTGTTTTCAGCAGAACTACCATGGTGTTGTTTTTTGTGTAGAAATAAAAGTTCTCGAAATTGGAAGAAGCTTTTTGGAGATTTATTTTAGAATAAATAAAAAATACTGAAGCCAAGAACCACCGGAGGGGGACCCCTGGCTGGGCAAGATACACCAGGGCACGCCAGCCCTCCCCCCCCCCCCAGGCACGCCCTGGTGGGTTGTGCCCACCTCGGGTCCCCACTGACCCTAATTCCAGCACTATAAATTCCTATTTTCGGAGAAAAAAATTGAGGAGAAAGTTTCATCGCGTTTTACGATACAGAGCCGCCTCCACCTCCTGTTCTTCATCGGGAGGCCAGATCTGGAGCCCGTTTGGGGCTCCGGAGAGGGGAATCTTTGGTCTTCGTCAACACAAAGCCTTCTCCATCGCCAATTCCATGATGCTCCCCACCGGGAGTGAGTAATTCCTTCGTAGGCTTGCTGGTCGGTGAGGAGTTGGATGAGATCATCATGTAATCGAGTTAGTTTTGTTAGGGCTTGATCCCTAGTATCCACTATGTTCTGAGATTGATGTTGCTATGACTTTGCTATGCCTAATGCTTGTCACTAGGGCCTGAGTGCCATGATTTCAGATCTGAACCATTTATGTTATCACCATTATATCTACATTCTTGATCCGATCTTGCTAGTCATATGCACCTATTACGTGTTCTGATCCGCAAACCCTGGAGTGACAATAGTCGGGATACTTTCCGGTGATGACCATAGTTTGAGGAGTTCATGTATTCACCGTGTGTTAATGCTTTGTTCCGGTTCTCTATTAAAAGGAGGCATTAATATCCCTTAGTTTCCTTGTGGACCCCGCTGCCACGGGAGGTTAGGACAAAAGATGTCGTGCAAGTTCTTTTCCATAAGCACGTATGACTATTTACGGAATACATACCTTCATTATATTTATGAACTAGAGCTAGTTCTGTGTCGCCCTAGGTTATGACTGTTATATGATGAATATCATCCAACGAGTTCACCGATCCAGTGCCTACGAGTTTTCCACATATTGTTCTTGCTAAGTTATTACTGCTGTTACTACTGTTCCAACTGCTACAAAACTATTGCTCTCACTGCTACTGTTACCGTTACTGCTACTACTGCTATCAAACTATCACATTACTGTGCTACTGATCACTTTGCTGTAGATATTTAATCTCTAGGTGTGGTTGAATTGACAACTCAACTGCTAATACTCTCAAATATTCTTTGGCTCCCCTTGTGTCGAATCCATAAATTTGGGTTGAATACTCTACCCTCGAAAACTGTTGCGATCCCCTATACTTGTGGGTTATCAAGACCTTTTTCTGGCGCCGTTGCCGGGGATTATAGCTATATTTGTTGAGTTACTTGGGATTTATATCAATTGATCACTATGAAGAATCTGAAGGATCCAAAGACTAAGACTTTTCCCTCTAAGACGAGGGGAGGTAAGGAATTGCCATCTAGCTCTGCACTTGATTCACCTTCTGTTATGAGTAAGCTTGCAACACCACCACATGCTAGTAATCCTGATATGTCGCAAGTTATTGATGATGCTACCTCTGCTATGAATGATGCTTATGATGATGCTAGTACCATGCTTGATGATAATGTGCCACTAGGAGAATTTCTTCATGAACAAATTGCTAGAGCTAAAGAGAATGAAACTATTGAAACTGATGAGATTGTTGAAACTGATGAAGCCTATGAAACTGATGATGACTATGAAATACCTATTAGTCCTAGCTCTCCTAGATTTGAAATGCCTAAGGTACCTAAAGGTTATGTTATGGATGAGGAGGTAACTAGAGAAATTCTTTCTTGCAAGGATAGAAACAATCTTAAGAAATTGCTACGCAAGTATAAGGAAAAGACTTTGAATGCTAGAATGAAATATGATCCTAAGTTTTCTACTTCACCTATGTTTGTTACCGATAAGGATTATGAATTCTCTGTCGACCCAGAGCTAATTACTTTGGTTGAATCTGATCCTTTCCATGGCTATGAAACTGAAACTGTAGTGACACACCTTACTAAGCTGAATGATATAGCCACCCTCTTTGCTCATGATGAGAAGATTCGCTACTATTATATCCTTAAGTTATTTCCGTTCTCATTAAAGGGTGATGCTAAGACATGGTACAATACTCTTACTCCTGGTTGTGTGCGTAGTCCCCAGGATATGATTTACTATTTCTCTAAAAAATATTTTCCTGCTCATAAGAAACAAGATGCCTTACAGGAAATATTTAACTTTGTGCAAATTGAAGAAGATAGTCTCCCACAAGCTTGGGGGAGGCTTCTCCAATTGCTTAATGCTTTGCCTGATCACCCTCTCAAGAAAAATGAAATACTTGATATCTTCTATAATGGACTAACCGATGCTTCTAGGGACTTCCTAGATAGTTGTGCCGGTTGTGTTTTCAGGGAACGAACTGTTGAACAAGCTGAGGAATTATTGAATAACATATTGAAGAATTATGATGATTGGACTCTTCCTGAACCACCACCTAAACCCACTCCGAAGAAGAGGGGTATCTTATTTCTCAGTCCTGAAGATATGCAAGAGGCAAAGAAATCTATGAAGGAAAAAGGTATTAAAGCTGAGGATGTTAAGAATTTGCCACCTATTGAAGAAATACACGGACTTGACATACCACCACCTCCACAAGTGGTAGAGGTAAATTCTTTATTAAAGTTTGATGAAGGTGATATCCCTCACAATAAACATCCTAGTCAATGCTTATATGAGTTTGACAACTATATTATGAAGCAAGATCATTTCAATGCACATGTTCTGAAACAATTGAAATATAATTCAGACATGACTGCTCGCTTGAGTGACTTGCTATTTAGAATCAGTAATGATGTTAGAGGTGTCGGAAAGCATGCCTCTATGGTTCAAACTCAGTTAAAACAAGTTGCTAAATCTCAAAAAGAATTGCTTCATGAAATGAATAATAATATGAATGATTTTGCTGCTAGAGTAGTAACTAGAGGAGGTAGAATGACCCAAGAAACACTTTATCCTGAGGGTCATCCTAAACGAATTGAACAAGACTCTCAGAGAATTAACGCTGATGCACCTAGTCATTTTAAGAAGAGAAAGAAAGAAAAATGATAGGACTCTGCATACATCTAGTGAACCTGAGATACAAAAACCTCCTGATAATAATGATGTCTCTATTTTCGATGTTGAAACTCAGTCTGGTAATGAACATTCACCTAGTGATAATGAAAATGTTGATGATGATGTTCATGAAGATGCTCAACCTAGCCATGATAAAGAACCAGATAATGATGTTGAAATAGAGCCTGCTGCTGATCTTGATAACCCACAACCTAAAAATAAACGTTATGATAAACGAGACTTTATGGCTAGCACTACAGGAATCAGGTACTTTGTCGTCTGCCATAGCGGACGGCAAAGGGTAGGACCACTGACGGCAAAGGCTCCCGGACGGCCATGCCCCGCAGCCTTTGTCGTCTGCCACCTGACGGCCATGCCCCGCGCGCCTTTGCCGTCTGCCCCCGGACGGCCATGCCCCTCGCGCCTTTGCCGTCTGCCCCCGGACGGCAAAGTGACCAAATGGCCCGAGGCCAGGCACTCCCAGTTTGCACAGGTGAGTGGCACATGTCCCCTTTGTCGTCGGGGGCAGACGGCAAAGCGGCTTTGCCGTCAGTGGCAGACGGCAAAGAGGCAATAATGCCACTGTTTTTTCTATTTTTATTATATCCAACAATTTTCACAGGCAAAATATGCTATATATGTATATATTTCACAATAACAATATTCTTGCCATGTTGATGATGATCCAACAAGCACAAGTTAATATCATCCAACAACAAGCACAAATATCATCCTATCATCCAACAACAAGCACAATTCATCCAACAACAAGCACAAATATCATCCTATCATCCAACAACAAGCACAAATATCATCCAACAACAAGTAGCAAGTTTCACATATGTAGCAAGTTTAAAATTATTCATCGATACAAAATCATAAGCACTCCATGAACCACAAGCACACCATCAATGCAAGCTTCCGTGAAGTGACTCTAATCTGCAGAATGGGAAATACGAAAGATAGATGAAGAAGACTAGAAGAAGAAGAAGAAGAATAAGAAGAAGAAGAAGATGCAGAAGCGTTTTTATTCTCTCTCTCTTTCTCCTCATGTTTTCTTCTTATTATTGCTTATTTGTGTCATTCGGGCAAAATTGGAAGAAGGATAGGTCTTTCGAGGTTTGCCTCATGGTGTGTATGGTGCGCACTCACTCACACTTATATGGTGGTGTATGTTGGTGGACACTACCTAACACTAATATTTCGACCGTTGGTGATGGTCGTTTCCCCTTCTCCTCTCCCGCAATATACCAAGGTATATATCGAGAGAAGGAGAAGAAGAAACGACCCCCGCGACAATAGTCGGGATTCCTCCATCAAGAGACATGAAACTCTCACAAGGAGCTAAGTTTGTCTAAGTGCTAAGTTTGTCTTTCTTTGAGAAAATGAGCCAAGTAAGTGGCATATTGGGGCTTACCGTCCTCGTCATCACGGAGGAGAGGCACCGCGGTTGCTCGGGCCGGTTTCACCTGGAGAAGGCTGCCCTGGAGAAGGGCCGTGCGATGCGACTTCGGAGTTATGCTGCACCAAAGATGATTTGCAATGTCTCGTTAGCATGATGACATTGAAAAGATCATTGCATTCAAATGAAACTCACCGTTGCAGCCGTGGTAATGACTGGCATCCACGGAGCAGTCTGGCCGTTCTTCTCGCACATAGTCTGCACATTTGGTTTTCACAAGTCAATGATATTCGTTATTAATGAAACGAACATTAAATGCAAGATTTGACAAATATGAAGAAGAATCTTACCACGAAGAGCTCGTAGATGGCCCGGTAAGACGCATCGGACCGTGCCCTCTCCTCCTCCAACAACCTAGCCGTCCTCTCCTCCATCTCCTTCTCCTTCGCCGCCATAAGCGCCTATGATGCCTCTCTCTCTTTCTGAATAGCAGCCTGCAACACAACTCCACGTTAGCATTGTAATCATCTTTGTTCACACACACAACGTAATGAGGAAAGATATCTGAGTCCGTATAACTAACCTCGATGGCGAGCTCGACTGGCCGTGGATGAGGCCTTATCTCAGGACAGGAGCTCGTTTGGCGCGCCTTGATCTGCCGGAGAGTGGTAGGACAACGTATAAGGCCATCTCCAATGGCAATCGAGCCATGGGGCCTCCCGCCGCCAGCTATCATCACCAGCTCTGGATCAATAGGCCCCTGGCTCGGGTTAAAGTCCTCCCCTTTCCTCGCCTTCCCCTCATATCTGTACCTCACGAGCTTGTTGTGGGAGGAGATGTTGGTGAACTTCTCGGGATGATCGAGGTCAGACTCAGAGAATGCCTTGACCTTCTTGTATGAGGCAGTATGGGCCATCGCATAGAGGTCGTACATCTCTAGCACCTCCATTTTGTTATGATGCGCCTAAAAGAGAGAGAGAGGAAGAAAGTATTAGTAAAGGGCTCAAGCTAGAATCAAGAATGAATTGCATGAATCATGAAGCTAACCACATACCCAGTTCTGACCAAACTAATTTAAGTTGGCGCTCGGTGTGGCACACCAACCATTTTGTTACGCCGGTCCTTGGTATTGTTTTGGACGGCTAGCCATTGTTCTGAGCACCACCCATCCACCAATGCCTCCCAACAATCCATCTTATCCGCACACCATCTCGGGGGCACCTAAGTTAATAAAGAGATATTTGAGCGCTACGCGTAGGAATCAAATGAAGGAAACTAAGTACAAGGCCTTAAGAATACGTAATTACCTTCATGTAATGCTCCTTATCCATCTTCTTTCCGCGGCACGTCGACTTCTCCTTCCTAATACGCCGCGAGGCGTAGTAGTCTCGAACAGCCTGCACCCGAGCCTCGTGCCGAAAGTTTTGCAGTAGGCGCCTGCATTGTTGATCGATAACCTTTGCCGCGGCCTCCTCGTATCCCTCCTGACACCTGTAGAAGGTCTGCAATCAAACGAGACAACACTTATTAGTACAATACCTAGCTATTGTTGATTTTTAATTGTGTAAAGGAGAAATTACCCAAAACTGTCTGATCACCATCTACGCCCTCGTGTGGCACAAAACACCATCGATCCTCTCCTCAGGCGGGGCCGGTGCAGCCAAGTAGTGCTCCCAGGTCAGTCCTAACTCTGGAACCTGACCCTCACCGGGCAACGTGACAAACCCCGGGAAGATTTGCCTGACAAGGACACCAAGGATGTTGTTGGGCCTGCAGGCATCCTTGGGTTGATGCCAACCCCTGCAGTATGACAAAGCCAACACATTAGATATTTGAAAAAACGTGAAGGCAAAAGGTTAGAAAAGAGTACATGCACTTACATCTCCCCATCAGGCCTAATCGACCACCTCAGCTCGCGGGTTGCCGGCATGGGCGGGAGCCGTGTCATACCACGCTGGTAGACGGTGGCCCCCTCAGCCACCTCCTCGTCGCTATCAGAAAAACGATCCCCACCACCATCAGCATGGCCACTAGGCTCCTCCGGCCACGTATCCCATGGGGTCCGCCGGGACATGCCCTCATCCCTACTCTGCTCCGGAGTCTCGTGGGACGAAGCCTCTGAGACAGGAGTCTTGTAGGTCGAAGGCTCGTCGACCCGAGGCTCATGGACCGGAGTCCGCGTAGCCTCGTCCTCAGACGGGTCCACCCTAGCAGTCATGTGCTCGGGTGAATCAGCTGGGTGTGGCAGCGAGGAAGGCGTAGCAGCCACCCTACCTTTGCCGCGGCCTCCTGTCCCACCTCTACTACCTCTCTTCTTCCCCCGACCTCCTCTCACGGGGGTCGACGAAGAAGCGGCCACCGGTGTATGCAGACTAGAGAGCAATGCTCTCCGGAGAGACTCGGCAGGAATGGAAGTACCCATCCCACCACCCTCCGACGAAGGAGCCGCGGAGTGCTCTCGACCCTTTCCCATCATCTTTCAACAACTGCCATGATAAATAGTAAACGAAATTAGTACAACATAAAATTGAATACCGACATGAATAATAAAATGTATATAATTTAAGTGTATCATCATATACCGAACATGAACTAAATGTTGATTACCTGACATGAATTAATAATAATCTTGATTGTCTATACATTCTCCGGGATCAATAAATGCATCATCATCATCACTATCATCAATAAATGCATGATCGTCATCACTATCAGGAACAACGTGTGGAAGGCCTCCTTCATGTAATCGGTTAAGCATTGACAGGTCATCCGCATCAGTAACCTCTTCTTATTCCGGCTATTCCTGTTCCGGCTCAGGGGTTAAGTCGGATTCATTGTCGCTGTCTACTTAAATGTTCCGGGGTGAAGTAGAGCGGTTCTTGAAACGTTTTTTGGAAATACATGTTTCTTGGAAGAATTCTCCTTCATATGTGTCTTGGTTAATGTGAGGTTCATAATCCTCTTCATTGAGGGGAGGTGGTCTAAAATGTGGCGGCACTTCGGAAACGACATCCCAACCTTTCATATTTGGATCAGTTTGGCAGGCCCACGGTAGATAGAAAACTTGGGTCGCCTGTTGAGCCGTAATATAGACATCGGGCACATCTATATGGGTGCTTTGTTTGATTTCGACTAGCCCTATATGTTCATGAGACCTTCTAGTCTCCTTCGGCTGGAACCAATGACATTTGAAGACTACGACGTTCGGTGGGTTTTCACCATAGAATAGAAGTTCATAAATTGCTTCAACTCTTCCATAGTACTTTGTACCTCCTTCGCCGATAGCAGAGACATAACAATTTGTAGTCTTTAGGTCGGGCATAGATAGCTCTTTGCCAAAGGTACGAAAGCGATACCCGTTGATGTCGTATCTGTCAAATGAACGGACCTTATAGTCAAAACCATCAGCGACTTGTCTCAGCTCGGCGTCCATAGACTCTGAATTAGCCTACAAGTTTAATATGAAAGGATTGTTGCATTAGCCGCAAATAAGACGAAGAAATGAAATGGTCCATTAATGGTAATTACCATTTGTTTGAACCAAGAGATGAAACCGGGATAGCCGCCTCCATGCTTCGCCAGGAGCTCATACTCTTCGACGGAATCCTTTTGGATGACCACTCCATCCGAGAATTTGGCGACGTATCGACTATATCAAATATCCGGTAATAAGAGCAGTTCTATGGAATTACAAGTTGCGAAACAATAATGTACCGACAAGTTACTCGATGTACGGCCGCACTTCTGTTAGGTTGTTGAAGATATACAACGAAATGGTCCGCCATTCATCGACATCCAACGCTTTTGCTTTAGAAGCACCGGCTGGGGCGAGCTTCCCTTTGAATAGGCTGAGGTTGGATCGACTTTTTTTTGGGTCGCCATCATTGTACTGAGGCTTCGGATTATGCAAATGACGATTTTTGGCTTCGTAGTGTGCTGTCACGAAGTTTGCCGCCTCCTCAGTAATGAATGCCTCGGCCATCGATGCTTCAATTCTACGTTTATTTTTACATTTTGCTCGAAGCGTCTTCTGCATCCTCTCAGCTGCGAAGCACCAACGATTTTGCACGGGCCCCCCCAATCTTGCCTCGGTCGCGAGATGCAAAATCAAATGCTGCATTGGATTAAAGAAGCCCGGTGGAAAGATCTTCTCTAACTTGCAGATTAACTCCGACGCCAACTCTTCCATTTCATCTAGCACGCCAGGCGATAGTTCTTTCGCACAAAGAGAACGGAAGAAATAGCTCAGCTCTGCCAATACTAGCCATTCATCCTCAGGGATAAAGCCACGCAGCATCACCGGCATTACCCGCTCAAGCCATATGTGCCAATCATGACTCTTGAGACCAAATATCTTCAGTTTGTCAAGACTCGCTCCCATCTTTAGATTCGCTGCATAACCATCGAGGAACATCAACTGCATTTTCACCCACAAGATCATTTCCCTCATAGCCGGCCTTCCAAGATTGAACCATGCCTTTGGCTTTGTCCAGTTCTGCTTTCCTTTCGCTTGTCGCATGTTTTGTAATGGTCTGTCACATAGAGCCTCCTGATCGATTCTAGCCTTAGGATTATCCTTTGACTTCCCCTCTATGCTGAACAATGTACCAAAAATGGCCTCGGCGATATTCTTTTCAGTGTGCATCACGTCGATGTTGTGTGGGCAAAGGAGGTCTTTGAAGTAAGGCAGATCCCATAAGCATGACTTGTGAGTCCATGCGTGTTCCGTATTATACCCTTTGAAATACCCAGGACGATTTGGATCCGGCTTGAGACCGTTTAACTGATCCAACATCTGTTGGCCTGTCAACGCGGGTGGTGCAGAGTTTTTGACAACTCTACCTTTGATGAAATTCTTCTTGTCTTTTATGAACTTATGGCGAGGATCCAGGAACTGTCTATGCATGTCGAAGCAAGAATACTTGCGACCCGCCTGCAGCCAACGGAACTCAAGAGCTGCCTTGCATGTGGGGCACGGGAACCTTCCATGCACACACCAGCCAACGAATAGGGCATACGCCGGCAAGTCATGCGGCGAGTACATGTACCACACATGCATTTTGAAGTTTTTTTGGTAGCGGCGTCGTATGTCTTGAACCCATTATCCCAAGCTTCTTGTAATTCATCCTTAAGTGGCTGCATGTACACATTCATATTCTTCCCCGGATAGTTGGGGCCTGGAATTATCAACGTCAGGAAAATGTTCTTTCTTTTCATAATCTCTCCGGGGGGGAGATTGAGTGGAATGACAAATACAGGCCAACAACTGTATTAGGTTGCCGTCATACCGAACACATTGAACCCATCCGTGCTGATGGCGACTCGAGGATGCCTTGGATCTGCCGCTTTATCCTTATGTAATGCATCGAAATGCTTCCACGCAAAAGCGTCTGAAGTGTGTACCAACATCTGATTCTCATCTGCATCTAGTTTGGTTCTTTTACCTAATTTGTGCCACGTCATCTGTCTGGCCGTCCCTTCGACCATGAAAATACGTTGAAGTCTTGGTATGATTGGCATATACCGAAGAACATTAACTGGGATTTTGGTCTGACTCTTCTCACCCATACCGTTGTCTACCACAACATAGCTGGAAGACTTGCAAATGGGACAATAGTTCAAGCCCGCATACTCAAGCCTAAATAAGGCACATCCATTCTCACAGGCATCTATCTTCTCATAGGGCATCTTAAGCGCACGTAGGATTTTGTCCGACTGGTACAGGTTTGCAGGCAATACATGGCCTTTGGGTAGAAAGCGTCCAAATATTGTCATCATCGCATCGTAGCATTCTCTGCCCAGGTTGAACTGATCCTTCAGAGCCATTACTTGCGCGATGGCATCGAGCTGACAAAGCTCAGTGTGCTCGTGGAGAGGACGTTTTGAAGACTCCAACATTTCATAGAATGCCTTTGCAGATTCCTCCATCTCATCGTCCGAATCCCGAGCATCATCAAAGTCTTGCACCATGTCTTCGATCCCGGTACCATGCTCGTTGGTGCGAGGACGAACCACCTCAGCTCTGGCACGTTGGGCAGACTCACCATGAAATGTCCACACCGTATAATCAGGCGTAAAACCCCACTTCTGCAGGTGTTTACCCATTTCATCCCGTGACCACTTTTTATGGTTGTCGCACCGGACACAGGGGCACCAAGTTATTTCCTGGCCATTTGCAAATGCGGCTCTCAGAAACCCCTTGGTTTTTGTTAACCATTCAATGGTCATGTCTTTCTGACTAGGGTGACCGGTGTACATCCACTCACGATCACTCATCTTTCCTACCTACTAAACACACAAGAAATATATATATAATTCATTATCTATATTCATCAGTTAATCAAGTTTGTCAGTTTTATTACGTCCATGCAACCTACACGCTAATAGGTAAAGATAGGTCCTAATCCCACCCGAGTATGTGTAGATTGGGTTTGTTTTCCCATGCTGTGCTCCAGATCCGACGCAGAATTTCGGCAGCACCTCCCCGCTGTTCTCCTGATACACGTCTCGGCAATAATCTGAGAGGATGTGTACCCGGAGAACAACAGGGAGGCACTGACGAAATTCCGCATCGGATCCGGAGCAGAGCATACGGGAAAACGAACCCAATCTACACATACTCGGGCTGTCCATGGATAACGTTGGACAATTCGAAAGGACGGCGATTATAAATATGCAAAGACATGCATATTTATAGATGTCGTCCTTTCGAACGGGAGACGCATACTGGTCACGTATACTGACGATTGAAGACACCTATAACTAGCAAGTTTCATCGGCACGAAGACCGGAATAGAGCAAATTAATGGGGGAGGAGGAGAAGTCATTTGTGCTCACCCACGAACGCAGGGGCGTAGCTCGTCCAACGCACGGGGAGGTCATCGAACAACAGACCCTCGCAGCGACGAAACAACTGCACATTGAAATCCACCCGATCAACACAAATATGATGTTTTCCATAACAAAATCGGAAAATATATGACCTAACACATGATTTACAAAACTATGACCCCGTCGCCCTCTGGAAGGACGAAGAGCACCTTTTCGGTCAACAGGAGGCCGAAGAGGTGTCGGGGGTCGGGGGTCAGTGGCGTCGGGGGCGGCGCATTAACAGTTGCGCGGAGTGCGGGGGTCAGACGCATACTGGTCAGCTTCTTCTTCTTATTCTTCTTATTCTCCTCCTTTTTCCTCTTCTTCTTCTCCTCTTCTCCTCTTCTCCCGTTTTTCTTCTTCTTCTTCTTCTTCTTCTTCTTATTCTTCTTCTTCTTCTTCTCCGTTTTCCTCTTCTTCTTCTCCTCTTCTCCTCTTTTTCTACTTATTTTCCTTTTCCTTTTTCCTCTTCTCCTTCTCCTCCTCTCCTCTTTCTTCTTCTTCTTCTCTTCTTTTTCTTCTTCTTTTCCTTTTCCTCTTCTCCTTCTACTCCTCTCCTCTTTCTTCTTCTTCTTCTTCTTCTTCTTCTTCTTCTTCTTCTTCTTCTTCTTCTTCTTCTTCTTTTTTCTTCTAGTTTTTTTCCTTTCTTCTTTTCTTCTAAGTTTTTTCTTTTCGATCTAAGTTTTTCCTACCTAATAAACTAACTATCTAATTTAACAGAAAAAAAACAGAAAAAAACTAACTAAAAAAACAGGAAAAAACAAAAAAATGTGAGGGGGGGCGGCCGGGCACTCACCGGAGACGGCGGAGCGGCGGGGCCGGGGGCGGCCGAGGCGGCGTAGCGGCCGGTGGCGGGGGCAGGGGCTTCTGGCGTCGGCGCGGCTGGCGGCGAGGAGGCCGGTGGCAGGTGCGGGGGCGTCTGGCGGCGAGGCGGCTGGCGACAGGGCTTCTACCGACGGGGCGGCCGGCAATGGGTGCGGAGGCGGCCTAGGGCAGGTGTGGGGGCGGCCGGCGACAGGGCGTCCGGGGGCGGGTGCGGGGGCAGGCCGGCAGCGGGTGCGGGAGCGGGTGCGGGGGCGGCCGGTGGCGGGGCTGCAGGCAGCGGGTGCGGGGGCGGCCGTCGGCGAGGCGAGAGGGGCGGCGGTGGGGAATCGGGGCGAGAAAGAGACAAAGAAAGAGAGTGAGAGGGGATGGGGTGGGTGGTCGAGTTGTAGCCGTTAGTAGCCGTCAGCTTTGCCGTCTGCTGGCGGACGGCAAAGTGTCCCCAGGCAGACGGCAAAGATCGGGCATACGGCCCACCACCCCCATGGGGCCAGTGGGGCCCAGATGGTTTCTTTGTCGTCTGCCTTCCGGCTCTTTGCCGTCAGCTGACGGCAAAGCCCTAGCAGATGGCAAATGGTTTCTTTGCCGTCAGCCTATTCTTTGCCATCCGTTCCTGCTTAACTGATGGCAAAGGCCCTCTTTGCCATCTGCCAGCAGACGGCAAAGAGCTGGCAGACGGCAAATTGCTGAATTCTAGTAGTGTAGGAAACATGGTAAAGAAAGAGAGCCATGGGTTCAGAAACCCATGCCATTTCCACCTAAGCCATCTAAGAAAAAGGATGATGAAGATTTTGAGCGCTTTGCTGAAATGATTAGGCTAGTCTTTTTGCGTACCCACTTAACTGATATTTTAAAGATGGCCCCTTATGCAAAGTATATGAAAGACATCATCACTAATAAAAGAAAGATACCTGAAGCTGAAATCTCCACCATGCTTGATAATTATTCTTTTAAGGATGGAGTACCTAAAAAACTTGGAGATCCTGGAATACCAACTATACCTTGCTCCATTAAAAGAAACTATGTCAAAACTGCTTTGTGTGATTTGGGAGACGGTGTTAGTGTTATGCCTTTCTCCTTATATAAAAGACTTGATTTGAATAAACTCACACCTACTGAAATATCATTGCAAATGGCTGACAAATCAACTGCCATACCTATCGGTATTTGTGAAGATGTGCCCGTTGTTGTTGCAAATGTTACAATCTTAACGGACTTTGTTATTCTTGAGATGCCCGAGGATGACAACATGTTGATTATCCTTGGTAGACCCTTTTTGAACACCGCAAGGGCTGTTATTGATTGCAATAAAAGCAAAGTTACTTTTCATATCAATGGTAATGAGCACACGGGGCACTTTCCGAAGAAACAATTCCAAGTGAATGGTATAAATGTTATTGAAGAATCTCCGACCATCACTATTGGAAGCTTTCAATTACCCCTACCTATTGCCAAAAATAAATATGACATACTTATTGTTGGGGATATGCACATCCCCATTGAGGTAATTTAGCGTTTTACGAAAGTTCTTCGGTTTCATGCTAATCGGAAGTGGTTGTTAATAAGACTTGATCAACCTTATTAATGGATCATTTTTGAAAGGCATGAAGTCGATGAATCTAGTAAGCACAACTCTCTACTCCCACCTTTTATTTTCTATTTTAGTTAGTCAAATAAAATAAAATGCCACGATTATCCTGTTTTCTGTTTTCTCCGTGCAATGTAAAATGACCCAAAAATAAAAGTTCTCAGAATGTTCTGAAAATTTGATACGATTTTTTCCGAATATTTCTGAACTTATGGTGCAAATAATACCAGAGGGGGTGCACCTGGTGCCCACAAGACACCAGGGCGCGCCAGCACCCCCAGGCGCGCCCTGGTGGCTTGTGGCCCTCACGTGGGCCCCCTCACTTATCTCTTTAGCCCACATCATCCCATACCTCCAGAAAAAAAATCACCATAGCCACCATTCTCGTGTTCTTGCTCTCAAACCCGCGGATTTCGTTCTCTTTGCTCGAAGCTCCGTTTCTGAAACTGTTTGGAGGGATTGCTACTTGGTATGTGACTCCTCCATTGCTCCAATTAGTTTTTGATTTAGTGGGTTATTTTTAGAGTAATTAGGTACTCATGGTGCTGATGTAGATGAGCTTGCATGTTGAATTCTTAGAGCTCTAAGTAGTTCGAATGCTTAATATGGCCTCTATGCATGCTTAGGAGTAGTTCCTAACAATTTCACGAAGTTTTGTTGACAAAATTTTGTGTCTCAAAAATATTTCAGAAATTTGTTCGCAAATAAAAATGCAATTCTTTAGGAGTTCTTCAAGGAGGAGATCGTCGGAGGCCTCATCAAGTGGAAGCTCGGTTCGACAATCTTATGTTGAGCCAAGCGAAAGCTCGATGCGAGATGCCGCCACCAAATCATGCTTGTGGCCGTGCGACGAGTTCATGGAAGGTGCATTTATTAAGGAGACATTTGACCAATTTATCCACAATACAGAACTTACTCCCTTCATCGCAGATTAGTGTCCTCAACATCTCAAACTCACGAAAACATTCACAAAGAAATTTAAATATTTTCCTCGTGAGTCTAGAGTTTCATTCAACCTTTATGACCGTTCCTTCACCATTCCTTTAGAATTATTCAGTGAAACATGCAAACTTCCATCTTGGGGTTCCCTTGATGAGCCAACAAAATCTGAATACGAGTCATTCTTAGTTAATCTTTGCTATGGTGAAGATAGGGGAGTAACACAAGGGAGAATTAAGAGCATTCATTTCCCATCAATACAATATTTCGCACTCTTTAATGGAAAATGTATTGTAGGCAAACAAGATTGTAGCACACTGTGTACTCCTTATTTGAGTCTCATACACACTGCCATAACTAGAAATAAATGTTATAATCTCGGAGCAATTGTTGCACGGAGATTGCAGCACAATGCTTCTAGTGGTAGTTTTTATGGAGGAATTTATGCCTCCCGTGTAGCAGAGAGACTAAACGTATCACCTTGGCCTAATGACCCCATCTTACCTGTTCAGTATTTAGACTTTGAGGCCATGAAGTGTCATAAGTTCCTCACAGGCACGGCAACTAACTATACCTATAACTTGAGATTTAATAAAAAAACTGTTGTGCTTGTCACTTTGTCTGCTCCTGCTCTCTTTGATTTTCACAGCAAGGGAAGATACTATTTTCTTGAGAGCGAGGCCCATGCATACAATGCGGAGGTCGAAGCTGCCAGGAGGGCCGAGGAGTTTGCACCAAGGGCCTCAGTGAGCTATCGCTCAGACTATTATCCATGCGGATGATGATTACCAAGCTAGGCCAAAAGCCTAAGCTTGGGGGAGTACGTATTCCCACCGACATTACATTCATGTTCTCACATTTCATTCCAGTTGTCGGTGTTCACACTTTTTCATTGTAATATCCATGCTAGATTTGTTTTCTCGCTTTCTTCTTGTGTGTTTGAAAAACTTTGAAAAAATCCAAAAATATTTCCTACTTCTTTTCAGTTTTTCTTTCTAGCTTAGTTTAATTGTAGTATCGAAAGAAAACCCAAAAAGATTTCTCGCTTATTCTTTTACTTGTTGGGAACTTTCCCGTGTAAATATTTTTTCTTGTTTTTGTTTTTTTTCTCTTTAATTTGCTTTCTTCAAAAAAAAACCAAAAATATTTCAGTGTGTTTCGTTGAAATTCTTTTCCTTTTATTTGAGTCGTACCAAGGAGAAGACCACGACGAAAATGTTGAGTGGCTCTCATATGCACTATTGTTAATCTAATAAAGAGCCCATTTTACCTTGCCTTCCCCTCTTGAATAAAATGTTGCAGATTCCAGCTTAGTCCACGGCACTCTTGCACTATTATTATTTTCTTATCATTCGGTCGTGCAAGTGAAAGGCAATAATGACGATATTTGATGAATTGACTGTGGCAGAGAAAAGCGGGTATGAACTCAACTTGTTTTTGTTTTTGTAAATATGTTTAACATAGTATCATTGATTCAGCATATTATGATCAAATATGTTTGCAATTACCATTAGAGATTATAGTTGTTCATGCCGTGCTTAAGTAGCTAGGAGTGGATAATGATTTATCTTGGACGTCAACATGCATTAAAATGGTTGTGATGCGGTATGATGATATGGTATCGTCCTCTGAATGTTTCAAGTGGCTTGACTTTGCACATGTTCACGCATGTAGTTGAATCAAAACCAACATAGCCTTCATGATATTTATGTTTATGGTGTCCATATCCTACTCATGCTAGTAGTCAATGTTGTCAATGTTTATTATATATAATGCATGTTCATGACCGTTTTCGCTCTCTAGCTGGCCGCTTCTCACTCATTATGCTAGCCTTCGCCTGTACTAAGCGGGAATACTGCTTGTGTATCAAAATCCTTAAACCAAAGTTATTCCATATGAGTCCACTATATCTACCTATATGCAGCATTACCCTGCCGTTCCAAAGTAAATTTGCATGTCCATCTCTAAAAATTCAAATGAACATCTATTTTGTGTGCCTGGACCGCTCATGGAGCGACAGGGGGCGGTCAGTATCTTCCATGTTAAGCGGGTTATTCTCATGTTGAGTGTTTATTCACTCGTCCTTACACGAGAGGGGCGGTAATAGGGATTCCCAGTCCCGAATTCAAAAATGAAAAATAATTAAACAAAACTCCCCCAGGAATGTTGTTGGTTTGGACGGTACCCGTGGATGCGGCTAGCCGTGGAGTGTGATTATTGGTGGAGGGGGAGTAAACCTTTACTTTTACCGCTTGGGAACCGCCGCTAATTTGTTTAGCATGGAAGATATTGATAACTCTTGGTCGTAACGTTGACATGAAGGGTGTACTTTCCAAAATTATATCTATCTCTGTTTTAAACCTTGAGCTCTGGAACCTCTGCAAATCCATGCTTCCCTCTGCAAAGGGACTATCAATTAACTTTTATGTTGAGTCAACACCTTCTCAAATAAGCGCCAGACCTGAGAGCACTATTATCATCCTCATGCATTGTGTATAGTTGATGTTGGGTGCAGCATTACTGAATCTTTTCTACCATAAATTACAATGTTTAGTCGCTGCTTGAACTGTGGAGGTGCTCTGCATTTATGTTTTGCGGTCTCAGAAAGGGCTAGCGAGATACCACTATTGTCATATTGTAACATGTTGTTTCGAAAAAGTGTTGGCATTTGAGATATCTTATTATTGCTCGCTAGTTGCTTATGTTATTGATATGAGTTAATATAATTTCTAAGAGTCATTGTTGGCATGGTTAGTCATAATCTTTGCTGAAAACCTGGGTGCTACTTGAGCATATATATGTAAACAAGAACAAAAGAGTTCGTAAAAGTTTTTCTTTATCACTTTCAGTTTGTCAACTGAATTGCTTGAGGACAAGCAATGGGTTAAGCTTGGGGGAGTTGATACGTCTCCGTCGTATCTACTTTTCCTCACACTTTTGCTCTTGTTTTGGACTCCAATTTGCATGATTTGAATGAAACTAACCCGGACTGGCGCTGTTTTCAGCAGAACTACCATGGTGTTGTTTTTTGTGCAGAAATAAAAGTTCTCGGAATTGTACGAAACTTTTTGGAGATTTATTTTAGAATAAATAAAAAATACTGGAGCCAAGAACCACCGTAGGGGGGCCCTTGGCTGGGCAAGATACACGAGGGCGCGCCAGCCCCCCAGGCGCGCCCTGGTGGGTTGCGCCCACATCGGGGCCCCACCGACCCTAATTCCGGTACTATAAATTTCTATTTTCGGAGAAAAAAATTGAGGAGAAAGTTTCATCGCGTTTTACGATACAGAGCCGCCGCCACCTCCTGTTCTTCATCGGGAGGCCAGATCTAGAGCCCGTTTGGGGCTCCGGAGAGGGGAATCTTCGGTCTTCGTCATCACCAACCCTTCTCCATCGCCAATTCCATGATGCTCCCCACCGGGAGTAAGTAATTCCTTCGTAGGCTTGCTGGTCGGTGAGGAGTTGGATGAGATTCATCATGTAATCGAGTTAGTTTTGTTAGGGCTTGATCCCTAGTATGCACTATATTCTGAGATAGATGTTGCTATGACTTTGCTATGCCTAATGCTTGTCACTAGGGCCCGAGTGCCATGATTTCAGATCTGAACCATTTATATTATCACCATTATATCTATGTTCTTGATCCGATCTTGCTAGTCATATGCACCTATTACGTGTTCTGATCCGTAAACCCCGGAGTGACAATAGTCGGGATACTTTCCGGTGATGACCGTAGTTTGAGGACTTCATGTATTCACCGTCTGTTAATGCTTTGTTCCGGTTCTCTATTAAAAGGAGGCATTAATATCCCTTAGTTTCCTTATGGACCCCGCTGCCACGGGAGGGTAGGACAAAAGATGTCTTGCAAGTTCTTTTCCATAAGCATGTATGCCTATTTACGGAATACATGCCTACATTATATTTACGAACTGGAGCTAGTTCTGTGTCGCCCTAGGTTATGACTGTTATATGATGAATATCATCCAACGAGTTCACCGATCCAGTGCCTACGAGTTTTCCACATATTGTTCTTGCTAAGTTACTACTGCTGTTACTACTATTCCAACTGCTACAAAACTAATGCTATCACTACTACTGTTACCGTTACTGCTACTACTGCTATCAAACTATTATATTACTGTGCTATTGATCACTTTGCTGCAGATATTTAATCTCCAGGTGTGGTTGAATTGACAACTCAACTGCTAATACTCTCAAATATTCTTTGGCTCCCCTTGTGTCGAATCTATAAAATTGGGTTGAATACTCTACCCTCGAAAGCTGTTGCGATCCCCTATACTTGTGGGTTATCACCCTCTCGTGTTTGCGATAGTTCACTATTCTTGACTATGATGAAGCCCAAAGAACTGTTAACAAATCGTCGACATCCAGAGTTAATGCGTAAAGATCATCTTCATCGTTAACAGAACTTTGTGCATAGCTACATCATGCCGTCAATGAACTGAATCGAAGCAACACATGAGGGAAGCATAGCAAGAACATCAAACCCTCACATCCACATGTGATCTAGATTGGAACCTGCATCTACTCATAGAATCCCTCATGATGTCACTGTTGGGAAACGTAGTATAAAACAAAAAAAATCTCCCTATGATCAACCAGGAACACAATGAAGATACAATAACGGTTAGGATCGGATCGTTACCAACTCTGAGTTGCACGAAAGAAGATGAGTCAGTGTTGATCCTTGATGAAGTCCTCAAACCATAGATAAACGATCCCGCGAACCACCCACGAACAGTCCCTCGAACGGTCCCTTCATGATCCGGCAGCGCTTCGCCGAACGAAGCTAATCATCACCAGAGAATTAGAGGAAGGAGATTACAAACACATTGGTCTTATAATTATGAGGATTAAAGGATCTAGGTCTAGCTCTAATTGATCAACGAGGACCGACTAGAACTAGAATTAGTGAACTAGAGGAGGCTTCAAAACTTGTGTGTCCAAAGGGCAAGTCCTTAAGCATATATAGGTTGGAGGGAGGGGAGAGGGGGAGCCATAAGGGGAAGGAAAACCTCCCCCTTAGCCGCCAAGGAGGGGGAGATCCCCTCCAATTTGGCCTCCCTTGTCCTTCTACAAGGAGGAAGGGGCCGCCTCCACCTATTGGGCGCAAGTGACACGATTGTCCTTCCACCACTCGGCCTTTTAAGGCCCGTTGATATTACATTATTATAAAAAATCTATCTAACTATTATTAAAACCTTTCATTATTAATTTAACATCTTCGGAAACATTTTCCACATATATATTACTTATCGGTAATACCCGGTATTGCCCGATAGTCTCTGAAACCCTTCCGGTGACCCTGGAATGCTTCTGGATCCTCTCGGAACTATTTCGAATGTCAATGAAACAATTTCACAAATATGTTGTCATCACGCCCGCCCTACTACCACTCAGTAGATTGTGATTACCTTAAGCTTGTGACCATGTAGGTTCGATATAACATAGACATGAACGAAACACCTTAGTTCAATGACCGATAGCGGAACCATGGATGTCCATATCGATCCCTATGAGTATAGAATGCCATTCAAGTGAACTTTTGGCTATCGTGGGATATTCCGTTTGCTTCACGATGCTTTACAAAACCTGTTGGGGATATCACCCCGTGGTGAGACCCGCCCAGGAGGGGCCAGGTCATGAGGTTGGCGGCTTAGCAGTAAGGCCGGAGCAGGCTGAACGATCAGGGTAAGGCCTGGAAGTGACCTACCAAATGGGCTTGGAGAAGGCCCAGAGCCGGATGACAATGTGTAACCCGGTGGTGTAAGCCGCCGGTGACGGGTTGCCAGACAAGTAAGGGTAGTTAGAGACAAGGTCGGTTATTAAGTGTAACCCGGCCCGGACTCTTGTAAGCCCAGGGCCTCGACCTGTGTATATAAAGGCGGGTCCCCTTTGGCAGAATTCACATCTTCATTCGCAAGATCAGCGGATCTCAGCCCGGGCTGGACATCTGCACCGACCTCGTCGAGCCGGCCCGACGCGCGCAACCCGCCCGGATTAACCCGGGCCGGAAGCATGTCTTCGTCGGCTTCACCCAAGGCGCGGAGTTTGAGGAAGGCTCTATGTCGCAGGAGGAAACCCTCATCTGCTCAGAGGATGGATCCTCGAGCGGAGAGGCGGAGTCAATCTACCAGCTTCATAACGGCGGGCTTGGGGGCTACTTTGATGGCAATGACTTTCCGGAGCCCTATGAGCCGCCGAGTCAAGCCACCGTCTTCATGGCCGGTTCAGTGCCGGCTTCTGGCAGCACAGTAGCCGGGACGGCGGCGGCCGGGGCAGCAGGGGCCGGGTCAGCCAGGCCCAGGGCTCAAGTTTTACTGGATGATGAATGAGCTAACAACTCTGATGGGAACCGAAGTCACGGCGGAAAACCAGGCAAACCGTAATACGGAGATTGCGAGGTTGAAGGACCAGATGACCGAGGCCCAGGAGGAAATCAATGCGTTAAAATCTCAGATGGATGCTGAGTCGGAGCGCCTCAGGGTGGAACCTTTCGCCTTGACCTGGATCAACAAACCGCAAATGCAGTCCGTCGGATGAGGCACCAGACCCGTCTGCCTGACCAGTATGAGCCCAGGAATCTTTTCAACACGCCAGGATCAGGACGGAACGCGCCTCTGACCATGACGCGAGTGGCGGAAGTACCTGGGAGCAGGGCGGCGATTCAGCATCGGCAACCAGACCAGCCCCGCAGGAACCAGACCCCGCCGTAGCATTTTCCAACAACACTCGGTCATTTTTCAAATCCGGTGGAAAACATGGTAGCAGCAGTAGTCAGACTTAATGCGCTCCCCCTAGCTGATGGTACACCCTTTGCTGAGGAAGCCCGGAATGCCATTGGGTATTTGTAGACAGCGGTGGCACAACAGGAGAAGTATACTTACAGCCGGAGTCGTGTGCACTCGACCCCTATCCCGGGCCGCAGTTACAGCCGGCCTATAGAGTCGCCGGCGATCTCTAGCAGCGAGCGACGTCAGAATCCGCCCCGTGACGACCCGCCCGTTGTCGATGCTCAAGCGCTTGTGGATCGGGCGAGAGCACAGCGAGAGGCGGCAGCGGCCACGACGGCTTATCAAGAATCACCCACAGTAGCACCTTCCATTTCGGTGGGAGCCGGAGTAACCTCCAGAGCTGTGGGAGTGCCGTGCTTAGTGCCGGCTCTACGAAACGAGTGCCTGCCAAAGGACTTCAAGGGTCCGCGCAAGGTGCCTAATTATACTGCTGATCTGCCTCCAGAAGCTTGGATCGAGAGTTATGATCTAGCCATGGAGATGTTGAACGTCAGTGATGCCGTCTGTGCCAAGTATTTCATCATGATGCTGGAAGGACCGGCTCGTACGTGGTTGAAGGGTTTGTCGCCCAATACCATTAATTCCTGGGCCGAGTTGAAGGCGAAATTTATCAAAAAAATCAAGGAACGTGCAAGCAGCCTATGACGATTGTGGATTTGGATCATTGCATGCAGCGAGAAGATGAGTCGGCCCACCATTGGGTCCGGCGGGTCTCAACCATTATCCACTCATCTGATAATATCACGGCGGCTCAGGCGGTGCTGATTCTGGAGAAGAATTGTCATTTTTTGCCCCTCAAGCAGAAGCTCGGACGGCTCAAGCATTTTTGCCAGGACATGGGGGAGCTCATAGCGGCTCTCACCAAATATGCAGATTCTGACAGCACCAAGTTTCGTGCAAAGAGTTGATTCTTCATAAGGTCACTTGGGGGCTTCCAACCCACTGGGTTTAGCTTTCATACCCTCTTGACCGGCTTTATATGCCATATTCGAGTTAAACCTGCCTGTTTGCAACTTGCTACTCCACTATGTGACCCGCCGAACTCTTGACAGTCAATCTTGCTCAGAGACCCTGAACTTGATAGTCAATCTCGCAATAAGACCCTGAACTTGTCAAGGTTAAAATGGCGGCTTTCGTCACGAGAGAGCCGGCTTACAGTGAGCTAGGATAAACTCGCCTTGTCTACTGTAGTCTCTCAGCTATGTGGCCCGTTCGTACTCTTAGCAACGTCAATCTTTTTAAAGACCCTGAACTTGCTAAGGTTTAAACGATGGATTTATGTCACGTGAGAGCCGGATTACAAGGTTTTAGGCTTGTTATGCCTAGCTTCTTTTGAGGCAATATAATTTTATCTTACAAAACAAATAAGAGCTATCTCTTCTTGCTGGGCCTTTAAAGCCAGTTCATAGAGCAGATGATATGCAAATATATATTCTACCGCTTGTTTTTGCAGGCATTTTTTCATAATAAGATTCTAAATTTTTGGATAATCCCGGCTTAGCATTGCTCATGGAGTATAACCCGCCAGGGCAAATTAGTGAAGTCAGATGCTTATATCAAGACGTTCACGCTGTAAGGTTTTTAAGTCGCCGACATATGAGTTGAAATTTCCAAAAAAGTGCGCGAAGGCACAACACAGGCACGGGCAATCAAGTTTTTCCTATGCTATTACAAGGCCTCAGAGGACCCAAAATATGGTGCTCAAGATTTTTCATAAGTTATCACCCGGCGGCTCAGCTTCGCCCGGGTTAGCATCCTTGAAGACCGGCTCTTGCGCGTAGCTTGTCGACGGGTCATCCCGCCGGGTCTTCGCTTTCCTGGATCTGAAGGTTGTTCACATTCCAGTTGCAGTTGAGTAACGCTTCAAATTCAGCTTCATCATCCAAGATGGGAGATGGATCAACATCAGGAGCGAAGATATGCTTACGCCGTTGGGGAGTCAGATCTTTTGGTTCAAATGTAGGCACCCGGATTCGTGCGTTGTCGGCGTCGTAAGTCGCCTGATACGTCTTCAGGTCAGCTTCTGCGGCTAGCTGGCTGCCCAACACTCGAGACGCTTTGAAGCAGCGGGCGTAGTCATCTTGAGTGAATTCTGACCAATCATCCTTCAACTGTGGGAAGCCCCCCGTCATCTCCTCCGGGTTAAGCTCCGACGCATATGACAAAGCCCGGCTCAGAGCAGATATTGCGCCCTTGCGGGCGGCTGATTTCTTCATTTCTTCGAAGTGTTGGGGGACGGTGGGGAGGCACTTTAGCACGTCTTTGATCAATTTTGGCACCCCCTTTTCGCCAAATACAGCCCTGATGGTAAAAAGGCTTCCAGCGTACAGCTATTCAGTGAAGGCGTATAAAGCCTTCAGCTTCAACAAACTGTCATCCGGAAGTTGGCGCGTTCGCTTGCCTGCAAAACAGATTAAGTTTGTAAGTCATTGGGCGAGTCTCCATAAGGTCATTTGAAACATAGTCATAATACAGTCAACAATGCTTACCAAAGACAGCTTCGGTCATCCGGCTTATATGGCACTTCAGGCTATTCAGTTCTTCAATAGCAGGCTCAAGACGGCCTTCGGCGTCTTCCGCACATTTGGTCAGGGCGGCTTGATTGGTTTCAACAGATTTTTTATATGCCTCAAGTTTCGTTTTGATCTTCTCCATCTCTGAGGAGGCGAGTTGCCACTTTGTGTCAGCCTCAGATCGGGCTTCTTGTTGCAGTGCTAGACTCTTCTTAAGGTCGGTTATGCTAGACTCAGCCACGTTTAAAGATTCCTATACATGACAAGTCGTAGCACGTCAAGATTATCAGTTTTAAGCCGCCAGACCGGCTCATAATGGTGGTTAGAAGTACTGCAGGAAATTATTACAAGTCTCAAGCAGATTGCAAGCAATATACTTGACACTTGGGGGCTAATGTGTATCAGTTTTCTCAAATCTTTACAATGCAAATAATACCTGGATCATCTTCATGAAGATAACCCAGCCCTTGGGGGCTACACTTTGCTCTACAAGTCTAGAATCAGAACTACACAAGTTCCGGCTCATTATTGGCATAATAAGCCGGCCCTTAGGGGCTACACTTGGCATTTTCTTCAATATATCAAAGACAATAAGTACCGGCTCATTTTTGGCATAATAAGCCGGTCCTTGGGGGCTACGGCTTGGTCTATCAAAATCTTAATATTACTGAAGACCCGGCTTATTTTCAAGAATATAAGCCGGCCCTTGGGGGCTACTTAAGGGTATACAGAGAGTAGAAAAGGCAGTACCTCGTATTTTCTCTTCATCATATCAACTAATCTGGCCTCCATGTCTCGGCTTGCAGCAAGACGGCTCAGATACCCTCAATGTAGCTCGTCAGCAGTTAGCTTCTCTAAATTGGGCAGATCAAGTTTGTTTTTTTCCTTCTCAGGCGAAGGCGCCTCATCCTTGCTGATGTGCTTGGTTAGCACGTTGGAAGGAGTCGGAGCGGTATAAGCTGAGCCGGTGATGGTGACTTCTTCTTCTTGAGAAGGCAGATCTTGGGTTACTGGCTGGGGGCTGGGCGGCTTAGGATCCCTCTCAGGATTGGCTTCAGAAGTTATGACATCGGCATCCGCCGGCTCAGTAGGCTGGATCATTTCTTCATGGGGGCCTTGGTCAGCCCCAGAGGTGTCCACTGGAATCTCAGAGGTTCCAAGACCCGGGTCCACCGGCTCTGAGACGTCTGGACGGGGAGATGACCCACTCAGTTTCCTCTTCTTAGCCTGGGCCCTGCAAACAAAGTTTCCATTATCATATTCTATACAAGAACAGGATAGCAGTAAGCATAAAGGAGATGTAAAGAAGCTTACCCCGGGTTAATAACAAGGGGAGGCAGTTTAGAGGCGGTTGAGTCGCCAGATGTAGGTGATGCGGGCAAGCAGCGGCGAAATCTGGACAAGTTCAGGTTGATGCAGCGGCCTTGGTGATGACGACGGCGAAGTCCGAGCGGCGCGGCGGAGCTTCGGCGGCGCGAGCGTCTAGAGGAAGAAGAAGAAGAGAGGCGGCGACGGGGGAAAGTGAAAATGATAAGGACCCCGCGCGCCTATTTATGAGGAGGATGGAACAACAAAAGTCTCGCGCGGGAATCGAGGAGACAAGATGACGATTGACCAAGAAAACGCCTCGATTTTCGGCTTGACTAGTTAATGCAAAGATCCGTTGTGATGTCATCCAAATTTTTTAGATTTGTCAGAGATGACATCACCCATTTTCATATGGCGGGTCATGAAGATTTAGCAGAAGTAGAATGCAAGACTCGCCAACCAGAAAACTTGAAGATTGACATGAACCGGTTCAAATCAATCTGGGGCCTAATGTTGGGGATATCACCCCGTGGTGAGACCCGCCCAGGAGGGGCCAGGTCATGAGGTTGGCGGCTTAGCAGTAAGGCCGGAGCAGGCTGAACGATCAGGGTAAAGCCTGGAAGTGACCTGCCCGGTGGGCTTGGAGAAGGCCCAGAGCCGGAAGACATTGTATAACCCGGTGGTGTAAGCCGCCGGTGACGGCTTGCCAGACAAGGCAAGGGTAGTTAGAGACAAGGTCGGTTATTAAGTGTAACCCGGCCCGGACTCTTGTAAGCCCAGGGCCTCGTCCTATGTATATAAAGGCGGGTTCCCTGGGCGGCTTAGGCCACGAAAACCTTTGATCGAGTACTAGGTCAAGCGAATCCGCTCCCTTGTAATCGATATCCAATCAATACAACTCAAAGCAGGACGTAGGCTATTACCTCCTTCGAGAGGGGCCGAACCTGGGTAAACTTGTGTCTTTCGTCCCGACCAACCCCTTCGAGTTAACCGCCGTAACGATGGCTTCACACCTAAGTCCTTGCAACAGGACATCTGTCGTGATAAAACCACGACAAAACCCGAGATGTATCGGTATCCTCTTGAGTCATGCACATGCTCACTATACTGTTATCCTCGTTACTGGTTTTGTTCTTCTTTCTCGTTGATCTGTTTCGGCATCCCATAACACAGTCACCTGTGTCTGGCCAAACGATGATGGATTTTATCACACCGACAGGGGACTAAGAATATCTCTCCATCGTCAGATGAGAAAATTCCACTCTCGAGCTATCTAGTCCCTTGTCAAACTTTCCGGTGAACCTGTAAGTTGTTGCTATGATCACCTAGTTTCAGATGATGCTTTGGCAACCCCAAAGATCATTGTACGGTAAGAAGTGACTATAATACTCACATAGTCTAAGGAACTAAATCATACGTTAACACCCCATGTTATAACAATTGATTTCAGACAATATTATCGCAAGGTATAACAAACAAGTTTATGTCGATTCAATATGATCATTCTTATAATGTCATATTCTCAATGTTGTTTTAGGATCATCTTTATACTTCATGGTATCCGAAGATCTGGAAAATTTGATCACCGACAACACTTGAGCTAGTCTTAGACGCGAGACTAGGAATACTATTTTACTGTTTATCATTCCACACGTGCATATGAGTTTTCCACCGAATCGCATATTCCAGGATAGCAGCTATAGCATGGAATATAAACTCTTAATTATGAACATCGAAATATAATAATAATACAATATTATTACCTCTAGGGCATATTTCCAACAACCCCCCATGACACGGTATTAAGTTCTAGGTTTGTCCACCAATCCCTATTGCAATGACCAGGGACGAAGGGGGTTAGGCCATGTGACTGCCTACCTCCATGACCAACCAGCTGACCAACATAAATCACCTCAAGTCCATAAGTGGCTAATGTTGTGTGAGCGCCCTTCACAACATCATGAGACAATCAATGTAATACATATAAAGAGAATATAATGATTGGATCACTTATTCCATAACAAAGACTATGCAAGGGTTCATCCAAATCCTCAAGAACTAATGCAACTACTCAAACATAGGAGAGGGAGAAGGCAAGTTACAAGATGGCACGGAGCCGTTGGAGGAGAGGAGCATGGTGGTGATGATGGTGATGGCGACGGCGCCGGTGGTGGTGATGGAGACGGTGGCGGCGCCGGTGGTGGAGACCAGCCAGTGCGTGTGGGAGTGGTGCCCCTCTTATTCCTCTTGATTTTTTTCCTTCTCTTCTTTAAGGAGGTGTGATACGTCTCCGATATATCTATAATTTTTGATTGTTTCATGGCATTATCCTAGCATGTCCACCTACTCTTGGCAACAATTTATATGATTTCTTGGACTAACATATTAATCTAGTGCCCAGTATCAGTTCCTATTTTTTGTATGTTTTTGTATTTAGGAGAAAATCCATATCAAACAAAGTCCAAACACGATAAAAAGTTACGGTGATTTTTTCTTGAATATATGATTTTTTGGCGCAAGAATCAACAGAAGGGGTGGTTCATAGGCCCCACCCCTACCCGAGGGCATGCCCCCCCCCCCCCCCCCCCCCGCACTTTTGGCCACCTCGTAAGTCGTCTGGGGGTGTCCTTCGGACGCAAGAAAGCTAATATTCGGATAAAATCGTGTTAAAATTTCAGCCCGATTGGAGTTACGAATCTAGAAATATTTAAGAAACGGTGTTCGGCTAGAAACCTAGGTCATGGAACAGAGAAGTAAAAAGAGAGAGATCTAATCTAGAGAGGCTCCCACCCCTCGGGGGCCATGCCATCACCTTCCCCAATCTATTATCAGCGGCACACTCTCTCGCAAACCGTTGTACCCCGTACTTGAACATGGTGCCTTATGCTATATATTATTATCCAATGATGTGTAGCCATCCTATGATGTTTGAGTAGATTCCTTTTGTCCTATGGGTTGATTGATGATCTCGATTGGGTTGAGTTGCATGTTTTATTTTGGTGTTGTCCTACGGTGCTTTCCGTGTCACACACGTGGGGGATTACCGCTGTAATGTGTTGCAATATGTTCATGATTTATTTATAGTGGGTTGCGAGAGTGACAGAAGCTTAAACACGTTGCGTATGGAATTAAAGAGGACTTTACACTTAATGATATGGTTGGGTTTACCTTAATGATCTCTAGTAGTTAGAGATGCTTGCTAGATTTCCAATCATAATTTCATGTGATCCAAGTACGGAAAGAATGTTAGCTTATGCCTCTCTCTCATATAAAATTACAATAATAATTACCGATCTTGTTATCAATTTCTTAGGACAATTTCACAAATCCTATCACCATTTTTTCACACTAACCATATAACTTAATTGTTCTTTTTATTAAACCAAAACCTAACTTTTATTTCCACACTCTTTATTATCTTGCAAAACTATCTCATTACACCTATAATGTACTTCTAGTTTTATTCTTGTACTAGGTAAAGTGAACATTGGTGTGCGTAGAGTTGTATCGGTGGTCGATAGAATTTTAGAGAATATTAATTCTACCTTTAGCTCCTCGCTGGGTTCGACGCTCTTATTTATCTAAAAGGCTACAAGCGACCCCTATACTTGTGGGCTATCAAGGTGGTCTTGGAGCAACAATGGATATGGATGACGGCTACGTGTGTGAATGGCGGATGAGAGTGGAGGCGCCTAGGGTTGGAGGTGCTTTTATAAAGGCATCTTGGTGTGTCCTCCATTTGTGTGGTCATCCAAGGGCTCAAGATGATTGTTATCCTCTCACAAACCCTTCCTTATCATCCAAGGATCTCGTGGGAACAAATGGGGATGAAATTAGTGAAGAGTCCCATGTGGAGAGGCAACTTTCGGGTCTGATTTCCTTCCATATGCCATCTTTTGATGTGGCCCTCTTTAGTAAATCAGACACCATCTCTTGATACGAACTTAGAATTTAACGTTCTTGGGCTCGTTCGATTCGTGTAAACGACACTAATTCGTTTCTTGTATTAGATCTTGGTTCTACACACTTCGGAAAAAATGGCTATTTTCACTCTACGAAACGACTAAGTCTGGAACTTGAAGTCCTCCGTGTTGAACCCGTCTTGATCCTTTCATCGTGCTTGGTCCTAGGTTGTTCCATTAGACCTGTAGATAAAAGAAACCAAAGAAAAATAATAAAAACAAAAATGTGCAATGCTCACAATGAAAAGTGCAAAAACCAGTAATCATGCATGATAGACACAATTGGTTCAATGGAACATAATATATACAATGAAATGCAACAAATGAGCTCTAAAGATGCCATCAACCTCCCCACGCTTAAATATTACTGGTCCTCGTTTAAGAAGGTTGACTACCAAAAGCTCAATTTTACCATCTGTAAAGCTTACATTGAACCAAATACCGAAAGTGATATCCATGTTCATCGTGCAAGCTTGCAAAAGTTAACCAGCAAGGGAGTAATCGGATTAGGTCGTGTTCCTGCACCTTCACTCCGCTAGATGTCATCCACCACCGCAAAACAGATTCGTGCCTCCCCAACACCGTTCGTCGATTACACGGGTCCCTGATGAAAGAGAGCATTGGGCCGCTCCGCAGTCACCCGGAGGATCCCGAGCAGCTCCACCGTGCCAGGCCCTGCCAGGACCGCACCAGATCCGCGCTGCCGGCAGGAGCCTAGCCACAGTGGCCGCTCACACATGACGCCAGCCGAACGGGCGCACTCCATCAAGGGCCACCGCCCAACAGCGACCAGTAGGGCCACCAACCTCCACACGCCGCCGCCACAGGTTCTTGACCTTGCAGCCGCTGCACCATGCCTGGCCCAGCCTGGGCACCAGCATGTCGCCGCACCGCCGAACAGAGGGACGCCGCCGTGTGAACGCCCGCCGCCATGCCACTGGCCCCACGGCAGCCCTGCGCTCCCACCCGAGGGACAATCCCGCGCCCACCCCGAGGCCGAGTGAGAGGGAGCAGGGCCTCGCCGCCACCTACGCCATCCAGGCTTTGCCCGACAGCGAGTGGTGGGGGAGGACGACCAGATGGAGGGGTGGAAGGTAGCACACTAGGGGTCCCCCCGGACACTCGCAGGAGCGACCCGGGTGAGGGAGGGAGGTACAAGCATGATTTTTTAGAAAGGATGCGCTTGCCCGACCTTAAACTGAGGCCCTTACAAGTTCAACAAGTCTGCCGAAGTACGAAGTAGGAAAACAAGCGATACATGCCCGGAGGCGAGGTCATAGTGACGCAACGCTAGTAGGATAAAGACGGTCTAGGCTATCATGGTAGCAAGGGGCGACGTCATGTCGGTGATGTCCCCTATGTCTATCGACGCAGCTCAGTGCACCTTGCTTGCACTTTGAGGCGAGCTCCTCCACGCGCCTTCGGTCTCGCGCCCTTGCTAGTGGCGTCCACAGCTGCAAGAAAGACACCAGTTTGTATAGCAGATCAGTCGGATGCTTGATGAATTGCCCCTCTATCAACGCTTTATTTCTCGTGGTCCATAGTGACCATGCAATAGCACCAAAGCCTAACCAAGCCATCCGTCTATCTCGTCCAGTAGTGGACGACACCAATCTATAGAAAGCCAAAAATTCGCTCGGATTCCACGACGATCCCGTTACCGTTCTAACGAAACTCCACACGAATCTGGCCATGATACGCCGAAATAGGATATGATCATGGTCTTCACACTCGCCACCAGATGCATTTGCCATCGTCCGGGCCTCTTCTTTTTTGCACTTGGTCCCCACTAGTGATTCGATTGCACGCCACTTGCCATAAGAATATTTTTATTTTCGCCGGAAGCTGGGCCTTCCAAAGCCCGAAGAGATCACAAGGCGTCAATGATTTGAAAATCTATCTATACGGAGATCCGGTGGAGAAGAGACCAGATGGCTCCAATCGCCAGACCACTTCATCTCTCCCCTGCCCAAGCAGGTGCCCGTGCAATTTTTCACGTAGGCCTTCCCACTCAATGTTTTCTGTCTCTCCCAACGAACATCGAAACTATGGCGCCCACTGCCCGAGTCTCCATACGTCCGCCGCCTTGAAGTGCTGGTTAGTAGCAATGGCGAAAAGTGTTGGGAACGCTGAGCATAACGGTCCTCCCCACACCAAATATCTATCCAAAAGCACGCGGCCTTTCCATCGTGAATAATAAATTTAATCCCCAATCGCAACAGCGGTTGCACTTTCCTAACATCCCTTGCCAACTGAAACATTTTAATGTTCCGCCTAAAATCCACACCGCCCTGGACCAAATATTTAGTAGTAAATATATCTAACCAAAGGCCTCCCTGACCGGTAAGATTTTCCACGCCCACTTTGTCATGAGGCATCAATTCATAACCTTGATGTTGATCACCCTCAAACCACCAACCTCTTTAGGTTGACAAATATTGTCCCAGCTTACCATATGGTACCGCTGCTTCCCGTTTTCCTTCGCCCAGAAAAAACGAGACCGGACCTTATTTAGTTTGTATGAATCCCGTCTTGGAAAAGATAAAATCTCATCACGAACATCGGAATGTTCATGAGACAGTCGTTAATGAGCACCAGCCGGCCTCCAGAGACCAGTAACTTGCCCTGCCATGGCTCCACACTTGCCGCTGCTTTCTCTACCACTGGTTGGAGCTCATCCATCGTTAGCGCCCGCGATGAAATTGGCATGCCCGGATATTTGATTGGATCGGTCCCAATTCACAATTCATCATATGCGCCGCCCGAAGTTGAGACTCGAGATCACCTCCTGTGACAATCGCCTCACTCTTAACAAAGTTAATTTTTAAGCCCGGCATCTCCTCAAAGCACATGAACAAGAATTTGAGAATTGTAATCTTAAGCTCTGAATTTTTTATGAAGATAAACGTATCATCCGCGTATTGTAGACGCGATATCCGTCGGGGATAATGCCCGAAGCCATCCCCAAGATATGCCCCGCCGCCTTGGCATGGTCGAGGATCGACGCAAGGGCGTCGGCCAAGATGTTAAACAAAAGTGGGGACGCATGATGATAGGTACAGATAAGATATATTATGCTCTTGTCCTCAAGTAAGTTATCTGAAACGATCGAGAGATTCTTGCAGACTTTCAGTAAGAGGAGCATATCGGAACATAAATTCGGTGCTGTTCTTCTATAATAAATTCAGTGATGTTCATGTGCAAATAAGAAACACACCACACCACGCTGCTCCGGCTCTTACCGATGAAAGATTGACCAACAAAATCTCATTGTTTTACACACACGCACACAAAAACATCTACAACTACGTACAGGCGTACAGCAAGAAGAAGAAACTGTGGGAAACTAGTTAAGCTTAACCGAGTTACCACCATAGCCTATCATCGTCCCCGGCGAGGAGGGCTCGGAGGAGGAGGGGTGCCCCGGAAGGACTCCCAGAAGACGGGCCAGTTGCGGCGGGCCTCGTTCCAGCCGAGCAGGGAGCCCTCCCTGGCGGGATCCCAGCTCGCGGACACGATGCCGTAGCTAACGCCGGCCAGCGCCGCCCCGAAGAACACGAAGGACAGGCCGTAGGGGATGAAGCTCGGCACGTCCACCTTCGCCACCTTCTTCAGGTAGTAGAACGCCGGGAAGAAGGCCAGCCCCAGCGACAGCGGGAGCCCCACGGACGCCCCCACCCGCCGCATCATCCGGTTCGTCACCACCTCCGGGATCGCCACGTCCCTCTCGTCCTCTTCCTCATCCTCATCCTCATCCTCTTCTTCATCTTCTTGGTCCGCGGGGAGCTGCTGCTGATCCTGCTTCTTGTCGCCGCGCCGCTTGCTCTTCTTCCCGGGCCGGCCGATGGTGATGACTTTGGGCTCCGCGGCGTCGCCCCTGGAGTTCTTGTTCCTGCGGGCGTGCAGAGGGCGCGCGCGGCTGTGGGAAGTGTCTGCCTTTTGGAGCCGGGAGATATAGGTGGGGCTGCAGGAGAAGGCAGCGGCGGCGTGCGCGCGCGGCGCAGAGAGCGGCAGCTCCATGGCGAGAGCTAGCCCAGTTCCGGGTCACTGGCAAGAGGACATCTTATCTCTAAGGCGCACCCGGGGACGGAGACGGACGGCCTAGAGCCCCCAGACGCAGAAGTCCAGATTTTAAAAATGAAAAAATACCTTTGCTTTATTTATGTTTACAGCAAGGATTTTTTTTAAGAAAATATGCATTAATTTTGTGTTTATCCTATAAGGCTATAACCTATTTATCCAATCTAGTTCCAGTACCAAAACAACAAAGGAAAACGTTTGAAGCCGGCAGTCCGGCCGAACTTTCGGCCGGCTCCAACGCCAGGCTGGCTCACGCGCCCACTAGACCCCCGTTTCGCGTGAGACGTGTATAGATGGTGAGGCCCACGCGTCTGTTCTTCTCCTTCTCTCTTTCTTCAACCTCCAGCCACTGGATCCATGCGAGATGATCCCCGCCTCGCCCATACTTGCTGCAATCCAATCTCGCCGGCGAGGTCGCCTGTCTCCGCCCGCATCGATCTCGCCGGTGAGGTCGTCGTCCACCGCACGAGCCGGCGAGCTACAACCAGAGCTACAACCAGCATCACAGATTGCTACAAGCGGCTTCTCGTCCGGCTACAACCGGCGTGGGTTTTGCTACATGCGACCGTGAAGATGCATCCCGCAGAAGAGAAAAGCTACAACCGGCAAGCGAAAAAGCTACAACTCGCTGATCATTTTGCTGCAAGCGGCGAAGGTGAAGCTGTGGACAACGACGGTGAGCATCGGGGCTGCGACGACCGGAGTGAGCCGTGGGAGCTGCAACCTCATGCGCCAGAGTTGCAATCGCCCGTGAAAAAGATACAACCAGCGCCCATTTTTGTTGCATAAACGATTGTGTTTTTTTTTTGGCCGGCGAGGCAAACGACTGCTGCCGGTGACGAGGAAGATGCATCCCGCAGAAGAAAATGCTACAATCGGCAACAAAAAAGCTACAACCGACATCGCAAAAAGCTTCAACCACGACAACGGTGAGATGATTTTTGCTGCAACTGTCCTTTGATTTTTGCTACTATCGACATATTTTTTTGCTACATCCATCATGCGGCGGCGAGGCGGAACTGCATCCATGGCGTGCGCGGGCGGCGCGCACGGGATCCATCCATGGCGAGCACGGGCGGCGGAGCTGCATCCATGGCGCTCGGCCCCGACGAGCGGCGACACCGCGCGGCCCGGAGGACGGCAGCGCGTTGCAGGAAGCGGCGACGGGGGCGGCTGCCATGACCTGTGACGACGCTGTCTTTAGATCTGAAACCGTGCGGGGATGAGTACGCGAGAAGAAGGACACGATCGGACGGCTATGCGCAGGCGCATCTAACGGCTAGGGTTGGACCGACCCAAAGTTTGGGCCGGCGCACCGGCGCAGAGTGCTGCCCAACAACAAAACCATCTAAGCTTGATCACCGCAGTCCAAAACTGCATAGTTTACATCGAGGTTCAACCCCCTTCCCTCCTCATCAACGTCCCAGATTCAAGCTCTAAATCCCTCGAATTGGGCGGCAGCGGCGCTCGGACAACGTCGTTTTTATTCTTGAAGACGATGTCATGACTTTGGATGGGTGGTCAAGGCAACGGTGTGGGTGGTTGGCTGCCTGTGTATCTTCAGTGTTGGTCCCGTTCGACGGCTTGAGGTGTGTGTCTTGGTCTTGGTAGGAGGCGATGTCGGTGGTTTGTTTCGCAACGTGAGGTGGGAGTGTTTGTGGTTCGCTCCCCGGCACCATGTTGGCCCCGTTCATACTTGCTCGGGAGTGAGAAATTCTATCTGCCGACGACGGCTTCCTTCCATCCCAAGGAGAGAGGGCAGGGGGCCTCTTCGGAGGTAGGGACAGAACAGGGCGCAACAATGGTTGGCCTCATGGGAGTTGACGGAGCGAGATCTTCCTACGGCGGCAAGCAGCTCACATGACTTAGTTTCTTCGATGGTCTGGCCCCGGATTCACCGAGGGCTCCAATGCTCAAGTGTTCTTGGTGCATTTGGAGCATGTTAGCTGTTATTAAGAATCGTGTATCTTTTTCGTTTCTTTCCTATTTTTTCTTGTTTGGTCGGTTCTATCATGTATGGCTCGGATGTTGCTTTACTTATAAAGAGGGGTGAAAGCTTTTTTCGGTAAAAAAGAATAACTACATGGATTTGGGTTCTTTGTCCGGCTTGAAGTGGTTCGATGGATACAACGATTCCATGCACGATCCAATAAAATCTATAAAACATTGAATGGGGGCAAACATAAGAATTTATAGCATTTTGAGCTAACAAATATGGGATTGTTTGAGAAAAGGTTCACCATGGAGCAGCTATGGCCCCAGCAACCCCCGTCCATATAGCTCTGTTACTACGTCCCAGTGCAGTCAACGAAAAAAGAGAAGAGAAACCATATAAACTAGGGGCTGGGAAATCAAATTGTTAGAAAATTTATAGTAGACATTAGGCAATTTGAACACATATATTGTCACTAGGTAAGTTCTTGAATTCTACAGGATGAAAAAAAAGAAATATTCACTAAAATCAAAATGAGATGGGGATTGTCATGGGCACTCAAAAGGTGTTTTCTAGGCTTTTTTAGATTGAAAAAGTTAACCAACGGACGCACCACAACCTGTAAGAGGTCTGAATGACTTCAAAACCGTCTGATGGGTATCCTGCAGTCACGATCATCGCACCGGATTCCGCGTGCCCGAGAATGTTGGGATCCCCACGGGCTTCCAGCATGCGTGTGTTGGAAATATTCGCAAGAGGTAATAATATTGTGTTTTTATATTTTCATAATTAAGATATATATTCCATGCTATAACTGTTATGATCCTGGAATACGGGATTCAGTCAAAAACTCATATGCACATGTGAGATGATAAACGGTAAAATAAGGTTCCTAATCTTGCCTTTAAAGACTGGCGCAAGTGTTGTTGGTGATCATGTTTTCCGGATCTTAGGATATCATTAAGTGTAACTGTCGTGGTTTTGTCACGGCAGATGTCCTCGTGTAAGGACTTAGGTGTGAGGCCATCGCCGCTAGGTGGCGACTCAAACGGATTAAACGGGAACAAGAGGCGAGTTTACCCAGGTTCGGCCCCTCCGATGGAGGTAATAGCCTATGTCCTGCTTTTGTGTCTATATTGATGGTGATCTCGATTACAAGGGTGCAGAAACACTAACCTAGCTTTCGAGGGGGAAAATAACTTAACCCCTTCGGTTCTAGTGGCTCGCCTTTATATATAGGTCGAGACCCTAGGGTTTACAAGAGTCCGGGTCATAACATGACTCATGACCTATCACATCTCTAACACCCCCTTGCCTCTCAGGCAAGGAATCATCTGGCGTCTTCTACCCTGTGGGCCTTAAGTCGCCGTCTCCACGTGCTTGGGCCGTCCAGCGACTTACGTAGCAACCGCCTTACTTGTCTTATCTTCACAACGCGGCCCATCTTGAACATGTTGCCAGAGCCGCCATTATACTGACCCGGCCCAGTAGGGCAGGTCACACCGTGGGGTTATATCCCTGACATTAGGCCCCAGATTGATTTGAATTCATTCATGTCAATTCTTCGTATCTTCCCTTGGTGGCTCACCATCTTCTTGCGTCTATTCTTCATGATCCTCAAGGCGCCGGCTCGCAGTCCTTCCAGACTTGTCATTTCTCCAGTGCCAGTCTGCTGATGACATCATTCTGCTGACCGTTGTTTTCCAAAGTCATCACAACGTATCTTTTGAAAACTGCGCCAAATCTAGGCTGATGTGAAAATCGAGGCGTCTCCTTAGCCACAAATTTACTGCAACCGTATCGTTTTTCCCGCGTTTTCCCTTATTATAAATAAGCCCACTGAGCTTCCACAATAAACTTTCCATCATCTTCTTCCTCTCGCTTCGTCTTCTGTCGAACACCACCGGAGCTCCAGAGGCGTCGCTAGGGTTCCCAGCTCCGTCATCGACGCCATCAAGACTTTTTGCAGCCGTTAAGACAGGCGCGACCATCTCCGCCTTCGCCCCGACATAATCTGGTATGAATCCCTCCCATTTTAGGGTTCGTTACTTCCGGCATATATGCCATGTTCATCGTGTTCATCCGAGATGTTACCCGTAGATCCATGTATTCACTATTTCTCATTAGTTCGTAACTTCTATGCGATCTCCGCTTTATTTTCCTCATAAGTAGATCTAGAATGAACCACCAAGACTGCTCCTTGAATGTCGTAGTTTCGACCTCTTCGTCAGTTAGAACACATATTTCATTATTTTTCCTTATTTGTTTGGATCCATCTAGAAGAAAACTTTAGTAGAAACCTGTTTGTGAACCAGCACATTTTGCTAAGTGTTGTAGAAATGTTTTCGTCCTTCTTCGACTTTGCCGGCTTAAAATAGCCAAGTTAGCACGGGCGACTTGTAATCTGCGCCGGCTCATTTTTCTTTTTGTCTTTATAGTTGTTCTATAACCCACCATGGCTCCAAAGAATTCCAAAGTCTGTAACTGGGCCAAGACCAAAGAATCCAAACTCACCTTGGACAACCTCGTGGATCAAGGTCTCTTGCCAGCTCGAAAGGTCATAGAATGGCGGGCTCCCAAAGAAGAGCCGTTTCCTCAACCGCGGCAGGGAGAAGTTGTTGTCTTCACTGACCATCTACGCAGAGGCTTCCCTCCTCCCGGTTCAAAGTTCTTCAGGGACCTCTTCATTTCTTCAAGGTCAGGCCTCAAGACATTGGTCCAAATTCCATGACCAATATTTGTCAATTCCAGGTGCTATGCGAAGTATATCTACAGGTTGAACCGTTTGTGACCCTTTTTAGGGAATTCTTTTATCTTAACCGTCAAACCGAGGTGAAGAATGGTGTTGCCTGTGAACTTGGTGGGATTTCGATTCAGAAGAGGAAGAAAAGTGCCTTTCCTGAATCCAAATTGGCGAGTCACCCCAAAGGATGGAATAAGACCTGGTTTTACTGTAAGAATACCGCATCTGAAGGAGAAAACCCCCTGCCGGGTTACAGACTGGAAAGACTTGGCAACAATGTAGATTTTCCGGTTTGGCCAACAGATGAAGAGAGGGCTCCATTGGCGCCTCTTCATGCAAAATTGAGGGCTCTGACCGCACACGGCTTGACTGGTATCGATCTGATCCGTTGCTGGCTAAAGTGGCGGATCCAGCCTATCAGTGTAAGAGGCGGCTTGATGTGCACGTACTCAGGCGCCTCATCTGACCCTCAGCGCTTTACTCGTGAGGACCTGACTGATGACGCTCTCAACAGGGAAACGAAGAAATTATTTTCCGACTCGAAAGAGCTGTGCAGTGTTACTAGTTTGGGTCCATTTTATTTGCGCAACCCGCCACCTCTGGTACTAACTATTTTTACTATCTTTTGTCAATTCACTGTGACCCGTCGTTTCTTACCGCATGTTTTTTGCAGGAGAACTCTATTTTCTGGAAGGTAACACCTCAAGCCCCTGTTCCTTCATCGGGCAGAAAAGATAACCCGACCCCCGTGTCATCTTCTGGAGAGGAATCCGATGTAGAACTTGATTCTCTTGGCCGTCTAATTATTGAGCTTGCTGACACACCTTCTTATCAGGGTGACTCGGAATCTAGCCAAGCCGGCGGATTTGAGGTAACTTTCACATCCTCCAGTTTAGAAACGTTTGTTCCCAGAGAACCAAGGCGAGTCATTTGGAAAGTTAAGCTAACACACCCAGATGCTCACTTGGCTCCTGATTTTCTTTTGAAGCAAACACAATTCGCTGGCTCATCAAAGCGCAAGACCCGGAAGTGGTTCGGGCGATTTAGACTATGATTTGTGTGACGCACCGCCGACTCGTAAACCACGCTTCGAGGTGCCTCATAGTCCAACCAACTCTCATCCTAGAGCCGGTTTGTTTAAACAACCTCTTAGTCCTTCGAATTCGCTTTATCAGGCCTCTCCTTCATCTTCAGGCGACTCGACTGCAACGCAACTTCCCTCTTTCAACGTCAACCGTGGGTAAGCCCCTGAACTTGCACTTGTTGACTTATGTTATTTTAAACCTTGAGCTATACTTAGCATAATATTTGATATCTGCAATTTACAGGACCAAGGCTACTTCGTCAAAGAGGGCTGGCGGGTCATCTTCTGGCACTGCTCACCACAACATGTCAAATCCTTCGCCAGTAAAAACAACAGGAGATGTCCCCATTGGGGAAAAAGATACAGATGTGAACCCTGAGGCGGCAATCGATGTTGAGACGCCTAGGCCAGATGAGCCGATTTTCATGGATACACCACCTAAAAGCCAGGACGCATCAGATGAGCCAACTGCTCGACCACCAAGCTCGGTTCGTCCTTCCAGCCCGGCGACTAACTTGGATGACCCCAAGGCGCCAACAGGAATAAACCTTCCGGATGTTATCATTGTGAACGAAGGTTTTCAAGTTCCCTCTACTTCCACTTCTTTGGCTAAGATCGTGGCTAAGGATGAACCGGTCAATTTGGATAAAGGAAAAGCGAAACTGGAGATTCTAGAGTTATCCACACTTGGCATTGAAGATTTGCACAAGCAGTACTTGACCCGACTATCTGAGAGCCGGGAGATCGAAATAAGCATGATAAATGCCATGAAGGAGAAATATGAGGTAAACTTGTTCTACCACTATCTCTATACTGTCATTAGCCTCCAAGGACTAGTTTATTGAAATAAGCTGGTTCATTAGATAACTAATCTGTAGCCGTAGCCCCCAAGAACCGGCTCATTTCCTTGAGATGAGTCGGATCTTGTTAATACCTTTGTAGAATTCAAGTGTGTAGCCCCCAAGGGCCGGCTCATCTTCGTGAGATGAGTTGGGTCTTTCCTTAATATTGTTCGAATAATTCAACCTGTAGCCCCAAAGGGCCGACTCATCTTCTTGAGATGAGTCGGGTCTTTCCATGCTAAGATTTTTTAAAGGAAAAACTGGCATGCATTAGCCCTCAAGTGTCAAGGATATTGCTTGCAATCTGCTTGGGACTTTAGACAGGAAAAATAATTTGTCATAAGGCGGTTCAAAAGCTGTTGTAGAAATATTTTGCTGATCTTGCTTGTACATCTGCCAGGGGTACATTGAAGATGCTGAGTCAATTACTGTATGATACGTCTCCAACGTATCGATAATATATGAAGTTTTCATGCCATATTCATCTATGTTTAGAATACTTTTATATGGTTTTGATGCACTTTATATGATTTATTTAGAACTAACCCGGACTGACGCTGTTTTCAGCAGAATTACCGTGGTGTTGTTTTTGTGCAGAAAATGAAAGTTCTCGGAATCGCCCGAAACTTTTTGATGATTTTTTCTATACCAAATAAGAAATATTGGAGCGAAGAACCACCGGAGAAGAGCCACGATGTGGGCATAACCCACCAGGGTGCGCCAGAGGGCCCAGGCGCGCTCTGGTGTACCGTGCCCTCCTCGTGGCCCATCTTGGCGTGAAACCGACGCCCAAAAATCCTATAAATATAGAAACCATCAGAAATAACCCTAGACTCTCCGCTCCGCCTCCGCAACTCTCTGTATAGACGAAAAACCAATCTGGAGACGTTCCAGTACCCTGCCGGAGAGGGGAATCCATCTCTGGTGGCCATCTTCATCATCCCGACGGAGGCCATGACGAGGAGGGAGTAGTCCACCCTCGGGGCTGAGGGTATGTACCAGTAGCTATGTGTTCAATCTCTCTCTCTCTCTCTCGTGTTCTTGAGATGTCATGATCTTGATGTATCACGGGCTTTGTTAATATAGTTGGATCATATGGTGTATTTCCCTTACTATCTTGTTGTGATGAATTGAATCTTTCCCTTTGAGATATCGTTATGTTGGATTGAATATTGGATTTGAGAACACTTGATATATGTCTTGCATGTGGATACCCGTGGTGACAATGGGATGTTCTATTGATTCACTTGATATATGTTTTGGTACTCAACTTGCGGATTCCCGCGGTGACATTGGGGTAATCTATGCATAGGGGTTGATACACATTCTTGTCCTACTTTCTCCGATAGAAATCTTGGGGTACTCTTTGAGGTTCTTTGTGTTGGATTGAGTATTATGAATCTGAAATTGTGTGATGCATATCGTATAATTAACTCATGGATACTTGTGGTGACATTGGAGTATCTAGGTGACATTAGAGTTGGTTGATGCGTATCATATGGTGTTATTCTAGTACGAACTCTTAGATAGATCGATCGGAAAGGATAACTTGGTGTTATCTTAGTACGAACTCTTGGATGGATCGATCGAAAAGAATAACTTTAAGGTGGCTTCGTACCCTACAAACAATTTCTTCTTATGTTCTCCGCTAGATAAGAACTTTGGAGTGATTCTTCGTTGCACGTTGAGGGATGGTTATGTGATCCAATTATATTAGCATTGTTGAGAGATTGCACTAGCGAAAGTACGGACCCTAGGCCTTGTTTTCAAGCATTGCAATACCGTTTGTGCTCACTTTTGGTACTTGCTACCTTGCTGTTTTTATATTTTCATATTACAAAAACCTATATCTACCATCCACATTGCACTTGTATCACCATCTCTTCGCCGAACTAGTGCACCTATACAATTTGCCATTGTATTGGGTGTGTTGGGGACACAAGAGATTTCTTGTATTTGATTGCAGGGTTGTTTGAGAGAGACCATCTTCATCCTACACCTCCCACGGATTGATAAACCTTAGGTCATCCACTTGAGGGAAAATTGCTACTGTCCTACAAAACTCTGCGCTTGGAGGCCCAACAAAGTCTACAAGAATAAAGTTGCGTAGTAGACATCAAGCTCTTTTCTGATGCCGGGTCCGGGGAGGTGAGTGCTTGAAGGTATATCTTTAGATCTTGCAATTAAATCTTTTAGTTTCTTGTTTTTCACTATGGTTTTTATAAAAGAAAACTAAAAAATGGAGTTTAGGTTGCATCATTCGTATCGTCTTTATAATGTCTTTCGTGAAAATAAGGATTCAGAAAATTGTGCTCAATTGGTAGATGAAGAAATTATGAAAATACTTAATGAGAATTCCTTGAATGACGAGCATGATTGCAATTTTGCTAGTATGAATTCTCTGAATATTCATGATGCTAATGATATGCAAAGCCACAAGCTTGGGGATGCTATGTTTGATGAAGATGATATTTTTAGTGCCCCAAGTTTTGATGAGCAAAACTATTATGATGATGGCATGCCTCCTATCTATGATGATTATGATGATGAAATGTATTCTATAAAGAGTGATAGTAACCATGAAACTTGTCATCATGATTTTAATATTGAATGTGGTTATGTCAATCATGTGTCTCACGATAGTTATTTTGTTGAGTTTGCTCCCACAACCATGGATGGAAAGGAATTTGCTTATGTGGAGAGTAATAAATTTTCTATGCTTGTAGATCATGAAAAGGATGCTTTATGTGATAGTTATATTATTGAATTCCTTCATGATGCTACTGAAAATTATTATGAGGGGAGAACATATGCTTGTAGGAATTGCAATAATATCAAGTTTCCTCCCTATGTGTTCAAAGTTTTGAAGTTATGCTTGTTTTGCCTTCCTATGCTAGTTGATTCTTGTTCCCATAAATTGTTTGCTCAAAAAATCCCTATGCATAGGAAGTGGGTTAGACTTAAATTTTCTTGTCATGTGATTCATGATGCTCTCTTGCATGTTCCAATTACTACTTTTTACGTGAGCATCATTGAAATCATCATGTCTAGCTAAAAGGCATTAAAGAAAAACGCTTGTTGGGAGACAAACCAACACTTTTACTTTCTGTTTTTATATGTTCACATGATTAAGCTACTGTAGTAATAATGTTTTGTGTCTTTTATTTCAATAAAGTGCCAAGTAAAGCCTTTGGGATGACTCACAAGATGAGTAGAATTGATGCTGAACCAAAACAGAAACTTTTGACTCAAGTACATGAATTTCCATTGTTTACTGGAGCGTGATAATGATTTGAAATTTTTACAAAGTGTTGATATACAAATTCTTCCAGTTGTACTATTTTTGCAGAATTTTTAGAGACGGGAAAGTATGGTTCTACTACAGATCTTCACAGACTGTTCTGTTTTTGACAGATTCTGTTTTGCATGCATAGTTTGCTTGTTTTAGTGTTTCCATAGCTTATATTTAGTGGTATAAATTATGGGAATGATAGAATACAGTAGGTATCATGTGGGAACAATTATGAATCTTGTCTTGACAGTACCTAAGTGAATGATTTATCTTTATTACACTAACCCTTCTCACGAAGTTCCGTTAAGTTTTGTGTGATTGAAGTTTTCAAGTTTTGGGTGAGACACCGATATGAGGAGAATAAGGAGTGACAAGAACCTAAGCTTGGGGATTCCCAAGGCACCCCCAAGGTAATATCCAAAGAAGACTCAAGCTCCTAAGCTTGGGGATGCCTTTCCGGGGCATCCCCTCTTTCGTCTTCAACACTATCGGTATATCTTACTTGGAGCTATATTTTTATTCGTCACATAATATGTGATTTGCTTGGATCGTCATTATATTTTGTTATTTTCTGTTAGGTGTTATTTATAATCTTGTTTTTCAATAAAAAGTTCCAAGAATTGCCTTAGGATGCTTGCATTGCATGTTTTGATGTGTGCTGTGTAAAAACAGAAACTTTTGCTGTAGTGTTTGAATTTTCATATTTTACTGTAATGTGGAAAGTTTCTGAAATTTTTACACAGTGTTGTCATATAAATTATTTAGCCTGTCCTAAATTTTCATAATTTGTCGAGTTACATAAGTACACTGGGTTAATAGATTGCTACAGACTGTTCTGTTTGGACAGATTGCTGTCATAGTTTTGTTATCTACTTATCCTATAGTTTCCATAGCCTATATTGGTAGATATAAATTGTGGAAACGATAGTAAACAGTATATGATGTTTGAAAATTATTGTGCAACTTGTCTTGGCAGTACATGAAGTGTTGATTTGTTCTTATGTGTACTAACCTATCTCACGAGTTCTTTTTGAGTTTTGTGTGGATGAAGTTTTTGAGACCTAGGTGAAACCGGGACATGAGAGGATTGAACGAGATACAAGAGCTCAAGCTTGGGGATGCCCAAGACACCCCAAGTAAATATTTCAGTAACTCTCAAGCATCTAAGCTTGGGGATGCTATGCTTCCCACCTCTCTTCGTCAACTATCGGTTAGCCTATGTTGAGCCTAAATTTTTATTCGTTCACATGACTTGTGCTATCCTTGGAGTGCTATTTTTATTTAGTTTCCTGTTTGAATAAAATTCTCAGATCTGAAAATCTTTATTGAGAGAGAGTCCTCACATAGCTACTTAATTGTTTGACTACTCATTGATCCTCACTTATTTCTTTTGAGAGTAGTTTGATGTTTACTCATGTGCTTCACTTATATCCTAAGAGTAAATCATGAATGAATTGAATATCATAAATCTGAAATTATCAATGTTCTTTACGCTTAGTAGTAGTTTCACATCTGGTTTAGAAAGTAAAATCTATTGAAGTTTGACAATCACAATATTGGTCATACAAGCAATTCATGAATGATTAGTATAAGGAAGAGAACTCACATACAAATATATTATCTTGGACATCTTTTATGATTGTGAATACCCATTAATTATTTTCAAACTTGAGCAAATTAGTTGAAGTTGGAAAAGGAAGACAACGTAATGAGTTATGGTTGTGTATATTTGCATAGAAGCTATATTGTTATGGATCCTCCAACATGTCGTGTTTGCTTAGGATCTTTTGCTAGCCAAAAAATTCGTACTAAGTAGAGATACTACTTGTGCATCCAAAAACCCTTAAACCCAGTTTCTTGCCATGAGAGTCCACTATATCTACCTATATGCGGTATTACCCTGCCGTTCCAAGTAAATTTGCATGTACCACCTCTAAAATTTCAAATAAGCATCTGTTTTGTGTGCCTGGACCGCTCATGGAGCGACAAGGGGCGGTCAGTATCTTCCATGTTAAGCGGGTTATTCTCATGATGAGTGTTTATTCACTCGTCCTTGCACGAGAGGGGCGGTAATAGGGATTCCCAGTCCCGAAATAAAAAAATGCAAATAATTAAACAAAACTCCCCCAGGAATGTTGTTGGTATGGACGGTACCCGTGGATTCGGCTAGCCATGGAGTGTGTTTGTTAGTGGAGGGGGAGTAAACCTTTACTTTTACCGCTTGGGAACCACCGCTAATGTGTTTAACATGAAAGATATTGATAACTCTTGGTCGTAACATTGACAGGAAGGGTGCACCTCCCAAAACTATATTCATCTCTGTTTTTAAACAATGAGCTCTCGCACCTTTGCAAATCCCTGCTTCCCTCTGCGAAGGGACAATCTATTTACTTTCATGTTATTTACTATTCATGTTGAGTCAACTTCTTATTCCAACCTCAGTCTATTAGTTGGCAAGCATCATGTGGTGGGGAAAGATCCAAACATATATATCCAGTCAAATATATTTGATCATGATTTATTATTGTTGACAATTATCTCTATGATAAATGAGTTGGGAGGCGAAACATTAAGCCCCTATCTTTCTCTGTGTTCGATGGTTGCCATTTGTTCTAAAAATATGCTTTGAGTACTAGAAATCATAGAAGATGTTAGGGCATATTTCTCCCTTAGTGGTTTTGGTGATTGATGACAATACTTTTGCGGACTAATCGTGTGCATTGAGCATTTCAGATATTCCATCACTTGGCACAAGACGATTGATGCCCCTCGGAGCTTTTATAAAGACGGTGTTTTTCTTGCGTTTCTTTTTCGGTGGTATAGAGTCGTAGGAAAACCATACTATTAAGAGGGGGTCCGCTTTGGAAAGGTATGGGTGGAATAAACACGTACACAACCCCATATGCACCCACATTCCCTTCCGGCAACTTGGAGATCTTGTCTGGGCAGTTTTCCTGTCACCCAAGCGGTAGTACCGCTCGGTACCACGGTAGTACCGCTTATGCGGTAGTACCGCTGTGGTCTACCGCAGCTAGTACCGCTTGGGGGATTTTCTTCTGGTATCCTGTTTCTTCTTGCGGTAGTAGAGCGGTAGTAGTGCGGTAGTACCGCAATGCGGTACTTCCGCTTTCTAGTACCGCTTCAGTACCGCTTGCTGAAATTCTTCTGGTATCCTGTTTTCTTCTCGCGGTAGTTGAGCGGTAGTACCGCTCTGCGGTGCGGCTGCTCCAGTACCGCTCTACTCCCTGGTCTCTGCTGTTCTGCGGCCCATAGCGGTAGTACCGCTTTGTGGGCACGGTAGTACCGCTCAGTGCGGTACTACCGCTCAGTATTTGGGACTGCCGCTCAAGCGATAGTACCGCTCTCCGGAGCGGTAGTACCGCTTGTGTGTGCGGGCTGAGCACAGGTAACGGTTGGATTCTATCCCCACTATATAAAGTGGGTCTTCTTCTCCAACCAGCCTTACCTCTTATCCTCTATCTCCATTGTTGCCCCCAAGCTCCATTTTTGCCCTATCTCTCTCCCTAGCCAACAAAACTTGTTGATGTTCTAGGGTTTGGAGGAGAGGGCCTCGATCTACACTTCCACCAAGAGATATTTGATTTCCCCCCACTAATCCCTTGCGGATCTTGTTACTCTTGGGTGTTTGAGCATCCTAGATGGAAGAGGTCACCTCAGAGCCACATTCCATTGTGGTGAAGCTCTGTGGTGGTGTTGGGAGCCTCCAATTAAGTTGTGGAGATTGCCCCAACCTTGTTTGTAAAGGTTCGGTCGCCGCCTTCAAGGGCACCACTAGTGGAATCACGGCACCTCGCATTGTGTGAGGGCGTGAGGAGAATACAGTGGCCTTAGTGGCTTCTTGGGGAGCATTGTGCCTCCACACTGCTCCAACGGAGACGTACTTCCTCTCAAAGGGAAGGAACTTCGGTAACACATCCTCGTCTTCACCGGCTCCACTTGTGGTCATTTCTTACCTTTACATTTTACTTGCTTTACTTGTATTGTATCCTTTACTTGCTTGTGTTGTGATTGTTAGCATCATATAGGTTGCTCACCTAGTTGCACATCTAGACAACCTATTTTGTTGCTAACCCTAATTTGTTAAGAAAAGCTAAATATTGGTAGTTGCCTATTCACCCCCCCCCCCCTCTAGTCAACCATATCGATCCTTTCAATTGGTATCAGAGCCTCGTCTCTTTATTAAGGGTTTCACCACCCGAAGAGTATGGTTGACGACGGGGAACGGGTTGAGGAAGTGCCCGAGGCCGTGGAGATGAACACGGTCACCCGAGACGTCTTAAACGAAGCTATGGCTTCACTTAAGACGTCTATGACGGCCGAGGTCAAGTCCATGCTTAAAGAACTCCTTGAGGGGTTGAAGTCCACTCCCGATCCGTTGCTTGTGGTTAATCCCACCGCATCGGCTTCGGAGGCCAATTCCGGCAAGGAAGCGGCTAAAGACTCTCAAACATCTTCCCCTCATGGTAAGAATGGGACGGGAACGCACGCCTCGGTTCCCCCTCCCCCGGTCTATGGAGGACCGGTCCCCTCACCTCATATAAACAATCATGGTCCTCCTCCTAAGCTTGATTTGACTAAATTCGCTAATTGGGTGTTTCGTATTAAGTCTCATTTGAATTATAGCTCAACTCAACTTTGGAGAATCATTGAACAAGGCTATTATCCGCATGACCCAAGCAACTTGTCCCCAAGAGAAGAAGTGGACAACCAACTCAACGCATCCGCCTTGTTCATTCTTCAAGCCGCCATGCCTCCCGAAGAGCTTCCTCATTTGCGCCCATTCACTCTTGCCAAAGATGCATGGGAGCATATCAACTCGTTGTACAAGGGAAGCTCGAGCATTCAACGCTCCAACTTTGAGGTTATTCTTGATGAGGCCGATGAGTTTGTTATGAATGAAGATGAAGATCCTCGTGAGCTTTACCGGAGATTGACTACTCTTGCGGTCTCACTCCGAGATCACGGGAGCAAGGACACGGATGACAATTGGATCAAACGCAAATTCCTCAAGGCCATTATGCCTTACAACAAGAGCATGTCCTCCGTGATTCGTCAAAGACCGGACTTCCACACCTTGTCCTCCAGTGATGTGTTGGATGAGTTTATTTCTATGAACATTTTGAACAAGACCGCCGACAACGCACTTGCTCGTGTTCAACGCTCGAAGAAGCCCAACCTTGCTTTGAAGGCCAAGGTAGTTCATGAAGAGGAAGATGAAGAAGAATATGAGGACGAAGATTGCCCCGAAGACACCAAATATGATTTCCACTTGCACATGGCTCTTGCGTCAAGGCAATTTTGGGGCAACAAGAGAAACTAAAGGCCCAACTCCTCCAAGAACAACTCAAAGGGCAAGCAACGGGTAAGGACGTGCTACAATTGTGGCAATGTGAGTCACTTTGTGGTGGATTGTCCGTATGAGAAGAGGGAGGACAATGGTGGCAAGCTCATCCGCAAAGAAAAGGCCAAGTCCTTCCCCAACAAGAACAACAACTACATGAAGAAGGTGCCTCAAAAGAGTTTGGTGGTGCAAGAAGAGTACGACTCCGATGATGATGAAGTTGCTAGTGGTGAAGGGGTTGCTACGGCCTCCGTCGCCATCGCCACCTCTCCATCACCAAAGGTGTCCCTCTTCGACTCCCCCAACGAGAACTCCATCACCACCCACAAGTGCCTCATGGCCAAGGCCACCAACAAGGTAACCTCCAACATCAAAACCAGCATTTCTTCCACTCCTTCTTTGATGAATTGTGTGGAAGAAAGTGAGGAGGCAAAGGTGGAGGAAAATGAATTTGACAAGTTCATGGCCAAGCTCAAAGGTGAGACCAAGAAGCACTTTGTGGCTCTCTTGGAACAATTAGGTGAGGCCAATGAAATCATCGAATCTCATGAAGAGACCATCTCTAAGTTGGAAGGGCATAGTAGAGATTATGCCGATGAGATTGCCGATCTTTCTATTGCTCTTGAGGAAGAGCAAGGTCATAGAGTGGCTCTTGAAGAGACACACAATCTAGATCTTGCTAAATTAAAGAAAGATTGTGATCATGCTATTGTTCTTGCTAAAGTGCTTAAAACTGAGAAGGATGAACTTGGGGTTGGCCATGCTAGACTCTAAGAGGAGTTTGATTTACTTGACAAGGCTCACAAGGCCTTGAAAAGTGCTCATGCTACACTCAAGGAGTCTCATGATCAACTCCAAGTGAAGCTAACTAAAGAAATTGCTACTTGTCCTCCTTTTGTTTTAATTGATAATGCTCGTGCAACTAACCCTTGTTGTGAGCATGCACATCTTGTTGAGGAGAATGCCAAGTTGAAAGAGCAAATTGAGAAAGGCCTTGTCGCGTGCATACAAGGTGAGAAAAATCTCAACGAACTTTTGAGCAATCAAAATGAAGTTGTGGCAAAGGAGGGACTTGGATTTGCACCCAAGTCGAAGAAGAAGAAGAAGTCAAACAAGAAGAGCAAGACCAAGCTAGCTCTCCCTCTCAAAGATACATTTATGAAAGAGGGAGAGGGTGCTCCTAAGAAGAAGAAGAACGAGGCGGTGGGTGGTAATGTCAATAGGGGCAAGACCACTCATCCCAACAAAGCCGGCGATTTTAACCCTTCTTATGTTTTATGCCGTGCTAGTGATGGGCATGTTTATGCCAAATTTGTTGGTTCTTCTTATGAGTACATTGAATGGTCCATTTGGGTTCCTAAGACCCTTGTTACTAACATGAAAGGACCCATTCAAGAATGGGTACCTAAAACCAAGCATTGATCTTATGTAGGAGTTTGCTTCCGGTGGGGTGTCATGGTTGCTTGATAGTGGAGCGATAAATCATATGACCGGAAGCAAGGACTTGGTGGTGGACGTTCAAGCAAGTTCATCTATGCCCACCCATGTCCAATATGGTGATGCTTCAATGTCAAAGGTATTGGGTCTCGGCAAGGTGGTCATCTCACCGGACTTGTCCATTGAGAAGGTCATGCTTGTTGAGACCCTTGCATTCAATTTACTTTCCGTTCGTCAACTTGCTATTATGGGCTTTGCAACGTTCTTTGATATTGATACCGTGACCCTTTTGTGGAGCAAGACTCTTAAAGTAGCTTTTGTTGGGCATGTCGAGAACGGTCTCTATGTGGTTAACTTCTCGGAGCGACCCACTAAGACCGCGACTTGCCTAATGGCTAAAGTTGACGTGGGATGGCTTTGGCATCGCCGTTTAGCCCACGTCAATATGAGATCTTTGCAAAGTCTCATCAAAGGGGACCACATCCGAGGACTAACAAATGTTAGTTTTGTCAAAGATCGTGCTTGCAGTGCTTGTATCGAAGGGAAGTTACATGAGACGGCTCACCGACCCAAGACCATTATCTCTTCGAAGAGGCCCTTGGAGCTCCTTCACATGGATCTCTTTGGTCCTCCAACGTTTGAGAGTCTTGGGGGAAGAAAGTATTTCTTGGTGATTGTGGATGATTATTCAAGATACACTTGGGTATATTTCTTCAAGAGGAAGAGCGAGACCCAACAAACCGTGATCGACTTTGCTAATGAAGCTCAACATCAACATGATGCAAAGATATTGATCATTAGAAGCGACAACGGCACCGAGTTCAAGAACTACACCTTGGATGAGTTTCTTGGTGATGAGGGGATCAAGCATCAATATTCCGCACCTTATACCCCTCAACAAAATGGTGTAGCGGAGAGGAAGAACCGGACGTTGATGGACGCGGCAAGGACCATGATGGCGGAGTTCAAGTCTCCATACAACTTTTGGGCCGAAGCCATCAACACCGCTTGTCATGCATCCAATCGGCTCTACCTCCGCAAAGGCTTGAACAAGACTCCATATGAAATACTTATCGGCAACAAGCCCAACCTCACGTACTTCCGGGTGTTCGGTTGTAAGTGTTTCATTCTCAAGAAAGGTGTTCACTTGTCTAAATTTGATTCTAGAGCTCAAGAGGGTATATTTGTTGGTTATGCTACAAACTCTCATGCTTACCGTGTTCTCAACAAGTCCACTGGACTCATTGAGGAGACGTGTAACGTGGAGTTTGACGAGAATAATGGCTCCCAAGTGGAGCAAAGTGGTCTTTGTGATGTAGGTGATGAAATTCCTCCTCAAGCCATAAGAAGAATGGGTGTGGGCCAAATCCTACCCATTGAGGAACCCCTTGTGGTGGAAGGAGAAGGACAATGTTCTACGCAAGTGGAACCATCACCGACACAAGACCCACATGCTTCCGAAGAACAAACCGAAGGCCCTCAACCAAGTGATCAAGATCAAGGGCAAGATCAATCTCAAGATGTTGGTGATGCACCAAATGATGCCCAAGATCAAGATCACGACACCGAGCAAGCTCAAGATCAAGGGCAAGCTCATGATCAAGAGCAAGCTCAAGATGACGCTCGAGATAATCCTCCTCAAGTGACTCCGGTGGAGCTGTTGGAGCGTCGTGCCGCCAAGATTGCTTCCAAACTCGAGAAAAAAGGGCATGTCTTGGAAAATGTCTATGGAAGCTTAAAGAAAGGGGTAACCACTCGTAAACAATTATCAAACTTTTGTGAGCATCACGCGTTTGTTTCGTGTGTTGAACCCCAAAAGGTACATGAGGCGCTCGAGGAGACGGATTGGCTTGAAGCCATGCATGATGAACTCAACAACTTCGAGCGAAACAAAGTGTGGACATTGGTGCCAAGGCCAACGGAGAATCATAATGTCATTGGAACCAAATGGATCTTCAATAAGAAGCAAGATACGAACGGTGTTGTCACTCGAAACAAGGCAAGATTGGTGGCACAAGGCTACTCCCAAGTCGAGGGTATCGACTACGGTGAAACCTTTGCTCCCATTGCTCGTCTTGAATCTCTTCGTATGTTGCTTGCATATGCTTATCATCATGATTTTAAGTTTCAACAAATGCATGTGAAGAGTGCATTTCTTAATGGTCCTCTTAATGAGTTGGTATATGTCAAACAACCCCCGGGGTTCGAGGATCCCAAGTTCCCCAATCATGTATACAAGCTCGATAAGGCACTCTATGGCCTTAAACAAGCCCCACGTGCGTGGTATGAGCACCTTACCGAGTTGTTGCAAGACCGTGGGTTTGAAATTGGGAAAATCGATCCCACTCTTTTTACTAAGAGGGTTAAAGGGGATTTGTTCATATGCCAACTATATGTTGATGTAATTATCTTTGGTTCTCCTAACAAAGCTTTCAATGATGAGTTTGCCGCACTAATGACCAAGAAGTTTGAGATGTCTATGATGGGAGAGTTGGAGTTCTTTCTTGGGTTCGAAGTCAAGCAAAGAAGAGAAGGAACCCTCATCAACCAAGCCAAATACACCCAAGACATGCTCAAGAGATTCAAGCTAAAAGATGTCAAACCGGCCAAGACTCCAATGCCTACCAAGTGCCAACTCGACATCGATCCCAATGGTAAAGCGGTGGATCAAAAGGTATATCGTTCCATGATTGGCTCCTTGCTTTACCTTTGTGCATCTAGACCGGATATCATGTTGAGTGTGGGAATGTGTGCACGGTTTCAAGCCGCGCCTAAGGAAAGTCACTTTGTGGCGGTCAAGCGAATCTTTCGATATTTGGCTCATACCCCAAACTTTGGCTTATGGTATCCCAAAGGAGCAAGCTTTGATCTCATGGGTTATTCGGACTCGGATTGGGCGGGAGACCGTGTGGATAGGAAGTCAACCTCCGGAGGGTACCAATTCCTTGGTCGCTCTTTGGTGAGTTGGTCTTCGAAGAAGCAAAATTGTGTGTCTCTCTCCCCCACCGAGGCTGAGTATGTAGCTGCCGCAAGTTGTTATGCACAATTGTTATGGATGAGGCAAACTTTAAAGGATTACGGTGTCACTTGTGACAAAGTGCCTCTCTTCTGTGACAATGAAAGTGCAATCATGATCTCCCACAATCCGGTGCAACATAGCAAGACGAAGCACATTGAGATTCGTCATCATTTCATCCGGGATCACGTCTAGCGGGGAGAGATTGATATTATTCATGTAGGAACTCAAGAGCAACTAGCGGATATTTTCACGAAGCCATTGGATGAAGCAAGATTTCGCGAGTTAAGGCATGAGCTAAATATCATTGATTCGAGCAACGTGTCTTGAATCTCGTCACACCCCACCGCATTCATCATGTTTATCTTGTTCTAGATATAGGCATGAACATAGGGGGAGTGTTGTTCTCTCAATGAACTCTCCCTCCCCCATTATGCATAAATTAATCAAGTCTTTCACATTAGCCATTTTTGATGGTAATTGTGCTTCAAAGATGAGTTTTGGTCATGGGCCCAAGGTTAAAATCTTTGCGGTGCCATACCAATTGACTCAAACATAGGTGGCTTCGGCCACCGCCCTCTCTTTTGAGAGTTTTTGTCGTTAGGGGTTTGTTTGTGCTTTGAGTCACTCCAAGTTTGCTCCTCGCTTTTTCGCTCTTTTTGAACTTGGAGTGTCTCTGCCCATTTGCTGTGTTTTGTGTCTCCAACCCAAGCCCACTTCATCTCTAAACATCTCATAGTTGCATAAGCCACCACTTCATTTTTGAACTTGGCTGTTTTCTGAGCTGCGAGCGGTACTACCGCTGTGACAGGACGGTACTACCGCTTTAGCGGTACTACCGCTTAGAGGACTGTGGGAAGGGTTCAGTGGGGGCAAGGGAAGTTTTACTTCCCCATACCCATTCATCTCTTCTTCCCCACGACTCTCTCTCTCTGCAGCGAAGAGGAGCCGCGGCCGCCGCCTCCGGTACGCCGTTTCCGCGCCGTATTCCTCGATTCCGACCGGTGGAGTCGATCCCCACCACTCCCTCGTGCTATGGACGCCGGTATTGCCCCCGTTTCTTGTTCCGATGGTTCTATCTTTTGAATCTAGGCTTTAGGGCAATGCACGGTGAAAAATCAATCTTTGGCTAGATTGTGGCATGAGTAGGACGAGGTTTGACTGCTAGATAGGAGTTTAGGGGCTACTTTGCAGTTTTAGTGGAGATTGGAGACTCCGGTACTACCGGTTCTGATAGCCGGAGTTCGGTCTGGGCTTCGGGCAGTACTACTGCTCTGTATAGAGCGGTACTACCACTTTAAGCAGTACTACCGCTGTAAGTCCATGGTACTACCGCTTGAGTCTTCAGCAGCCACTACTGCTGTAAACTTGCTTCTATTTCTCACATTTTATTTCCTTTGGCTTATGCATTGCTTTTACACCTGCTTTCCCTCGTGTTTGTGTGTCTGGTTCAGGTGGTAGTGGCTCCGGTCCTTATGTGGCTCGTCGCAAGAACCCGAAGCGTGGACGCACTCAACTGGCCAGAGATGACAGTTCTGCAAGTAAAGAAGAAGAGGCTCAACCAGCACCTGCCAGGCAGTTAGTCAAGAAAACCGTTGCTAAGAAGAAGAAGGAGAAGGCCAAGTCTGTGTCTGAGTTGAATTCCAATGAGTACTGGGCCTACCGTGAGCGAAATCCCTACACTCGACCTCAAGATCCAAGTTTGGTGGGTAGGCCGTTCTGGAACAAAGATCAGGCATTGGTCTATCATGATGTGATCAAGGGCAAGAAGAACCTGTTTGTCAAGACCAAGTCAGTGAATATTGAACACATGCAGAATGACCCAGAGTACTTTGGAGAAGCTCTTGCCCTATGTGAGCAGTTTGACATTGTCAAGATCATCACTTCCAACCTTGACTTTGACCCTGAGTTGGTGGCACAGTTCTACACCACAGTGTTCTTCGGCACTGATGATGACAGGACCCTCACTTGGATGACACTTGGTAGGCGGATGCAGACCACCTGGAAGACTTTCATGAACAGTTTGGGCTATGGTGATGATGGTCTGCACAACTCTCTTGGTCTTCGCCCTCACCTGCGTCAGTCTCCGGCTCACAAGTCCAAGTTGCTCCGGTACACCACCATTAGGAAGACTGCCAAGGGAGATGTCAAGGAGCTGAATTCATTTCTGGACATTATGCATCGCATTTTCAGGCACTCTCTTTTCCCTAGGGTGGGAAACTTTGACATGGTGCATGGTCATCTGGTTGACATGCTCCTCATGTGCGAGAAGGAGAAGAGTAAGACCACGGTTCTGGATGTGTCACATGTGATGTGGACTGAGCTCGGTTCTGCTGTGTATGGCCGAAAGGTACCTATCTATGCCCCTATGATCTACAAGCTCATTATGGACACTTGGGAGAGGCAGTTCCCTGGTGAGTTGCTTGAGACCGGCCCTTTGGTCTCTCACGAGGAGATTAAGCTGAGGCAGAAGGAGCGCTGGGGTCCTGCACCGGCTCCTGAGGTTGAGTTTCCCTTTGCAGCGTCAGATGAGTTAGCAGAGCCTGACTATGTGCCAGCCTCTGAGCAGCCCTCATGGGCTGCCAAGCTCAAGAAGAAGATGAAGAAACTGTTCTGTATCGAGGCACAGGGTCAGTACAAGGCACATGTAGCACAGAAGATGTCTCGCAGTCGAGACAAGGCCATCATGAGGAAGATTGGCCTCGAGGTCGCCAGTGGCTCAGAGGACAGGATCACGTCAGAGGAGAGGTGGATCTCAGGTCACTGCCGCTGGACAGATTCAGATGACTCTACTGGTGCTACTTCTGCACCTCCACCTGCTCGTGCTACTCGCTCTACCCGTGCTACTTCGTCTGCTGCTGGTGATATTGCTGATGATAACGAGATCCTCGAGGAGACGGATGAGGATGCGACCGCGGAGTCTGATGAGGACGCGACCGCGGAGTTTGATGAGGATGCTGAGTAGTACTACCACCTCGGGTCGCTTTAGTGTCACTCTTTACCTTTTTGGCGTCTTGATGCCAAAGGGGGAGAGAGTTTAGGACCGGGGATTTGCTTTTGCAGGGTGTTGTCGAGTGACAAGCTCGTGTTTTATTTGCGTTGGTTTTTATGCTTGTGAACTCTTTTATCTTATTTGCATTGTGTTGAGACCATGAGACTATGTTCCTGTATGGTGTGAGACATACGCTACCTTATCTATCTTACTATGTCATATTATCTGTGTGTGGAGCTATGGTTATTATGTTGCCCTTTGTCTTCATGCTCTCTTACACTTGCTTGCAACCATACTTAGTGCTTATATTATGTTTGTTGCAAGTAATGCCTGGTATATAAAATATTGGGGGAGTGTTGATCCTAGTGTGTGTGCTTTGCATTCCAAAAGCATACCTAAATAGTGCACACAGCTAGGGGGAGCCCGTCTATATTTTGTAGATGTTGGGTTTGCTTATTATCTCATTTTATTAATTGTGCAAATCCCGTGTTGTCACCAATTCACCAAAAAGGGGGAGATTGTTAGGGCATATTTCTCCCTTAGTGGTTTTGGTGATTGATGACAATACTTTTGCGGACTAATCGTGTGCATTGAGCATTTCAGATATTCCATCACTTGGCACAAGACGATTGATGCCCCTCGGAGCTTTTATAAAGACGGTGTTTTTCTTGCGTTTCTTTTTCGGTGGTATTGAGTCGTAGGAAAACCGTACTATTAAGAGGGGGTCCGCTTTGGAAAGGTATGGGTGGAATCAACACGTACACAACCCCATATGCACCCACATTCCCTTCCGGCAACTTGGAGATCTTGTCTGGGCAGTTTTCCTGTCACCCAAGCGGTAGTACCGCTCGGTACCACGGTAGTACCGCTTATGCGATAGTACCGCTGTGGTCTACCGCAGCTAGTACCGCTTGGGGGATTTTCTTCTGGTATCCTGTTTCTTCTTGCGGTAGTAGAGCGGTAGTAGTGCAGTAGTACCGCAATGCGGTACTTCCGCTTTCTAGTACCACTTCAGTACCGCTTGCTGAAATTCTTCTGGTATCCTGTTTTCTTCTCGCGGTAGTAGAGCGGTAGTTGAGCGGTAGTACCGCTCTGCGGTGCGGCTGCTCCAGTACCGCTCTACTCCCTGGTCTCTGCTGTTCTGCGGCCCATAGCAGTAGTACCGCTTTGTGGGCACGGTAGTACCGCTCAGTGCGGTACTACCGCTCAATATTTGGGACTACCTCTCAAGCGGTAGTACCGCTCTCCGGAGCAGTAGTACCGCTTGTGTGTGCGGGCTGAGCACAGGTAACGGTTGGATTCTATCCCCACTATATAAAGTGGGTCTTCTTCTCCAACCAGACTTACCTCTTATCCTCTATCTCCATTGTTGCCCCCAAGCTCCATTTTTGCCCTATCTCTCTCCCTAGCCAACAAAACTTGTTGATGTTCTAGGGTTTGGAGGAGAGGGCCTCGATCTACACTTCCACCAAGAGATATTTGATTTCCCCCCACTAATCCCTTGTGGATCTTGTTACTCTTGGGTGTTTGAGCATCCTAGACGGAAGAGGTCACCTCGGAGCCACATTCCATTGTGGTGAAGCTCCGTGGTGGTGTTGGGAGCCTCCAATTAAGTTGTGGAGATTGCCCCAACCTTGTTTGTAAAGGTTCGGTCGCCGCCTTCAAGGGCACCACTAGTGGAATCACGGCACCTCGCATTGTGTGAGGGCGTGAGGAGAATACGGTGGCCTTAGTGGCTTCTTGGGGAGCATTGTGCCTCCACACCGCTCCAACGGAGACGTACTTCCTCTCAAAGGGAAGGAACTTCGGTAACACATCCTCGTCTTCACTGGCTCCACTTGTGGTCATTTCTTACCTTTACATTTTACTTGCTTTACTTGTATTGTATCCTTTACTTGCTTGTGTTGTGATTGTTAGCATCATATAGGTTGCTCACCTAGTTGCACATCTAGACAACCTATTTTGTTGCTAACCCTAATTTGTTAAGAAAAGCTAAAGATTGGTAGTTGCCTATTCACCCCCCTCCAGTCAACCATATCGATCATTTCAGAAGACTATATGATGATTGAGTATGTGGAGCTCTTACTTAGACTTTGTTGAGAATAAGTTGAATTGCAATTGTTTGGTGACTAAGAACATAGGTTGTTAAGTTTCAAGAGAATTCATTGTTTGAACCATAACATGTGAATTGGTTTATGAGAAAGAGTTATTGTTATGATAATAGGAAAAGTGGTTGAAATTATCATTGATCAAACTTATGCACTATTCTAGCATTCACACTTCATAAATTATTTCTTTTATCATTTACCTACTCGAGGACGAGTAGGAATTAAGCTTGGGGATGCTGATACGTCTCCAAAGTATCGATAATTTATGAAGTATTCATGCCATATTCATATATGTTTACAATACTTTTATATGGTTTTGATGCACTTTATATGATTTATTTAGAACTAACCCGGACTGACGCTGTTTTTAGCAGAATTACTGTGGTGTTGTTTTTGTGCAGAAAATGAAAGTTCTCGGAATCGCCCGAAACTTTTTGGTGATTTTTTGTGGACCAAATAAGAAATATTGGAGCGAAGAACCACTGAAGAAGAGCTATGTGGTGGGCACAACCCACCAGGGCGCGCCAGAGGGCCCAGGCGCGCCCTGGTGTATCGTGCCCTCCTCGTGGCCCATCTTGGCGTGAAACCGACGCCCAAAAATCCTATAAATATAGAAACCATCAGAAATAACCCTAGACTCTCTGCTCCGCCGCCGCAACTCTCTGTATCAACGAAAAACCAATCTGGAGACGTTCCAGTACCCTGCCGGAGAGGGGAATCCATCTTTGGTGGCCATCTTCATCATCCCGGCGGAGGCCATGACGAGGAGGGAGTAGTCAACCCTCGGGGCTGAGGGTATGTACCAGTAGCTATGTGTTCAATCTCTCTCTCTCTTGTGTTCTTGAGATGTCATGATCTTGATGTATCACGGGCTTTGTTAATATAGTTGGATCATATGGTGTGTTTCCCTTACTATCTTGTTGTGATGAATTGAATCTTTCCCTTTGAGATATCGTTATGTTGGATTGAATATTGGATTTGAGAACACTTGATATATGTCTTGCATGTGGATACCCGTGGTGACAATGGGGTGTTCTATTGATTCACTTGATATATGTTTTGGTACTCAACTTGCGGATTCCCACACACTACTAGGAGAAAGCCTAGTAGTAGCGCTGGAATTACCCATACCAGTAGCGCTGGATGCAGCGCTACTGCTAAGGTGCTACAGCTAAGTTGTAGCAGTAGCGCTGGAAAAGAAGCGCTACTGGTAAGTATGGTTAGCAGTAGCGCTGCTTCAACCAGCGCTACTACTAACTATATGTAGCGCTGCACCACAACAAACGCTGCTGCTAAACCAGCGCTGCCGCTAGACGCCTACCAGCGCTGCTGCTAATATTCCTGCTTTCACAGATTTATTTCCCCTCTACGTATTTGTGTTGTATTTGTGCATGCTCTATATAGTAGTTTCATCATATCATAATAAACATACATTATTCTCATCATATCATACACATACAGTAGTCTCGTCATACCATCATCATCCAACACAAATATCACCACATCTCGAAATAGCGATACACAAGTCATGTCTCGAATAAATGCAACTGCATGGTCATGGCACACACACAAGTTACATCATCTCTATCTAAACCATGATGTAGAAGAGAAGAGCGATCAGTATGAGCAAGAGCGCGACTATGTTGTACTTCTTGAGGCACCGGTTTCGCTCCCTCTCTTGCTGGAGCGTCCACCTCAAGTAACTATTTTCCGCTTCGGCTCTGCTATCTAACCCTCTGTGGCTAGCGCCCGGGTACTTTTCCACCTGGGCCTGAGCGTCTGGCCAGTGGTCGTACACTCCTGGAACCCTCCCAATGAATACGGCGTAGCAGTCCTTCGCCATCTCCGATCTATGTACCTGCATCGTCATTTGATGAATTCAACGATAATATGCAACATAATGTACTTGAGAAACACAAAGAGGCATAGTTAAAAAAATACAAGCAACCTATAGTACACATAAATAACGAAGTTCCTCATACCCAAACTAATTAACTAGAGCGATCTACGCTAGTTCATAGAAAGACAGTAGTACTAACTAAACATACAAATTGTCATCGTCAATCACTCCTCCATGTCGGTGTGGCGCCCCCGCCTGGTTACCACTGTAGCCAGACGGTCGCCACGCATACCAGCCCAGGAAATCACTCTGGCATGCGTTTTTACAACAAGTATCAAAAACACCGGCATTTCTATTAATTGATATATGAGTCTTACATGGGATATAATACAAGAGTGATGGCAGCGGAAAGGCTCTATCTAGGGCAGCATGGTCTTGGTGCGGCTCCAATCCACAGGGATCTGACTAGGTTACTCTTCTAGCACGCGAACGCTCCGGCTTCACGACGACGGACGACGGATCCTTATGTGAAACTGGCCACATTAAAGGCCGCTGAGTACTTTTGAATGTACTCACAAGCAAACCAAACTAACATATACACCAAGCAAAGCAATCCATGGTAGTCAAGCATGCATTTGTTATTAGAGCAATATTAATCATCATGGCATAACAGTATTATCTAGCAAGAGAACTACTGAAGTAAATACGGTAAAGTAAACAAATATTCCATACTCCGAGCATTCTCATGATCCAATCTGAATCTGATCCAAATCCAATCCCAATCATGTGGCCATCCGACCACTCATCAAATAGCCATCCCATGGCTAACATATCATATTCCTGACATCATCTGATGTCTGCACCAGACGAGTTCTTCCATCATTACTAACATGGTTATGGTTGACCACCTACTGAGGTCTGGATGGGCTGTCCAATTCCGTGGACGCGACTATTCGAATAGATTTTTACACTCTACAGAGGTTGCGCACTTTACCCACACCATGAAGCATCCGGCCTCGTGATCCCACTCGGGTGGACCAGCGTTGCTTCAACAAAACCTGCCTGGCCCGTGACTCTCCCATCGTACCACCGGCACTCAGCCTCCCCCGGAGGCCTGCCTTGGGTGGCCCCTGTGTCCTCATGACACCTGCCACCGTCGTGGCCAAACTATGTAGACCCAAACGGGGGCTACTGTCCCAAACGGGTACGCCGGCACAAACAACAACAACCGGGCTCACAAGGTTATCGCCGCCTACCAGGCCAGGGCAGCGCGCGCGCATAACCTTCCCTCTTTGGTGGTACCGATAAAAGAGCACGCAATCAGACCAAGTCAAGGCCGTCCCATACCGGCAAATGTGGTTGCACGGGTAAGCCCGGACAGGTGACTCAAAATCAACCGACTAGGTTTCATTAAGTAAGCATGTGGTTCATCACGATAACTTATGAGGGCAGCAACTAGGCATTCAAATTACTTACTATAAATTATTATATAGCAAGTGAACGGAAGTACTGCATACAGTAAGTGCAATCTAACAGAAGGGTAATTATTTCTATCACAGACATAATCATTAAACACGCAAGAATAACATAGAGCAATGCTTTAGGGCATATATCAGATGGACGGCTTGCCTGGGAGTGAAGGAATACTCCGGGAAGCAGTGCGGTAGCCTCGCAGCACAATCCGCCGGACAGGATTCCCTCTCGGAGGAGATGAATGAAGGGCAAGGGAAAAATGGCTAAATGGGTTGGGCTGAAATTTGGAGGAGGATGATTATTTGAGAATATGAAGCTACTGTAAAAGTTTCATACCATTTGTATACCCCAAAATGGTACTTCCTTCACAGAGCTTTCAAATGGACAGAAATTTGGAGAAAATGCTGTGGGAAGATGGATATATGGATTGAGCTGAATTTTGGTATCCATGAGTTATTTAGCAATGCTAACGACCATGAACAATTTCAGCTCAAATGGATAAAGGAATAGAGCACTTCCTTTGCAACTTGCCCAACTGGACAGAATCTGCAAATTGACGTGGTGCTCAAAGTTTGAACTATGGAACTTGGGATCTTGATAGAAATGGGGAATATATGGATATGAGAAGCTCCACAATTTATTTGGGATTTTTCCTAGCTACCAAAATGGTAGTTCCTTTAGAAAGTGCCCAAAATGCAATATTGACATTAAATAGGAAAAGGCAATTTCCCTTATTTAATTATGGCCAATATTTTTGTGGGAGCTCAATATGATCACAAAGAATATCTCCACAAGTTTTCATGAACTTTGGAGATGGATAGATATTTTCCTGGATTTAATTCCTTTATCTGGCAGAAAAAGGAATTAATTATGAATGAAAAATATTGCAAATGACTTGGCAATATTTTTGCATATCCAGGGTTTATAGAGGTAGGATGATCACTGGGAAAAGTTTGGGAAGGATAAGATCAAAAGAAATTGAGGTTCCTTTGCAACTGCAAGGATCAGGGTTTCCCTTCCGGCAACTCGAAAGGTAGGGTTTCGATGGCAAAGTCCGAAGATAAATCTTGGGTGGCAAGGTTGGACTGGGGAGAATGACTGGTTGGATAGGGAAGGCAAGGCTGAATAATCATCTTCATATACCCAAGTATGAAAGAAATCCGATAACACCGAGAAAAAAAACGGGAGGCACATCCTGCGAAGGAAAAAAAACAGGGAGTGAAAACCAGGGTGTTACAAACCTACCCCCCTTAAGAAAATCTCGTCCTCGAGATTTCCGGGCTTACCTCCCGAGGAAGGGGGACTTACCTGTGTGCGACTTGGATCCATCAGCGATCTTGTCTTCGTTGGTTCACTGGCTTTTTAAACTGACTCTTCTGATGGCCTAGGTACTGTTTCTGCACACAACTTCCTTGAATCCTTCTCTTTCCTTTTGAGTGTATCTTTTGTCCTAGTAGTGGTGTTGTTGGGTGGGGTAGCAGGTAGTACCAACAGGCAGCTCAGTTTCCATGGCCTAGAGGTATCTGCTTCGGGTTTTTATTGTAATGCTTCGTACCCTGACTATTGTGGCAAGACATCCTTTCCTGGTACCAAGCTTACATGCTCGTATAGTCTTGAGTGAGTGGGGGTGGCTTTCATTTTGTTGTGTCAAGATGCTCAGTCTGGCTGTGGATTCCATACTGATGTTTTTTTCTGTCTTCGGCATTCCGACCTTGTCCTTAGGTGATCCACAGTTCAAGGAATCAACATGACTGAGCTATGGCTACTATATCCTCAACTGAAATGTCAGGCATGATCACAAAATAATCATAGATAGTAATCTCTTATTCCAATGATGTCATGGTGTCTACGAGCTGTTGATGCTGATGTGCTTCGAGCCATTCTATTAGAATGTCTTGTTCAAACTCTGTTGCTCGTGGAGATGGCTCTGTCATAGATAGACTCTGTAGTCCTTGCTATGACCACTGAGTTGAGCATTGTATTGCTATCATCAGGTGTATCTTTCGGAGCATAGCCTCTTGTCTTGGTTGATGGCCCGTATTTAGGATGAGTATGACATGCTGACTGCATTGTGGTGGCCGTATATGCAAGAGTCTGACAAAGATTGGTATTACCACTCTGTCCGTGAAGCTGTATCTTGTTGACCATCACGGAGGTTGTTTGTTCATGACTTCTTTGTTCTTGAGGGTTCCTTTGATGGACCTGTAATGACCTATCAACATGGCTCCTTGATTGTTTTCCCGGCTTGTCGGGCTTGTTCTCACAACTTACTCTTCCATACCTCGTAGGGGTTGCTATGCTCATATTCTTTCTTTCAACATAGGGCCAATGTTTCTCTGAACACAGTCATTCCCGTGTACGAGTGGCTCGCATGAACTGATCCACTGGACTGCATGCTCACAACACATGCAGGTGTAGGGTAAATACTTTCATAACCACTGAGTTCTGAGGCGGATGTGTGACCAGACTAGTTCGTGCTTCTGACAAGCTTATTGTAGGCACGATGGCGTGTTGAAGAAGACTGAATTCCTTATGCTCGAAGCTTCTGCCAGGGTAGTGTGCTGAACAAGGCTGGGTATCGTGCCTCGGAAGTTTTCCTTCATGTTGCTTACTGCGGAAGGTCGGGTGCCTTATGCCGGAAATTTTCCGCGGTAGCACGCTGTGGAGGATGGGAGTGCCATATTCCAGAAGGGTCTCTTACCGAGTGGCGCACCGAGGAAGATTGGCAGTCTGGTATCGTAAACTCTTCTCGGTAGCTTGCGGGGGAAGGCTGGGTTCCTTATACCAGAAACCTTGTGTACACAGTTGGATCTATGGCCGATTCTGGCTTCCTTCCGGAGTATCCGGAATTTTACCCATAGCAGAGCCAAAACTTGATATAGGCCACACCTTGGCTGAAGGTATTCCGATGGGCACGCACATTACTTGTCCTTCTGCGGGTCTGCTCATGGCTGCTGTAAGGGTTGCAGGACTGATGCAGGCTTTGTGTTGACAATTAATCCGGAATGCCCTTTGCATTCAACCAGGTGTTGCCGATAATAAGCGATTGACAGATAATTCCATTTGGTTCAGCTGAGCTTCCAAGCATGTTAGGTGCTCCTTGATTCGGACAACCGTGAACTTATCCATATTCCTTGCAAACCTTGTTTACAGTGCCCAGAAAATTTTGTATTTGTACCGGTGAACTATGCTGTAACATTTGTACCAGCATACCGGAGTTTTGTTGCTGCTCTCGGCACCTTCACATCCTCGAAATATGTCTTCCGTGGGTAATAAATGATCCTTGGGTCCATTGAGGAAAGACTCAGTCCACCTCACTGACTGAAATAATCTTTGTGTCGAGGACGGAATCATTTGTCCTTACTGATGTTCATTCTTGGTAGTTCATCTGACTGTTCCTCAGGCGTGATTTGTTCTGAGGCAAACTCTCTCAGGTATATTCTGGCCCTGTCTGTTGCACATATATTCTGCTTCTGACCCATTCTTTATTTTTGACAGATCCGAGGTTGCGATTCCGAATACCGGGCAGTTGGCTAGGCTTGTCTCTTACTGAGTTGGGATTGTTGGGTATTATCCCAGTTGCATGCTGATCTTCTTAGGCAACTCTTGCGGATGGATCCAGTCGGAGCGAAGAAACGGATCTGACAAAAGAAACAAGAACCGCGAAAAACCGAAAAGCAAATAAAGCTCAAAAATTTTGCAGACCTTATACACATGGCCAAGGATCCACTAGTATAACTATTATAGCGCACTCGATGTACCTCTAAGGATTTAGAAGCGAAACGGCACAATGCTCCTGGTAGCACTGGTGTCAAGCTCCTACTACTTCCTTAGAGAACATCACACTCGACGCAGGACCATAGCCTATGTGGCTTAGTCAACGTTCCTAAGGTTGTCGAGGAGAGATAGGATTTATAAGCGTTTCCCAAAGGAAACTAGAGTGAGAAGAGAAATGCCATGGTTAGCAAGCAGGGTAAGGATATCTGGTTTACCTAGGGGTTTCAGGGCTCACGGGTCGTTGCCGGGTGCGAGCATTTCACACCGGAGCCAAGGGCCACGGGAGTTGGGGTCTGATGGAGCCAAAGACCTATGGGGTTGCCTTATGCTCAATAGTAGCCGTGCCGGTTGGCAAAGATGGCTGAAATCCATCTGGGCTTTCTACTGAACACAGGACAGTGAAGTCTGGCTAGGGTAAGCTATAGTCAGCCTAGCTGCTCTGATACCATTGGTTGTGGCGCCCCCGCCTGGTTACCACTGTAGCCAGATGGTCGCACGCATACCAGCCCAGGAAATCACTCTGGCATGCATTTTTACAACAAGTATCAAGAACACCGGCATTTCTATTAATGGATATACGAGTCTTACATGGGATATAATATAAGAGTGATGGCAGCGGAAAGGCTCTATCTAGGGCAGCATGGTCTTGGTGTGGCTCCAATCCACAGGGATCTGACTAGGTTACTCTTCTAGCTCGCGAACGCTCTGGCTTCACGACGACGGACGACGGATCCTTATGTGAACCTGACCACGTTAAAGGCCGCTGAGTACTTTTGAATGTACTCGCAAGCAAACCAAACTAACATATACACCAAGCAAAGCAATCCATGGTATTCAAGCATGCATTTGTTATTAGAGCAATATCAATCATCATGGCATAACAGTATTATCTAGCAAGAGAACTACTGAAGTAAATACGGTAAAGTAAATAAATATTCCATACTCCGAGCATTCTCATGATCCAATCTGAATCTGATCCAAATCCAATCCCAATCATGTGGCCATCCGACCACTCATCAAATAGCCATCCCATGGCTAACATATCATATTCCTGACATCATATGATGTCTGCACCAGACGAGTTCTTCCATCATTACTAACATGGTTACGGTTGACCACCTACTGAGGTCTGGACGGGCTGTCCAATTCCGTGGACACGGCTATTCGAATAGATTTTTACACTCTACAGAGGTTGCGCACTTTACCCACACCATGAAGCATCCGGCCTCGTGATCCCACTCGGGTGAACCAGCGTTGCTTCAACAAAACCTGCCTGGCCCGTGACTCTCCCATCGTACCACCGGCACTCAGCCTCCCCCGGAGGCCTGCCTTGGGTGGCCCCTGTGTCCTCATGACACCTGCCACCGTCGTGGCCAAACTATGTAGACCCAAACGGGGGCTACTGTCCCAAACGGGGACGCCGGCACAAACAACAACAACCGGGCTCACAAGGTTATCGCCGCCTACCGGGCCAGGGCAGCGCGTGCGCATAACCTTCCCTCTTTGGTGGTACCGATAAAAGAGCACGCAATCAGACCAAGTCAAGGCCGTCCCATACCGGCAAATGTGGTTGCACGGGTAAGCCCGGACAGGTGACTCAAAATCAACCGACTAGGTTTCATTAAGTAAGCATGTGGTTCATCACGATAACTTATGAGGGCAGCAACTAGGCATTCAAATTACTTACTATAAATTATTATATAGCAAGTGAACGGAAGTACTGCATACAGTAAGTGCAATCTAACAGAAGGGTAATTATTTCTATCACAGACATAATCATTAAACACGCAAGAATAACATAGAGCAATGCTTTAGGGCATATATCAGATGGTCGGCTTGCCTGGGAGTGAAGGAATACTCCGGGAAGCAGTGCGGTAGCCTCGCAGCACAATCCGCCGGACAGGATTCCCTCTCGGAGGAGATGAATGAAGGGCAAGGGAAAAATGGCTAAATGGGTTGGGCTGAAATTTGGAGGAGGATGATTATTTGAGAATATGAAGCTACTGTAAAAGTTTCATACCATTTGTATACCCCAAAATGGTACTTCCTTCACAGAGCTTTCAAATGGACAGAAACTTGGAGAAAATGCTGTGGGAAGATGGATATATGGATTGAGCTGAATTTTGGTATCCATGAGTTATTTAGCAATGCTAACGACCATGAACAATTTCAGCTCAAATGGATAAAGGAATAGAGCACTTCCTTTGCAACTTGCCCAACTGGACAGAATCTGCAAATTGATGTGGTGCTCAAAGTTTGAACTATGGAACTTGGGATCTTGATAGAAATGGGGAAGATATGGATATGAGAAGCTCCACAATTTATTTGGGATTTTTCCTAGCTACCAAAATGGTAGTTCCTTTAGAAAGTGCCCAAAATGCAATATTGACATTAAATAGGAAAAGGCAATTTCCCTTATTTAATTATGGCCAATATTTTTGTGGGAGCTCAATATGATCACAAAGAATATCTCCACAAGTTTTCATGAACTTTGGAGATGGATAGATATTTTCCTGGATTTAATTCCTTTATCTGGCAGAAAAAGGAATTAATTATGAATGAAAAATATTGCAAATGACTTGGCAATATTTTTGCATATCCAGGGTTTATAGAGGTAGGATGATCACTGGGAAAAGTTTGGGAAGGATAAGATCAAAAGAAATTGAGGTTCCTTTGCAACTGCAAGGATCAGGGTTTCCCTTCCGGCAACTCGGAAGGTAGGGTTTCGATGGCAAAGTCCGAAGATAAATCTTGGGTGGCAAGGTTGGACTGGGGAGAATGACTGGTTGGATAGGGAAGGCAAGGCTGAATAACCATCTTCATATACCCAAGAGTGAAAGAAATCCGACAACACCGAGAAAAAAACGGGAGGCACATCCCGCGAAGGAAAAAAAACAAGGAGTGAACACCAGGGTGTTACAGTCGGCGCTCCAATCTTCATAGTCAGGGAGGAAGCACCCGAGCTTCGTGAAAGGCTTCAGGTCCATACGCTGAGCGCTGAGCAGTGTTCGGACATTATCCCGCCTCATTGGCCCATGGTAGAAAATCCCTGTTTGTTCGAGGACCTCCTTCATGATCACTTGGGCAAGTTCACACTGTACGTGATAAAACTCAGCTCGGATTCGATGATCCGGTGTCCTTCCTATGCTTGTGGCCCAGTTGACAATCTCGGCATCGCTGGAAGTAGCTAACATGCGAAGGCGTTGATTATCCCTTCTGTACTCGATCATGTGATGCATGAGGTAGAATCCATCAGTATTACTATCGTTCGGTTGCTGGATGCAGCAGAAGTCGGTCTTATGGCCGAAAGCCGGCCCTTTATTCCTGTACTTTTTCACCTTGATATATCCACCACTAAGGCTGAAGGTTAAAATGGCACTATCGAGAAAACTCTTTATGTAGGTGTAATCCCTCTTCTTGATGTTCTTCGCTGAGTCCAAGTACAGAGCATGGGAGTATTGTGGGTACAGACAGATGAGGACCCCCACCCCCCCGCTGCGCAAAATAAGTACACCTCCAATTAGCCTCCATGCTTGCAAAGGAATGATTAAAACTTACGAAAGGATATCCATGGATGACTTATGTGGGATGATAAGGCAGGAGAATCGTTTCCTTGTCCTTATTAGCGACCATGAACTCGCCGATGTACTTGCTCGCATAGTCATGATGTTCTTTGTAGACTACCAAGAATCTCTCGTGCATATAGTACGGGTCCGCGACGCAGATATATTTTATGTTCTCGCACCTGATGATGTAGTTGAGATACAGCGCATACATGCGGATGAACTGAAAATCCAGTTTGGTCATGTGGAACATGTCATAGATGTAGTCAAATCGCAGGATGAACTTATCCGCGGGCCATCTATGGATGTATAACCTCCCACCCGGAACCTGAGCCGCGTAAAGCGAGTATCCTGGTTTTTCCGAGATGAGAAGGCTTTTCTCTCTAGCCAGCACATCATCATGAAGTCTCCTTAGATCATTGTTCAGTAGGTCCTCTAGCGCTTTCTGAGGTAGGATCGGGTGGCCGGCGACATGGAAACGCTCCGCACCTACGATAGGTATTTTGTCTACCTCCCGGGGCTTCAGAGGCGGCTGGCTGCTTGTAGCAGCTCTGGCGCCTTTAGAGCCTTTCCTCTCCGGTCTGCTCCTTTGCTTCTTGGCGGGTGGCGGTAGTGAGCCCACCATACCTTCCCTAACCACCACCCCCAGTGTCGTCGGGCTAAACAGTGGACGGCCCTCGCATTGTTCTTGCTGGGTAGAGGCGGCATCTGGAGGCGTCTCCTGCGAGGATCACATGAAGAGAGACTTTTTGCAATCAGCCTTAGGACGTTCTGGCTCCGACAAATCAGGCAGCATCAAGTCATCTCCACGCTTATAGCCAGAGTCATAGTCCCGAGCATCGTCATAGGCGGTATTGATATACTGGTTAGGGTCATCATCCTCCTCCTCCATGACATCATCAGCATTTGCTTCTTCGACGGGGGCGACGTCATCTGGCACTAATGGAGGCTCTCCCTCGCGTCGTCCGCTATCACCCGCCACGACAGGTGCAGGTAATTGGGTAGGTGGGGTGGTGTTCATACCTTGTTGAGGAGTTGTCGTTGATGCGCTACCGGGCGCCTCGACACGAAGAAGAGTCTTCGGCCAAGGCAAAAACTAGCTCTTGCATGAGCCAATCCGTTTAGGGGTCTCGTCATCATCGGCTGCTACCGGAGGAGGCAAATCCTCGAAGCACGCTTTGACACTGGCCACACAAACTTTGAAGACGCTATGGGCCATCTGTCGGTTGTGTAACATGCGGTCCTTCGGCTTCACGATCGTTGCCTTTCCCACGTCCACCTTCTGGCCGTTGATGTCGTACAGTAGTGTGCACGGGGTTTCGTCGGCCTGCGAAGACATGTCTGCGACGTCAAACATCCGAAAGGCAACTGAAACGGAAGACTATAGATATGTTGGTCAAGAGGGTATGACGCGTAATTACCGTGAGGGCATCGAGCTCAGCCAAAGACGAAGCCCCGCCGAGCACGCCAGAGACGGAGGATGGGCTGCTATGAATAGGAGCGGGACCAGGTACGGGAGCACGTGCGGTGGCGTGAGCAGGTGCTGGTGGTGCGATGTTCACCGAATTGCTCCCGACGTAGCTGGGAAGGGGAAAGTCCGCTGGCCCTTTATCTGGATTTTTCTTCGTCCATTCGAAAAATGCCGGAAGCAAGCTGGAAATAGAAGATGTGAAGTCAGCCATGACGCCAGCTACCGCTGCACCGACCCTTGCATCGACTATCTTTTCCAACTCTTCTTTGGTCTCAACTTTGGACTTATTGACCGCAAGCGCGACCTTCTGGTCGATGGTCTGCTGAGTAAGCAACCGTCTCTGCCTTCTTTCCTCCGGCTTCTCGTGGTAGCACGTCTTCCACGAGGCGCCATCTCCGATGCCGTGCACACGTCCATACGACGGCGGTTTGTCCTCCGACACCTTTTTCAGTATGTTCAGGGCCCGGTTGAAAGGGGTGCCCCACTTGGGCCTAGCCGACGACTGAGAAGACTCGTCGCTTTCGGCTGCCTTTTGGTGCTGCTCTTTCTGCAAAAGGAACGTGGATGGTTTACAAATGTGAGAAAACTTGTTGTCGAATTGATTGGAACCTAAAATAAGGTGGTAATATAACAATTACTAGTAGTCTCATGAACTCCCTCGTGTTCGGGTCCGTGTAAAAGACTTTATTGACAGGGTCCCACTTGTACCAGGCCCTGATCCAGTCATGCTCCTGCGGGTCGGTGAACTCCACCAAGGGGTCTGGGATTCTGTTACTTTCACGTTTGGCGTCCTCCTTGGCCCATACGTGCCTCTTCCCCTCGTAACCATGGCTTCCGAGGCCGTGGGGAGGCATGTTCCTGGCCTGGAGCGCCTTCATTTTCTCCGACCTTTTCTTGACTTCTTCTTTAGCGCAAGTCTCCTTGAATTTTTTGAAGTCCTCTTCCGTTAGTGTCGGATTGTCAGCATGAATCTTGGACCACGGTTCATTCTTCGCAATCGCTTTTTCACCCGTACTTTCCAGGCGGACAAGTCGTTGGTGAACATCGTCATCGCCTTGTTGTTTATCTTTATCATGGGTTCATCCTTCCACGGAAGTTCGCTTTCAGTCCGCCCGGGAAACAAGAACCTATTGTGCAACTTCGTTAGGAGCATGTGCTCCATATGTGGTATCTTCTTTAACTTTTCATCGTTGATGTTGGCGGTTTCCCTAAGGATGCATCCTAGTTGATTGTCGTAGCACACGCACGCTTCCTCCGGCGCTGTTGGCTCTAATTTGTTGGGGTGCATCGCCGTGACCACAATTTTTCCGATGCCGAGCTCGTTTGGTTTCCATGCCCTCTTCGGATTCGATCCTTCACCGGTCTCGGGGGTGGTGTCGGTGCCGGTGTTGGTATCGGTGTCGGGGTTGTTGGTGCCACTGCCACCCTACACCCGCAACTGGTGTTCGTCCAGGTAATTGAAATAATTATTTGCTGCCTCGATGGGGTCTTCTTCGAGGTGGTCAGACATGTTTCCTACGATTATTTAAGTATGCTAGTTCAATTCTAGGCCGAATAAAATGAATAATGAAGAGAAAAAAGGGGCCTATATTTGGTCGGAATGTTGATTCATTCCCCTTCCGGCAAATCCCGAGCACTCCATATGTCCTAGTTTCTAGCACAAGTCATTACGAAAATCACGGAAATTTTCGGCATGACCTTTGCTAAAAAGTGGACATATGGAGCGCCTGAAATTTGCCGGACCGGAAATGAATCAACATTCCAGCAAAACATAGGCCACTCGGATATTCTTCGACATTCAACCAACATTGCAAAATCATATAACATCTATGACATATATCATATAACATCAATGACATAGAGCATCACAGGAGCACATATATAAAGCAAGTACACATAGTGAAATGACCTCACTAAACATTGCAAAATAGTGGTCTTTTCAAAAACCAAAAACCTTTGCAAAATGACCTCACTAAACATTTGCTACTGTTTTTATTTATAGCTAAAAAAGTCTAGGAAGGGAGCTACTGTTTTTTATTTATAGCTAATTTATATACCTACAAAAATTGCCCTAGCTAATTTCCTAAAAAAAATTGCTACTGTTTTTTATTTATAGCTAAAAAAATTTGCCCTAGCTAATTGTTTTCCTAGATGCTCTCTCTCTCTCTGCTACTGTCTTAAACAAAAAGAGCATCCTAGGGTTCATACATCGTCCAACAAGAGCATCTTGTTTTCACACTCTTGCGCACGACCCGCATTTATGGGCAAGATTTTTTCTGCAAGACTCCATGTCTAGCTAATATCCTAGGGTTCATACATCCAACTCCTAGGGTTCATACATCCAACTCCATGTCTAGCTAATATCCTAGAGAGAGCAGAGAGCAGAGAGAGAGAGAGGAGGGCATGGGAGAGGAGAGGGAAAGGCTTATGGGGCATCGGCGAGGTCGAGGGCGGGGGAGAGGGCGGCGGCGGCGAGGTCGAGGGAGGGGGAGAGGGCGGGCAGGGGCGGCGGCGAGGTCGGGGGAGAGGGCGACGGGCAGGGGCGACGGCGGGCAGGGGCGGCGGCGAGGTCGGCGGAGAGGACAGCGGGCAGGGGCAACGGCGGGCAGGGGCGACGGCCGGCGACAGGGGGGGGAGGTGGAGAGGGGGGGAAAGGACTTGGCAAAATTTTGAGCCCCCGCGGCGGGGGGTAAACTAAAAATAGAAGTAGCTCTGCATTAGGATCCAGCGCTATAGCTAACTGAGCTATAGCGATGGGTCCTAATCCAGCGCTAATGCTAACAATTCCAATTTTTAGTTTTTTTAATTCTAAAATACAAATAGCAGTAGCGCTGGATTAGGATCCAACACTATAGATAAGTTAGCAATAGCGCTGGTTCCTAATCCAGCGCTACTGCTATTTTTCTTTTCTTTTTATTATTTTCCTTTTCTAGTTTTTAGTTTTGTTTTCTTTTTATTATTTTCCTTCCCTTTTCTGTTTACTTTTCTTTTTCTTTTGTATTGCTTTCTCCCTTTTGTTTCTGTTTTTTGTTTTTCGCCCGACAGCCTCACACGCAGTCGACGAGAACGTTGATCTCCCTCGCTCTCCCACACTGCGCGAATATCACCGGAACCATGTGGTGGTAATTGAAGGGGATACGATGTATACATCATTTGACCGATAACGGTTACTTAAGTGCGTACACAAAATAGATACATATATATAGATAATGGTTTCTCAGCTGCGTCGACGACGTTTCACATTGAGCTTCTTCCCTTTCTTGTTCGTTGTCGTATAATTGAGCCCCTCGTTTTGACTTTTCCGGCACCATGGAGTATGATCTTTCTTAGGTAATGTAGTCTTGATTCTTCTTTTCACGTATGCTTCATCGTCATCGTCATCTTCCCTCATAGGGTTGCCGTATTGGTCGTAGTCTTCCTCGTTGGCGACTCCATCCATTCCGATGATGCTCCTTTTGCCTCTCCTCACGACAACATGGCCGGGATTGGTCGGGTCGGTTATGAAGAAGCATTGTGTCATGTGCTTAGCGTGTACCCATGGCTCAGTTTTGGCGATGACGTTAACGTTCATGGTAGCGCTATTCGCGTCGGGTAAGACATGGTAGTGGAATACTTGTTTTCTCTTACGATGGCCTTAGCCCATCTGACACGGAACATCGTCGCATCGTGCAATTCAGCGTAGTCAAGCTCCTAGATCTCTTCGGCCCTTCCGTAGAATCTTTCAGTTGTGCCGTTGGCGTCGGTCACGCATTCAATCGTCACCCCTGAGTTCTGGTAATCACTGTCCATGTCTTGGGCCTCCGTGTAGAACGTGTACCCATTGATATTGTATGCCTGATAGGACGTGAGTTTGGGCGCGGGGCCATGTGCTAAGGCGTGTATGAGCAATCCGTCCGAACTGCCCTCTTCAAGGGGATTAGCAAGAATTTGCTCTTTGAACCAACGCAAGAAAGTGGCATTGTGCTCTACAGTAACTTCATCGTCCGTCTTGCGCATCCCCTGATCACGGTACTTCTTTGCGATGGTTTCTTTGTGCAGTGTCACATAATCATCTACCACATCTAGGCGTTGTAGCACTACTAAGTTAGCCCTGTCAAAGTCGGCCCGTCGATCCGAGTGGTCCATGTGCAATTCCCTCCGGCCGTTGTTGTGACCTTCTCCTCCGAGCCTCCCATGGTGCTTATTGACGGGCAAACCAACAACAGGGTCTCCGCTGCCTATATAATTCTCACAAAAGGAGATGCACTCTTGGGTCAGATAACCCTGGACGATGCTCCCATCGGGACGGGACATGTTACGAACGAATCCTTTGATGACCCCATTCATCCTCTCGAACGGCATCATGCTATGAATGAATGTCGGCCCGACGTCGATGATGTCGTCCACGATGTGGACACACAGATGCACCATGACGTCAGAGAACGCGGGCGGGAAGTACATCTCAAGCTCACATAGTATGACAACGATCTCTTCCTGTAGCCTTCGGAGCTGCTTCGCACTGATGGACTTTCGAGAGATAACATCGAAGAAGTTGCAGAGACCAGTAAGTGTGTCACGGACGTGCTTGTCCATTATCCCTCTAATGGCAACCGGGAGTATCTGCGTCATCATCACGTGACAGTCATGAGACTTCGTCCCGCTAAACCTTTTCTTCTTAATGTCTAGAAATCTGCTTATCTTCCCACAGTAACCGGAACTGACTTTGATTCCCGTAAGGCACTTGATGAATTGATCGATCTCCTTCGCACTTAAGGTGAAGCAAGAAGGGGGGCAATAATAATTCCCTCCTTCTTGTTGACTTTTCTGCCCCTTGGCCCCGCCTCCGCCTCCGTCTTCGTCTCCTCCGTCGACTTTTTACGGGGCATGTGGAGATCTCTCCTGATCTCCAAATCTTCCAAGTATTTCCTTGCCTTCGGCCCATCCTTGGTCTTGTCCGGCATGTTCATCAGTGTGCCAAGCAAGCTCTCGAGGACATTCTTCGTGATATGCATTTGATCAAGGCAATGAGGCGTGTTGTGATTGTGCCAGTACTCCAAGTCCCAGAAAACAGACCTCGTTCATGCGTGCGTGGTATCTAATGTGCGGCAGATCAAGAGGGCAAATGATTTTCTTGGCCTCCTCGACACTAGTAGGACATAGGTTTCCTGTGGGAAGACCTTTATTATGTAGATACTTCAAATGCTCATCGAGGCTTTTGTCTGTCCATTTGTTTTTGGACTTCGTCTTTAGAAGTTTGAGTGTGAAACTCAAGCGGGTCACCTCGGGATCGCAACCGTCATACAATGGAGGCTTCGAGTCTACTTCAAGTTGCACTAGCTTGGCCTCCTCTCTAGAAGCAGCTCTGTCGCTAGTCGTACTCTTGCGAAGGAGGTCTCGAACATGAGGGTCCTGCACGACTGAACTTAGTAGCGTCGAAGACTGCGGCATGTCCGTCGCCTCTTCTCCGCCATGTCCGGACTCTTCTTCGCCGTGTCCGGAATCTTCTCCGCCGCCATGTCCGGACTCTTCTTCTCCGTGTCTGGAATCTTCTCCGCTGCCATGTCCGGACTCTTCCCCACCACCATGTCCGGCACCATCGTCTTCGTGTCGATCGGTCATCTCTTCGTCTAGCCCCATGTCATTATTCCCTGCCATGTGGACGTCCTCATCATCATCTTCACTTATCCACCGAGTATTGCCATCCGTGAAACCATACATCAGCACGTGCGCCTTCAAACTGCCACGATCAAAAGGGTCCAAAATGAGTCCTTCTTTGCATCTTGTACACGGACATCTAATCCCAGTCCGATTATTTGCATACATGTCCATCACCGCGGATTGCAAGTATCGCTCCACCTTCCTTCCACTCACTTTCATGACTGCACGGTATAACAAGCAAAAGGGTTATAAACAAAATGCATGCATGCATCAAAGTCATATAAAAATTTGGCATGACCTTGCCTAAAAATAGGACATATCGAGTTTGCTCGAAATTCACCGAAACGGAAATAAATTGACATTTCGGCAAAACATAAGCAACTCACGGGGCATGTCACTCACACAAATCCCTTCATATTGCAAACACACATATTCCCATTCTTGAAATGCAAAACTTTTTACTCACCTATACCCCGAGAGAGATTGTGCACGGTTAGATCATTAGGGATCGAAAGTGGATGGCTAAATAGCTAGCTAGATCTAGTTGTTGGGAGGAGAGATGACTCTAGCTAAGGAGAGGGAGAGAGATGATCTAACTAGATCTATATGTATGGAAGGAGGGAGAGCCAAATAAATGTGGAAGATAGAGCTAGAAGAGGCCATTTATGGAGGAGAATTATGGTGGAGGGGGCATTAATGGGGAGAGAAGAGAGGTAGAAGGAAGAGAGAAGAAGGGCAATAATGGTGGAGAAGTAACTTAGAGAGGGGGGAGGCGAAAGGAGGGGAGAGGGCAAAGGGGGAGGAAGGGGGAGGGAGGGGGTGTGGGTGAATGCACCAGCCATGATTAGTAGTAGCGATGTAATAGCCGCAGCGCTACTGCTATGGGTAGCAGTAGTAGCGTTTGTTTGGAGCAGTGCTACTACTAAGTGGGGCCCTATAGCAGTAGCGTTTTCCACACAGCAAGCGCTACTGCTAAAACATTAGCAGTAGCGCTTTATTATGGGCAGCGCTGCTACTACAGCTAGCGTCGGTGGGCTCATTGGGTCCCACTTAGCAGTAGCGCCGCTTATATTTCCAGCGCTACTGCTAAGGCCTCACTTATAGCATTGCCAAAAGCCAGCGCTACTGCTAATTAGCAACAGCGGTTGTTATTTTCCAGCGCTACTAATGATGTCCTACCTATAACGTTTTTTCTAGTAGTGGCGGTGACATTGGGGTAATCTATGCATAGGGGTTGATACACGTTCTTGTCCTACATTCTCTGATAGAAATCTTGGGGTGCTCCTTGAAGTTCTTTGTGTTGGATTGAGTATTATGAATCTTAAATTGTTTGATGCGTATCGTATAATTAACTCATGGATACTTGTGGTGACATTGGAGTATCTAGGTGACATTAGAGTTGGTTGATGCGTATCATATGGTGTTATTCTAGTACGAACTCTTAGATAGATCGATCGGAAAGGATAACTTGGTGTTATCTTAGTACGAACTCTTGGATGGATCGATCGAAAAGAATAACTTTAAGGTGGTTTCGTACCCTACAAACAATTTCTTCTTATGTTCTCCACTAGATAAGAACTTTGGAGTGATTCTTCGTTGCATGTTGAGGGATGGTTATGTGATCCAATTATATTAGCATTGTTGAGAGATGGCACTAGCGAAAGTACGGACCCTAGGCCTTGTTTTCAAGCATTGCAATACCATTTGTGCTCACTTTTGTTACTTGCTACCTTGCTGTTTTTATATTTTCAGATTACAAAAACCTATATCTACCATCCATATTGCACTTGTATCACCATCTCTTCGCCGAACTAGTGCACCTATACAATTTGCCATTGTATTGGGTGTGTTGGGGACACAAGAGATTTCATGTATTTGATTGCAGGGTTGTTTGAGAGAGACCATCTTCATCCTACACCTCCCACGGATTGATAAACCTTAGGTCATCCACTTGAGGGAAAATTGCTACTGTCCTACAAAACTCTGTGCTTGGAGGCCCAACAAAGTCTACAAGAATAAAAGTTGCGTAGTAGACATCACTGTAAAACTGCAGAAACGGCTCAAAGAAGAGAGGAAGCTAACAACTGATGCTCAGCTCATGGCGACTCATTTTGAAGATTCTGCACGTCAGGCAAATGAACGTCTGGAACAGGCCATAAAGCTATTTTAAGCAGAAAAGGCCATTCTTGTATGACGTGCAGAAAAGGCAGAAAAGAAGCTTGATCCTTTGAAGGAAAAATATGCTACTCTTGTGAAACAGATTAATGAAATGTTGATGTCCATCTTTGGTATGTATACTACTTCTCTTTAGTAGTTTTCCGGCTTTCACTTGTATGGCGGCTCATTGTTTTTCTCTGTTGTTTGCAGGGCGTAAAAACCATAATCTTGTAGAGCTGCCTATTGTGAAATTGAAAACCATCTTCACATATGTCGAGCAATTGTTCACCGGGTCTGTTTACTCCATTATGGAGGTGAAAAATCTGAAATACCCACCAACTAGCATCAAGGATATGTTGAAGCAACTTTCCACCGTGCCACAATGGGTGGCCGAGACCCGGAGATCGGCAGCTCGAGGAGGGGCTAACATGGCGCTTGCTCGAGCAAAGGCATATTTGCCTGAATTGGATGTGGAGCTTTTGAAGGGCGGCTTTCCTAAGTTCAAGCTCGATGGCTCCACCTTTACTCATGCCGATTATGCAAAGTGCATGACAGAGACGCGACCTTTGGCAACTCTGATAACTGAGGAGATTGACCTCGTAAAATATCATGCTGCATATACCAATGATAATGAGCGCATTAACCCGCCCAAGGATAAGTCAGCTGAATTGGTGCCTCCTCGACGTAAGAGACCTTTTGCCCCTGATGTTGACGCATCATCTCTTGTTGAGGGAACATCAAATTTTGAATCACTAAACTCAATTCGGTGGCAACATAAAGGCCAACGGGTTGATGAGGATGATGAGCCGGTGGAAGTAGATCCTGAAGCGGCCATCAAGGAGAAAGCATAAAGGCATCTTTGAAGCTGAATGAGTCGCGATACTGAGTTGGCCCCCAAGTAGTTTTAGAAAAAACCAGAGTATTTTGTAGCTCCATTGTGGGCCTGTAATAGTGGTAGTCTTAAAACTTCTTTGAAATCCTTGGTCATGCCATCGTGCCTGTGTGCACCTCTGTTGGTGCAGAACTTCAATCTTTTGAGCTTGTTGCTGCAACATGATTGTGCCAATCTTTTCACTTTCCCTTGAATGTCTTTCTGGTTGTGCTCAATGAGTTTACAGACTGAGACAGAAAAATAGGTCAAGGAATAAGCCGGCAAAGAACTTGGTTTTCAAGACTCAAGTCTTTGTCGAACCTTTCTTCAATAAAATTGAAGATATAAAACCGGCCATAATGTGACCGTAGTCGTTACCCGGATACTCAGGTATGAGCCGGAACATGGACAGTGCCTGCAAATTTTACATTGTGATAAAAAAGCATAGAAATTCTATTAAAAAGCTGGCTTAAAGAGACTGGACAAAAAGGAGACTGGCTTTCGAGGCTCAAGTCTTTGCTTCGATGAAGCGGGTATGATAACCCATGGTTTATCCTAGCTTTCTATATGCCGACTCTCACATGACTCAAGCCAATGTTTTAACCTTGAGAAGTTCATGGTTCTAAAAAGGATTGACTTGCAAGAGTACATGGGGTCATCTGATTGGAGTCGCATCAAGCATACATGAAGGTTTAACCATATATTGTGGTGTTTTTTGCCGGGTCAAAAAGGGTGAGAAAGCTAAACTTGATGAGTTGGAAGCCCCCAAGTGACCTATGTTCCAAACAATAAAGACTCATGCTCAATTTATAGGCTGAAACGACAGAGACCCCAAGTTTTGAGGGTGCCGGCTTTATTATATTTGAACATAAAGAAGTATATATAGAATTTGCAGGGGGGAGAATTACATAAAGGGAGCCGGTGGCTTTCCTAAGTATAATAAGGCCGTAGATGAGCGATGTTCCAGGGCCGGGTTGTTTCTTCCTCAGAAGTGTATGATCCTTCCCGTAAGTCCACCAGATAATATGAACCGTTGTTGAGGTTTCTGCTGCTGACAAAAGGACCCTCCCAAGGTGGAGAAAGTTTATGCATTCATGTCTGATCTTGAATCAGACGTAGCACTAAGTTGCCTTCTTGAAAGGTACGGCTTCAGACTCTACGGCTGTGATAGCGACGTAAGTCTTGCTGATAAATGGCAGATCTGGATGCTGCTAAGTCACGCTCTTCTTCCAAGGCGTTGAGGGAGTCTTGACGTGCTAGCTCATTGTCCGCCTCAACATAAGCAGCAACCCGGGGCGAGTCATGGCGGATATCACTTGGTAGAACTGCTTCGGCTCCGTACACCAAGAAGAAAGGTGTGTATCCAGTGGATCTATTTGGAGTTGTGCGAATACTCCAAAGTACGGCGGGGAGTTCTTCAACCTAACAACACGGAGTGCGCTCAAGCGGCACCATAAGCCAGGGTTTGATCCCTCTGAGGATCTCCTAATTAGCTTGTTCGGCTTCTCCATTGGACTGTGGATGGGCAACTGCTGTCAGGTCAAGCCGGATGTGTTCTCGTTGACAAAACTGTTCCATGGCTCCCTTGGATAAATTGGTACCATTATGAGTGATAATGTTGTGGGGGTAGCCAAAATGGAAAATTAACTTTTTCAAGAACTTGACCGCAGTCTCTGCATCACAACTAGTAACCGGCTCTGCTTCAACCCACTTGGTGAACTTATCAACCGCCACCAAGAGGTGGGTCTTCTTGTCAGAAGATCACTTGAACGGGCCAACCATGTCGAGCCCCCACACCGCAAATGGCCAAGTAATTGGGATTATACGCAATTCCTGAGCCGGAACAAGGGCCTGGCGACCAAACTTTTGACATCCATCGCACTTGCGCACAATCTCTTCTGCGTCTGCATGAGCCGTCAACCAGTAGAAACCATGTCAAAAAGCTTTTTCCACCAAGGACCGAGAGCCGGCATGATGCCTGTCGTGGTTTTGTCACGGCAAGATGTCCTCGTGAGAGAACTTAGGTGTGGAGGCCATCGCAACTATGTGGCGGCTTGAGAGGGGTTGGTCGGAATCGAGAGACGCGAGTTTACCCAGGTTCGGCCCCTCCGATGGAGGTAAAAGCCTACGTCCTGCTTTGTGTATATTGATGATGAGGATGATCTCGATTACAAGGGTGCGGGATCGCTACCTCTAATCTCGAGAGCCTCTAATCTGTCTATCTCTAATGACTTGAACTTGTCCCTCTAGGGGTGCTCTACCCCTCCTTATATAAGTGGAAGGGGTAGGTTTACATGTAGAGTCCTACCAGGAGTAGGATTAGGACTAGTCTCTCTTGAGTCCTAATCCGGGTCTTGTTTCTCTTGTAAGGGAATCATTCCTCTCCTTTGGGCCTTCTCTGTGAGCCGCCTCGTGCCGGCTTACACGCTGGGCCTTGGGCCTGGTCGTCCTGTGACCTGGTAATAGAGGTGACCTATGAGCCGCCATACGATGGGCCTGGTCATACCACCTGCCGAGTCATACCTCCTGCCGGGTCACCAATGAGTCACCAAGCTCGGCTGGCGCAGAAGTGAGTCGCCGATTCCCGGCCGGTTCATACTTCCGGCCGGGTTATACCGCGGGGTAATATCCCCGACATTAGCCCTCACGTTAGCTTGAATTTATTCATGGTAAGCTCCTGAAATAAGAATAAATATGTTAAGGGACCAGCTTGTTTAACTGGCCGGCTTAATTTAATGAAGTAGCTCCTTGAAAATTTGGGTTTCTTCTTCATATTAACGAGTTGTCTTCACAATCGTCTTGCTTGTCAGTGTCCTTTGAAATAAAATATTGGGAATACAACACCCATATGTCATTGAGTCGGCCTCCAATGCTCTTGGCTTGATGAAATTGTTGGAGATAAGAAAACCATATGAAGTTGAGCCGGCTTCCATTGCTTTGGCTTGATAAAAATATTGGGAAATAGAAATTCGTCCATTGTTAAACCACTTCAACCTGTGAAGCCGGGTTGTTTATATAGAATCTGCCGGGTCATGATTTTTGACAATGCCGGGTCATGATCGTTGGTGACGCCGGGTCAAAATAAGCGGACTCCAGTTGACTTGATAAATTTATTGGCAATAAAGAAAATCTGTGTAATGTTGAGCCGGCTTTCAATTCTTCAGCTCCACCAAGACATGAGACATTGCTCACTCAAAATTGATAGCTTGAAAATGTTCTGCTATTTTTTGATATATCCCTATTACCTGTAGCCCCCAAGTGCCAGGTTGTCTTGCCTGCAGCAACCTGGGACTTGTAAATGTCTTATGCTCATAAAACTTCAGCCAGTGTAGCCCCCAAGGGCCGGGTCATTATGCAATAATGAGCAGGAACTTTTTGTATATCTGATCATATAGACTTGAGGAGCAATGTGTAGCCCCCAAGGGCCGGCTCAGTAAGAAAAAACTGGGCTGGGACTGAGAAAAAGATAGAAAGGCCGGCTCATCTCCTTAAGATAACAGGATCTGTTGACAATGTAACAACTTTCATTAGCCCCCAAGTGCCGTGGTGCATGCTTGCAGCGACATGGGACTTTGAACTTGGTGTTGAATGTTGAGAAATCTGGGTTGTCATCTGAGTCGCCAGATATAGACTGAATGTCTTGTATTTCACATGTGTAGCCCCGAAGGGCCGGCTCAGTAAGAAAATACTAGGTCGGGTCTTCAATTTGGACCTTTACAATCTCTTTCAGCAGCTGAATACTGTAGCCCCCAAGTGCCGGGTCGCATGCCTGCAGCGACTTGGGACTATGTGAGAATAATATAACTCATCATAATTTGTTGAATGACTCCTTGACCGTGGCTGTAACCCGGTATTTTGTCTAATATCCTGGAATAATGCCTTTGTCCTTGAAATGAAAATCCCTGCTCATGGTTGCGGTGCAACCCGGCAAATATATGTATGAGAAATCCATAAGTGTTGTAGTTTACTACAGAGCACAATTTGAAAGAATCCAAGAGCCGGTCAATTAGATGACACGGCATTATACTTGATAGGGCGGCTCTTCGGGAATAGTCAAATCTTCCGAGCTGGCTTGAAAAACCCTAATCATTTAATACTGGTTATGATAAACCATGACGAAGATCCAGCCATGTTGGCTATTTAAGATAATAATATAACTTGGTTTGAGAACCTCAATTATTCAATATTGGTTATAACAACCATAATGGAAATCCAGCCATGTTGGCTATGAAGGATTGGAATATGTGTCCCGGTTTGAAAACCGGCTCCTGTGATATAAACCAAGATATTCATGCATATATGATGCATGGTATGACGATGCAATGATGATACAATGTATGATGCAATGTATGATGATGTATGTGTATGATAACAGAGTATAAAAATGTCGGCTTTCAAGGCTCGACAAAAAGAGACTAGCTCTGTTTCGTTTTTTGAAAAAACTCAAGTTTCGCTTCAAAGAAGCTTGGCATGAAAGCCTTTCATCCCGTAAGCTGGCTCTCACGTGACATAAATCCGTCATTTAAACCTTAACTAGTTCAAGGTCTTAAAAAGATTGACTGTTAAGAGTACGAACGGGCCACATAGCGGAGAGACTACAGCAGACAAGGCGAGTTTATCCTAGCTCAATGTAAGCCGGCTCTCTCGTGACAAAAGCCGCCGTTTAAACCTTGACAAGTTCAGGGTCTTTGTGTGAGATTGACTATGAAAGTTCAGGGTCTCTGAGCAAGATTGACTGTCAAGAGTTCGGCGGGTCACATGGTGGAGTAGCAAGTTGCAAACAGGCAAGTTTAACTCGAGCATGGCATATAAAGCCTGGCCAAGAGGGTATGAAAGCTAAACCCAGTGGGTTGGAAGCCCCCAAGTGACCTTATGAAGATCCCATAGAGCAGGGCACCCATGTTTGAACGGCGCATCATGGCGGCTCGTCCTCTTGGGTGACTTTAAATCTTCCGCCAATAAGGTAGGGCACCCATGTTTGAACGGTCGCATCATGGCGGTCGTCCTCTTGGGCGACTTTAAATTTTCTTGAGAACTCGAACTTTGCGAGACATGAATTCCTTTTGAACCGGATGTTGAGCCGGATATCGAGATCTCAAAACTTTGTGAGAGACAGACATCTCTTGAGCCGGGTTTTAAACCGGAACCTTTTCTGAAATTCCAGAATCCTTCTTTTGAGCCGGAACTCTCAGATTGCTTGGTACCTTTTTTGCTGGAAATTGTCTGACAGCCTTTAAGCTTTCACCAATGTGGCAGTAACCCCTGAGATCGGGTGTTTTCCCTTTAATGACCGGGGTTCTTGAATTTATGACAAAGGCCAATTCTGCCGAGTCATGTCTGTGTAACCCCCGAGTCTTAAGACGACTCGAGGAGTTGGCTTGAGATTCTTCACACTTGGCCGTGGCATAAGCCGGCATATGGTTGATGGCTGATAACTGAATTTTATTGAAGCCAAAAGCGTGTGGCGAGTTGATGATCTTCGCGACACTCATTGTATGTCCTTGGTGTTGATAACGCAACATGAACCCGCGGAAGGTTGAGATGGCGGGTTATAAATGATCCCATATGAGTTTTGTCAGTAACTCGGCCGATGGTTCGACCCGGCTGGTTGTTGAAGTTAACCAAACCGCACTGGCGGCGACTTGTGCGCCTGTCCATTGAGCCATCTGATGCAAGCAGAAGCTGATAATATCTATATATTTCTCCTTTGCTCCAGCGTTGTTTGGAGTAGACCGGATCGCGAGGGCGGCGGCTCGCGCGCATCCGTTTGGGCGGCTTGAACGAGCAAGCACGACACCAACATGTCGATGTAGACCGGATCGCAGGGCGGCAACTCATGAGCGTCCGTTGGGCGGCTTGAACGAGCAAGCACAGCACCAACATGTTGATGTAGACGTGGAAATCAGCCATGACGTTTGAAACCGGCTTGATAGCGCAGACGCGAGAGTTGGCCGCGTTGTTTGTAAGCCAGTGTGGACGCGCGAGACTGCCGCGGCGTTGTAAGCCAGTGTGGACGCGCCAGGCGACCGCAGCGCTGGTGATATAAACCGGGCTCCGTGCGCGCAATATATCACCGCTTTTGTAATGAGTAATTATCCTGCATAAAATATATGGCAGGCCGAGTAATTGTCCTCGGACGAATAATATATATTGAAAGATAGATAAGATGAATATCACCTGGAAATTTTGCTAGATGAATACGGACACCGGTGCTGGATAATAGTGGACGTAATCAGATGAAACAGATGTATGCCTAACTTTGACTGATCTTCCTTTCCCATGCAACGTGAAGATTCTCCTCGGACCTCGTGTGTGCAGACCACAACATGGCGGAGCTCCCCAATATTGCATAGTGCTATGACTATTGGATTTTTTTTCCTTTTTGCTCCGCCAGGCCCAAAGATCACAAGGACTCGTTGCAGGATCAATACTTTTTTTTATGATCATGCCTTGGGGTACGCACCATAGTAATGGAAGCTTTGCCATAATTTGTAGTAGCACCGCACGTGGTGATGCCCTTACCTCCATGTACAGTGCGATAGTTGTAGTTTTGACTGATGTATGATCTCTCCACCATGAGTTGATTTGTCGTGGAGCTGTGGTGGCTAGGTACTGTCGAAAGTCTTACTGACGGATCAAGCCGGCAATGGGAGCTGTAATCTTGAAATCAGCACAAACCCAAGTCGTCCATGGCACCCAGTCGTTTGTCATGGATGTGATCACGGGGAAGTCGATCAGACTCGGAATCGGTGATAGAGCCGGTTGCGACAGAAGCGAAGTCAAAATAAACTGCAACGAAGACGAAAGTGTCCATGATAGCAGCGTCTTTGAACTGTGGCCGGTTTTTCTTGCCAATCTCAGCTGGGCCAATGTCAATGTGCACAATCTTTGACCACGTATCCCAAGCACGCGCAGAGACAACGGGAAGCTGCCAAGGCCCATCAGAGTAGTTGTAACTGTAACCCCAATGAGCTAACAAAATGGCGCAACTCCTCGCCGGATGTAGCACAGCCACCACTTAACATACAGATCAGACGCAGGACCTGCTCAAGCGGTTCAGTAGGTGGTGGCTTGGGCAGGCGGGTGATGTACCTGGCAAACTCATCGGCGTGTCCCAGGCGCAGCGGAGGCGACGGGCCGACGCGTGGAGGCGACTCACGGCGAGGAAAGGCGGGGTGGCGGCCGAGCCGGCCGGGGTGCGTTCGCAGGCGAGCGGAGGCGAGCGCGGAGGCGACTCGCGGCGAGGAGAGGCGGGGCGGCTCGCCGCAACAGGCCAGGGGGGAGGAGAGGCGAAGCCGGCCGACGGGGCTGCGGCTGTGGAGGCAGAGCAGGGAGCAGGGAGCGCGGAGCCAGAGCCGGTGCGGGTGCAGGTGCAGCGAGCGGGACAAGGCGGATCGGGCCGGGGCATAGTACGGCGGGCGAGGCGACTTGTGCGGGCGAACCGGCCTGCGGGGGCGCGGACGGGGGCGAGCGGAGACGTGCCGAGGCAGCGGCCGAGTCCGTGGTCGACCCGTGTTCAAGTCATGGCCCTTTTTATCCTCCCTTTTGTTATTAGTGCATTGAATCCCTGATCCAGGCGCACTTGTCCTCTGACAGATTTACTCGGTGTGCCGCTGTGGATTTTCTTCTTGTTGTCCAGCGGTATTAGCAATCGAACTTGTAAAAATGTAGTAGCAGCAGCTACGTTTTTATTTCCTCGGGAGTAGACGCGTTGGAACTCATGTTGGTCTTCGCGACGCAGGACAATAATAGCGGAAACTGATTTCCTCTCGGTTTTGGCTTGCAGATGCGGCGGCGCACTCGTCACAACCTTAATTTCTCTTGATCTCAAACTCGTATATGCCGCTCCGACTGCTCGTCGATGGCATAAATCTTCCGTGCCGGTATTTCTCTTCTTTTTTTTCATTCGACGCATCGCGAGCTTCTCAATCCCCAAAGAGCTCCCTCCAAAAACACAAAACTACGTTGCCGTAGCCCCACGGTCGGCGCCAACTGTCATGGTTTTGTCACGGCAAGATGTCTTCGTGAGAGAACTTAGGTGTGAGGCTATCGCAACTATGTGGCAGCTTGAGAGGGGTTGGTCGGAATTGAGAGACGCGAGTTTACCCAGGTTCGGCCCCTCCGATGGAGGTAAAAGCCTACGTCCTGCTTTGTGTATATTGATGATGAGGATGATCTTGATTACAAGGGTGCGGGATCGCTACCTCTAATCTCGAGAGCCTCTAATCTGTCTATCTCTAATGACTTGAACTTGTCCCTCTAGGGGTGCTCTACCCCTCCTTATATAAGTGGAAGGGGTAGGTTTATATGTAGAGTCCTACCAGGAGTAGGATTAGGACTAGTCTCTCTTGAGTCCTAATCCGGGTCTTGTTTCTCTTGTAAGGGAATCCTTCCTCTCCTTTGGGCCTTCTCTGTGAGCCGCCTCGCGCCGGCTTACACGCTGGGCCTTGGGCCTGGTCGTCCTGTGACCCGGTAATAGAGGTGACCTATGAGCTGCCATACGATGGGCCGGGTCATACCTCCTGCCGAGTCATACCTCCTACCGGGTCACCAATGAGTCGCCAAGCTCAGCTGGCGTAGCAGTGAGTCGCCGAGTCCCGGCTGGTTCATACTTCCGGCCGAGTTATACTGCGGGGTAATATCCCCGACAATGCCCGCAATCACCAGCATGAATTTCATTAAGAATTTCCTGACCTTCCTCAGGGGAAAGGCATCATTGAAACATGCCAGTGCTGCTTCGTCGGTGTAACTCGCCATTAACGATAGTCATTGATTTGGACCGTCTGATTATCTGTCGAGCCATGGTTTCCTCAGCCAGGAGCTCACCTCGAGTCAGATAAGCTAGATACGGAATAGTCCAGTCTGGAGTAGCATGGAGAGCCGCCACCAACTGTGCCTCCGGGTCAGGGATAGCTATATCCTCCTCAGACGGCAATTTGACAGAAGGGTTGTGAAGGCGTCCAAGAACACATTGGGGGGGGGGGACCGGCTTTCTCTATGAGCCGAGTCGTGTCGGGGCACGGATGCTCACGATCACCTATGGGACCAGAGGTCCCTTGTGCTTCGGCAAGGAGGGTCACGTTGCACGAAGAGCGGAGAGCATGAGACGGCGCAACGATCAGGACACAGGCATTTTACCCAGGTTCGGGCCGCTGCTAAGCGTAAAACCCTACTCTTGCTTTTTGGTGGATTGATTGGAGGAACACGAAGAACGCAGAGCACCTACCCCCGGCAAGGATTGCTATCAGGGAAGGAGCGGCTATGCGAGTACAAGTGTTCGGGGGTTCGGATTGCCAACCCTGAGCTAGGTTGCCTTGGGCCTCCTTTTTTAGTACAAGGGGTTACCACAATGGCAAAACAGACATTATCTATCGATTAGATAGCTAAGCAGAGCTATCATACCTAACTCTAGCATTTAGGACAAAATGCCATGATTACCTGCCTAGGTGGCGCTTGGGGGTGCATCCCCGGCAAGCTCTTGCCACCGCTTGTTGCTTAAGATCTTGACACGCTGCAGGGCGGGTGTCAACCGAGCATAACTTGCCTTCCAATGTGTCGCCACATGCTTAGCGAGAGATGATTAGCCACCTGAGGGCTCGACACCGCATCGATAAGTGACAGGCGTAGCGATGCGGTGGAGTGGTAGCTGGGTGGCTCACGCCTGCCGGGGAGTGGCTTGCCGGGTCTTCTGGGAGGTGTGCACGTCTTGGTCCCCGACAAGCGTCGGGGACGTGCTTGGTGCGTCGCAGTCCAGGCTTGGGCTGCCGCGTTGAGCTTGCTGGAGTCTCGTCTTGGTTGTTGGCAGGTTTTTGCTTCTACCGCCTGTGCATAAGTCAGGGGCACTGGGTACCCCTGTACTAGTGCACCGACAGGAGACCCCGGGACTGGCCCACACGTGCTCGCCAAGTGCCGTTGGGTCAGGCCCAAATTTCATGCACAGGCGCGCAATGTGAGGGAGTAACTGCCAATTTATTGGTCAGCACTGACCCACCACCTCAGGCCGTTTCCGCCACGCGCACCGCATGCATAGTGGGGAGTTAGCGACGGGGGCGCGTGACTTAAAGTCCTGATCGTGGTAGAAACCGCAGCGCCATGGATTGGAGCAATGGGGCGGTTACCTGTTCGCCCGTGATCGTGGGCGATGGAATTTGTGGAGATGGGAGGCGACCTTTGGAGTGGAGGAGAGCCAGCCCCCGCGCTCTCCCCTATAAATTGGGGGTCGCGAGGGGCGATGCTCATCCATCCTTTCTTCCTCCTTGAGTGCAAACGCATAGAGCTCGCTCTTCTGCTTCTTTGTCTTGAGCTACGCTCGCCGCTAGCATGCCTAGGGGACGAGGGCGGCCTCCGGCCTCCGCCTTGCCGGCGAGGGGTTCCCATCGGGATCATGCCACCGCTTTAGCCGCGGAGGCGGAGGGTGGCTTGAGTGCGCGCGGCGGAGGAGCTGGGAGGGGCCGTAGTCAATGCGGAGCCCGTGGTCGGGGGAGACGGAGCGTTGCTTCCCTTCCTCCTCCGCTGTCAGATCCTCCCCTTGAGGAGACCCACGCCGAGGGAACGGCGCTGGAGTTCGTCATCAAGCTGTGTGGTCCTCTCCGAGGCCACCTGCGCCTCCCTCACCCTTTCGCTAGGGTGGTGGAGGTTGACAAGCCGCACGCCCTGTGGCTGCGAGCGCATGGTTGCTGTAATGGCGCTGCGCGGGTAGATGTCGAGTACCCGGAGCGTCGCGTCATACTTCTCAGGCGTGGGTGGAAAACCTTCGCCCGCGCCCACAACCTCATGGATGGGCACGTCCTCCGCTTCAAGATGATGGAGGCCGACCTGCTCTCCGTCAAGATTTACGGGCGTTCGGGCGCCCGTCTTGGTTGCTGTGAGGAGAGCTCGAGCGATGCTGAAAGCGCCTCCTCGAGCGATAGCGACGAGGAGGACAGTGTCGGTGAAGATGACGACGACGAGTCCCAGGCCGTCAAGTCGGTGTACGACGACCTGGGATCCAGCTGATCGTCGGCCGCACCATCACCGTCATCGCACTCCTCCTCCTCCTCCCGGCAGAGCGATTTGCCGGGGGTTCTTCACTTGGGCGCCGCCTCTTCTTCTCAGCTGGACCCCGGCAGGCTCGTGGACTTCGGCTTCGTCTTCCTTTCCGGTGGGACTGCAGTCCACGCAATGCTGGTCCTGACGGGATCAGGCTGGGCTTCTGTTGGGGGCCTCCCTCTGCTCTTTTTCTTTTTGTAATCTGCCCCTAGGGGAGAAAGCCAAATAAAGAGTTATTAGAAAGAGGTGCCCTCTTGTGTAATCTTCATCCCATTTGTATCGAAAATGAATGAGAATAGAATGCTATTTTCTTCCTGCAAGTACTATCCTTTTCCTTTCCTTATTTGTACTGCGTTAGTACGTTTTGTCTCTGCCGCACGGAGCTACTTGTCGGGTTATCATTCAAACCACGAGTGCCAAAGTGGGGGAACGAGCCCCCGGCAACAGGTTGGCACTGTTCCCCGGTAGAGCTCCTTGTCGGTATCGGCGCTTGTCACCCTTATAATACAGGGAGACAGCTCGTCCCGACAAGGGTTTTCACCACGTGGGTGACTCCACAACTTGCAGTAAGGAATGTACTAAGGGTTTCCTTGAGAAAATGAGAAGTACTGAACAGGAAATATGCGATATACTTATCTTTTCCAGGTAGTATCTTCTTTTCGAGCATCATGGACCGCCATCTTTGTTTCCTTGTTTCCCTTCCCTGTTTTCTCGATGGTAAAACATGTAGGGTGAGGATAGTAACAAAGATTACGGTTCTGTCAAGCATTCTAGCAAATATCTATAACTTAAAAGTGCTAACATCGCAGTCATAAAAAATGCGTAATGAGCATGTAAGGATGATGATATGATGTAATGCCTAGCTTTATTATTGTTGCACAGGGTCTGCGCCTGGCTTTGTACAAAGGGTTACATGCAACATCGACAAGGCTTGTACAAAAGGTGGCTACCGGGGACTGAGCTCGGTAGCCGCGCCTTACGGGTAGAACTTACGAAGATGCTCAATATTCCATGAGTTCTGCACCTTGGTGCCATCTTCGGTCTCCAGACGGACTGCGCCAGGTCTGGTGACTTGTACTACCCGATAAAGGCCTTCCCACTTCGGCGTCAACTTGTTTGTACCCTTGGCGGACTGAACACGCCGAAGGACAAGGTTGCCTTCCTCAAGGTTCCGGGCGTGAACCATGCGGCTATGGTAGTGGCGCAGAGCTTGCTGGTAACGTGCAGCACGCACAGCAGCCTGGAGACGGTCTTCCTCGAGGAGCGTGGCATCGTCATGCCGCAGCTGCTGTTGCTCTACTTCATCGTAGGCAAGCACTCGAGGGGACCCGTACATGAGTTCTGTGGGGAGCACTGCTTCCGCCCCGTACACTAGGGATAAGGGCGTCTGGCCGGTAGCTCGATTTGGTGTCGTTCTGAGGGACCAAAGAACCACCGGTAGCTCATCTATCCAGTGCATGCCGCTCTTCTGCAGATTATCGAAAGTCCTTGTCTTGACTCCTCACAGCACTTCAGCATTCATCCTCTCGACTTGCCCATTGCTTCTTGGGTGAGCAACAGAGGAGAAGGAGACCTTGCTTCCAAGGCTTTGGATATATTGCATGAAGGCGCGGCTCGTGAACTGGGTGCCGTTGTCGGTGATCACTCTGTTAGGCACTCCAAGGCGGCACACCAGTCCTTTCATGAACTTGATAGCTGCTTGTGCGGTCACCTTTCTCACTGGTTCCACCTCAGGCCACTTTGTGAACTTGTCGGTTGCCACGAACAAGAACTCAAAGCCCCCAACGACACAGGGGAAGGGGCCCAGGATATCGAGCTCCCAGACCGAGAATGGCCAGGATAGATGGATTGTTTGCAGGGCTTGCGCTGGCTGATAGATGTTCTTGGAATGGAACTGGCAGGCTTCACACTTGGTGATCAATTCAATAGCGTCCTGGAGGGCAGTGGGCCAATAGAAACCCTGTCGGAAAGCTTTTCTGGCAAGGGCCCTTGATCCAATGTGGGAACCACATATTCCTCCATGAATCTCCGCCAACAGCTTCAGTCCATTCTCCCGGCAGATACACCTCAAATTCACACCGTTCGGCCGCCTTCTGTACAGGGTGTCATCGACAAACTGGTACATACTTGACCAACGGGCTACTCTTTCGGCTTCCTCTTTCTCTTCGGGGAGTTCTCCTGTTTGAAGAAAATGGACTATATGATGTGCCCACGTTGGAGCCCGTGTCTCGACAACAAGGACTAAAGGCATTTCCTCGTCTCCGGGAGCGCTTGTCTCAACCGCTAGACCCTGAGGTCCTGCAGGAGGAAGCTGCTCGTCAACCGGAACGGGATTTTTCCCGGCAACTTCTCTACCAGCGGCTTCGGGAAGCTCTGCCGGGAAATGCTTGCCAGAGTTCAGCTTTCTTCTCTTCTTGGACATCGCAGATGGGGACACTGATGGTTGGGTGAGGCGGAGAACAAAGGTTCCTGGTTCCACAGGAAGCTTCTGCACAGCGCACTTCGATAGGTAGTCAGCAATGCTGTTTTCTGCTCGTGGCACATGCTCTGTTTGCAGCCCATCAAAGTGCTCCTCCAATTTCCTCACTTCTTCCACGTAGGCTTCCATCAGCGGGCTCTGGTAATCCTTGTTGACTTGCTTTACCACAAGTTGAGAATCTCCTTGGACAATCAGCCTTTTTATTCCCAACTCCACCACGATTCTAAGTCCGGCAAGGAGCCCCTTGTACTCAGTGGTGTTGTTGGTGGCTTCCTCCCGGGGAAAGTGCATCTGGACGACGCACTTGAGGTGCTCTCTGGTCGGGGCGATGAGGAGTACGCCTGCTCCAGCCCCCTGGAGTGAGAAAGCACCATCAAAGTACAAGATCCAATCCTAGGGTGCCTCTTTGCCGGGGAGGATTGTCTCCGGAGCTTCATCATCTGGCGTGGGTGTCCATTCTGCAATAAACTCCACCAACGCTCTACTTTGAATGGTGGAAGTGCTCTCATACTTTAATCCGAAGCTTGACAACTCCAGTGCCCACTCAACTATCCTGCCAGTGGCTTCGGGGTTTCTCGGTATGCGTTGCAACAGGAAACGGGTGACAACTATTATCTCATGGGCTTGGAAGTAGTGGCGCAGCTTCCTCGAGGCCACGATGAGGCCGAAGATCAGCTTTTGCACTCCGGAGTATCTTGACCTAGCCCCCTGCAGTAGGGAACTGACAAAGTATACGGGCCGCTGCACCATTTTCTTCTTTGCCACTTCTTTGGATTCGCTGTCAACCATTTGAGATCCCCCTTGACCTGTGTCGAGCCCTGCCGCGGATGTTTCTTTCTCGCTCCCGGCAACATCAGCAGCAGCTGCTGAATCTTCATCCACCCCCTGCTGCACCACCAGCGTTGCACTAACCACCTGATTCGTTGCCGCTAAATATAGCAGCAACGGCTCTTGCGGTTTAGGAGCAGCCAAGGTGGGAGCAGAGGATAGGTATTTCTTTAGGTCTTGCAACGCTGCATCTGCTTCTGGGGTCCACTTCATTGGGCCAGCCTTCGTCAGGATTTTGAAGAACGGCAAGGCGCACTCAGCGGACTTGGAGATGAACCTACTCAGCGCGGCAACACATCCGGTCAGGCGTCTGATATCTTTGATGGTCCTGGGTGCCTGTATCTACTCGATCGCCTTGATCTTGTTGGGATTGGCTTCTATTCCTCGCTGAGATACGAAGAACCCAAGCAGCTTGCCGGATGGGAAACCGAACACACACATTTCAGGGTTGAGCTTCAGGTTGATCTTGCGCAAGTTTACGAAAGTTTCCTCCAGATCTTGTATGAGAGTGGCTTCATCTTTGGTTTTGACCACAATGTCATCCATGTAGGCTTCCACATTTCTGTGCAACTGAGGTCCAAAACCAATTTGAACAGCCCTGGCGAAGGTTGAACCAGCACTCTTTAACCAGAAGGGCATACGTACAAAGTGTTGGAGATATGCTCTAGAGGCAATCATGTGATGATTTCGTTTCCTATGTATTCATGAGTATTTTGTATTGTCCTTGAACATCATCAGTGATATGTATCAATAAGTATGTGACTTATTTGTGAGACTATATATAGTATGATGATTGTTCTAATAGTCCCTAGTTGTTAAGGTTATGCGGACACATATCCTTTACTAGTATACGATTCAGTTGATGACTACGTTTCACAAGTCATGTCCATAGAGATGCTAAACTGATAGTATGGACTCGGGGATTGAGATCACCTGTCAGGACCGGTTTTTCAATAAAATAATTATTGAAAAATCGCCCCTTCAGTCAGACCAGCACAGAAAGTCATTCGTACTGGTAGACAAATCCTTGATACAGAAGTCCAGTAGTACTTAATATTATACAGGGTTGAGCTGAGGCTGCTCAACAATTTATTACAAGCACCCCAATATTAAACATAAAGGTGAATATGACACAAGGTATATGGTGGCATAACTACTGATTCGTAATATATGGTAGTGGTGGATATGTCACAATGGAGTGGGTGACATGACTCTAATATCTTACAGCTCATCAAGCGTCGGAGTGAGGCTCAATGATTTTATTTGTGTAGCGGAAGCGTATATAATACAAGTGGCAGACTCCAGGATCGCAAGGGACTGACTGGGACTCCTCTAGGCGTCGGACTCGCTATCGTACTCTTCATCCATAAGATCGCCTTCGTCAACATCTGGCCAAATCAACAAGCCAGGTGAGTACTTTGAATGTACTCGCAAGACAGTTTGTACATAAGATATAACAAATGCAAACATGATGCACTTAAGCAGGTTAGTAATACATACACAAGCAATAAATTTGCACAGCAAGATAAATAAAAAGGAAGTCGGGCGGTAGTCCTCCCAAAATCCCAATAAAATAAAGGAAGACCGATCGGGTGTCTGAAGACCGATCAGGTTAATAAAAGAAATAGCAAAACATCCCAAGAGTATATGTGTTGAATCGACACATCCTGAAAACCCTCAAGACCAGAACCATAATTGAGAAAGGTCTCAAGAAAGATTTGTCATCAAAAGATTTTTAAAGGAGAGTCTTTTAAAAAAATTCAAATAACCTCCTTCAAATCAAATAAAGAATTTGGTAAAAACCAAATAAAAAAAATTCGGGTGTTACATCACCGAGTCGGACAGAACCACTTTGAGACACAGCGAGATAATGTCATCTGTTAGTCTCAAGCACAATGTATATGCCATGTCCTAGACCTGAGGTCATCGCATGTTCTCGGGATGAGGATCGACTTACTTAGGGTCTGTCAAACGCTACTCCGTAACTGGGTAGTTATAAAGTTAGCTTTCGGGTGAGTCGTGAGACATGCCGCGAGAGATGGTTAACCAAGATGGGATTTGCCCCTCCGTGAGGAGAGATATTCTCTGGGCCCTCTCGTGTGATCAGATTCAGAAAGCATGGCCATGCGACATGGGTTAAGTGTTAACCCAGTTCGGGAATCTGCATCACGGTTTCGAGAAGAGATGTCGAGCTACCACAAGGGTGACAAGTACTCGCCTTGAGCTCTACAACCTATATCATGAGGCAAAAGGAATGTTGTATATGACACATTGTCGAGGTTCGTCTAACGACTTTGCGCACACATGGGAGTTGGCATGTTCTGCTAGGAGCTGCTACCGACCATCGACTCGGGTCGTGTCCATGTGTACGTGAACCTATAGGGTCGCACACTTAAGGGATTGCAGCCCATTCGGATTGGATCCGAATGGAAAATGGGATAGACTCGTCGTGGGCCTCAAGTGTTGAGCCCACCTCGGAGGTCTATATAAAGGGGAGTGGGCACACCTTTCAGGGTTGATCTTTTTCCTCCCATCGACAGCCACCGCCACTCCCCACGCCACCATGCCGTGCGATCGGACCTAGCAGTCCGCCGCCCGACGCTGCCCCCGTACGTGTGGATACCTTGGAGGCATCGTATCTGCGGTGCTTGGACGAACCGTTCGAGGGATCCGTGAGGAACTGTTCGAGGGATCCGCAAGGAGCTGTTCGTGGGAGATCGCTGTTCGTGGGAGATCGGCTACACGAGGAGGAGACGAATCGGCTGATCGACTACACGCATCACCAACTCTACTTCCGCTGCGGTGACTGCGCGTCTAGTGGTAAACGCGATCCCGTGATCTATTTCCAGCAGCATGTTCTTGGGTGCGCAGTAGAAATTTTTATTTGGCACTAGCATAGCGTACCGCGTGTTCAAACAGTGGTATCAGAGCCTCTGCTGTGTGATAGATTCGGTGATTTGCATATGAGATATGTAGATCGGTTCAGGTGCGGGTCGATGAGATCGGCTGTGCACGTCAGTGTTGACGGTTGGTTTCGTGATCTTGATTCTGTGATCGTGATCCAGAGGTCGTGACACGAATTACCCCTGGAACGTAAATCCAGATGCAGCACACGAAGATCAATGAGATTGATCAAACCAGATCAAAGATCGACACCGTGGAAATGTGATTTCCGCAGTGCTGAAATCTGTTGGAGGGGTCACAGTAAAACGGGCATAACTTTTGCATACGAACTCCGTTTTCGCTCCACGGCCTGTCAAACTGAAGGGCACGAAAAGATGCATCTGACCTTCAACCACTTCGCTGTTTTCGGCGATACTTTCGAGGTCAAAATCCTCTTGGAAAATAGAGTTCCGGACAGTTTTATTTTCGACGGTAGAACGTCTGACTTGTTTTTGCAGGGAATGCTTGTGATTTGGTATAGCCCATGAATGTTGCTTGTAAATTATTAAATCATGACCTGCGTGTCATAAGTGAAGAAACCGGCTGGAGCCATATGGCTGTCCCATTATTGTATTAATGACCTGCGTGTCAACATGAGATGCCCTGTAATGTAATTTACTCACATAGCTATTAGTTTGTAGCATAGTATCTTATGTAACACTTGGCGGTTGACACCATGTGTGGAGATGGATATCACCACAAGGGCAACCATGCATGGAGATGGAGATCGCCATGGGCATGCAGCGCACGTGGAGATGGAGATCACCATGCGTTGATGAAAGGGGCTATACCATATCACACATATATAAACTGCATGTGAAAGTTTATCCCTTTTATGCGCCCTTCTTTTGCATGATAGATGTTATTAAGTAGGGTGATCCCTCAAAGAATGTCAAGTAAAATTGCCTCCCCTATTGCTGCAACATCACATGTTAAGTATTTTTAGTGGTGGGCCTATAAAATTAGGGTGCTGCTAATTCTCCTTAACGTGGTGTGTTTGTGTCGGACACTACGAGCGAAGCATTGGTTAACTTCTCGTGGCTATCAAAATAGTTTTGGGCCTCGAGGCATAAGAGTTGGCGTGACATGAGATGTCCCCAACAAACAAGAGTCGTATAGAGATACGATTAGCAAGTGTTGCTTACCGAGTGATCTAGTCTTCTAGCGGTGATGCAAAAGCTCACTAGTTGACATGTGGATCTTGGATCTTGAATCACTAAGAGTCAACGGAGGGATGTTGATTTTAGTGGGAGTAATGTTCTTATTAAAATGATTAATTTGAATTACTCTTTATGAATACATGTCTTAGTGTTTTGCATATTTCTGTTGTAGATCAATGGCACCACCTGCTCAACCCAATTTTTCGTTGAAATCAATCCTAGAAAAGGATAAACTGAATGGAACAAACTTTACCACCTAGTATAGAAATCTGAGAATTGTTCTCAGGCATGATAAAAAGGAACATGTTCTAGAGGAACCCCTTCCAGAGGAACCTGCCGAGAATGCTAATGCCACGGCCAGGAATGCCCACCAGAAACTCATTGATGAGTCAAACGAGATCAGCTGTCTCAAGCTGGCTTCTATGGAGCCCGATCTGCAGCAGCATTTCGAGAACATTGAGGCTTTCGATATGATCGAGAACCTCAAGAGCATGTTTCAGATGCAGGCAAGGACCGAAAGGTTCAACGTCTGGCGATCCTTGATGGATTGTAAGCTGAAAGAGGGTGATCCACTGAGCCCGCATGTGATCAAGATGATCGGATACATGCAAGCTTTGGATCGGTTAGGCTTCCCACTTGGGGACGAATTGTCCACGGATACAATTATGGCTTCTCTTCCGACTAGGTATGGGGCGTTCATCTCGAACTTCCATATGCACGGCATGGAAAAGAAGCTCACTGAATTGCATGGGATGCTAAAAGTGGCAGAGCAGGATATCAAGAAAGGCACGCATCAAGTGTTGATGGTGTAGAACACGGCAAAGTTCAAGAAGAGCTGGTCCATGAAAAAGACTAAGGCAAAGGGCGAGGAGGCAACTCCTACTGTCGCCGCCGCGCCCAAGTCCGGACCAAACACGGGGACCGTTTGCTTTCACTGCAAGGAAACCGGTCACTGGAAGAGGAACTGCAGCAAGTGGCTTGCCCAGATAGGCAAGAAGACTGGAAGTGTGACTTCTTCTTCGGGTACACTTGTTGCATATGTTATAGACATTTTTCTTGCTGATATTTCTAGTAGCTCTTGGGTATATGATACCGGATCGGTTGTTCACATATGAAACTCGATGCAGGGGCTAAGAAGGACTAGGAATGTTGCAAGAGGAGAAGTTGACATACGCGTCGGGAATAAAGCAAGAGTTGCTGCATTAGCTGTCGGCACCATGCAACTTAATTTACCTTTAGGATTTGTAATGGAACTTGATAATTGTTATTATGTTCCTGCATTGAGTCGAAACATTATTTCGGCCTCATGTTTGATGAGGCAAGGTTATGAATTCAGTATTAAGGACAATGGTTGTTCTATTTACTTGAATGAAATGTTTTATGGCTTTGCACCTGTTAAGAATGGGTTATTTATATTAGATCTTGAAGGTGAATCGGTCTATAACATAAATGTCAAGAGGCATAAGCCTATTGAGATAAATCCGACTTACATCTGGCATTGTCGACTAGGACACATTAGTCAAAAGCGCATGAAGAAGCTCCATGATGATGGAATTCTGACTTCATTTGATTTTGAATCATTTGAGACATGTGAGTCCTGCCTACTCGGCAAGATGACTAAGACTCCTTTTGCAAAGAGTTGTGAGAGGGCATCTGAGTTATTGGAACTTATACATAGTGATGTATGTGGACCAATGAGCACGACAGCTAGAGGTGGTTTCCAATACTTTGTGACTTTTACCGACGACTTTAGTAGATATGGATATGTCTACTTGATGAGGCACAAGTCAGAAACTTTTGAAAAGTTCAAGGAGTTTCAGAATGAAGTGGAAAATCAGCTCAGCAAGACAATCAAGCTTCTACGATCTGATCGTGGCGGTGAGTATATGAGCCAAGAGTTTGATGATCGTCTGAAGAGCCGTGGAATAGTTCCACAACTCACTCCTCCAGGTACGCCATAGAGAAATGGTGTGTCAGAACGGAGGAATCGGACTTTGTTAGACATGGTCCGATCGATGATGAGTCAGTCGGATTTACCGTTGTCATTTTGGGGATACGCTCTAGAAACTGCAGCTTTCACACTAAACAGGGTACCATCAAAGTCCGTAGATAAGACACCATATGAGATATGGACTGTAAAGAGTCATAGCTTGTCTTTTCTAAAGATTTGGGGTTGTGAAGCATATGTCAAGCGACTCCAGTCAGACAAACTCACACCCAAGTCGAACAAGTGCATATTCATGGGATATCCTAGGGAAACCTTGGGATATTACTTCAACAACCGTGAAGAGGGCAAAGTGTTTGTCGCTCGACATGGAGTTTTCCTTGAGAAAGAGTTTCTCAATCGGAAGGCTAGTGGGAGGTCGGTCCGACTCAAAGAAATTCGAGAGCCACACAGGGACTGATACGTCCATTTTGCATTATGCTTTTATATCTATATTTATTGCATTATGGGCCGTTAATACACATTTTGGTACAATACTTATGCCTTTTCTCTCTTATTTTACAAGGTTTGCATGAAGAGGGAGAATGCCGGCAGCTGGAATTCTGGACTGGAAAAGGAGCAAATCTGAGATACCTATTCTGCACAACTCCAAAAGTCCTGAAAATCTACGGAGAATTATTTTGGAATATATAAAAAATATTGGGCGAAAGAAATACATCAGGGGACCCACCAGGAGGTCACAAGCCAGGGGGTGCGCCCTACCCCCCTGGGCGCGCCCCTGTGGCTTGTGGCCCACCTGGCAGGCCTCCGGTGCCCATCTTCTGCTATATGGAGGGTTTCGACTTGGAAAAAATCAGAAGGGAGCTTTCGGGACGAAGCGTCGCCGTCTCGAGGCGGAACTTGGACAGAACCAATCTAGGGCTCCGGCGGAGCTGTTCTGCCGGGGAAACTTCCCTACCGGAGGGGGAAATGGAAGCCATCGTCATCACCAACGATCCTCTCATCGAGAGGGGGTCAATCTCCTTCAACATATTCATCAGCACCATCTTCTCTTCAAACCCTAGTTCATCTCTTGTATCCGATCTTTGTCTCAAAACCTCAGATTGGTACCTGTGGGTTGCTAGTAGTGTTGATTACTCCTTGTAGTTGATGCTAGTTGGTTTACTTGGTGGAAGATCATATGTTCAGATCCTTAATGATAATTAATACTCCTCTGATTATGAACATGAATATGCTTTGTGAGTAGTTACGTTTGTTCCTGAGGACATGGGATAAGTCTTGTTATAAATAATCATGTGAATTTGGTATTCGTTCGATATTTTGATGAGATGTATGTTGTATCTCCTCTAGTGGTGTTATGTGAACGTCGACTACATGACACTTCACCATTATTTGGGCCTAGAGGAAGGCATTGGGAAGTAATAAGTAGATGATGGGTTGCTAGAGTGACACAAGCTTAAACCCTAGTTTATGCGTTGCTTCGTAAGGGGCTGATTTGGATCCACATGTTTCATGCTATGGTTAGATTTATCTTAATTCTTCTTTCATAGTTGCGGATGCTTGCGAGAGGGGTTAATCATAAGTGGGAGGTTTGTCGAAGTAAGGACAGCACCCAAGCACCGGTCCACCCACATATCAAATTATCAAAGTAACGAACGCGAATCATATGAGCATGATGAAAACTAGCTTGACAGAAATTCCCATGTGTCCTCGGGAGCGCTTTGATTTATATAAGAGTTTGTCCAGGCTTGTCCCTTGCTACAAAAGGGATTGGGCCACCTTGCTGCACCTTTGTTACATTTGTTACTTGCTATCCGTTACGAATTATCCTATCACAAAACTATCTGTTACCGATAATTTCAGTGCTTGCAGAGAATACCTTACCGAGAACCGCTTGTCATTTCCTTCTGCTCCTCGTTGGGTTCGACACTCTTACTTATCGAAAGGACTACGATAGATCCCCTATACTTGTGGGTCATCAAGACTCTTTTCTGGCGCCGTTGCCGGGGAGTGAAGCGCCTTTGGTGAGTGGAACTTGGTAAGGAAAAATTTATTTAGTGTGCTGAAATTTAATGTCACTTGTTACTATGGAAAATAATCCTTTGAGGGGTTTGTTCGGGGTATATTCACCTCGACCGGAAGCACAAAGAGATGCTCCTCAATCTACTGCACCTACTGAAAATATTTATTATGAGATTCCTTCGGGTATGATAGAGAAACTGCTAGCTAATCCTTATGCAGGAGATGGAACACTACATCCTGATTTGCATTTAATCTATGTGGATGAAGTTTGTGGGTTATTTAAGCTTGCAGGTTTGCCCGAGGATGATGTCAAGAAGAAGGTCTTTCCTTTATCTTTGAAGGAGAAGGCATTGACATGGTATAGGCTATGTGATGATATTGGATCATGGAACTACAACCGATTGAAATTGGAATTTCATCAGAAGTTTTATCCGATGCATCTGGTTCATCGTGATCGGAATTATATTTATAATTTTTGGCCTCGTGAAGGAGAAAGAATCGCTCAAGCTTGGGGGAGGCTTAGGTCAATGTTATATTCATGCCCCAATCATGAGCTCCCGAGAGAAATTATTATTCAGAATTTTTATGCTCGGCTTTCTAATAATGATCGGTCCATGCTCGATACTTCTTGTGATGGTTCCTTTATGAAGAAAGATATTGAATTCAAATGGGATTTATTGGAAAGAATTAAACGCAACTCTGAAGATTGGGAACTCGACGAAGGTAATGAGTCAGGTATAAACCTTAAGTTTGATTGTGTTAAATCCTTTATAGACACCGATGCTTTTCGTGAATTCAGCACTAAATATGGACTTGACTCTGAGATAGTAGCTTCTTTCTGTGAATCTTTTGCTACTCATGTTGATCTCCCCAAGGAGAAGTGGTTTAAATATCATCCTCCCATTGAAGTTAAAGTAGTTGAACCTATTAAAGTTGAGAAAGAAACTATTATTTATAATGTTGATCCTGTTACTCCCACTGCTTATATTGAGAAACCGCTCTTCCCTGTTAGAATAAAGGAACATGCTAAAGCTTCAACTGTGGTTCGTAAGAGTTGTACTAGAACACCTACACCCCCTGAACAAATTAAAGTTGAACCTAGTATTGCTATGGTTAAAGATCTCTTGGTTGATAATATTGATGGGCATGTTATTCATTTCTGTGATGAAGCTGCTAGAATTGCTAGACCTGATACTAAGGGTAAACATAGACCTATTGTTGGCGTGCCTGTTGTTTCCGTTAAAATAGGAGATCATTGTTATCATGGCTTATGTGATGTGGGTGCTAGTGTGAGTGCAATTCCCTTTACCTTATACCAAGAAATTATGAATGATATTGCACCAGTTGAGTTAGAAGAAATTGATGTTACCATTAAGTTGGCTAATAGAGATACTATTGCACCAATTGGGATTGTTAGAGATGTTGAAGTCTTGTGTGGGAAAATAAAGTATCCTACTGATTTTCTTGTTCTTGGTTCCCCACAAGATGATTTTTGTCCCATTATATTTGGTAGACCCTTCTTGAATACTGTTAATGCTAGGATTGATTGTGAGAAAGAAACCGTTACTGTAAGTTTTGGGGATGTGTCTCATGAGTTCAATTTCTCTAAATTTCGTAGACAACCCCATGACAAAGAATTGCCTAGTAAGGATGAAATTATTGGTCTTGCTTTTATTGCTGTGCCTCCTACTAACCCCTTAGAACAATATTTGCTAGACCATGAAAATGATATGCATATGAATGAAAGGAATGAAATAGATAAGATTTTCTTTGATCAGCAGCCTATTTTGAAACACAACCTACCTGTTGAAATACTTGGGGATCCACCTCCACCCAAGGGTGATCCCGTGTTTGAGCTTAAACAATTACCTGATACTCTGAAATATGCTTATCTTGATGAAAAGGAGATATATCCTGTTATTATTAGTGCTAACCTTTCAGAGCATGAAGAAAAGAGATTATTGAAAACTTTGAGGAAGCACCGTGCCGCTATTGGATATACTCTGGATGATCTTAAGGGCATTAGCCCCACACTATGTCAGCATAAAATTAATATGGAGCCTAATGCTAAACCAGTTGTTGATCACCAACGACGGTTGAATCCTAAGATGAAAGAAGTGGTAAGAAATGAAATACTAAAGCTTCTGGAAGCACGTATAATTTATCATGTTGCTGATAGTAGATGGGTTAGTCCCGTTCATTGTGTCCCTAAGAAGGGAGGTATTACCGTTGTTCCTAATGATAAAAATGAATTGATCCCGCAAAGAACTGTTACAGGATATAGAATGGTAATTGATTTTAGGAAATTAAATAAAGCTACTAGAAAATATCACTACCCTCTACCTTTTATTGATCAAATTCTAGAAAGACTATCCAGACATACACATTTTTGCTTTCTAGATGGTTATTCTGGTTTCTCTCAAATACCTGTGTCAAAAGAGGATCAAGAAAAGACCACTTTTACTTGCCCTTTCGGTACCTTTGCTTATAGACGTATGCCTTTTGGTTTATGCAATGCACCTGCTACCTTTCAAAGATGTATGATGGCTATATTCTCTGACTTTTGTGAAAAGATTGTTGAGGTTTTCATGGATGATTTCTCCGTTTATGGAACTTCTTTTGATGATTGCTTGAGCAACCTTGATCGAGTTTTGCAGAGATGCGAAGAAACTAATCTTGTCTTGAATTGGGAAAAGTGCCACTTTATGGTTAATGAAGGTATTGTCTTGGGGCACAAAATCTCCGAAAGAGGTATTGAAGTTGATCAAGCTAAAGTTGATGTTATTGAAAAAATGCCGTGTCCTACGGATATCAGAGGTATAAGAAGTTTCCTTGGTCATGCTGGTTTTTATAGGAGGTTTATTAAAGACTTCTCTAAGATTTCTAGGCCTCTTACCAACCTTTTACAAAAAGATGTTCCATTCGTTTTTGATGATGATTGTGTAGAAGCATTTGAAATTCTTAAGAAAGCCTTGATTTCCGCACCTGTTGTTCAACCACGTGATTGAAACCTACCCTTTGAAATCATGTGTGATGCTAGTGATTATGCTGTTGGTGCTGTTCTAGGACAAAGAGTTGATAAGAAACTGAATGTTATCCATTATGCTAGTAAAACTCTAGACAGTGCTCAAAGAAACTATGCTACCACTGAAAAGGAATTTTTAGCAGTTGTGTTTGCTTGTGATAAGTTCAGACCTTATATTGTTGATTCTAAAGTAACTGTTCACACCGATCATGCTGCTATTAAAAATCTTATGGAAAAGAAGGATGCTAAACCTAGACTTATTAGATGGGTTCTTCTGCTACAAGAATTTGATTTGCATATTATTGATAGAAAGGGTGCCGATAACCCCGTAGCAGATAACTTGTCTAGATTAGATAATGTTCTTGATGACCCACTACCTATTGATGATAGCTTTCCTGATGAACAATTAGCTGTCATAAATGCTTCGCGCAATGCTCCATGGTATGCTGATTATGCTAATTACATTGTTGCTAAATTTATACCGCCTAGTTTCACATACCAACAAAAGAAAAAGTTCTTCTATGATTTAAGACACTACTTTTGGGATGATCCACACCTTTATAAAGAAGGAGTAGATGGTGTTATTAGACGTTGTGTGCCTGAGCATGAACAGGAACAGATCCTTCACAAGTGTCACTCTGAGGCCTACGGAGGACACCATGCTGGGGATAGAACTGCACATAAGGTACTACAATCTGGTTTCTATTAGCCTACTCTCTTCAAGGATGCTCGTAAGTTTGTCTTGTCTTGTGATGAATGTCAGAGAATTGGTAATATTAGTAGACGTCAGGAAATGCCTATGAATTACTCTCTTGTTATTGAACCATTTGATATTTGGGGCTTTGATTATATGGGGCCTTTTCCACAATCTAACGGGTATACTCATATTCTAGTTGCTGTTGATTATGTTACTAAGTGGGTAGAAGCTATTCCAACTAATAGCGCTGATCATAACACTTCTATTAAAATGCTTAAAGAAGTTATTTTCCCTAGATTTGGAGTCCCTAGATATTTGATGACTGATGGTGGTTCACACTTTATTCATGGTGCTTTCCATAAATTGCTTGCTAAGTATGGTGTTAATCATAGAATTGCATCTCCTTATCATCCTCAGTCTAGTGGTCAAGTAGAATTGAGCAATAGAGAAATTAAATTGATTTTGCAGAAGACTGTTAATAGATCCAGAAAGAATTGGTCTAAGAAACTTGATGATGCATTATGGGCTTATAGAACTGCTTATAAAAACCCTATGGGTATGTCTCCGTATAAGATGGTTTATGGTAAAGCATGTCACTTACCTCTAGATCTAGAACATAAAGCTTATTGGGCAATTAAAGAGCTCAACTATGATTTCAAACTTGTTGGTGAGAAGAGGTTATTTGACATTAGCTCACTTGATGAATGGAGAACCCAGGCCTATGAGAATGCCAAGTTGTTTAAAGAAAAAGTTAAGAGATGGCATGATAAAAGGATACAAAAACATGAATTCAATGTAGGTGACCATGTCTTGTTATACAATTCTCGTTTAAGATTCTTTGCAGGGAAACTTCTCTCTAAATGGGAAGGGCCTTACATTATCAAGGAAGTATATCGTTCCGGTGCCATCAAGATCAACAACGCCGAAGGCACAAATCCGAAGGTGGTAAACGGGCAAAGAATCAAACATTATATCTCAGGTACTCCCATAAATGTTGAAACCAATATTATCAATACCATAACTCCGGAGGAGTACATTAGGTAAACCTACCAGAACGTTTCAGACTCCGAAAAGGAATAGGTATGTGTTACGGTAAGCAAACCGACTCCAAAACTTTTTCAACAGCAATTTTTCTCCGTTTTGGAATATTTAAAAAATTAGGAAAATTTAAAGTAGTCCGAAGAGCGCACGAGGAGGCGACAAGACAGGAGGGCGCGCCCTACCCCCCTGGGCGCGCCCCTGTGGCTTGTGGCCACCTCGTGTACCCTCCGGACTCCGTTTTCTTGTGGAATACTCCTTCGGTCGGTAAAAATTCATTATATAATCTCCAGAAGGTTTTGACCTTCGTATCACGACAATACTTCCTGTTTTCGTTTTGAGTTGTTCCTGTAGCAGATTTAGAGCAAGATGTCTTCACAAGAGTCGGTCGGGGAGAGCCGTGCCTCTCGCCTGACACCGGGGCCTGGAGTTTACAGCGAAGCCAACCACTTCGGGCAGGCCACGAAGGAAGAGATGGAGACCGACTTGAAGAGGATAGATGCCATGGAGGAAGACCAAGAAGTTACCTCTCGTCTACAACCTGGAGCCATGTTGGAAGAATTTCAGAGCTCAGCAATTCCGAATTCGGTTATCCCTCCCAATGCTAAATTTCTTACTTATGAAAATATGAAAAAGAGTGTTGCTTCTTCCCCCGCAGCAATGAAACATCCATGGGTTATGGGAGCTCTAACCGTCACTGGAAAACTTCGCAAGGAAATAATGGATCTCAGACAGCAAAATAATAAGCTTGAGGAGGAGAATCGCATTCTGAGGGGCATCATCGCCAAGAATATAACATCACCACCTCCGAAGCAAGACAACTAAACACATGGGTATGGGCACTCCCCTTGGCTTGTGCCAAGCTTGGGGGAGGTGCCCCGGTATCGTATCACCATCACATCTTTTACTTTTATCGTTTTTTCTTAGTTTGATCCTTTTGGTTATATTTTGATCTAGTAGAATAAAGTCTTTAGTGTGATCTAGCTTTGAATTTTGCTTTATGTTCCTCCTATGTAAGCAAGTCCGAGAGTTATATAATAAAGAGTAGTTTTGAGTTGAGGGCTTTGCTTGCTTGCTATGACCTTGAGAAAAAGAAATAGAAAGAAGTATAGAATAAAAGCAAAGAGTATATATGATGATCTTATGGGGAGTGATGACTTCACATATAAGAAGTATGTCGATTGAAACTTGTTGTGAATTGACAAACATAGCTATTGGTCATTGTTGCAATTAAAAGGAAGTAATAAAGAAAGAGAGGTTCACATATAAATATATTATCTTGGACATCTTTTATGATTGTGAGCACTCATTAAAATATTATATGCTAAGAAGTTGATGTTGGACAAGGAAGACAACATAATGGGTTATGTTTGCTTATTTCCGAATAGAAGTTATATTGTTTTAGATCCTTCAACATGTGTCGCTTGCTTCCACCCCATATCAGTCAAAACTTCCGCACCAAGTAGAGATACTACTTGTGCATCCAAACACCTTTAACCCAGTTTTGCCTTGAGAGTCCACCATACCTACCTATGGATTGAGTAAGATCCTTCAACTAAGTTGTCATCGGTGCAAGCAATAAAAATTGCCCCCTAAATATGTGTGATCCATTAGTGTGAGGAAAATAAACTTTATACGACCTTGTGATATGGAAGAAATAAAAGCGACGGATTGCATAATAAAGTTCTTTATCACAAGGGGCAATATAAAGTGACGTTCTTTTGCATTAAGGGATTGCGCATCCAACTATAAAAGCGCATGACAACCTCTGCTTCCCTTTGTGAAGGGCCTATTTGTTACCTTTACCTTCTAGTACTTATCTTTATGCAAGAGTCGCGGTGATCTTCACCACTTCCTATTTCGCCTTTATCTCTTGGCAAGCGTCATGTGTTGGGGAATGATCAAGACACATATATCCACTCGGATGTGGGTGAGCATGAGTTATTTCTGTTGACATTACCCTTGAGGTAAACAGTTGGGAGGCAAAACTATAAGCCCCTATCTTTCTCTGTGTCCGATTGAAGCTTTGACCTCATAGGTACTGCGTGAGTGTTAGCAATTATGAAAGATTAAAAGATGATTGAGTATGTGGATTTTCTTTACAAGCTCTTATGTTGACTCTTTCCTACGTTATGATAAATTGGAATTGCTTCAATGATTGAGATCATAGTTTGTTGGTTCTCAATAAAGTTCCTGATTCATACTTTACCTTGTGAATGAATTGTTACTTCAGCATAAGAAATCATATGTCAATATAGGTTGCTGTTCTAAAGATGATCATGATGCCGTCATGTCCGTATTTTATTTTATCGACACCTCCATCTCTAAACATGTGGGCATATTTATCGATTTCGGCTTTCGCTTGAGGACAAGCGAGGTCTAAGCTTGGGGGAGTTGATATGTCCATTTTCGATCATGCTTTTATATCGATATTTATTGCATTATGGGCTGTTAATACACATTTTGGTACAATACTTATGCCTTTTCTCTCTTATTTTACAAGGTTTACATGAAGAGGGAGAATGCCGGCAACTGGAATTCTGGACTAGAAAAGGAGCAAATCTGAGATACCTATTCTGCACAACTCCAAAAGTCCTGAAAATCTACGGAGAATTATTTTGGAATATATAAAAAATATTGGGCGAAAGAAATACATCAGGGGACCCACCAGGAGGTCACAAGCCAGGGGGGCGCGCCCTACCCCCCTGGGAGCGCCCCTGTGGCTTGTGGCCCACCTGGCAGGCCTCCGGTGCCCATCTTCTGCTATATGGAGGGTTTCGACCTGGAAAAAAATCAGAAGGGAGCTTTCGGGACGAAGCGCCGCCGTCTCGAGGCGGAACTTGGACAGAACCAATCTAGGGCTCCGGTGGAGCTGTTCTGCCGGGGAAACTTCCCTTCCGGAGGGGGAAATCGAAGCCATAGTCATCACCAATGATCCTCTCATCGAGAGGGGGGTCAATCTCCATTAACATATTCATCAGCATCATCTCCTCTTCAAACCCTAGTTCATCTCTTGTATCCGATCTTTGTCTCAAAACCTCAGATTGGTACCTGTGGGTTGCTAGTAGTGTTGATTACTCCTTGTAGTTGATGCTAGTTGGTTTACTTGGTGGAAGATCATATGTTCAGATCCGTAATGATAATTAATACTCCTCTGATTATGAACATGAATATGCTTTGTGAGTAGTTACGTTTGTTCCTGAGGACATGGGATAAGTCTTGTTATAAATAATCATGTGAATTTGGTATTCGTTCGATATTTTGATGAGATGTATGTTGTCTCTCCTCTAGTGGTGTTATGTGAACGTCGACTACATGACACTTCACCATTATTTGGGCCTATAGGAAGGCATTGGGAAGTAATAAGTAGATGATGGGTTGCTAGAGTGACAGAAGCTTAAACCCTAGTTTATGCGTTCCTTCGTAAGGGGCTGATTTGGATCCACATGTTTCATGCTATGGTTAGATTTATCTTAATTCTTCTTTCATAGTTGCGGATGCTTGCGAGAGGGGTTAATCATAAGTGGGGGGGTTTGTCCAAGTAAGGATAGCACCCAAGCACCAGTCCACCCACATATCAAATTATCAAAGTAACGAACGCGAATCATATGAGCATGATGAAAACTAGCTTGACAGAAATTCCCATGTGTCCTCGGGAGCGCTTTACTTTATATAAGAGTTTGTCCAGGCTTGTCCCTTGCTACAAAAGGGATTGGTCCACCTTGCTGCTCCTTTGTTACATTTGTTACTTGCTATCCGTTACGAATTATCCTATCACAAAACTATCTGTTACCGATAATTTCAGTGCTTGCAGAGAATACCTTACTGAGAACCGCTTTTCATTTCCTTCTGCTCCTCGTTGGGTTTGACACTCTTACTTATTGAAAGGACTACGATAGATCCCCTATACTTGTGGGTCATCAGGGACGTTCCGACAGGTGATTCAATCACGCCGGAGTTAGTCAGGGAACCCGTGGTGGAATCGGCGCCGGTTCCACGTAGGTCGGAAAGGTTGCGCAATATGCACAAATGCAATGTGTTATTCTTGGAGAACAACGAACCGACCACATATGTGGAAGCGATGGTGAGCCCTGATTCCGAGTTATGGCTTGAGGCCATGAGATCCGAATTAAAGTCCATGGATGACTATCAAGTTTGGAACTTGGTTGATCCGCCAGATGGCGTTCGAGCCATTGAGTGTAAATGGATCTTTAAGAAGACAACTGATATGGATGGAAATGTTATAGGCCATAAGGCTCGACTTGTCGCTAAAGGTTATCGACAAGTTCAAGGAGTTGACTACGGTGAGACTTATTCACCGGTAGCGATGCCTAAATCAATTCGGATCATTCTTGCTATAGCTGCATATTTCGACTATGAGATATGGCAAATGGACGTCAAAACGGCTTTCCTTAATGGAAATTTAACTGAGTACTTGTATATGATACAGCCCGAGGGTTTTGTCGATCCAAAGAATGCGGGCAAGGTATGCAAGCTTCAGAGATCCATTTATGGATTGAGGCAAGCATCTCGGAATTGGAACATTCGTTTTAATGAAGCGGTCAAAGAGTTTGGCTTCATCAAGAACGACTATGATCATTGTGTATTCAGGAAGGTCAGTGGGAGCTCAGTTGCATTTCTGATCATGTATGTGGATGACATATTGTTGATTGGAAATGATGTTCAAATGCTTGAATCTGTCAAGGACTCATTGAAAAATAGTTTTTCGATGAAAGACTTGGGAGAAGCAGCTTATATTTTGGGAATCAAGATTTATAGAGATAGATTGAGAAGGCTTATTGGATTAAGCCAAAGTACGTATATAGACAAGGTGTTGAAGCGGTTCAACATGCAAGATGCCAAGAAAGGGTTCTTGCCCATGTCACATGGCATTAGTCTTAGCAAGACTCAGAGTCCTTCGACTCCTGATGAGCGAAGACACATGGATGGGATTCCGTATGCTTCGGCTGTCGGGTCCATCATGTATGCTATGGTATGTACTTTTCCCGATGTTAGCTTTGCTCTAAGCGTAGTAGGCAGATACCAGGCTGATCCAGGTGAGAGCCACTGGACAGCGGTAAAGAATATCCTTAAATACTTGAGAAGAACAAAGGATATGTTCCTAGTTTATGGAGGTGAGGATGAGATCATTGTAAAGAGGTACACTGATGCTAGTTTCCAAACCGATAGGGATGATAGTCGATCGCAATCTGGGTTTGTTTTCATTCTGAACGGAGGAGCAGTGAGCTGGAGGAGTGCCAAGCAAGATACTGTAGCTGATTCTACAACGGAGGCTGAGTACATTGCGGCTTCTTAAGCTGCAAAAGAAGGTGTTTGGGTGAAGAATGTTATTTCTGATCTTGGAGTGGTTCAGGACTCATCCAATCCGTTGGACCTCTATTGTGATAATAGTGGTGCTATTGCACAAGTCAAGGAACCACGGAACCATCATAAAACCCAACACATACTCAGGCGTTTTAACCTCATTCGCGACATTGTCGAGAGAGGCGATGTAAACATATGCAAGATACACACGGATGCAAATGTTGTTGATCCATTAACGAAGCCTCTCCCGCAGTCCAAGCATGAGATGTACATGAGGTCCATGGGCATACGATGCCTAGATGATTGACTCTAGTGCAAGTGGGAGACTGTTGGAGATATGCCCTAGAGGCAATCATGTGATGATTTCATTTCCTATGTATTCATGAGTATTTTGTATTGTCCTTGAACATCATCAGTGATATGTATCAATAAGTATGTGACTTATTTGTGAGACTATATATAGTATCATGATTGTTATAATAGTCCCTAGTTGTTAAGGTTATGCGGACACATATCCTTTACTAGTATACAATTCAGTTGATGACTATGTTTCACAAGTCATGTGCATAGAGATGCTAAACTGATAGTACGGACTCGGGGATTGAGATCACCGAGTCGGACAGACCCACTTTGAGACACGGCGAGATAATGTCATCTGTTAGTCTCAAGCACAATGTATATGCCATGTCCTAGACCTGAGGTCATCGGATGTTCTCGGGGTGAGGATCGACTTACTTAGGGTCTATCAAACGCTACTCCGTAACTGGGTAGTTATAAAGGTAGCTTTCGGAGTCGTGAGACATGCCGCGATACATGGTTAACCAAGATGGGATTTTCCCCTCCGTGAGGAGAGATATTCTCCGGGCCCTCTCGTGTGATCAGATTCTGAAAGCATGGCCATGCGACATGGGTTAAGTGTTAACCCAGTTCGGGAATCTGCATCACGGTTTCGAGAAAATATGTCGAGCTACCACAAGGGTGGCAAGTACTCGCCTTGAGCTCTACAACCTATATCATGAGGCAAAAGGAATGTTGTATATGACACATTGTCGAGGTTCGTCTAACGACTTTGCGCACACATGGGAGTTGGCATGTTCTGCTAGGAGCCGCTACCGACTATCGACTCGGGTCGTGTCCATGTGTACGTGAACCTATAGGGTCGCACACTTAAGGGATTGCATCCCATTCGGATTGGATCCGAATGGAAAATGGGATAGACTCGTCGTGGGCCTCAAGTGTTGAGCCCACCTCGGAGGTCTATATAAAGGGGAGTGGGCACACCTTTCAGGGTTGATCTTTTTCCTCACGTCGACAGCCACCGCCACTCCCCATGCCACCATGCCGTGCGATCGGACCTAGCAGTCCGCCGCCCGACGCTGCCCCCGTACGTGTGGATACCTTGGAGGCATCATATCTGCGGTGCTTGGACGAACCGTTTAAGGGATCCGTGAGGAACTGTTCGAGGGATCCGCGAGGAGCTGTTCGTGGGAGATCGCTGTTCGTGGGAGATCGGCTACACGAGGAGACGAATCGGCTGATCGACTACACGCATCACCAACTCTACTTCCGCTGCGGTGACTGCGCGTCTAGTGGTAAACCCGATCCCGTGATCTATTTATAGCAGCATGTTCTTGGGTGCGCGGTAGAAATTTTTTTTGGCGCTAGCGTAGCGTACCGTGTGTTCCAACACAAAGCGGTACGTGCCACAGGGAGTTATAAATGAGGTCTTCCCCTCATCTTCCTTGTTCATAAATATCTGGTGGTGGCCGAAGTAGGCATCCAAAAAGGAGAGCAAGTCACATCCGGAGGTGGAATCAACAATTTGATCTATGCCCGGAAAGGGAGAGGGTCCTTTCGGCAAGCTTTGTTCAAGTCTGTGAAGTCTATGCAAGGCCTCCATTTCCCATTTGCCTTTCGTACCACCACCGGGTTTGCCAACCAAGTTGGATGCAGCACCCCTCTGACCAAACCAGCTGCTTCAACCTTCTTGATTTCCTCGGCAATGAATTGCTGCCGCTCCAAGGCCTGTTTCCTAACCTTTTGCTTGATGGGTCGGGCATGAGGGCAGACAGCAAGGTGGTGCTCAATTACCTCCCTGGGAACACCGGGGATGTCAGATGGTTGCCAGGCAAAAACATCGACATTCTCCCGCAGGAAAGTAACGAGCACGCTTTCCTATTTGTCAGTAAGGGTAGCACTGACGGTGAAGGTACCACCAGTGCCATCCTCCCTTGTCGGGACCTTCTTCGTCTCAGGATAGGTCACCCTGGTCTTCTTGTTAGCAGAACTCTCCGACAGGTCATCGTTAGGTGTTCTTGCCAACCTTCTTCATTTTCTCCGTGCCCTTGGCGGGAGCTCGGATTTCTGTGGCTTCAGCTGCTACCACGTCGCGATACATCTGGTCCACGCAGATAACTGCGTTCTTCTTGTCGGACGGAATGGAAATTACCCCGATAGGCCCTGGCATCTTCAAGGTATTGTAGGCATAGTGGGATGCCGCCATGAACTTTGCTAGAGCTGGGCGACCGAGGATTCCGTTGTAAGGCAGTGGGATTTCGGCGACGTCGAACACTATCCTTTCTGTTCGGAAGTTCAACTCCCCGCCAAATGTCACAGGCAGAATGATCTTTCCCTTGGGTCGGCTCCTGCCGGGATTGATTCCTTGGAACGTACCCCTGGCTTCAAGCTCTTCATCAAGGATCTGTAGTTTCTCAGCCACTCTAGGAGAGATCAAGTTCAATCCGGCCCCATCGTCAACTAACATCTTAGACACCTTGAGGTTGCGGATTGTCGAGGAAACCAACAATGGTAAACACCCAACCGTAGTGGTACGGTCAGGATGATCCTCTTCGTAAAGATGATAGGCGTGCGGGACCACCTGAGTGGCTTCCTAGATTCTACAGTCGGTTCCATAGCATTGAACTCGCGTGCCCACTGCTTGAGCTGGTGGCGAGAGGAGTGCAAGGACGCACCCCCGTCAACGCACATGGCTTCGGTTGCTTTCTGGAACTCCCTGTCACTGGAATCCTCATCATCATCCGCATCTTCACTCATATCATCTGTTTCCTTCTTCTCTCGGCCTCTGGCGGATTTTTCCTTTTGCTGCGGTGTTTTGCCGCGGCGACCTCCTCTGCTGCCACGGCCTTTCCCGGCAGTGCCGTCCTGTCCTTTTTCCTTGTTGCGTTTCTCGTACTCGGCCCTCTGTTTCTCAACAAGTTGCTCGATCCGTCGGCACTCTTGGAGATCATGACCCTTAGTACGGTGAATTTTGCAGTACGGCCCATCGGACTTCCCGGTCTTGTCAGCGGCAGCAGCCTCCCGGCAATCAGCGCACGCGGTAGCTCCCTTGCCGGGGGTTTGGCTTTCGCCTTCTTGCCTGCACTGAGGTCTTCGGAGCACTCGACAACCAATATTGCTTTTCCCTGACGCTTCTTGTTGCGTTTCCTGTTCCTTCCCTTCGGGTCGGGGGCATCGTCGTCATCTTCAGAGTCCGCTTCGATGCCCGCCCCCTCTCCGGGAAGTCGCCTCACTTCTTCAGCTCGAGCACACTTATCCGCCAAGGTGTAAAGCTCATTGACAGTCTTGGGGAGCTTGACATTCATCTTGGCTCGCATCCTTCTGTTGCGCACGTTCGAGTGGAACGCGGCAATCACCGCTGCCGGATGGATCTCTGGGATGTTGCGGTGCACTTGGCTGAATCTCTAGATATACTTTCTCAAGGTTTCTCCCTCTTTTTGCGGGAGGACTTGGAGATCGCTAGGCTGTCCTGGTTCTTGATGACCACCGGTGAAGGCGCCAACGAACTCGTTGCACAGATCATCCCAAGAAGAAATGGAATTCTCCGGCAGGTGCATCAGCCATGATCTCACGTTTGGCATGAGTGCCAAAGGGAAATAGTTGGCGAGCACCTTTTCATCTCTTCCTCCTACGGCTTGCACAGCTATCATGTAAATGCCCAAGAACTCCACGGGGTTCAGTTTCCCATCGTATTTCTCCGGTAGCTCAGGTTTGAAAGCTCGGGTCGACGGCCAGCGGACCCGTCGCAGCTCGCTAGTGAACGCAGTGCAACCAACCTCGTAAGGAAGGTACCCGCCAACACTGGGCACGGGGTCGCCGACGTCTGGACCGTTGCGCTTGTCGGATTGACGGTGTGCTTCCCGGCGTCGCTCGATGGTGATGCGCGTGTCTTCTTTCCGCCGATTGTCGTCGTTTTCTCACGACAGATGCCATGGGCTGGCTTATCGAGAGTGGTTGGGGCCGAAGGACGCCGGCGGGCTCCGGTGACAGGATTGGGGACAAGCAGTGAGAGACACGTGATGTACCCAGGCTTGGGGTCCTCCGTGGGAGGTAACACCCCTAGTCCTGCTTGTCTAGTTGATAGACCGAGAGAACTACAATGGTGCTCCTTGAGCTGTTTGCTAGAGGAGGAAGAAGAGGCATGCTGGCTCTTTCTACCTCTCTATGTGGGTGTGCGTGATCGCGAGCATGCCTTGCCCGTGCATGGGGGGCGTCGGGGGGTTTTATAGGCCAACCCCCCGGCTTACAATATACATGTGCGGTACCGGGGGGGACCCGGCTGGCAGCCTCTCTAGCCGGCCAGGGGGGGCCCCAGCTGAATGGTCTTGTTGTGGATGGGGCCCGCCGGCTGCGGGGTCCCATCGGGAGCCGGTGGGAAGGCCCACCGGTGGTTCATCACCATTGGCGCGTGCTCGTCATGCCGCGGCACGGGTCGTCCGGCCTGGTGTCACCTTGTGGTAGCCGACCACGGTCAGCGGTACGACCAGCGGCGCTGTAGCCACGCCGGGGCAGGTAATGGAGTGGTTGAGGGCGTGCCGGCACTGTGCCGCCCGCCTGGTCGGAGTCGGCCGGGGTCAGAGGCACTATTGCCTCCATTGTGGCCATGCGGGCGCTGACCCCCGACGCGACGGGGGCCACTGTAGCAACGCGTGCCCTGACCGCAGTACCAGAGGCACTGCTGACACGCCGTGCGTAAGTTCACCGTCCTGCGGGGCGCAGTGACATGACGGGAGCTGACCCGCCGGCCCAAAGGCCCGGCGTCTCCGCCTCTGGCCGGCCGGCTAGTCGCAGCCGGCCATACGGAGCCGGACTACAGGGGGAGGCGGCTCGCCCTGTAGTCTTTTTTCGAAAAGCTGGAGCAAAGACCCAGTTGAGTCTACCCCGGGGTTAACCCCCCGTCAGTAGTCCCCGAAGTAGGGGAGGCCCGCCGGCTGGCCGCAGCGGACCTCGCCCGCTTAAGTTTTGCGCTTGAGTACCGTCGGTAGCCCCGAAACCGGGAGGCGCGGGACCGCGATGGCCAGCCTCGCAGCCGGCCGATGCTCCGCTGGGCGCCTCGGCAACCCCGAGGGCCAGAGGGGTCGCGCCACGTGGGGAGCGCAGCGGGCCACGGCCTGACAGGCCACACGGAGGACAAGACCGGGCCATGGAGCGGGGCCCACTTCGGCCGCGGCCTCGGCCCGTGCACGCAGATCCTCTACGGTCAGGGCCGGCGGTTGGCGTTCCCGAAATGCCTTAATGTCCCTCCGGCGCATGGCGGAAGTAATGGAGGTCGTCCGCGATGGATCCGCTCCCCACTACTCCACGCGGGGTTTAAATGGGAGGGGAGAGGAGCGAAAAAGGGCATTCGCTCCCCTGTCCTCGCACATCGTCTTCGCCGCTCGTCTCCCTCCCCGCACCGAGAGAGAGAGAGAGAGAGAGAGAGCGAAAGCCTCGCGCCCGCTGCGCCACCGCTCGCCGTCGCCACAACCCGCGACGCTACCGAGCCCGCACGCCCCGCCGCCGCCGTCGAGGCACCTCCGAGGCGAAATGACGGACAAGGGCGCTTGGGACGGCAGCGACGTCGACGATGCCTACATCGAGCACCTCCGCCACCGCCGCAAGCTACCGTCGGAGGAGCACGTGGAGGCACGCATCGCCGGGGCGGAAAACGTGCCAGCCCCTCGAGAAGGTGAGGTGGTGGTCTTCGCCGAGCATTTCGCCCGCGGGCTCAGCCTGCCAGCGAGCACGTTCTTCCGGTGCTTCCTCTCGCGCTTCGGGTTGCAGCCCCACCACCTTAGCGCCAACGCCATCCTGTAGCTGGCGGCTTTCGTCGCCCTCTGCGATGGCTTTTTGGGGGTGGAGCCGCGCCTCGACCTCTGGTGCCGGCTCTTCTACCTGAAGCGCCAGACGCTGAAGAAGGCCAACGGCGACACGGTCATGACCGCCTGCGGGACCGCCCTAGTGCACTATCGCCCCGGAGCCGGCTTCCCCCAGCTCCCTCTACAGGACTCGGTGAAGAGTTGGCAGAAGGGGTTCTTCTACGTGAAGCATGTGAAGCCGGTCGAGGATTACATCAATCTTCCCGACTTCGTCAACCAGCCGCCGGTGGCGATGCTGAACTGGAGGACGCGTCCGCCCCAAGCGCCCGAGACGGCGGACCGGCTCTGCGAGCGGCTGCTGGTGATGACCAAGACGGAGGGGCTCACGGTCGTGGATCTCCTGGCGACGATGGTGGCGCGCCGGGTGCAGCCGCTGCAGCGCCGGCCGCACCTTATCTGCCAGATGGGAAGGCGGCGTGACCCGTGCCGACTCTCAACCAAGGAGCTGAAAGCGGTGCAGGTGGCGAGGAGGGTGAACTCCATCTCGGCCGCCAAGATGAACGAAGACGGGTGGCAATGGGGGAAGGCCCCGTACAGCCGGGACCATCCGGCTCCACCGGTAAGTGGCGAGCTGTCCCCCATTTTTTTTCTTGAAGTCGGCACTCCCCCCTAGCCTGACGTCGGAGGGGCTTCCCTCGCGTGCAGGTCTTTCCTCTGGTGCAGGGGTACGGGGAGCTGGCTCCCGACGTGGCGGAGTCAGACCCCGAGGAGGTTGAAGATGTTGACAACGTGGAGCCGGCCGAATCAGAGCGAGCCGGCGCGTCAGGGATCGGCGGGACGGAAGCGGAGAGGACCGGGTCGGTGGGTGAGTTCCTCCCCCAGTCTCTTTTGTGGGACTGATCTGATGACGATGCTGAGCCCGGGGAGATGCACAATGCAGCGGCCCCGGAGGACCCCAAAGTTTCGGGAGACGACGCCACCGTGCCGAGGAGGCATGTTCGCCGGGCCGGCCGCGGGCCGGGTCATGGCGACACGGCCGTGGACGAACGGGGGAAGCAGCCGGCCAGCTCCAGGCTGGCTCCCAAACGGGCAGCCGGCGGGCAGCCAGGCGGCAGCCGCGGAGGTGGCGGGAAGAAGTCGCGGGTTGCCCCGTCGGGCCCTGTCAGGCGGGCGGTCCCTGTTAGCATCGGGTAAGTCTTTTCTTGGTTTCTGATTGGTTTTTAGTTGGCCCCGTTTCCTTATTTCGTCGCTCAGGGAGCCGCGCGCCCTGGGGAGGACCGCGGCCGACGAGACGGCGGGGACAGCGCAGAAGATCACCGCCGACGAAAGGGGGTGCGAGGTGTGGCGGGACTTGGAGGTCACCGAGCAGGAGCGGCTCGAGGAGGAGCGCCGCCCGTGGGAGGAGGCAGCATGGAGGCAGCCGCCAGGGAGGGCCCACGCGGAGGTGGCGGGCAAGTCATGGGAGCCATTTCCCCCTGGCCGGGAGAGGAGGTCCAAGGGCACGCATGACCCTGCGCGGTGGGCGGAGTCGGATGCGCAGGCCGAGGAGGAGGTGCGCGCGGCTGCGCGCGCGGCGGACGCCGCCAAGGGGGTAGAGCCGGACCGCAGCGGCGCTCTGTCGGGAGCTGATGACGTTCCCCCGGGCGCCGACGACGAGCCACCGGAGGTTGTCGTCCTGGAGTCGGAGGCCCCGGCTCCGGAGGCGAGCCGGGGAGGTGCCGCTGGGGGCGGCGTGCCGGAGATCGAGGTCGCGGCGCCTGGAGGAGCGGCCGCGTCCGGCTCGTTGGCGAGGGCACCCGGAGATGCGGCGCCCGGGGGAGCGGGTCCCATAGTTGCCATGGCGCGGGGTCCACCCGGCCCTGCTGTCGGAGGTTAGCCGCAAGAGACCTGGGCCATGGCTGACGATATGCCCATGGACGATGCGCTGAGCGTCCTTGGAGCCGCGGTGGCCGCGGTCGTCGCCGAATTCGCCGCCTGCCGCGACCAGACGGCGCAGGAGGCCCAGGCCGCCAGGAACCGGCTAGCGCATCTCGAGCAGTCCGTTGCGGTAAGGGCTCGAGGTCCTTGTCTTTTTGCTTTGGGTTTTTCCAGTGGGGGCGCGCCAGCGCACCCACTGGGTGTAGTCCCCGAGACTCGGGCCGGCTGGGGTGCAGCCGGGTCGAGTCTAAGTATGTTGCCTCTTCGCTTTTGTTCTTCACAGGCTGTCCACGACCGGCGGGTGGCCGCGTACAATGCGCTGCTAGGCCTGTACCGGGAGGCCGAGAGCCGGCTGGCCGTCATGTCCGCGGACCTGCGAGGTACGTGGATTTTGTAGCTTTCCAGTGGGGGCGCGCGAGCGCACCCACTGGGTGTAGTTCCCGGGATTCGGGCCGGCTGCTTCGTAGGCGGGCCGGATCCTTATGTTTGCTTCTTTCTGACGGGAGGGTCTTCATGCTGCGAAGCCTCAGCTGTCAAGGCGGTCTGCCTCCGCCGCCAGGTGATACAACTTGGCGAGCAGCGGGACCTCCCAGCCGCAGAGTGCGTCCGACTGCGCCAGGCGGACGACCGCGCGCAGGCGGAGAAGGACGGGCTCAAGGCGGCCCATCGATGCGAGTTGGAGGAGCGGGAGGCGGCCCATCGTGAGGCGCTGAGGGCCAAGGACGCCTCGCTGGCCAAGGCGGCCACGGAGGCGGAGGCGGCGCGGACCGAGCATGACCGCCAGATCCAGGAGTGGTCGGCTAGGGAGGCCGCGCTGCAGGAGGAGGCGCACGCGGTGGACCGGCTCCTGGCCAGTAAGTTTTGTTATCTTGTTTGTCTTCGCGTGTCGGATTAGGACCCACTTTTCCTTCGTCTCTCACCGTGCGCTCTCCTTCTTCCTCAGGGCTCTTTCCGGGCATGCAGGAGGCTGCGAAAGTGGCCGTGGAGGTCCACCGCGAGGATCAGCGGGCGCAGGGAATCCATGTCGGGCCGCTTGCCACCTGGACCGTGGATGAAGTGGGGATCGCCGCCAAGGTGAGCCTGACCGAGGTGGTCCGGGCCATGAAGCGGCTTCAGGGGGCCGGCTCGGCGCTGGTTCGGACCCTTTGACCCAGTAGAAACCGTGGCGAAATGCCTTGGCCACCAGGGTTCTGGAAGCGGCGTGATGCCCACACTCGCCCTGGTGGATGTATCGAAGGATCTCCAGCCCCCTTTCCGGCTCGACGCAGCGCTGGAACACGCCAGTTGCGCTGCGATGGACCAGCTCGTGGTCGATGATGCTGTAGACAAGGGCCCGGCGCTGGATTTGCCGGGCCGTAGCCTCGTCGGGAGGGAGCTCGCCGCGCAGGAGGAAGGCTAAGATGGGCTGGGCCCAGGTGGGGGCTGTGACAGGAGCCGGCGCTGGCTCAGGGTGGATTTCAGGGTCGGCCGTAGCCCCCGCGCCCGGAGGCGTAGCCCCGGGGACCGAGCCGTCAGTCCTCGGGGCCGGCAGATCGATTGCCATTAGGACGACCGCGGGGTCGTCAGTTGTCAGAGCCGGCCGAGCTGAAGCGGTAATTGGAGCCGGCGGGGTTGTCGGAGCCGTCGGGCCCGACGAGGTGCCGGCGGGGTCAGCCGGCATGAAGATGGACTGCGATTCGGCGAAGGGTTTGATCGATGGCTGGAGTAGCCGCTCGAGGGAGACGCCGGCTGGGATCGCCTGCCGGGTGGAGCCGATTTTGGCCAGTGTGTCCGCCGCCTCGTTGTCCGCCCGGGGGAGATGGTGGAACTCGCACCCCTCGAAGAAGCCGGTGAGTTGTTGGATGAGGAAGCGGTAGCTAGCCATGTTGGCGTCCCTGGCGTACCATTCGCCAGAGACCTACTGCACCACAAGATCCGAGTCGCCGAAACAGAGGATGCGCCGGATGACGATTTCCTTGGCGAGCCGGAGGCCGTGGACGAGCGCCTCGTACTCGGCTACGTTGTTGGAGGCGGCAAAGAGGATCTGGAGCGCGTACTTGAGCTGGTCCTCTTTTGGGGATGACAGGATGATTCCGGCTCCCAAGCCGGTCCGCATCTTCGAGCCGTCGAAGTGCATGCGCTAGTGCGTGGAGTCCGGAGGCGGTGGCACGAACTGGGTCTCCTCCCAGTCGACGAGGAAGTCGGCCACCGTCTGCGACTTGATGGCGGTGCGCGGCTCGTACCGGATTTCGTAGTCGGTGAGGGCGATGGCCCACTTGGCAATCCGGCCGATGGCGTCCCGACCGCTCATGATTTCTCCGAGCGGCGCCGTGCTCACCACGGTGACGGTGTGCTCCTGGAAGTACTGCTTGACCTTCTTGGCGGCGAAGTATATGCCGTAGCACATCTTCTGGTAATGGGGGTAGTTCTGCTTGGAGGCGGAGAGGACCTCGCTGAGGTAGTAGACGGGGCGCTGGACCGGCAGCGCCTTGCCTTCCTCCGGCCGCTCCACTATGAGGAAGATGCTAATCACGCGCGTGGTTGCCGCGATGTACGCGAGCAAAGGCTCCTTCTCCGCCGGAGCCGCCAGGATGGGTGCGCTAGAGAGAGCACGCTTGAGGTCACGGAACGCTTCGTCCGCCTGGTCGGTCCACTCGAACTTGGTCATCTTCTTCATGAGCTGGTAAAGGGGCAGCGCCTTCTCGCCCAGCCGGCTGACGAACCGGCTGAGCGAGGCAAGGCGGCCGGCAAACTTCTGGACGTCGCGGAGCTTGGCCGGCCGGTGCATGCGCTCGATGGCTTTGATCTTCTCTGGTTGGCTTCGATGCCGCGGGCGGACACGAAGAAACCCAGGAGCTGGCCGGCTGGCACGCCGAAAACGCACTTCTCCGGGTTGAACTAGACCTTGTACTCACGCAGGTTGGAGAAGGTCTCCCGGAGGTCGTCAAGAAGGCTGCAATGCTTCTTGGTCTTGACGACGATGTCGTCCACGTAGACGTGGACGTTCCTGCCGATTTGGGGCAGGAGGCACTTCTACATGCAGCGCTGGAAGGTGGCGCCTGCATTCTTCAGGCCGAAGGACATGGTGAGGTAGCAGTAGGCCCCGAAGGGGGTGATGAAGGAGGTCTTCAGCCGATCGGCTGGGTCCAGCTTGAAATGGTGGTAGCCGGAATAGGCGTCCAGGAAGGACAGCAGGTCGCAGCCGGCCGTGGAGTCGATGACTTGATCGATCCGGGGCAGGGCGAAAGGGTCCTTGGGGCAAGCCTTGTTCAGGCTGATGTAGTCGATACACATGCGCCAGGTCTTGTTTTTCTTCAGCACCAGGACTGGGTTGGCCAGCCAGTCCGGGTGGAACACTTCCATGATGAAGCCGGCTGCGAGCAGCCGGGCGATCTCTTCTCCTATAGTACGCCGCTTCTCCTCGGAGAAACGGCGCAGGGGTTGCTTGACCGGCTTGGCATCCGGCTGCACATGAAGTTTGTGCTCGGCGTACTTCCTCGGAACACCCGGCATGTCCTTGGGGGACCATGCGAAGATATCTCGATTCTCACGGAGGAAGTCGACGAGCTCGCCTTCCTATTTGTTATTGAGGTGGGCGCCGATGGTGACGCACTGCTTGGGGTTGGCCGGGTCGAGTGGCACCTGCTTGGTGTCCCTGGATGGCTGGAATGACGCCTCGCTGGCCGACTGGGACAAAGGAGCCGGCACGGCCGGCTGATCAGAGGCATGAGCCACGAGCCGGTCGAGCTGCCGCCTCTCCTCCGCTATCTCCAGGGCCTCGTCCAGCCGGCTACTGTCGCGTGCGCACTCGATCGACATTCTGTAGTCGCCGTCGATGGTGATGATGCCCTTGGGGCCCGGCATCTTGAGCTTGAGGTAGGCATAATGGGGTACCGCCATGACCTTGACGAGGGCCGGCCTGCCCAGCAGCGCGTGGTAGGGACTATTGAGGTCCACCACCTCGAACCATATCGGCTCGCAGCGGAAGTGGCTCTTGTTGCCAAAGAGGACATCGAGCCGGATTTTGCCGATGGGGGTGCAGGATTTTCACGGCACGATGCCATGGAAAACCGTCCGGCTCGGCTGCAGGTCTTTCTCCTTGAGCCCCAGCTTGAGCAGTGTGTCATGGTAGAGGATGTTGATGATGTTGCCCCCGTCAATCAGCACCCGCGAGAAACGGCAGGTGGGCCTCTTGGAGGCGATGGTGGGATCGAGGACGAGGGCATAGCTGCCGGGGTTTGGCATCACGACCGGGTGGTCGGCCCGGCTCCAGGTAACCGGCTTCTCGAACCAGTGCATGAACTGGGGGACCGAGGGGACGGTGGCGTTCACCTCGTGCCGGCGCTAGCGCAGGCTATGCTTGTCGGTTCCCTCGCTGGTGAAGACGACGTAGGCCCCGTCCTGGTCGGGGAACTGGTCGTGAAGGCGGCCGTCGTTGGCAGCCGGAGCCGGAACAGGCGGCTGCGCTGGTGCCGGAGCCGGCGCGCGGAGAGCCGGAGGCGGAGGTACCGGAAGGCCCTCGCCTTGGGCTAGCCGCTGGGAGAAGCTGCACTGTCGCAGCGTGTGCGTCGCCGGCTTCGCCCCGGAGTGCATCTTGCACGGAGCGTCGAGCATCTGCTCAAAGGTGAGCTGAGGCTGTTAGGCGTTCTTGCCGGTTTTCTCGCGCTGGCTGGGCGCCTGGGCAGCCGGCTGCTCCACCTTGATGGAGACGACTTCTTTGCTCCCGTAGCGGGGATCCGGCTGGTCCGCCTTCCGCTTGTTCTGCTGCTGCCGGTTGTCGGCAGCCGGCCGTGGCGCGGCAGGCGGCGGGTGGGCCTTGCCGGTTGCGCTGACCTTGATCCGCATGGCGGAGTCGGCCGTGGCGTACTTGTCCACCTTGGCCATGAGCTCAGGCAAGGTGGCCAACTCCGAGCACATGAGCTTGTGCTTGAAGAGGGTGCCGTCTCGGCAGGCCTCGATGAAGTACTGGATGGCTTGCACCTCGTGCACCCCCTCGCAGGAGTTGCGGAGCTCGGTCCACCGCGTGAGGAAGTCGTCAAGGGATTCCTCCGGCCCCTGGACGCACATGGCCAGCTCGCGGGGACGGCCGGGCCGCTTGTAGGTGCCGGTGAAGTTGCGGACAAACGCCTCCTCGAAGTTCGTCCAGGCGTTGATGCTGCCGACCGGAAGGTTGTTAAGCCAAGTCCGGGCCGACCCGATCAGCATGAGAGGAATGTAGTGCACCGCGACGTGCTTGTTCCCCCTGGCGATGCCGACTGCGGTGGTGTAGTCGATCAGCCAGTCCTCCGGCTTGGCGGTGTCGTTGTATTTCGGAGTGTCGCGGGGGAGCGTGAAGCCGGTGGGGAACGGGTCGTCCCGGATCCGGGGGCTGAAGCACGCCGGCCCGATCGGGCCCTCCTCCTCCAAAAGGGCGGATTGCGTCAGCCGGTCGATGCGGGTCCGGGCGTCGTTCTCGCTCCGCGGGACGCGCGGGCCGAGCCGAGCGGCGAGCTTGGGGCGCACAGCAAGAGCAGGCGAGCGTGCGCGCTCCTGCCGCGGGGGCGGGGTGTTGTCGCGGCTGCACTGGCCGCCGCCGGCCGCGGCGTCGTTGTGCCGGCTCGTGACAGCCGGCGGCTCGTCTCCCTGGCGGGAGCGTCCGTTGTGGGAAGAGGCTTGCTGAGCCGGCCGGCGCTGGCCGGCAGTCGGCAGAGCGTCCCCCTCGGGGACGGGCATTTCGGAGCCGGCGTTGGCGTCGTCGAGCCGGGCCTGCTGAGCGTTGGCGGCGGCGATGAGGTCTTGGATGTGCCGATCCTGCCGCACACGCTCCTCGCCCACCAGGTCGGCGTAAGCCACCTGGGAGGCCCTCATGTTGGCCGCCGACGTGTCGTATGTGGGGAGTCTGTTGCCGAGGATTTCCGCGACCACGCGGCCACGGTTGCGGACGTCACCGCGCCGGCTGGGCTCGTTGCCGGCGGGGGTGAGGCCGTAGGCGGAGTTGTACTCGCGCTGCGCGGACTCCATCCGGCGCTTGTTGGTGGCGAGCGTGGTCGCCTCCACGAACAGCAGCTGGCGAGCCGTCTCAAGCTCAGCCGTAGCCGTGGCTGGTTTTGTTGTAGGCACGACGGGGGTGCCGAGGCCCCGAAGCACGGAGCCGAGGGGGTCGGAGGTGCCGGTGCCGGCGGCTGCGGCGGCCGCCTCTGCCTCTGCCTTGGCGCGACCGGAGGTCGTGGAGGAGCCGGTGACCATTACCCCCGCGAGGACGCAGAAGTCGTTAGCACCGCCTGGGGCGAGTGCGCCCACAAGCGAGGGCGGGTCGAGGCAGTCGAGCACCTCGCTAGGGTACTCATCTACAGCTGGCTCGCCGGCGAGGCCCAGCCTACCAAAGTGCTTGGTGAGGATGGCGACGTCGGACAGAGGGTCGCCGCTGCGCCACTCGTCGGAGAGGTCGGCAGCGACGCCCGCAGGGTAGACGGGAACGAGGCCCCGCCCCACGGGAGCAAGCCCCACGAGCGTGCAGTTCCGCCCAGACGCGGGGCGGTCGGGGGAGTTGGCGAAGGGTCCCGCCAGGAGCGTGACTCCGGCCGAAGCCGCAGACGGCCCCACGGTGGGCGCCAACTGTCGTCGTTTTCTCACGACAGATGCCATGGGGTGGCTTATCGAGAGTGGTTGGGGCCAAAGGACGCCGGCGGGCTCCGGTGACGGGATTGGGGACAAGCGGTGAGAGACACGGGATGTACCCAGGTTCGGGGCCCTCCGTGGGAGGTAACACCCCTAGTCCTGCTTGTCTAGTTGATAGACCGAGAGAACTACAATGGTGCTCCTTGAGCTATTTGCTAGAGGAAAAAGAAGAGGCTTGTTGTCTCTTTCTACCTCTCTATGTGGGTGTGCGTGATCGCGAGCATGCCTTGCCCATGCATGGGGGGCGTCGGGGGGGTTTATAGGCCAACCCCCCGGCTTACAATATACATGTGCGGTACCAGGGGGGACCCGGCTGGCAGCCTCTCTAGCCGGCCAGGGGGGGCCCCGGCTGAAGAGTCTTGTTGTGGATGGGGCCCGCCGGCTGCGGGGTCCCATCGGTAGCCGGTGGGAAGGCCCACCGGCGGTTCATCACCATTGACGCGTGCTCGTCATGTCGCGGCACGGGTCGTCCAGCCTGGTGTCGCCTTGTGGTAGCCGGCCACGGTCAGCGGTACGGCCAGCGGCGTTGTAGCCACTCTAGGGCAGGTAATGGAGTGGTTGAGGGCGTGCCGGCACTGTGTCGCCCGCCTGGTCGCAGTCGGCCGGGGTTAGAGGCACTATTGCCTCCACTGTGGCCATGCGGGCTGTAGGACCGAAAGTATGTCTAGAGGGGGGTGATTAGACTACTTGACCAAATAAAAGTTTTGCCTTTTCCCAAATTTTAGAGTTAGCAATTTTAGCATTTCATGGCAAGTCAAGTACACCCTACACATGCAAGTCTAAGAGTATAGCAGCGGAAAGTAATAACAAGCATGAGTAGAAAGGATAGGGTAGGAAGATCAGACGCAATTGTAGACACGATGATTTTTCCCGTGGTTCCGATAGGTGGTGCTATCGTACATCCACGTTTATGGAGTCTTCAACCCACGGAGGGTAACGGTCGCGAGAGTCCACGAAGGGCGCCACCCATAAGGGTCCACAAAGTAGCAACCTTGACTATTCCATAACGGCTTCCGTCCACGAAGGACTAGCCTCACTATGGGTAGATCTTCACGAAGTAGGCGATCTCCTTGCCCGTACAAACTTCTTGGTTCACTCCACAACACGAAGTAGGAGGCTCCCAAGCGACACCTAACCAATCTAGGAAGCACCACCCTCCAAAAGGTAATAGGCTCGGTAATGACGATGAACTCCTTGCTCTTGTGCTTCAAGATGATAGACTCCTCAACACACAATCACTCTCTCACAGATTTGTCTTGGTGGAAGAGATGGGATTGGTGGAAAGCAACTTGGGGAGGCTAGAAATCAAGATCCATATGGTTGGAGTGGAAGATCTTGACATCAACACAAGGATAGGTGGTTCTCTCTCAGAAAACTGGATGGGGCAAGTAAGGAATAGTTCTGAGTGCTTCTCTTTCGAGTAGGTGGTGGTGGAGGGGTATATATAGGCATCCCCAAAAATCCAACCGTTACACACAAAATGACCAACTCGGTGACACCGATGTGTTAATCTCGGTGGTACCGAAGTGACCAAAAGGTGGCAACTTTTGAATCTCGGTGAGACCGATATAGGAAACTCGGTTGCACCGATAAGGTGACCAACGGTCAGATTCCCAATCTCGGTGATGCCGATCCAACAATCTCGGTGGTACCGATATTGTGAATTTGCGTAACAGAAAGTTGGCAACCTAAACTCGGTGGCACCGGTATGGAATCGGTTGCACCGAAGTGGCTAGGGTTTGGTTGAGTCTGTCTATGGTTGAGAATTGGTGGCACCGGGATGGAAATGTTGGTTGCACCGATGTTGAGTATATGGCTTTGGACAGACTTTGGTGGGAGAGTTTGTGGGTGTTTTTGGTGACTATCACTTGTGCACGTATGAGCATTTTATTCACCAACAAAACCTTACCCCCTTTTAATAGTATTGGCTTTCCTATGGACTCAAAGTGATTTCTCACAAATGTAAAATGTACAGTCCTCTTCCTTGAAGCTTTGCCAACCTATTTCCTTGCATCTTGGGGTATTCCACAATCTCCACAATCCTTTTGCCAATCCTATCATTGAGCATTTCCTGAAATATACTTGATGGAAAACATTAGTTCAATGACTTATATGTTGTTATAAATTACCAAAACCACCAAGGAAGCAAATGTGCTTTCAATCTCCCCCTTTTTGGTAATTGATGACAACATATAGATCAAAGCTTCGACATATGATATAATCAATGAATATAATCGTCGCTTTGAGAAGTATGTGATAAGCAAGAGCTCCCCCTAAATTTGTGCATTATTTTGAATTTGCGTTTGAATGCAAATGCACAATCGATTAGGTACATGGGGCACTTCTTCCATGTCACATACATCTTGGTGGTGTGCGATAATAATAAGAGTGAACAACATAGCACAACACAACCAGACAAAGATAATGATCATCTCAAAAGGATTAAGATGATAGGAAATAGTAGCACAACACACATAAAGTGTACGATCAAAACACAAAGCGTAGCCAAAAGTAAATGAACCATGTGTGTTTTTGAAAAAGCAATAAAAACCAAACGCTCTCTCACTCGAAGCCTAAAGATCTATATACACTTCTCCCCCTTTGGCAACAAGTTACCAAAAAGTTCAAAGGCATATATCTAAGCGTTCTTGGGCTGATCTCCTCCGGTTGTTGATGAAGGAGTCGAGAGAACAGCGTCGGCGAAGATCTCTGCAGATGTCGTGGATGGAGTCGGAGTGGCAACAGGAGGAACTGAAGCTGATGGAGCAGGAGCTAAGGTGACAGTAGTAGGAGCTGATGAAGAGGGCCTCAAGTCTGGAGCTGGCACAGTGGCTGATCTGGCCTGAGTAGTAAACTGTGTGCCTGGACTGAGAGGTGATCCATCCTCATCATCATCATCATCTGAAGAAGTCTGAGGAAGAGGCACTGAGTCAACTGCCTTCTTGAGCTCATTGACTGTCTTAGTCAGCCCATCCACCTTATCATTAAGGGTCTTGATCCTGTTCTCGAAGATCCTCACAAGACTGTTCTGGTTGTCCAGAATCCCCTTAATGTCCTTCTGCATGCCCTGTACTGATGAGATCAAAAGATCCATTTGCTCGTTCCTGGATCTAGGGACCTGAGCACTAGTGGCTCCAGCTGCCTCTGCTTCTGCCTGTGCTGCAGCTGAAGTGGGATGATCCGGGTTCATCACCACAATGTTGTCCTCGAGATCTGGCTGTAGGGGCAAGTGGGGACGGTCTAGAGCAAATATGTGCTTCTCCAACATAGAGTTGATGAGCATCTGGATATAGGGTGCATAGCAGCAAGAGCGCTTCTGATCAGCAGCAACCCTCTTAACTGTCTCAACAATTAAGTCCATGACTCTAATCCTAGTGTGTCTGTCAAGATGAATTAGCATGTTGATGGAGTAGCCTCGGATCATCTTGTCATCTCCTGACTTGGGCATTAAGGTGTGCCTCAGAATGGTGTTCATGGTGCGGAGGCCAGCCTGAAGAAAGTAAATAGATCCTAGCCTGTGAGACTTCACGTTAGCAGCAGGGATCTCTTTATACATGTTAGCCATAGCATTGTGGCTCTCCTTGGATTCTGAGTAGACATCCAAATCTCCATCCTGAACTTCTGGAACTCCTAAGATGGCAGCCCATTCCTCAACAGTGGACTCATATCTAGCTCCTTCTGTCATCCATACAATTCTACCATCTCCATAGAAATGTGCAGTGGAGTAGAATTGCATGATCATCTCATCATTCCAAGATGTGAACTCTCTGCCAACAAACTCATCCAAACCAATGCAGTGGAAATTGTCTTGGACACTTGGAAAATAGTCTTCATTCTCCTTGATGAATTTCCAGTCCACATACCTCATATCACTCACAGCTGGACTTTTGTCAAAAAGCACAGTCTCATAGAAATCCTGTTGCTCTTTGGTGTAAAATCTGTAGTCCACAGCTGTCTTTCTCCTTTGGGCATATGCATCAGCAGCTCTCCAAGCCCTCAAACCAGAATCCTTCCTCTTCTTCATATCCTCAGCAAGTGGGTAGCTGGCATTATGTACTGGAAGGTGTGGCCTAAGCTTCATTAAGGCAGACATAGCATCCTCATCCTCAACTCTGGAGGCAGTCCCTTTGTTCTTCTCAGATGCTGGAATTTGCCTGGAAGTCCTCTTGGGCTTCTCAGCAGCAGGCTTCTTGGGGGCGGACTTGGTGCTCTTGGAAGTGCCAGTCTTTGGCATAGCATCAGACATAAGCTTCTTTTTCTTCTTGGGAGGGGCCTTCTCAACATGTTCTTCCTCCTCCTCAGCAGCAGCAGCCTCCTCAGGATCCTCAAACATGGAGGTCTGCCTGCCAGTGACATAGACTATCCTCTTTCTAGCTCTCTTCTTCTCCCCTGCCTTCTTAGGCATAGATTTCTTTGGGGGTGACTCAAGGTGAAGAGCCATTTTTGCCCTAGCACCCTCAGGTGCTCTCATAGCCTCAGAGCTAGCATACTCTTTCCTGACAGCTCTCCTTGAAGAGGTAGCTACATTTGCAGCTTTCTTGGCAGCCTTCTCTTGCTTCTTAGCAAGAACCTCTTCTGGAACGAAGTCTGAATCCTCCTCATCTGAATTCAGCTTCTTCCTAGCCCTTGTAGCAGCCTTGGGCAACCCATGGGAACTGGGAGTGCCTGGATCTGAAGATGAACTAGACTCAGGACTAGTGCCAAAATCCAATTCAACACTCTGCTCTCTGAAGTTGTTCTCACTGTCCTCAGCACTTGACATACTGACCCTGTGAATAGAGTATAGAGGAGCAGAAAAGGATAAGTCATCAGAAAATGTGGCTGGTTTTTGAAAGTTTGAACAAAAGATTTTCAAAGTTTTACATTCTGTCAAATGAAAATCGGTACAGCCGAAGCAAAGTGTTCGGTGCTACCGAGACTGACTATCTCATTAACAGAAACTTGGCACTCCTTTCGGTGAGACCAAAAGGAAGTACTCGGTTTCACCGAGACGGTTCTCAGCAACACAGACAGGCAAATCGGTGATACCGATTAGTTCACTTCGGTTCTACCGAGTTCCATCGGGCGGAAGGCAAACCCTAGAACATCGATGGTTCTCTAATCTACGGAGTTTTCTCGTGGATAGAAAGATGTGCAAACTGTGGCTTATAGAGAAAATTAACTTTATTGCGCAAGAATCAGACGGGGAGCGCAAGAAAGATCAAATCCGTACCCTAGCTCGGTGACGGATCCGCTACGGCGGCGACGGCGGCGAAGATGCCCGTCGACGGCGAGGATTCCCAGCGGCGCAGACACACGGGGAGGCAAGGCGATGACCAGGGGGTCCTTTTGCGGCAGCTTAGGGTTTGGGGCGCGACGATTGAAGATTGAAATTTCGAACCATCGAGACCACAGCTTATATACCCTTCACTGTCGGTGATACCGGTTCTAAATTTTCGGTGTCACCGAGTTCCTCAACTGTCAGCTGACAGGGAAACTCGGTGTAACCGAGAATATGGAATCGGTAGTACCGAGATTGAAAACCAGATCAACCCTAGGCATTCGGTGTGACCGAGAATTGTGGGTTGGTTCCACCGAAATGCACTTGGGAGGTTTTAATGGTCAGTCCTTGTCGATACGGAACTCCGAGTGCTCCACACACAGAGGGATCGAAAAGTACTTGTTCAAATTTTGTGATGCAGCATGAATGGAATATGAGGTGAGAAAGCATAGATAGCTAAAGAGTGGTCCTAGGCATTCTTGTCCATCCAATTGGCGAAAGAGAAAATCAAGAGCCAAATAGCAACAATTGGATGTCCTCGAATGAGAAAATAAATGCAGACAAACATGCTCACACAAATAGATGTCAAATGAAATCATGGCAAACATGCACAAACATACAAGCATCTAACAAGCACTTTGGCGATGACGAAGTCATCTATATATGAGTATATTGACTTAGGAGCCAAGTAAGAATACTTGATCATAGGTCATACTCATCGTTTAAGCACAAGTGGGGTTACCACTTTTACATAAAGCATTTAATATTGTCACATACTAAGAGATGCTTTAACTCAAGTCTTAGAGTAAAGCTCCCCCTTGATGTGACATCCCCCCATAAGAGGGGTAGACTAACCTTGGGTTTTGTCGAAGAAGACTTCATATTGGTGAGGTAGTGGTGGATGCTCAAGGTTGATGAAGATCACCAAGAGTTGGGAGCATCCTTGTTGTTTCCTTACTCTTCTCACCTACATCGGTTAGTCCCAACACACAAGAGACAAATACAAGGATATCTATGGACATGGAGTGCAAAGCATGTGTAAGGATGTCCATTGATTTGTTGATTACCTTGTCCCTTGCTTACCTTTGAGGGAATGTGTGACTCCTTGAACTATTGCATAGAGTTGATGTTGATTGCAAATAATTCTTGCCAATAATGAATGTGAGTGAATTTCATTGGCAGAGCCACCCCTCAAGAACTCTCTAGTTCTTCTTCTTGGGGACCCACATCAAGTTGATGGGGATCCTTGGTGTTGTTGTAGCCTTTGTAGAAGTTGAGCTTGAAGTAGCCTTGGGAACCCACTCCACCATAGTTAGTGATTCATCTTCATATGAGTCAGTGTCCTCTTGAAGCTTGTTCTTGCCCTTGAGCTTGTGGTCTTGTGGTGGAAGATCATCTTGAGTGTTTGTCCCCTTGGGAAGAGTATTTTCATACTTCTCCTTTTGAGGAACAAACTTGGGCTCGGGATATTGACCTTCTTCCCATTCAACTCCATTTGCATTGAAATAGCCAACACCATGATTCTTCCGGTATCCTCCGTGCTTGCGTACAATTTCCTCAAATTGCTTACACCCGGCAAGACTCTTGTAGATACCTTTCTCTATAATTCCTTTCAATAAAGCATTTTCTTGCTCAAGTGTAACTTGGCTAAGAGAAACATCATTAGTGGAATCAATAGAACTACTAGAAGCAACATCATTGGGTTTTGCATTTTTATTGTTGCTACTAGATGAAGAACCTTTCTTGCCTTTGTTACTAGATTGCTTAGTTTTAACTTGAGGCATGAATGTAGACAAGAGTAGTTGTTTGGCTAGATAAGATGAAGTCTTCTTTCGGAGATCGTCATTGATAGCTTTAAGAAACTCATGCTCTTGCTCCAAGTTGAGCTTCTCAAAGCGTAGCTTCTCATGAGTTCTCACAAGCTCTCTATGATCTTCAAGAGTAGATTCATGAGCTAACTTAAGAGTTTTTAGTTCTTTACTTAGTTCTTCTATTTTCATCTTATCATCATCAATTGACTTATCTTGACTAGCATGAGAATTATCAAGTTCATTTTGACTAACATCACTAGTTTTATCAAATAGCAAGTCATCATCACAAAGCAAGTCATCTTCATCACTATCAAAATCAAGATACTCGGGGTGTGATACCTTGGGGCCTTTAGCCATGAAGCAACTTCCACTCCCTTCGTTTGGTGAATCAAATAGATCATAGGAGTTGGTAGTCACTAGAGCAATTCCGGCAACACCATCATCTTGGCTATAGTCGGAGTCGGAGTGATAGCTTCTCTCGGAGTTGTTGTCGGAGTCGGAGCCGGAAACCCATTCACCAACATGAGCTTGATGTTTTCTTCTTGTATAGCTCTTGGTGTACTTGTCCTTCTTCTCCGAATCTCTACTTCTCCTTGAGGGTCTTCGTTCATAACGATCATCTCTACTCCTTCTCTCTCTTTGAGGTGATTCATTCCTTGAGCTTCGTCTTCGAGGTGACTCTTCTCTTCGTTTGTAGGGAGCCGTGCACTCATTGAAGTAGTGTCCGGGCTTCCCACAATTGTAGCAATTGCGGTCACGACTTGACGAACGCTTCTCATCATATCTTGAGTTGGAGCTTCTTTCTTTGCCTCTATTCTTGTAGAACTTATTGAATTTCTTGACCATGAGGCTTATCTCTTCATTGGTGACAAGGTTGTTGCTTGAAGTTGCGGGAGCATCACTTGTGGCTTTGTAAGCACCGCTACACTTGTGGTGAAGCTCTTCTTTGTCTTTGAGTGTCATCTCATGAGCAACAATCCTTCCAATGACTTCCGTAGGCTTGAGATCTTTGTAGTTGGGCATCATTTGGATCAATGTGCACACGGTGTCGTATCTCTCATCCAAAGCTCTAAGTATCTTCTTGATGATGAATTTGTCGGTCATCTCTTCGCTTCCTAAGCCGGCAATCTCATTGGTGATGAGAGCTAGCCTAGAGTACATCTCAGCGACTCCTTCACCATCCTTCATCTTGAACTTGTCAAGCTGACCTTGAAGAACATCCAACTTGGATTCTCTCACGGACTCGGTTCCTTCGTGCATATCAACCAAAGTATCCCAAATCTCTTTTGCATTCTCAAGACGGCTGATTTTGTTGAATTCTTCTGGGCATAGGCGGTTGAATAGAATTTCGCATGCTTGAGCGTTGTATTGCAACATCTTAAATTCATCTGCGGTCGCTTCACGATCCGGTTCCTTTCCATCACCAATGAATTCACCTTGCAAGCCAACACGAACAACAGCCCAAACGGTGGGGTTATGACCAAGAATATGCATTTTCATTTTGTGCTTCCAACTAGCAAAATTAGTGCCATCAAAGTACGGACCTCTACGGTGATAACTTCCCTCACTAGACGCCATACTCTCCTAGGTTGTGAGACCAATGCAATGGAGACCAAAGCTCTGATACCACTTGTAGGACCGAAAGTATGTCTAGAGGGGGGTGATTAGACTACTTGACCAAATAAAAGTTTTGCCTTTTCCCAAATTTTAGAGTTGGCAATTTTAGCATTTCATGGCAAGTCAAGTACACCCTACACATGCAAGTCTAAGAGTATAGCAGTGGAAAGTAATAACAAGCATGAGTAGAAAGGATAGGGTAGGAAGATCAAACGCAATTGTAGACACGATGATTTTTCCCGTGGTTCCGATAGGTGGTGCTATCGTACATCCACGTTTATGGAGTCTTCAACCCATGGAGGGTAACGGTCGCGAGAGTCCACGGAGGGCTCCACCCATAAGGGTCCACGAAGTAGCAACCTTGACTATTCCATAACGGCTTCCGTCCACGAAGGACTAGCCTCACTATGGGTAGATCTTCACGAAGTAGGCGATCTCCTTGCCCGTACAAACTTCTTGGCTCACTCCACAACATGAAGTAGGAGGCTCCCAAGCGACACCTAACCAATCTAGGAGGCACCACCCTCCAAAAGGTAATAGGCTCGGTAATGACGATGAACTCCTTGCTCTTGTGCTTCAAGATGATAGACTCCTCAACACACAATCACTCTCTCACAGATTTGTCTTGGTGGAAGAGATGGGATTGGTGGAAAGCAACTTGGGGAGGCTAGAAATCAAGATCCATATGGTTGGAGTGGAAGATCTTGACATCAACACAAGGATAGGTGGTTCTCTCTCAGAAAACTGGATGGGGCAAGTAAGGAATAGTTCTGAGTGCTTCTCTTTCGAGTAGGTGGTGGTGGAGGGGTATATATAGGCATCCCCAAAAATCCAACCGTTACACACAAAATGACCAACTCGGTGACACCGATGTGTTAATCTCGGTGGTACCGAAGTGACCAAAAGGTGGCAACTTTTGAATCTCGGTGAGACCGATATAGGAAACTCGGTTGCACCGATAAGGTGACCAACGGTCAGATTCCCAATCTCGGTGATGCCAATCCAACAATCTCGGTGGTACCGATATTGTGAATTTGCGTAACAGAAAGTTGGCAACCTAAACTCGGTGGCACCGGTATGGAATCGGTTGCACCGAAGTGGCTAGGGTTTGGTTGAGTCTGTCTATGGTTGAGAATCGGTGGCACCGGGATGGAAATGTTGGTTGCACCGATGTTGAGTATATGGCTTTGGACAGACTTTGGTGGGAGAGTTTGTGGGTGTTTTTGGTGACTATCACTTGTGCACGTATGAGCATTTTGTTCACCAACAAAACCTTGCCCCCTTTTAATAGTATTGGCTTTCCTATGGACTCAAAGTGATTTCTCACAAATGTAAAATGTAGAGTCCTCTTCCTTGAAGCTTTGCCAACCTATTTCCTTGCATCTTGGGGTATTCCACAATCTCCACAATCCTTTTGCCAATCCTATCATTGAGCATTTCCTGAAATATACTTGATGGAAAACATTAGTTCAATGACTTATATGTTGTTATAAATTACCAAAACCACCAAGCGAGCAAATGTGCTTTCACGGGCACTGACCCCCGACGCGACGGGGGCCACTATAGCCATGCGTGCCCTGACCGCAGTACCAAAGGCACTGCTAACATGCCGTGCGTCAGGTCACCGTCCTGCGGGGCGCGGTGACATGATGGGAGCTGACCCACCGGCCGGCTAGTCGCAGCCGGCCATGCGGAGCCGGACTACAAGGGGAGGCGGCTCGCCTTGTAGTCTTTTTTCGAAAAGCTGGAGCAAAGACCCAGCTGAGGCTACCCCGGGGTTAACCCACGTCAATGATCTTCAAGGACACGCCGTTGATCCTGGCGGTCGCGTGGGCCAGACGAGACTATGGACGCCTCGTCGCGGTCGTCAACATGTGAAGCTTGCTGCGGCTGCCTCTGGGCCTGTTGTTGCGTAGGAGACTGCACCGTTGGGGTGGCCCCTTCAACGCGCTCGCCGCCCCGGGCCGCCGCTGCTGTTCGCGTATGTCGCGACGGCTCTGCATGCTACGTCTTGTTGGCTTCAATGAAGGAAATCAAACTCTGAATGGTGGCTCTCCATTCATCCATCTTATCAGCCGCTGGCATGAAGTTGAGCAGCATCTGGACTCTCGCCATGGCCTCCTCTGTGGTGCCCGGCATGGCGAATGAGGCGGACCGTGACGTTGCTCGACTCTTGGTAGGACCAAGAGAAGCGTCGCCAAGTCCTTGATGTCGTGTGCCACTCGCTGGAGCTTTCTGTCGGGTCGTGGGCCGATCCTGTGGGGCTGCGGCTCCGCACGAGGTGCACGCCTAGCAATCTTGCTGGTGACGGGCGCGGCCGGAAGGTCACGGCTTGCGCCGGACCGGGCGCCACTGAGGCGGCCTCGGCCATCCGCGCGGCGGGGAGGTGATGAACATATGTTCCCTCCATCCGTGTTGTCGGGACCGAGCTCGCCACGTTGCCGTTGTAGTTGCTCCTCTCCGGCGCCTCCTGCTCCATCTCCGGCCACGAAGGGCTGGACGGGGGCACCTCCTGCGCCGACCGCACCGTCCACGATGCCCGCCTCGCCCGAAGCCGCTGCAGCGCCTACGGCGCCGGCGACCGCATGCGAGGGAGCCTTCGAAGTGGAGGGATGCGCGGCCGTGCTGGATTTCTTCTTCAGAGCCATTGTTGAAGAAGATGATGATGTAGACCGATTCACCGTTCACGAACTCGGGTTCGCGCAAATGATGCACGCCCCCTACCTGGCGCGCCAAAGATGTCGGGGCACAGATGCTCATGATCACCTATGGGACCAGAGGTCCCTTGTGGTTCGGCAAGGGGGGTCACGTTGCACGAAGAGCGGAGAGCATGAGACGGCGCAACGATCAGGACACAGGCATTTTACCCAGGTTCGGGCCGCTGCTAAGCGTAATACCCTACTCCTTATTTTTGGTGGCTTGATTGGAGGAACACGAAGAACGCAGAGCGCCTACCCCCGGCAAGGATTGCTGTCGGGGAAGGAGCGGCTATGCGAGTACAAGTGTTCGGGGGTTCGGATTGCCAACCCTGAGCTAGGTTGCCTTGGGCTCCTTTTATAGTACAAGGGGTTACCACAATGGCAAAACAGACATTATCTATCGATTAGATAGCTAAGTAGAGATATCATACCTAACTCTGGCATTTAGGACAAAATGCCATGATTACCTGCCTAGGTGGCGCTTGGGGTGCATCCCCGACAAGCTCTTGCCACCGCTTGGCCGGTCGTTGCTTAAGATCTTGACACGCTGCAGGGCGGGTGTCAACTGAGTGTAACTTGCCTTCCAATGTGTCACCACGTGCTTAGCGAGAGCTGATTAGCCGCCTGAGGGCTCGACACCGCATCGATAAGTGACAGGCGTAGCGATGCGCACTAGTACAAAACAGGGCTTCGGTCCACCCCTGAGAAGCCCATTAGTCCCGGTTCACTCACGAACCGGGACCCATGGGGCCATCGGTCCCGGTTCGTGAGGCCAGGGCGCCGGCCGGGCCTCGTGGGCCATTGGTCCCGGTTCGTCTGACCCCTTTGGTCCCGGTTCCAGACACGAACCGGGACCAATGCGCCTCGCTCCTAGCCCACAACCATTGGTCCCGGTTTGTGGCTGGAACCGGGACCAAATGGGGTCCTTTAGTCCCGGTTCCAGCCACAAACCGGGACCAATGGTTGGCCTATATATAGCCCCTGCCCGCGAGCAGAGCAGTGCACTGCTCTGTTTTATTGCCCGGCTGTGGGAGAGCTTTTAGCTCACCTCCTATGCACATGACGTGTTCGATGAAATGCCCGAGCCACACTTAAGCTTTCTCCTCTCGAAGCTCCTTGTCCAAGCTCCATTTTCCTAAAGATTTGTCTAGGTTTGGCGGTCCGTCCTGTCCCGTCCCCGTCCTCACAGCCGTCGATCGCCCGCGCCCATCTCGGCACCGGCACCACTGTGGTTAGCCTCTTCTTCTTATCTTCTTTCTAAAAGAAAAAAGTTCTTACTTGTATGTTTTAATTAGATGCTCTAGAGAGTTATATGTTGTTCAATAATGAGAACTATATAACGCACGCAGATGAACCGGCAATGGATGTACGGTGACCGACGCACCTCCGAGTATATTAAGGGCCTGCATAATTTTCTCGAAGCGGCTGAGGCAAACAAGCAGAATGGTTTTACGCATTGTCCATGTACTGTCTGTGAGAATACGAAGGCTTTCTCCAACTCTAAAACCCTTCACTTCCACCTGCTTGAGAAGGGTTTTATGCCACGCTATAATGTTTGGACCAAGCACGGAGAAAGAGGGGTTATGATGGAAGACAACGAAGAAGAAGAGGATGATGACAACTACCCGCCCCCTGAATACGGTGATGCTGCAATGGGGGAAGCTGAAGATCAAGAGGAACCAGACGATGTGCCCGATGATGATCTTCGCCGGGTCATTGTTGATGCATAGAGAGAATGCGAAAGTGAAAGGGAGAAGTTGAAGTTCGATCGCATGTTAGAGGATAACAAAAAAGGGTTGTACCCAAATTGCGAAGATGACAACACAAAACTCGGTACCACACTAGAATTGCTGCAATGGAAGGTAGACAATGGTGTATCTGACAAGGGATTTAGTTCGCTACTGAAAATAATGAAGAAGAAGCTTCCAAAGGATAACGAATTGCCCGGCGGTACGTACGAAGCAAAGAAGGTTCTATGCCCTCTAGGATTGGAGGTGCAGAAGATACATGCATGCCCTAATGACTGCATCCTCTACCGCGGTGAGTACGAGGATTTGAACGCATGCCCGGTATGCGGTGCATTGCGGTATAAGATCAGACAAGATGACCCTGGTGATGTTGAGGGCGAGCGCCCCAGGAAGAGGGTTCCTGCCAAGGTGATGTGGTATGCTCCTATAATACCACGGCTGAAACGTCTGTTCAGAAACAAAGAGCATGACAAGTTGATGCGATGGCACAAAGAAGACGATAAGAAAGACGGGAAGTTGAGAGCACCCGCTGACGGGTCGCAGTGGAGAAAAATTGAGAGAAGGTGGGGGGACTTTGCAGGTGACGCAAGGAACGTATGGTTTGGTTTAAGTGCAGATGGCATTAATCCTTTTGGGGAGCAGAGCAGCAATCATAGCACATGGCCCGTGACTCTATGTATCTATAACCTTCCTCCTTGGTTGTGCATGAAGCGGAAGTTCATTATGATGCCAGTGCTTATCCAAGGCCCTAAGCAACCCGGCAACGACATTGATGTGTACCTAAGGCCATTAGTTGAAGAACTTTTACAGCTGTGGAATGGAGAAGGTGTACGTGTGTGGGATGAGCACAAACAGGAGGAATTTTACCTACATGCGTTGCTGTTTGTAACCATCAACGATTGGCCTGCTCTCAGTAACCTTTCAGGACAGACAAACAAGGGATACCACGCATGCACACACTGTTTAGATGACACCGACAGTATATATTTGGAGAAATGCAGGAAGAATGTGTACCTGGGGCATCGTCGATTTCTTTCGACCAACCATCAATGTCGAAAGAAAGGAAAGCATTTCAAAGGTGAGGCAGATCACCGGAAGAAGCCCGCCATCCGTACTGGTGATCACATACTTGATATGGTCAATGATTTACAAGTAATCTTTGGAAAGGGTCCTGGCGGACTATCTGTTCCGACTGACGATGCGGGACGCGCACCCATGTGGAAGAAGAAATCTATATTTTGGGACCTACCCTATTGGAAAGACCTAGAGGTCCGCTCTGCAATCGACGTGATGCACGTGACGAAGAATCTTTGCATGAATCTGCTAGGCTTCTTGGGAGTGTATGGGAAGACAAAAGATACACCGGAGGTACGGGAGGAACAGCAACGTGTGCATGGAAAAGACGGCATGCATCCAAAGCAGTATGAAGGTCCTGCCAGCTACGCTCTTACCAAAGAAGAGAAGGAAATCTTCTTTGAATGCCTGCTCAGTATGAAGGTCCCGTCTGGCTTCTCGTCGAATATAAAGGGAATAATAAATATGGCAGAGAAAAAGTTCCAGAACCTAAAGTCTCATGACTGCCACGTGATTATGACGCAACTGCTTCCGGTTGCATTGAGGGGGCTTCTACCGGAAAACGTTCGATTAGCCATTGTGAAGCTATGTGCATTCCTCAATGCAATCTCTCAGAAGGTGATCGATCCAGAAATCCTGCCAAGGTTAAGGAGTGATTTGGTGCAATGTCTTGTTAGTTTCGAGCTGGTGTTCCCACCGTCCTTCTTCAATATCATGACGCACGTCCTAGTTCATCTAGTCGACGAGATTGTCGTTCTGGGCCCTGTATTTCTACACAATATGTTCCCCTTTGAGAGGTTCATGGGAGTCTTAAAGAAATATGTTCGTAACCGCGCTAGGCCAGAAGCAAGCATCTCCATGGGCCATCAAACAGAGGATGTCATTGGGTTTTGTGTTGACTTCATTCCTGACCTTAAGAAGATTGGTCTCCCTCAATCACGGTATGACGGGAGACTGACTGGAAAAGGCACGCTAGGAGCGGACTCAATAATATGTAGGGACGGGCATTCTTGGTCTCAAGCACACTACACAGTTCTACAGAATTCTACCTTGGTGACCCCGTATGTCGATGAACACAAGAATATTTTGCGCTCCAAACACCCGGAGCAGTGTGACGACTGGATTACATATGAACACATCAGGACTTTCGGCAGTTGGTTGCAAACACGTCTCATGGGTGACAACACTGTTTCTGATGAGCTGTACTCGTTGGCCAGGGGACCATCTTCGACTGTATTGACTTACAAAGGGTACGAGATAAATGGGAATACATTTTACATGATCGCCCAAGATCAAAAGAGCACCAACCAAAACAGCGGTGTCCGCTTTGATGCAGCAACCAAGAGAGGAAAGGACACATATTATGGTTACATAGTGGACATATGGGAACTTGACTATGGACATGATTTCAAGATCCCTTTGTTTCAGTGCAAATGGGTCAATCTGTCAGGAGGCGGGGTACAGGTAGACCCACAGTACGGAATGACAACAGTGGATCTGAACAATCTTGGGTACACAGATGAACCATTCGTCCTAGCCAATGATGTGGCGCAGGTTTTCTATGTGAAGGACATGTCTACCAAACCGAGAAAAAGAAAAGATAAGGAAGCGAATACATGATACGATGAGCCAAAGCGCCACATAGTTCTTTCAGGAAAAAGAGACATCGTGGGATTGGAGGGCAAGACAGACATGTCTGAAGATTATGAAAAGTTTCATGAAATTCCTCCCTTCAAAGTCAAGTCTGACCCAAGCACCCTGTTAAACGATGAAGATTATCCATGGTTACGGCGCAATAAGCAAAGGACACAAGCGAAGAAAAAGTGAAGACTTTCTCTCCACAACTATATCAGTAAATGCATGAAAGTTCAGAGTTCATTTGTAACACTTTTCAATTTCAGGGTCATTTAGCTTAAAAAATCATTAAATGCATGAGAAATAGGAAATGAAGTCAGAAAGGGTTGAAAATTGATGATGTGGCTTTGAATGGTGCATTTTGAACACACAAAAAGTCTGGAGTTCAAATAAGTTCAAAAAAATGAAATCCCTTTGTAACAGATGAGTTTTCGTCCGAAACCCTGATACTTCGAAAGAGATTGTCAATTTTGTACACGAAGTGCATCCAGTTTTTGCCGTAACCCTCTCAACTTTTTAGCACATGCTATGTGGGTGAAATGATGATACCATGCCAACTTTCAACCTGTTCAGAGTTCATTTGTAGTGCTTTTCAATTTCAGGGTCATTTAGCTTAAAAAATCAGTAAATGCATGAAAAATAGGAAATGAAGTCAGAAAGGGTTGAAAATTGATGATGTGGCTTTGAATGGTGCATTTTGAACACACAAAAAGTCTGGAGTTCAAATAAGTTCAAAAAAATGAAATCCCTTTGTAACAGATGAGTTTTCGTCCGAAACCCTGATACATCGAAAGAGATTGTCCGTTTTGTACACGAAGTGCATCCAGTTTTTGACGTAACCCTCTCAACTTTTTAGCACATGCTATGTGGGTGAAATGATGATACCATGCCAACTTTCAACCTTTTCAGAGTTCATTTGAAGTGCTTTTCAATTTCAGGGTCATTTAGCTCAAAGAATGAACTAATAACAAAAAGAATGAACTAGAAAACCTTTATCAAACTCTAATAGCAAAAATAATGAACTAAAAATAATCAATTAAAAAATTCTGTTATGATCAACTAAAATAAAACTATAATATTCTTCAATAGCAAAAAGAATCAACTAAAAAGCTTTTATAAAACTCTAATAGCAAAAGGAATCAACTAAAAATATTTTATAAACCTCTAGTATTTATGAAACTAAAATTATATAAAATTTATGCAACTAAAGTTATCAAAGTATTTTTTTTGTTCAAAACATTAATAGCAAAAAGAATTTTCATAAAGAATTTTTTTTAGAAACTTTAATAGCAAACTAAAATAACAAAATCTGTTTTTGGTTAAAACAGACATTTCAAATAACCTAAAAATTACCAAATTGAATATAATGATAAAACACAGTAATATTAAACAGAAGGAAAAAAGAATCACTCAAAAATCTATTTTTATAGTAAAGTTATTCACAAACTAGTGATTCACACCAATTTAAAAGCATTCAAATTTAAACTATTCAAATTTGGAAACTAATGGCACTAACAGAAAGTTTATAATTTTTGTGACCTAAAAGCAAAAAGAATCACTGAAAAACTGTAATTTTTGTGACCTAAAAGCAAAAAGAATCACTGAAAAACTGTAATTTTTGTGACCTAAAAGCAAAAAGAAAATAAATAAAGCAAAAAAGAAAACAAAAAAAGTAGAAAAAAATGCCGCCTACTGGGCCACAGCGGCCTGAATACGACTAGAAACCCAACCAGCTTGTTGGGCCAGGATTCAGGCCCGCAGAAGGCCCAATAGGCCCACAGGTAGTGACAGATTAGGCCCGGAAGCCTGCTGTTGAGAGGAGCTCGAGAGGGTGTGCGCAGCAGCGCTTATAAACCACTCTCAAGCCCTCTCAGCTAGCGAGGTGGGACTAAAAATTTGGCCCCGGCCAGCACCACCCTTTGGTCCCGGTTGGTGGCACCAACCGGGACCACTAACAACCTTTGGTCCCGGTTGGTGCCACCAACCGGGACCAATGCCACCCTTTAGTCCCGGTTGGTGCCACCAACCGGGACCAAAGGTCTCTGCTTCCCGCCCTTTGGGCTGACGAAAAGAGACCTTTGGTCCTGGTTGGTGGCACCAACCGGGACTAAAGGTAGGCATTGGTCCCGGTTGGTGCCACGAACTGGGACCAATACTCTGTGTATATAAGCAACACTTACAATTTTTTCAGATTTCATCTAGCACTTGCCCCCGACGACGCCGAGCACATCGACGCCGCCAGGCTGCCCGAGCTCGCCGTCGACGCCCTCTGCCCTGACGCCCTCTGCCCCGACGCGCCGTCATGTGCCCCGACGCCGGCGCCGCTCCTCGACGCGTGCCCTGCCCCGACGCGCGCCTCTGCCCCGACGCGCCGCCCCGTGCCCCGACGCCGGCGCCGCTCCCCGACGCGCGCCCTACCCCAACGCCGCCCCGCGCCACTGCCCTGCCCCGACGACGCCGCCCCTCCTCCCCGTTCGGTCCGGTCGGCCCCCTTTCCTCCCTGTCCTCCCTGTCCCCTGTTGATTTTGATGATTTTGATGATATATAGATGATAGATGATATATGATAGTTAGATGATGATGTTGATGATAGCTGATGATGTTGATGATAGATGATGTATGCTTTTTTTCATATAATTTTTTATAGCATTTTTGGTCCATGTATATATGTGTGTGTGTATGGATGGATGGATGGATGGATGTATATATATAGAAAATGATCATATGATATATATGTATGCTAAAGAAAATATGATATAAATATGATATAAAAAAAATATCGTAGCTTCCTGGGGTTTTTTTCATGGATGTATGCTAAAGAAAATTATGAAAGAGTTTATGGGAGGTTTTTGTCAAAAGGTTCAATGATTTGTCAAGGCAAAAAATTGAACTAATTAAGGTATCCCATGTTTTTGTATATATGATATATGTATTTTGTTGGCAGAAAATAAGTTGGCTAAAAAGAAGTTCCTTCACGAAGGGGTTTTACTTTGCCTAAATTGGGGAGGGGCAACTTCACTAAACGTTCATGATTTTTTTTGTTCATATTAAGAAAGAGCGTAAATCGGGGAAAATGAGGGGGGAGGAGCCCGCAAGTATCCCCTAACTCTCTCGGGAAAATGAGGGGGGAGGAGTCCGCAAGTATGTCCCCTAACTCTCTCGGGAAAATGAGGGGGGAGGAGTCCGCAAGTATCCCCTAACTCTCTCGGGAAAATGAGGGGGGAGGAGTCCGCAAGTATCCCCTAACTCTCTCGGGAAAATGAGGGGGGAGGAGTCCTCAAGTATCCCCTAACTCTCTCGGGAAAATGAGGGGGGAGGAGTCCGCAAGTATGTCCCCTAACTCTCTCGGGAAAATGAGGGGGGAGGATTTTTTTATGCTCATAGAAACTCTCGAGTCCACCCAAACCGGGACTGAAAGAGCGTTGTCGAGGCCACCCCACCCACCGCATCCCCGTAGCTCACCCGAGAAGCTCGCCGCCGTCGAGGTCGTAGCGCTCGACTCCGGCCGTTTCAGCCGCTCCGACCACCGCCAATCGACGCGCCGTCATCTTGCCGTTCGAACGAGCCCGGCCGCGCATCGAATGATGCCCTGTGGGCGATTTCCGACAGAAGCCTGAGCCGCGCCGCCGCGTTTGGCTCGCCGGAGAGCTTCGTACCATTATGCGCCTGTTACTTCCGGCTAATGATGAAGCCTTGGTTTTCTTGAATCCTTTGACACTAGACAACGTGACATATAGAAGGGTAGATGAGATCAGGAAAAATATGGACCATTTTCTGCACATTCAGAATGGCGCCATTTTGTTAAATCCCTTAAAGGTTAAGAGAATCCCTTGTTTGACATTCATGAGAGAGGCGGTCCGGACGTCGGACATTCATGAGAGAGGCGGTCCGGACGTCGGACATTCATGTTTGTATATTAATTGCCATGTTGTAATATTTGCAGAAACTATGGATCAAAGAGACTTGGAACAAGAACAGTTGTTGGGGGAGATAATCCTCGCCGGAGGTGATGCTGTCTTGTCGTTTCTCAACGACACCGATGGAACAATGGAGGAGGAAGGACATGATCATGATGGCTCCGGTGACATGATCATGATGGCTCCGGAAGTGCTGACTAGCTAATTGATGCATTAATTGTTTTGGTATGTACATATATTAACTCTTCTTTCTTCTTTTATAGCCCTCCGGATCGAGCCAAACTTCGGTAATGAGACGAGGCCCGAAGAAGAGGTTACGCAAGGATGAAAGGTTCACGATCACAGCACTCGCGGACGATGGCCTACCGATTCAACCCAAGCGGACCAAGGACGCATTTTCTGCTCAGTGCGGAGCTATTGTTAGGGACAACATCCCGATCAGCATCAAGCAATGGAATAAGCCTAAGGACGACGCCCCTGAAGGTGATTATGTCACCGATAGACAGAAAGATGATCTTTGGACCTTGCTGAAGGCAAATTTCACCCTACCGCCAGAGGAGGATCCGAATAAGCCAGTTATAGAGCCACTGGTCAAGGCGTGTGCTCTTAAGAAGATGGCAGATCTATTCAGGAGGTGGAAGAAGGAGTTGAAATCAAAGTTTGTCGACAAAGGTGAGACTCCAGAATTCATCGGCCGATTTGAGAAGATAAGAGATCACTGGCCCGCATTTGTGGCCTACAAGACATCGGACAAGAGTAAGAAAATGTCAGAGACAAACAAGAACAATGCTGCAAAGAAGAAGTATCACCATCACACGGGGTCAGGTGGCAACCTCAAAGCCCGGCCATTGTGGGACAAAGCTGAGAATGACCTGATTGCTAAAGGGGTCGAACCAGAGACATTCAACTGGACAGACCGTTCAAGGACTTGGTTCTTCGGGGTTGGGGGAACTTTGGACCCTGAAACAGGGAAGTGCCGTTGGACGGACGAGCAACTTGCAATACCCGTCATGAAGCTTCAGAAGTATATCACCGCAGCGCAGGAAGGGACGTTCATTCCCGACAGAGAGAAGGACGAGCTGACTGAGGCCCTAGGGAATGCTGAGCACCCTGGACGAACACGAGGCACACCAGGCTCCGTTCCGTGGAAGGTTGGGTTTCCCGACGCAGGCGGTTACAGAAGCCGGGAGAGAAAGAGGAAAGCGGAGCTGAGCGACATGCAGAAGATGAGTGCAAGACTACAAAAGCTAGAGGAAGAACTTGAGAGCCAGCGAGCTGCCGGCCAACCATCTCAGCGGCACGAAGCTACCCCGCTATCTCAGCGGAGAAGCAGCGTGGCTTCCACGGAGCCCGTTCAGACTGACTTCACGGCTCCTATCTACCCCGTGGATACTATCACGGAGGCTCAAAATTGCGAGCTTATGACGAAATGCCGGAACCTCACTTTCAAGGCGGCTGTCGGCTCTATTGCACCTCCTCAACCCAACGGAACTTTTCACTGCCTTCCGATTCCACATGGCTATGCTGTTGTGATGGTGGATGAAGTAATGCAGGGATTTGAGGAGCTCGAGCTTGACCACTCTACAGGTGAAGGGGAGAATCAGCTGGTTCGTGCTCTGAGGAGTACATGTCTATGGCAGAAGGAGTACATCAAGCTTCCAAACTGGAAGCCTCCACCTCCTCCTCCTCCTCCGGCGAGTCAGGGCACTCCACCTCCTCCTCCTCCTCCTCCGGCGAGTGATCAGGGCACTCCGCCTCCTTCTCCGGCTCCTCCGATGCGTGAGGGCACTCCGCCTCCTCCTTCGCCTACTCCGGTGCGTCGGAGCAGTCCGCCTCCTCCTCCGCCTCGTCGGCAACGGCGGAAGACAGACGCCGCCGGTCCAGCTCCTCCGGCGCGTCGGAGCACTCTGCCTCCTTCTCAGCCTCGTCAGCAACGACGGAACAGAGACGCCGCCGCTCCGGCGGCTAGCAGTACAAGCAGAGGCGGGAGGCAATTCAGATATGGTCCATCTCTCAAGCCTCTGGAAAAGTTACCATATGAGAGGACCGAGCAGGAAAACGAGGACATAGTTCGTGCCCAAGTGAGGGCCCATTTTGCAAAGAAAACTCCACCTCCGAAGGAAACAATAGATCCGGTGAAAGTGAAGCGCACTATCGATGCCCTGAAGCGACCACCACCGCCTCCGCCGCAATCCAACTATGACCGCATTATTCAAAAGACATATGATGAAGCGCGGCGGTCGGGAAGTACTTCTAGTGATGCAAGGTTAGCAGAACGAAGAAGTGGGAAAACAATTCCCCAGCTCGGCGAACAGGAGAAGAAATCGTGCCCCCCGCTCAAGGTGTCTAGCGATATCGTGGCTAATCATCCGGGGATGGTGCTCGGTACCAATCCTGGTGATTACTTGGGGGATGATGTAATTTTTGAAATGGCTGAGGTACCAAAAGAAGAATATAAATACATGCACGGGAAGCCTCTCGTCAAACCTGACCATCCTCCTCTAACAACGATGATGTACAAATTGCATGAGTGGTACTTGGAAACCTGCAGGAAGAATGGGTCCGATAGTTTGCTGGTGAGAATTAAAGATGAGCACGACCTCATTGTAGTCGACCTGATGCCTGTTGAATTTGTGGAGTTATTTCAGTTATTCAATCAAAAGGCCCTCGACAAACAAATCATGACTTGCTACTGTCTGTAAGTATTACATCTGTAATTAAGTCTCTAGCTCAGCTCGTTCATTGCATGTATATATAATTATCCTCACTATATTATGCAGATTGAAGATCGTCGAATGCAAAAAAAGACAAATCTATGACATTGGGTTCATTAGCCCAAATACCGTAAATGAATGGGCGGTACAAGAAAGAGTTAAAGATACCGAGGAAAACTTGCTAAAAGCGTTCCTTCGACATCAAAACAAAAGGGAAATATTTTTTTCCTTACAACTTCAAGTGAGTGTTACTGTCTTGTGCATATTCGGTTTCGCTTACTCGAGGTTAAGTACTGTAATTGATGAGTTATGCGTGCGCAGTTTCCACTATATTCTGCTATCCATTAAGCTTGACGAGGGAGTAGTAACTGTCTTTGACTCGAGACGTAAAGATCCCAAGGATTATGCGGACATGACTGCAATGCTCCAGAAGTAAGTTCAATCAATACCGGGACCATATCGACAACTTTCGTTCATTTCCTGATATCAAGTAATCATTTTCTTTGCCTGGCAGGGTTTGGAAACAGTTCACCGGACAGGTTCCGGGTTTGAAGAACGAGCTGCGATTTACACACCCCAAAGTAAGTAGTACTAGCTAGTTCCGCGCATCTCTCATTGATTCCAGTTTCATCAATACCATTATCGTGCTTGATTATCAGTTTGATTGAACTCTTTTCTCGTAAAGTTCTTGTGGCAGGAACCCGGGAATAATTTATGTGGATACTACGTTTGCGAGTACATTGGCCACAGGACCTCTGAGCGGGGCAGATCTGAAGAACAATTTGAAGTATGTAAACAATATTCACAATTTTTTTTATTACCATCAATTGTGTTGAGTTTCATTCATATATATGTATTGACCCCCTTCTTTAAATTAGATCTGGCAGATGCGGGATGAACTCCTACCACATGATCGCATACGAGCAATTCAAGAGGAATTGGAGGGATTCTTTCTTGACCACGTCATACATGAAAAGGGAGAATACCATGCGGAAATTCAATGGGAGTTTGGCGCTTGATGATGTCAGGGATGTTATATTGTATATATGTAGTAGCGTCGGATAGATTTACGAAAACTTGTTGTTCGAACAAGCACGGAGAAAGAGAGGTCACTTCTCTCTGTATATGTTCATGATGATCTTGTGTAATTAATGGTTTCCTTCATTTGCTTACTAGCTAGCGTCGAGTTCTCTCTATATGTAGTAGCTAGCGTCGACCAAGCACGGAGAAAGAGAGGTCACTTCTCTCTATTAGCTAGCTAACACAATATGAAACCCCTAAACCCTCAAAAAACCCTAAACCCCCCTTTCAAAAAAAACAAAAACCCCAGCGCCTTTTGGTCCCGGTTGGTGTTACCAACCGGGACTAAAGGTCCTCCTGCCTGAGTGCTGCGAAGCAGCCACGTGGAGCTCCTTTAGTCCCGGTTGGTGTTACCAACCGGGACTAAAGGTCCTCCTGCCTGGGCTCCCCACAGCGGCCACGTGGAGCCCCTTTGGTCCCGGTTCGTAAGCGAACCGGGACTAAAGGTTTTGGGCTTTAGTCCCGACCCTTTAGTCCCGGTTCCAGAACCGGGACTAAAGCCCCTCTGGAACCGGGATTAATGGGCCTTTTTCTACTAGTGGCGGTGGAGCGGTAGCTGGGTGGCTCACGCCTGCTGGGGAGTGGCTTGCCGGGTCTTCTGGGAGGTGTGCATGTCTTGGTCCCCGGCAAGCGTCGGGGACGTGCTTGGTGCGTCGCAGTCCAGGCTTGGGCTGCCGCGTTTAGCTTGCTGGAGTCTTGTCTTGATTGTAGGCCAGGTTTTTGCTTCTACCGCATGTGCATAAATCAGGGGCACTGGGTACCCCTGTACTAGTGCACCGACAAGTCGTGACAGGGCATCAGCCGCCTCATTGAGCCGACGATCGATATGATCGACCTGATGGCCCTGAAAGTAACCCGCCACATCAAAAACTGCCCGCCGGTAAGCCGCCATCAGGGGGTCCTTAGAGTCCCAAGTCCCTGATACTTGTTGAGCCACCAAGTCTGAGTCACCCAAACACCTGACCCGGCTCAGATTCATCTCCTTAGCCATTCTGAGTCCGTGTAGGAGGGCCTCGTATTCGGCTGCATTATTAGTGCACGGAAACATGACCGCAAAACATAGCAAAATTTATCACCTCGTGGAGAAGACAATATGACTCCAGCCCCCGAGCCCTCCAACTGTCTAGATCCATCAAAATGTATAGTCCAGTAGGTGTTGTCTGGCCTATCCTCTGGAATCTGCAGCTCCGTCCAGTCGTTGATGAAATCCACCAGTGCCTGGGACTTGATGGTGGTTCTATGCATATACTTTAGGTGGTGATCACCAAGTTCAATCGCCCACTTAGCACTCCGTCCAGTGGTGTCGGCGCTCTGGGAATGGGGGTACCCAGACCTGCTGATACGTCTCCAACGTATCTATAATTTATGAAGTATTCATGCCATGTTTACAATAATTCTATATGATTTTGGTATGATTTTATTAGAACAAACCCGGACTGGCATTGTTTTCAGCAGAACTACCGTGGTGTTGTTTTTGTGCAGAAATAAAAGTTCTCGGAATGAGCTGAAAATTTACGGAGAATATTTTTGGAAAATATAAAAAATACTGGAGCGAAGAGTCACCGGAGAGGAAGGCCGAGGAAGCCACAAGCCACAGGGGCGCCCCACCCCCCCTAGGGCGCGCCCCCCTGGCTTGTGACTTCCTCGGGAACCTTCTGGACGTGGGACCGACGCCAAAAACTCCTATAAATCCCAAAACCCCCAGAAAGAAACCGAGATCGGGAGTTTCGCCGCCGCAAGCCTCTGTAGCCACGAAAAACCAATCGGGAGCCCGTTCCGGCACCCTGCCGGAGGGGGAAACCATCACCGGAGGCCATCTTCATCATCCCGGCGGTCTCCATGACGAGGAGGGAGTAGTTCACCCTCGGGGCTGAGGGTATATACCAGTAGCTATGTGTTTGATCTCTCTCTCTCGTGTTCTTGAGATGGCACGATCTTGATGTACCGTGAGCTTTATTAATATAGATGAATCATATGGAGTGTTTCCCCTCTCTATCTAGTTGTGATGAATTGAGTTTTCCCTTTGAAGTTTACTTATCGGATTGAGTCTTTAAAGGATTTGAGAACACTTGATGTATGTCTTGTGATGGGATATCCATGGTGACAATGGGATGTTATATTGATCTACTTGATGTATGTTTTGGTGATCAACTTGCGGGTTCCGTGACCATGGGAATCTATGCATAGGGGTTGGCACACGTTTTCGTCTTGACTCTCTGGTAGAAACTTTGGGGCACTCTTTGAAGTTCTTTGTGTTGGATTGAATAGATGAATCAGAAATTATGTGATGCATATCGTATGATCAAGCCCATGGGTACTTGTGGTGACATTGCGGTATCTAGGTGACATTAGGGTTTTGGTTGATGTGTATCTTAAGGTGTTATTTTAGTACGAACTCTAGGGCTGTTTGTGACACTTATAGGGATAGCTCATACAATTGATCGGAAAAGATAACTTTAAGGTGGTTTCGTACCCTACAATAATTTCTTCGTTTGTTCTCCGCTATTTGTGACTTTGGAGTGAACTCTTTTTCGCACGTGAGGGATTTACATATGATTCAACTATGTTAGTATTGTTGAGAGAACTTGCACTAGTGAAAGTATGAACCCTAGGCCTTGTTTTCAAGCATTGCAATACTATTTATGCTCACTTTTGTTACTTGCTACCTTGCTGTCTTTATATTTTCAGATTACAAAAACCTATATCTACCATCCATATTACACTTGTATCGCCATCTCTTCGCCGAACTAGTGCACCTATACAATTTACCATTGTATTGGGTGTGTTGGGGACACAAGAGACTCTTTGTTATTTGATTGCAGGGTTAGTTGAGAGAGACCATATTCATCCTACGCCTCCCACGGATTGATAAACCTTAGGTCATCCACTTGAGGGAAATTTGCTACTGTCCTACAAAACTCTGCGCTTGGAGGCCCAACACGAGTCTACAAGAAGAAGGTTGCGTAGTAGACATCAAGCTCTTTTCTGGCGCCGTTGCCGGGGAGGCTAGGTAAGCGGCACTCACATCCCGTCAACGAAGCTCTTTTCTAGCGCCGTTGCCGGGGAGGTGAGTGCTTGAAGGTATATCTTTAGATCTTGCAATTGAATCTTTTAGTTTCTTGTTTTATCACTAGTTTGGTTTTATAAAAGAAAACTAAAAAAATGGAATTGAGGTTGCCTCATATGCTTCATCTTTTTAATGTCTTTCGTGAAAATGATGGAAAGAAAAATTGTGCTCAAGTGTTAGAAGAAGAAGTTATTAAAATGTTTGGCACTAAATCTTTGAGTGATGAGCATGATTGCAATTTTGTTAGTATGAATTCTTTGAATATCCATTGTACTAATGATGATTGCACTAGTCATGATAAAAAGATTTCTTATAAGCATGTCAATTTTTGTGGAGTGCATAGAGTTTGTGAAGACATGCCTAAAAGGGAAGATAGATTTTGTAAGAGGCATAAGTATTTAGAAACTAAATGGTTGCAAGAGAGGCTATATGTTTGTGCTGAAAGACTTAATATTTCTCGCCGTCCTTGTGAACTTTGCAATGAAAGAAGTCATTTTAATTTCCAATGTGAATTATTTCATGATCGAATTGTGTCCAAGAATTGTGATAATATCATTACCCTTGAGCATCATAATGAACTTAGTCTATTTTTGGGGTATGAAGAAATGAAACATGAAACTAAGGATGTTCCAGCATGGGTTCTCATTAAAATGATTGATTTTCATCTAAATGAAATCTATATGTATTGCGTGGTAAATTGCATTGAGAATCCTTATATTGCCAATTACTTAAAGACAAGAAAACAAATAGAAGATTAAGAGAATACTAATGAAGGGGAAGAGGTTTCCCAATATCCTCCTATATCCTCTTATGATGAATCAGGTAACGAGGAGGAGCTTTTTATTCAACCAATCTCTTCAAAAAGAAGCTTGGAGGAATCAAATAAACCCACACATAATGTGGTGAAGAAGAAGAAAAGAAGGAAAAGTAAAGGTAAAGAGGTATCTCTCCCAAATAATGACACCCCTTATGATCTTGAAAATCTTTTTGGCACCAACTTAGAAAATTGTGATGATAACAATTGCTATACTATTGGTGCTATTCATACTATTAATGATGAGAGTGATTATGCTTATATTATGCAAAGCCACAAGCTTGGGGATGCTATGTTTGATGAGAATGACATGTTTGAGAATTTATTTGCTGCAATTAATGTTTGTCCCAAGCTTGGGGATGCTATGTTTAATGAAGATGATGTTTTTAGTCCCCCAAGTTTTGATGTGCAAATTTATGATAGCATACCCCCTATTTATGATGATTGCAATATTTATGAAAGTGGGTTTGGAAGAGTGTCAACTTTAGATAATAATTATCCCACTATTTTGGAGGGTGTTGAATCTTATTATAATGATAAAAGTGGATTTGGAGAGGTCACGACTTTATTTATTAATGATTCCACTATTTCGGAAGAGGTTTCAATTGGCTATCATGAGAACAAAGTTGCTACTTATCATGATTATTGTGATGATACTTATGTTATAAAGAGTAGTGGTAATTATTGCCATAATTTTTAATATCCTTTTACTGAACATTACTCTTTTAATGTGGAAACAATTTTTAGTATTCGAGCTTCATATGATACTCCCACTATTATGAATGAGAAGAAAATTGCTTATGTGGAGAATGACACATTTTCTATGCTTGTGGATCATGAAGATAATGCTTTATGTGCTGGTTATATTGTTGAATTCATTCATGATGCTACTGAAAATTATTATGAGGGAGGAACGTATGCTTGTAGGAATTGCAATAATATCAAGTTTCCTCTCTATGTGTTCAAAGTTTTGAAGTTATGCTTGTTTTGACTTCCTATGCTAGTTGATTCTTGCTCCCATAAATTGTTTGCTCACAAAATCCCTATGCATAGTAAGTGGGTTAGACTTAAATGTGCTTGTCATGAGATTCATGATGCTCTTTTGCATGTTTCAATTATTATTGCTATGTGAGCATCATTGAAATCATCATGCCTAGCTAAAAGGCATTAAAGAAAAGCGCTTGTTGGGAGGCAACCCAACACTTTTACTTTCTGTTTTAGTGTGTTAACATTATTAAGCTACTGTATTAATCATGTTTTATAGCTTTTGTTTCAATAAAGTGCCAAGTAAAGCCTTTAGGATAGTATGGATGATAGTTGACTTGATTCTGTGCAAAAACAGACACTTTTGCTCTCAGTCCAGGAATTTTGTAAATTCACTGGAACGTGACTTTGATCTGAATGTCTTACACATGATTGATATACAAATTTCCTAGATTTTCCTAATTTTTCAGAATTTTTAGAGACAGGGAAGTATGGCTATACTACAGATCTTCACAGACTGTTCTGTTTTTGACAGATTCTGTTTTGCATGCATAGTTTGCTTGTTTTAGTGTTCACATAGCTTATATTCAGTGATATAAATTATGGGAATGATATAATACAGTAGTTATCATGTGGGAACAATTATGAATCTTGTCTTGACAGTACCTAAGTGAATGATCTTTATTTATTATACTAACCCATCTCACGAAGTTCCGTTAAGTTTTGTGTGATTGAAGTTTTCAAGTTTTGGGTGAGATACCGATATGAGGAGAATAAGGAGTGACAAGAACCTAAGCTTGGGGATGCCCAAGGCACCCCCAAGGTAATATCCACGGAATACTCACGTGCCTAAGCTTGGGGATGCCCCGGAAGCATCCCCTCTTTCGTCTTCAACACTATCGGTATATCTTACTTAGAGCTATATTTTTATTCGTCACACAATATGTGCTTTGCTTGGATCGTCATTATATTTTGTTACTTTCTGTTAGGTGTTATTTATAATCTTGTTTTTCAATAAAAAGTTCCAAGAATTGCCTTTAGGATGCTTGCATTGCATGTTTTGATGAGTGCTGTGTAAAAACAGAAACTTTGGCTGTAGTGTTTGAATTTTCATATTTTACTGGAATGTGGAAAGTTTGTGAAATTTTTATGAAGTGATGTCATATAAATTTTATAGCATGTCCTAAATTTTCATAATTTTTTGAGTTACATAAGTACACTGTTTTCATAAATTGCTACAGACTGTTCTGTTTAGGCAGATTGCTGTCATAGTTTTGTTATCTACTTATCCTATAGTTTCCATAGCCTATATTGGTAGATATAAATTGTGGAAACGATAGTAAACAGTATATGATGTTTTAAAATTATTGTGCAACTTGTCTTGGCAGTACATGAAGAGTTGATTTATTATTATGTGTACTAACCTATCTCACGAGTTCTTTTTGAGTTTTGTGTGGATGAAGTTTCTGAGAATAGGTGAAACCGGGATATGAGAGGATTGAACGAGATACAAAAGCTCAACCTTGGGGATGCCCAAGGCACCCCAAGTAAATATTTCAAGAAGTCTCAATCATCTAAGCTTGGGGATGCTACGCATCCCACCTCTCTTCATCAACAATGATCGGTTAGCCTATGTTGAGCCTAAATTTTTATTCGTTTACATGAAGCGTGCTATTCTTGGAGTGCTATTATTTTTCTTTTACTTGCTGTTTAAATAAAATACTCAGATCTGAAAATATTTATTGAGAGAGAGAGAGAGTCCTCACATAGCTACACAATTGCTTGACTACTCATTGATCTTCACTTATATCCTTTGAGAGTAGCTTGTCCTTTCCTCTCATGCTTCACTTATATCTTTTTGAGAGATGAAATTGTTATGCTCTTGTACTTCACTTAAATTTGTTTGAGCTTGCCAAAAAGCAATAGCAACATATGAAACTAGTCCCAAAGTGATAGATATCCAAGGAGGATATAATAAAAACTTTCATGAAGATCATGGGACAAATTAAACTTGATTCTTTGTAATAGTTTTGAAACATGATGATAGTAATATGTGAGTCATGTTAGTGAGTAATTATGCTTAGTAGGAATATTGGTGTTAAGGTTTGTGATTCCCTATGCATGCACGAAAGTCAATAGTTATGCAATGAAGTTACATCCTACTTGTGGTGCATTATTCGGTGTTAGTTATGACTCAATGCTCACTTATGTGATTTTTCGTTCCTTGGTTTGGTTGCTTCCCAATCTATTTGCTAGCCTTCATTTGTACTAAGTAGAAATACTACTTGTGCATCCAAAAATCCTTAAACCAAGTTTTGCCTCATGAGTCCACCATACCTACCTATATACGGTATTTCCATGTCGTTCCAAGCAAATTTGTATGTGCCATCTCTAAATTTTCAAAATAAATTTTCTCTTTTGTGTGCCCGTACCGCTCATGAAACGGTGGGGAGTATCCAATATTTTTCCATGCTAGGTGTGTTATTCTCACGATATGTGTTGATTCACTATCATTCACGAGAAAGTGGCTGGTATTCGGGATGCCCAGTCCCATGCTCAAAATTCAAATCAAAAAAAATAATGAAACAAAACTCCCCCGAGATTGTTGTTTGTATGGACGGTACCCGTGGATTCGGCTCGCCGTGGAGTGTGATTGATTGCTGGAGGGGGAGTAAAAACTTTACCGCCTATAATGCATCTAGCATGGAAAGTATTGTGAGCTACCTTGTCATTTTCGTTGACAGGAAAAGCATGCCACCCAAAATATTTTTTCTCTCTCAATTTAAACCTTGAGCTCTGGCACCTCTACAAATCCCTACTTCCCTCTGCGAAGGGCCTATCTATTTACTTTATGCAATTTTTATTTTTGCTTTGAGTCTCCATCTTCTCTTATAAGCACCAACTAGTGGCACTATGATCGTACTTGAGCATTGGGCATAGCTAATATTTGAGTGTGTTTCATGAATGGATCAATGATTGAGCATGATGGGCTAGGGATAACTTTCTTTAGTGTTGATATTTTGAAAGACATGGTTGCTTGTTGACATGCTTGAGTATTGAAGTCATTAGGTTAAAGCTAGACTATTGCTTTGAATCATTTACAAGTCCAAATGTCCATGCTATACAAAGAAGAAAAGAATATGATGAACATGTTGGGTAGCATTCACACGTCATAAATTATTTCTTTTATCATTTACCTACTCGAGGACGAGTAGGAATTAAGCTTGGGGATGCTGATACGTCTCCAACGTATCTATAATTTATGAAGTATTCATGCCATGTTTACAATAATTCTATATGATTTTGGTATGATTTTATTAGAACTAACCCGGACTGACGCTGTTTTCAGCAGAACTACCGTGGTGTTGTTTTTGTGCAGAAATAAAAGTTCTCGGAATGAGCTGAAAATTTACGGAGAATATTTTTGGAAAATATAAAAAATACTAGAGCGAAGAGTCACCGGAGAGGAAGGCCGAGGAAGCCACAAGCCACAGGGGCGCCCCCCCCTAGGGCGCGCCCCCCTGGCTTGTGACTTCCTCGGGAACCTTCTGGACGTGGGACCGACGCCAAAAACTCCTATAAATCCCAAAACCCTCAGAAAGAAACCGAGATCGGGAGTTCCGCCGCCGCAAGCCTCTGTAGCCACGAAAAACCAATCGGGAGCCCGTTTCGGCACCCTGCCGGAGGGGGAAACCATCACCGGAGGCCATCTTCATCATCCCGGCGGTCTCCATGACGAGGAGGAGTAGTACCCTCGGGGCTGAGGGTATGTACCAGTAGCTATGTGTTTGATCTCTCTCTCTCTCTCGTGTTCTTGAGATGGCACGATCTTGATGTACCGCGAGCTTTATTAATATAGATGAATCATATGGAGTGTTTCCCCTCTCTATCTAGTTGTGATGAATTGAGTTTTCCCTTTGAAGTTTACTTATCGGATTGAGTCTTTAAAGGATTTGAGAACACTTGATGTATGTCTTGCGATGGGATATCCGTGGTGACAATGGGATGTTCTATTGATCTACTTGATGTATGTTTTGGTGATCAACTTGCGGGTTCCGTGACCATGGGAATCTATGCATAGGGGTTGGCACATGTTTTCGTCTTGACACTCTGGTAGAAACTTTGGGGCACCCTTTGAAATTCTTTGTGTTGGATTGAATAGATGAATCTGAAATGATGTGATGCATATCGTATGATCAAGCCCATGGGTACTTGTGGTGACATTGGGGTATCTAGGTGACATTAGGGTTTTGGTTGATGTGTATCTTAAGGTGTTATTTTAGTATGAACTCTAGGGTTGTTTGTGACACTTATAGGGATAGCTCATACGATTGATCGGAAAAGATAACTTTAAGGTGGTTTCGTACCCTACAATAATTTCTTCGTTTGTTCTCCGCTATTTGTGACTTTGGAGTGAACTCTTTGTCACACGTGAGGGATTTACATATGATTCAACTATGTTAGTATTGTTGAGAGAACTTGCACTAGTGAAAGTATGAACCCTAGGCCTTGTTTTCAAGCATTGCAATACCGTTTATGCTCACTTTTGTTACTTGCTACCTTGCTGTTTTTATATTTTCAGATTACAAAAACCTATATCTACCATCCATATTACACTTGTATCACCATCTCTTCGCCGAACTAGTGCACCTATACAATTTACCATTGTATTGGGTGTGTTGGGGAAACAAGAGACTCTTTGTTATTTGATTGCGGGGTTGCTTGAGAGAGACCATCTTCATCCTATGCCTCCCACGGATTGATAAACCTTAGGTCATCCACTTGATGGAAATTTGCTACTGTCCTACAAAACTCTGCGCTTGGAGGCCCAACACGAGTCTACGAGAAGAAGGTTACGTAGTAGACATCACCTGCCTGCCTGCGGGCCAGGGCGTGGCCCACTTCGACAGCCTGATACGGCCCGGTGCGGCGCCACACAAGACAAGGCCCTCGCGAGGGGGACGACACCAAGACCCCTGAGGGAGGAGGCCTCTCCAGGCTCTCTCCCGGGGTGCGGAGATCTCAAAGCAGGGCTCGGCCTCGAGAGGCTGAGGTGACGCTAGCCAGGCCAGGCAGGCACCAGCGGGCACAGAAGAAGCAGTTTCCTCTTTGGTGCAAAGGAGGCAAGGACGTACGCGGGTTCCCAAGGCGTCCCCCCAAAGGTTTCCATTCCGGCGCAACAAGACCAAGACCACAAGCCCCGCAGGACGGACGTCATCGCCGAGCCCGCTTCTGCATCACCACTAGCTACTTTGCAGGCGAAGACCACCTTTCGTCGGGATAAGGTGTACTCCTTGTCCCCCTTCGAAATTGGCGTTGTGGGACCCCTTCCCGCCAATGCGATGAGGGAAGAGGATGTTGGAAATATGCCCTAGAGGCAATAATAAAAGTAGTTATTATTATATTTCCTTGTTCATGATAATCGTTTATTATCCATGCTATAATTGTATTGATTGGAAACACTGATACATGTGTGGATACATAGACAACACTGTGTCCCTAGTATGCCTCTAGTAGACTAGCTTGTTGATCAAAGATGGTCAAGGTTTCCTAGCCATAGACATTAGATGTCATTTGATAACAAGATCACATCATTAGGAGAATGATGTGATGGACAAGACCCAAACTATGAACGTAGCATATGATCGTGTCAGATTATTGCTATTGTTTTCTACATGTCAAGTATTTGTTCCTATGACCATGAGATCATGCAACTCACTGACACCGGAGGAATACCTTGTGTGTATCAAATGTCACAACATAACTGGGTGACTATAAAGATGCTCTACAGGTATCTCCGAAGGTGTCTGTTGAGCTGGCATGGATCGAGACTGGGATTTGTTACTCAGTATGACAGAGAGGTATCTCAGGGCCCACTCGGTAATACAACATCACAATAAGCCTTGCAAGCAATGTGACTAAAGTGTTAGCCATAGGATCTTGTATTACGGAACGAGTAAAGAGACTTACCGGTAACGAGATTGAACTAGGTATAGAGATACCGACGATCGAATCTCGGGCAAGTAACATACCGAAGAACAAAGGGAACAGCGTACGGGATTAACTGAATCCTTGACATAGAGGTTCAACCGATAAAGATCTTCGTAGAATATGTAGGAACCAATATGGGCATCCAGGTCCCGCTATTGGTTATTGACTGTAGAGGTGTCTCGGTCATGTCTACATAGTTCTCGAACCCGCAGGGTCTGCACACTTAATGTTCGGTGATGTTTCGGTAGTATTGAGTTATTTATGGTGGTGACCGTAGGTTGTTCAGAGTCCCGGATGAGATCCCGGACGTCACGAGGAGCTCCATAATGGTCCGGAGGTAAAGATTTATATATAGGAAGTCCCGTTTTGGCCACCGGAAAAGTTTCGGGTATTTCCGGTAGTGTACCGGGAGTGCCGGAGGGCCATCGGAAGGGGCCACCCACGCCGGGAGGCCACATGGGCCTGAGGGGTGTTGCACCAGCCCTTAGTGGGCTGGGCAAACCAGCCCTACAAGGCCCATGTGGCTAGGAAGGTGGGAAAGGCAAAAGCCCAAGAGGGAGGAAGGCTTTCCAAGTAGGATTGGAATCCTACTTGGAGTAGGATTGGAGGTGGACTCCTCCACCTCCACCTTGGTTCGGCCGACCCCTAGGGGGAGCCCTTGGCCGGCTGCCTCCTCCCCCTCCCTCCTATATATACTAGAGGAATAGAGCCCCCAAAGACACAAGTCCACGTGCTAGTTCTCTATTCCCTAGTTCCTCCACCAAATAGATTCCGACGGTGCTTAGGCGAAGCCCTGCCGGAATAGTTCCACCACCACCGTCGCCACGTCATCGCGCTGCCGGAGAACTCATCTACCTCTCTGCTCCCTCTTGCTGGATCAAGAAGGTGGAGATCGTCATCGAGTTGTACGTGTGCTGAACGCGGAGGTGCCATCCGTTTGGCGCTAGATCGGGACGGATCGTGGGACGGCTGCGATTTGGATCGCGAAGACGTTCGACTACATCAACCGCGTTTCTTAACGCTTCCCGATTAGCGATCTACAAGGGTATGTATATCCACTCTCCCTCTCGTAGATGCTCATCACCATGGATAGATCTTGCGTGTGCGTAGGAAATTTTTTGTTTCCCATGCAACGTTCCCCTACAGAGGACCCGGGCCATTATAAATAGGGACTAGGCCACTCCATAGAGGACGACGGATCCGAAACCACCCGAGCGACCTCGTGAGGTTGCTCACCACTGTACCAGTTCATCCTCAAACCTCCTCGTGAGACAATCCACCAAAAGCATGAGTAGGGTTTTACGGTTCGCAGCGGCCCGAACCTGGGTAAATCTACGTGTTAGTCTTCTTCCTCGTGATTGAGTGAGTTCGATTCGGCAGGGCCTTGGAGCTGCGAGCTTGGGGCCGAAGCAAGTTGGGATCTTCGCACACGCCCCTGAGTTTGAACCTCTTTGGGTTTTGCGGAGCCCGAAACTCATCGGCTCCATGGCCGGCGTCGCCCCCGAGGTCGGGAAGCCCATGGCGTACGGGAACGCCGCGGCTTGCCCGGCCAAGCCTGTGGTCGCATGCATCCTTGGCGGATCGTAGGCACCCTCTTCCGGCCGCCATGCCAAGCAGTTCCTCTATCAGGCGGGCGCGGTTCAGCCACGGGTCGAGGCCCTATAGCCTCGGGCGTGGCCAGAGGTCGACATCACCTTCGACTCAGGCGACCACCCCAGGACGACAGTCGCCGTCGGTACGCTCCCCATGTTGTGCACACCAACCATAAGCAATGTGGACATCACCAAGACCCTCATCGACGGCGGCGCCGGACTCAACGTCCTCTCCGTCGAGACCTTCAACATGCTTCAGGTGCCCTACGACCAGCTCGCACCTTCGAGGCCCTTGTTTGGGGTGGCCGGGGGCTCTGTCGCCTCGCTGGTGCGGGTGCGCCTCCCCGTCACCTTCGGCACCCGCTACAACTACCGCACCGAGCAGATCGACTTCGACGTCACCCACATCCACCTCCCTTACAACACAATCCTTGGGTACCCTGCCCTCGCCAAGTTCATGGCGGCAACGCACCCAGGCTACAACATCATCAAGATGCCTGGGAGCAGCGGCATCATCTCCGTCGTCGGGGATACCAAGGAAGCGGTCCAAGCACTCAAGCTCGCCTCCAAGGCCGCGGCTACGACGCGCCCCGACGCTGGGGACGTCGCGCAGGCTCCGGAGGCCGCACCAGTGAAGAAGAAGCAGTTGTTCTCTCAGGACCGGGCTGAGACGAAGCAGGTCCCCATAGACGACGGGAACCCTGGCCCCACCTTCACCATCGGCGCCGGACTTCCTCTGGAGCAGGAGGAGGCGCTGGTGGCCTTTCTCCATGTGAACAAGGACGCGTTTGCGTGGAAAGCATCCGACCTGGTGGGGGTCCAGAGGGATGTGATTGAGCACCACCTCATGGTGTGCCCCAACGCACGTCCGGTGAAGCAGAAGGCAAGGAGACAGGCCCAGGAGAAGCAAGCGTTCATCGCCCAAGAGGTCGGCAACCTGAAGGAAGCCGGAGTTATTCGGGAGGTGCGATACCCGGATTGGCTGGCCAACCCGATGGTCGTCCCAAAGAAGTGCGGGAAGGAGCGCATGTGCGTCGACTTCACGAACCTCAACAAGGCTTGCCCCCAAGACCCGTTCCCGCTGCCGCGCATCGACCAAATCGTGGACTCCACCGCCGAGTGCGACCTCCTGTGCTTCCTGGACGCCTTCTCTGGGTACCATCAGATCAAGATGGCGGTGGAGGACGTCGAGAAGACGGCTTCCCTCACCACGTGTGGCGTGTTATGCTACACCTGTATGCCCTTAGGGCTACGGAACGCTGGCGCAACCTTCCAGCGGTTGATGCACATCGCCCTGGGGCCGCAGCTCGGAAGGAATGCGAAGGCCTACGTCGACGACATCGTGGTCAAGTCGCGAGAGGCGAAGACCCTGATCGAGGACCTAGAGGAGACGTTCGCCAGCCTGTGTCGGGTGAACCTGAGGCTGAACCCCGAGAAGTGTGTCTTCGGGGTCCCGTCGGGTAAACTACTCGGTTTCCTGGTGTCACACCGGGGGATCGAGGCAAACCCGGAGAAGATCAAGGCTATAAGCAAAATGTGCCCGCCTCAGACCCTCAAGGAAATGCAGAAGCTGGCGGGCTACGTGACCTCCTTGGGGCATTTCATCTCCAAGCTTGGCGAGCGCGCTCTCCCATTTTTCAAGCTCATAAAGAGGAAGGGCCCCTTCGAGTGGACTCCGGAGGCGGATGCGGCATTCGAAGACCTCAAGCGGTACCTCACGAGCCCACCGGTGATGGTGGCGCCCCGCCTTCGTGAGCCCCTGGTGCTATACCTAGCTGCCACCCCGCACTCCGCCAGTGCTACGCTTGTGGCGGTCAGGGAGGAACGTGTCGGCGCGCGCGCAACACCCCCAGGAGCCGGTGGGTCCCCAGGAATGAAGCAAGGCGACTCACAGGATGCCCCGCAGCCCTCGCCCCCTCAAGATGGCATTCCTGAGGCATCAGATGCCTTGACGACCCATGAAACACCAGGATCTCATGTGCCCGCTACGGAGCGGGGCAGCACGGATGGCTTGTCCCTCGTTGAGCACCCGGTGTACTACGTCAGTACCGTACTGCGGGACGTGCGCTCGCGCTACCCTATGCAGCAGAAGCCCCTGCTCGCGCTCCTCGTCGCCTCAAGGAATCTGCGCCATTACTTTCAGTGCCACCCCATCAAGGTCATCTCCGTGTATCCCTTGGAGAAGGTGATGCGCAACCCCAACGCCGCGGGGAGGGTCACAGAGTGGAACATCGAGCTGCAGGCCTTCGAGTTGGAGTTCAGTACAACCAGGGTCATCAAAGGAGCCGCCCTGGCGGACTTCGTGGCCGAATGGATGGACGCTCCCGACCGGGGGCTGGACGAGGGCCAGTCCCTCACCCCCGGCGACGAGGCGCCCGATGGCTGGGTCATGCACTTCGACGGGGCCTTTGCTCGTCGGGGCGCAGGGGCTGGAGTTGTGCTCATCTCCCCGACCGGGGACAAGCTCTACTACGCCGTATAGCTTTGCTTCCAGCATGGCGAGAAGGTCTCCAACAACATCGCGGAGTACGAGGGCTTGATCGCTGGCCTCAAGGCTGTGGCGGCCTTGGGGGTTAAGAGCCTCACCGTCAAGGGCGACTCCCAGCTCCTCGTGAACTTCTCCAACAAGGAATACAAGCCGAAGGATGAGCACATGGAGGCATACCTGGAAGAGGTATGTAAAATCGAGAAGCGTTTCCTGGGCTTGGAATTGCAGCACATCCCGCGCGGCGCGAACAAGGAGGAAGATGACATGGGCAAGAGGGCGTCGCGTCGCGAGCCTCAGGAGCCGGGTGTCTTCGAGGAAAGGCTCTTCAAGCCGTCCGCGGAACCTCCAGCGGAGGACCGGGCACCACTACATGAAGAACTACCCCCAGCGCCGCTCTCGGGAGCCCCAACTTGTGGCCCGGCCTCAGGAGCCCGACTGCTCCTGGCGCTGGAGCCTCAGGCCGACGACTGGACACAGGAGTTCAAGGTGTACCTACTCCACGGCACCCTTGCCAGGAAAGGAGGAAGACGCAGAGCGTGTGGTTCGTCTGGCCACAGCCTATTGTTTGCAGGACGGTGAACTATACCGCAGGCGTACGAACGGCGTCACGCTGCTGTGCGTATCTGAAGAACAGGGGCGCGAGCTGCTGGCCGACATCCACGGGGGAGACTGCGGACACCACTCCTCGTCCCGCACCCTTGTGGGGAAGGTGTTCTACTGGCCCACGGCGCTCAACGACGCAACCGAGCTGGTCCGGTCCTGCGAGGCTTGCCAGTTCCACGCCAAGCAGATTCATCAGCCCACGCAGGGCCTCCAGACTATCCCGCTCTCCTGGCCCTTCATGGTCTGGGGGCTGGATATACTGGGGCCCTTTCCCCGAGCGGCCGGCGGATACTCCTACCTCTACGTCGCCATCGACAAGTTCACCAAGTGGGCGGAGGTGGAGCCCGTCCACACCATCCCCGCCGGCTCGACCGTTAAGTTCATCAAAGGCCTCGTGAGCCGCTTCGGCGTCCCCAACCACATTATCACTGACAATGGTTCACAGTTCACAAGCAACCTTTTCAGGACATATTGTACTAACCTTGGAACGTAGATATGCTACGCTTCGGTGGCGCACCCACGCAGCAATGGCCAGGCCGAGCACGCCAACGCGGAGGTCCTACGGGGTCTCAAGACAAGGAGCTTCAAGAAGAAGCTTGAGGCCTACGGCAGGGGTTGGCTCGATGAGCTTCAGTCCGTGTTGTGGTCCATCCGCACCACTACGACTAAGCCCACCGGTGAGACCCCGTTCTTCCTCATCTACGGAGCCGAAGCCGTCCTCCCACACGAGGTCAAGCATCGATCCCCGCAAGTCTTGGCATTCGACGAGGAGCGTCAAGATGCCTCGCGGGGGACAGACCTCGTGCTTGAGGAGGAGGCCCGTCGCCAAGCCTCGCTCTGAGCTACGAGGTACCAGCAGGCGTTGCGGCGCCACCATTGCCGTAGCGTCCGCTCCAGGACCCTCAAAGTCGGAGACCTCGTCCTGAGGTGGGTCCTTTCCAGGGAGGGCTTGCATAAGATCTCGCCCATGTGGGAGGGCCCATTCAGGGTCGCCCGCGTCTCTAGGCATGGCGCCGTGCGCTTGGAGACTCGGGACGGGGTCCCCATCTAGAATGCCTGGAACATCCAGCATCTCCGCAAGTTCTACCCGTGACACTCTCACGTAATAATGAGTGGGCTGTATACGCCCGGAGCCCCCCGAGGACGCGGAGGGGTTCCCACCCACGCCCAAGTGGAAGCCCCATGCTCCGCACTGGCAGACAACACTGTCCTCCAATGACTATGCCCACGCCTAGTGGAGGCCCTATGCTCCGTGCTGGGGGAAGACGAAGACTAGCCTAGGGGCCGGACGTGGCAGTTCTTTGCTTCTTTTTGTATTCGAATTTGCCATTTTCTGGAATGAAACTCGAAGTTTCGCAACCTTATTTCAAAAAGGGGTGGGAATTTTTCTTGCAGTTTTTTCTGTCTTGAAGTTTTGTTTTCTGAATCAACACCTGTCGGTCTCACCCTCACGCGCCCCGCGAGCGGGGGCTGGGCACGGTGTACACACCTCGCCAAGATCTTGGCATCCTGGTCCTCGCGCGGTGCTCTCGGGTAAGCCAGCAGGCGCATGTTGCTTTAGAGGCATCCATCTCCTGGCGGTCGACCCTCGCTCGGGGGCTCCAGCCGCGGCCTGGCGCGCCGTCACGAAGCCTCGGGAGCCTCGAGCACCTCTCGAGGTAGGAGCTGGCATGGAAAGGTATGGGAGCCGCTCGAGTGTCAAGGGGGACTCCTGAGCAACGCGACTCAGGAGCCTCACTGGTCACGTAGCCCCTCGCCCCTTGGTCTCGTCGTGGTGATCCGGACGCCCCAACGGCGGACGAGGTATGCGCGGGATTGGGCCCTGCCGACGTAGAGCACAATGAGGGCTCCCAAACCGCCTCGCTCGCAAGAAAGAAGACCCTCCTAGCAAGATCCCCAAGCCCCCCAGGTGTCACGGCCGGACCTCACGACGCAGAGGCCCGCCGCGGACGCATCGAGCTAAGTACCCTAACCATGACGGGCGGGAAGTCTCAATTGACAGCAATACGGGAATCAGGATGTGCGATGAAAATGCTAAAGTAAAGGCGCGAGCGCCATAATTCATTACATGCCCCATGGGGCCCCCATGATTCTTGATTGCAGGGAAAGGAAAAGAAGAAGGCGAAAGGTGGCCCCCTCAAGGACTGCCACTCCTGAGGCCCTGGCTCCGGCACAACCGTGCTCAGCCGGAGTCCTCCTTCTCCTTGACGGGCCCGTGACGGCGCGCCGGCGTGGCTGCGTCTTGGGCGGAAGTACAACGCCGTCGCGGCCGGCTACCCCCCAAGGTCCGGGCACACTGGCGCGGTGGCGCGTCGTAGGTGTCATCACTCGGGCTCTCCTTGGAGGAGGTGTCCCTGCCGCTAGAAGCATAACGGCCGTCGCCAAGGGCAAGCTCACCTCCAAGGGCGCCGCCACCGCGAAGGCTGTCAGTTGCGAGAGGGTGATCGCTGCCACCGCCATCACCCTCCGGGCAGCACCCCAGGCGCCTGCCATCCTCCTCGAAGATCCTGACGAAGAGCGTCGCCGCGCCGTCATGCTTGAAGTGGAGCATGAGCCTCCCTTCCAGGCCGTGGGCGCGGGCGAAGGTCTGCCGCCCGCGGCTCAAGAAGGCGTAACCTGCGGGGGTAACCTCGATCTCCACCCACGACGCGCCGCTACAACAACCATCGGTTTGCAGCCACAGGCCTGCGGGCTCGCTGGCCCGCAAAGTCTCCGCGAAGAAGCGTGGGAGCTGCAGCCAGGTGATCGCCAGTCTCTCCACCCATGCCAAGAACTCCTGGCCCACATCGGCCGTGTGGGACCGCGGGCGCGATGGCTGGACACCCGCTGCGGGCCTCCCTCCTTGACCACGGTCGCCACGCCCGCCACCTCCGCCTGCGTCAGAGGAGGCGCCTACCCTCACAGGGGTCTGGCCGCGCCCCCGCGGCGCCGCCGTTGACACCGCGGTATACTTACGGGGACGGCCCCGGCCCCTCTTGGGTGGCTATTGGTCCGGCCCCTCCTAGCGGGCCTTCCCCTTCTCGGCAGCAGAAAACCTCCTCACCGGCGTCATGGTTGAGGAGGCGGGGGCCTTGAGCGGGGAAGCGAGAAATGGAGATGGGTTGGGGGCTCTGCCCCCTCCGCCTACTTATAGCCGGGTGGAGGCCAACCGGCGCCCCTCCACATTCCGGGTAATGATGGACCTGCTTCACGTCGCCTCGCTTACCCTCGTCGGGTCACGTCCGCGTGGGTCGAGGGGAGAGAAGACACAAGGGGACGGCTACATTCAAGGAATGGCAATGATGGTCGGCACTGCGCGCAGGCTTCGTGTCAGCTTGACTCGGGGCAGTTCCCGAAGTCTTCAGGAAGCGGAGGCGTCCGCATCTCGTTACGCGCCACGCATCAGGCTGGGCCCGCAGGCGATTGGGGCACGCGGCGCTCGGGTCGGTTCCTTCGGCTTCGCCCCGAAGCCAACCCAAGCGCGCCTTGGGCCCGGGGGCTACTGTCGGCGCTCTCGGAACGGGGGTACCTAGAACTGCCTGCCCGCGGGCCAGAGCGTGGCCCACTTCGACAGCCTGGTATGGCCCGGCGCGGCGCCACACAAGACAAGGCCCTCGCGAGAGCCCCACCCTCGCGAAGGGGACGACACCAAGACCCTCGGAGGGACGAGGCCTCTCCAGGCTCTCTCCTGAGGGGCGGAGATCTCAATGCAGGGCTCGGCCTCGAGAGGCTGAAGTGACGCCAGCCGGGCCAGGCAGGCGCCAGCGGGCACAGAAGAAGCAGTTTCCTCTACGCGGGTTCCCAAGGCGTCCCCCCAAAGGTTTCCATTCCGGCGCAACAAGACCAAGACCACAAGCCCCGCAGGACAGACGTCATCGCCGAGCCCGCTTCTGCATCACCACCAGCTACTTTGCAGGCGAAGACCACCTTTCGTCAGGATAAGGTGTACTCCTTGTCCCCTTCGAAATTGGCGCTGTGGGATCCCTTCCCGCCAATGCGATGAGGGAAGAGGACCCGGGCCATTATAAATAGGGACTAGGCCACTCCATAGAGGACGACGGATCCGAAACCACCCGAGCGACCTCGCGAGGTTGCTCGCCACTGTACCAGTTCATCCTCAAACCTCCTCGTGAGGCAATCCACCAAAAGCAGGAGTAGGGTTTTACGCTTCGCAGCGGCCCGAACCTGGGTAAATTTGCGTGTTAGTCTTCTTCCTCGTGATTGAGTGAGTTCGATTCGGCAGGACCTTGGAGCTGCGAGCTTGGGGCCAAAGCAGGTTGGGATCTTTGCACACGCCCCTGAGTTCGAACCTCTTTGGGTTTTGCGGAGCCCGAAATCCGACAAGTGGCCTCCCGGTTTTGTATGATATCACCAAGAGGTGCCGAACTGACCACCGTGATTGGATGCTCCTGGAAATAGTGCTTCAGCTTCCGGCTTGCCATAAAAATTCCGAAGACTAGCTTTTGCCAATGCGGGTACCGCTGCTTGGACAAAGTTAAAACTTCACTCACGAAGTAAACCGGGTGCTAAACCGGATATTCCTTCCCTTCCTCTTTCCGCTCAACGACCACTGCTACACTCACCACTTTGGAATTAGTGGCAATGTACAGGAGCATCGGCTCTTTCTCGGTCGGGGCGGCTAAGACGGGCGGGTTAACCAGCTGCTTCTTGAGTGCTTCAAAGGTTTCAATGGCGGCGGCAGTCCACTTAAAGTTGCCTGTTTTCTTCAATACTTGATAAAAAAGGGGTAGCTTTTTCCCCCAAACGGCTTATGAAACGACTTAAGGCAGCGATGCGACCCGCCAGGTGATGAACCTGATTTATATTTGCTGGCTTATCTAACGAAGTTATTGCCTTGATCTTGTCTAGGTTAGCTTTGATGCCTCGCTCAGAAACCAGGAACCCCAATAGTTTGCTTGCGGGAACACCAAAAACGCACTTTGCCGGGTTAAGCTTCATTCGGTACACTCGAAGATTGTCAAACGTTTCCTTGATGTCCTCCAAGAACGTTTCTTTCTTCTGAGACTTCACCACGATGTCATCAACATATGCATGAACATTACGCCCAATCTGTGGCCGAAGGCAATTCTGGACGCAGCGTTGATAAGTCTCCATGCGCTCTTAAGCCTAAAAGGGCATAGAGACATAGCATAAAGCTCCAAAAGGAGTGATGAAAGCCGTCTTTTCTTGATCCTCAATAGCCATCTTGATCTGATGATAGCCGGAGTATGTATCCAGAAAGCACAAATGCTTACAACCCACCATAGAATCAATGATCTGATCGATACGTGGGAGAGCAAAAGGATCCTTCGGACAGGCTTTGTTGAGATCCGTGTAGTCGACACTCATGCGCCAGGTGCTGTTCTTCTTCAGAACAAGCACCGGGTTAGCCAACCACTCGGGATGAAAAACTTCAACGATAAACCCGGCAGCTAGGAGCCGGGCTACCTCTTCTCCAATAGCCTTGCGTCTCTCCTCATTAAAACGATGAAGATATTGGTGTACTGGCTTCATCATTGGGTCTATGTTAAGGTGGTGCTCAGCGAGTTTTCTCGGGACTCCGGGCATGTCAGAAGGCTTCCATGCAAAGATGTCTCGATTCTCACGGATAAACTCGATGAGCGGGCTTTCCTATTTGGGACCCAAGCCCGTCCCTATAGTGAACTGCTTGGATGAGTTGCCTGGCGTGAAATCTATCTGCTTAGTATCTTCAGCCGGCTTGAACTTGAGTGAAGGCTCCGACTTAGTATTGGGCTTCTTGAGCGGGCTCATATCAGCCGGGTCAACATTGGCGGTATAGAACTTCAGTACCTCAGCTGCGCAAGCCGACTCGGCATAAGCTGCATCTCCTTCTTCGCATTCCTGGGCTATCTTCCGGCTTCCGCTCACGGTAATAGTACCTTTTGGTCCCGGCATCTTGAGCTTGAGATAGATATAACAAGGCCGGGCCATGAAACGTGCGTAAGCCGGCCGTCCAAAGAGGGCGTGATAGGGGCTCTTTATCTTGACTACCTCAAACATCAAGGGCTCACATCTGTAATTATTCTCATCACCGAAAGCAACATCAAGTTTGATCCGCCCGATTGGATAAGCCGATTTTTCAGGAACAATCTCGTGAAACACCATCGTGGAAGGGAGTAGCGAGCTCTCACGCAGGTTCATCCAGCGAAAAGTTTCGTAGTACAGAATATTTATGCTTCTGCCCCCATCCATAAGAACCTTGGTCAAGGTGTAACCGCCGACTTGAGGCGCCACCGCCAAAGCTAACCCGCCAGGGTTGTCAACCCGGGGAGGATGGTCCTCCCTGCTCCAGGTGATCGGGTGCTCGGACAAGTTGAGGTACTTGGGCACTGCTGGCTCTGCCATGTTGATCGCCCTGCTTCTGACCTTGCTATATCGCTTGCAGGTGTTAGTGGTGAAAACATGATATTGACCATGACTCAACTGTTTAGACTTGCTTTGAGGAGCCTGGTTTCTGTGCCGATGCCGAAACTCAGCCCCCAGAGCACCCCGTGACAGGCCTGATCCACTTGACCCGACATCCACATACGGGTTTCGAGCCATCGTGCTCCCTGTTGTAGAAGTAGCAGCCAGATAAGGCGACTCACGAAACTTACCGAGGACCTTGGTTTCGTGATGCCGGTCGGGTTGAGGCCGGCCTAGTTGGGCGCGTTGAGCCGGCTCGACAAGGTTGGTGCAGATGTCCGACTCGGGTACCGTTGCGCCGATCTGGCCGATGAAGACGTGGATCTTGCCGAAGGGGACCCGATACCCGTACTCAATTGAGTCGGCCTCGGGGCCCCAGCATGAGTCATCGATGTAGATCTTGCTGCGGCGAATTTTAGTCATACGACTCATCACATATATCTCGAAACCCGGAAGGGCTCCCTTTGAGAACTTGACTCCACCAGGCGAGGGCCCCACGGTGGGCACCAACTATCGTGGTTTTGTCACGGCAGATGTCCTCGTGCAAGGACTTAGGTGTGAGGCCATCGCCGCTAGGTGGCGACTCAAAGGGATTAAACGGGAACAGGAGGCGAGTTTAACTAGGTTCGGCCCCTCCGATGGAGGTAATAGCCTACGTCCTTCTTTTGTGTCTATATTGATGGTGATCTCGATTACAAGGGTGTAGAAACACTAACCTAGCTTTCGAGGGAAAAAATAACTTAACCCCTTCGGTTCTAGGCGCTCGCCTTTATATATAGGTCAAGACCCTAGGGTTTACAAGAGTCCGGGTCATAACATGACTCGTGACCTATCACATCTCTAACACCCCCTTGCCTCTCAGGCAAGGAATCATCTGGCGTCTTCTACCCTGTGGGCCTTAAGTCGCCGTCTCCACATGCTTGGGCCGTCCAGTGACTTACGTAGCAGCCGCCTTACTTGTCTTATATTCACAACGTGGCCCATCTTGAACATGTTGCCAGAGCCACCATTTTACTGACCCGACCCAGTAGGGCGGGTCACACCGTGGGGTTATATCCCCTACAGTAACTGTCGTTGTTTTGTCACGGCAGATGTCCTTGCGAGAGGACTAAGTCTAGGAGCCATCGCAACTAGGTGGTTACTTGGACGGGGTTGATCGGGAACGAGAGACAAAGGTTTGCCCTGGTTCGGCCCCTCTGATGGAGGTAAAAGCCTACGTCCTGCTTCTATGTTATTGATGACGATGATCTCGATTACAAGGGTGCGGAATCGCTAAAATAGCTCTCGAGGGTTTCTTCCTTAATCCTCTACCTCAGGGGCTCCCCTTTATATATATAGGTCGAGGCCCTGAGGTTATAACGTAATCTGGGTCATAATACAACCCGTGACTCAATCCAACTCTACCTATCTTGTCTCTCAAGCAAAGGAAATTCCTCTACGACTCCCTCCGTGTGCCGACCCGCCAAGCCCTGGCCCCCAAGCCGGCCTTCTTCGATCAGTCGCCTCCTGGGCCTTGAGCTTCAGCCGGCCTCCTCCTTCGAGTCGCCCTCTAGGCCTTCAACCTTCTTGTTGACTACGGCCCACATAATGAATCCACTTATGAGCTGCCCCGGACCACTAGATCTTATCACGGCCGGGTCATAGTTTGGTTGGGTCATACCATGGGGTATATCCCCAACATTAGCCGCCAGGTTAACTTGGATTTATCCATGTTAAACTCCATCCTGAAAAGAAAACAAAGCATAAATGGCATCAGTTGAAACCTATGAGTCGACGATCTCCTTTCTTCCAACTGTCGCTTCAAAGCACGTCCGGCTCAAACTATAGCTGGGTCATCTGTCAAATTTCAGGACTTAGCATATTTTTCTATGTTTAAATGTCTTGACGTCATCCTTGCTGGTCTTCCAAAAATGACGCGCGTCATTATAGCGAATCTGTTGAATGATATGTCAAATCAGGTCAAGCACGGGAATCTAGGCATCTTCGTAGCCACAAATTACTATAACTGTTCGCATTTTCACCGTGCCGCTTCGGGTTTTCCCCTCTTATAAATAGGCCCCGAGGCCCCTTGGATCCATTTTTACTTCGTCTCCCATTTTTCGCCTCTGAAGCGCCGCCCGAGCTCGCCGGAACTCATCCTTGCGAGAAGATCCATCCCTGTCGCCGTCGTCGTCGAGGTTTAACTACGTCAGACGCGGCCTTCTTCAAGAGCACCAAACTCCCGAACCATTTTCTTCTTGGATCTGGTGAGTCTCATTCCTCTCGTTTTAGGTCTCTAGTGTTCTTAGTAGTTCTTCAGTTCATCGGTAGTTCATTAGATTCCACTGGAGATTGCGCTTGTAGATCTAATAGCCTTCATAGTATTTGTCAATAATTTGTAGCCTTGCCTCCGCCGCATTTCCATAGTGTCATATATGTGTAATGACCTCCTCATAGGATTTAGCAAATCATGCACTTTCGGTCCTTCTGCCATTTCTTTAGGGTGTTTATTTTCCTTTTCCCATGTTTATCAGATCCATTATTTCTCATGCTTTGGGGGAAACAGTTTTCATTCATGAAAAACTGCCAAGTCTCTTAAATCCTGCGTTTACCATCGGTCGGCTCATGCAAACACCGGCTCATCTTGTCGCCTTGCATTATTGTACCGGCTCATGTAAACACCGGCTCATCTTGTTGCCTTGCATTATTGTACCGGCTCATCATGTGGTGCCGACTCATCCACATGTCCGGCTCATTTACTTGTTCTCTCGATTTGTAGTTTGATCTTTGGTGAGAAATTTCAAATGGTGCCAAAAAATAGCAAAGCCTGTGGTTGGGTTAGATCGCAAGTGTCAGTACTCATGTTAGAGGACCTTGTAAGTCAGGGTCTTTTGCCGGCTCGAGCTGAAATCGGCTGGCGGGCACCTGAAGAAGAATCTTCCCCTCAACCTGATCAAGGGGAAGTTCTTGTTTTCACAGATCACGTGCACAAAGGATTCCGACCGCCCGGGTAAAACTTCTTTAGAGATCTGCTCAATTTTTTCAATCTTAGGCCACAGGACATTGGCCCTAATTCAATGACCAACATCTGCCAATTTCAAGTCCTTTGTGAAGTATACCTTCAGATTGATCCAACCGTCACTCTTTTTCGAGAATTCTTCTATATCAACCATCAGGCTGAAGTAAAAATGGCCCCGTGTAGAACTTGGCAGAATTTCTATCCAGAAAAGGAAGAATAGTGCTTTTCCCGAAGCAAAACTGGCGAGTCATCCCAAGGGCTGGAATAAAACCTGGTTTTATTGCAAGAACACTGCTCCTCAGGGCCAGAATCCCTTGTCGGGCTATAGACTGGAGCGGCTTAGTGCCACAAGTGAATTTTCGGGTTGGACAACTGATGAAAACAAGAAACAGTTGGCGCCCATACTTTTGATATTAAGAGCTTTAACCGCCCATGGCCTCACCGGAAATCGACTTGATTGGGTGTTGGATAAGCTTGCGGATTCAACCCCTTAGTTTAAGGGGCGACTTGATGTGTAACTACACTGGCGAGCCGGCTGACGCGCAACGTTTCAATCGAAAGAATGTGTGAGAAGATGAAGTTACTAAGGCCACAAAGAAATTTCTAGGTGATCCCAAAGAGAAATGTAGCATGACCGGGCTAGCTCCATTTTCATAGTGTTTCTGGTTGATCGTAGGGGGGATTTTTTTTTTGTTTTCTACTACATTTTCCAATGGCATGCCCTTGCAATGTGGGCTGGGAGCAACAACCACCTCACCCGACCTCCTTTGTTGTTCAAAAAAGAGAAACTAACTTTTTAGTATAGGGAACTCGCACACGACATAGTATTAGCATACAAAACGATTTTTGCTGGTTCTTTTTCTTGGGGTTTTCACATAAGTTGGTGTACGCTATAAACACTTCAACAATATTGAGGAAAAATTTGATGATGGGTCGGCAAGGGCCTTGTAGGAAATGTAATTGGAAAGGTAGGGTTGTCGGTGATAGGGAGGGCATTTGGCCATCTAGACGCACAAACTAACCATGTCATCGTAGTGCTCCAGTGCGATTTTTCGCACAACGCCTCGAGGTTGTGGTGGACGCTGGCAATTCTTGCCAAATTCAACGGTTATGGTATACCTAGCTATTGTGACAATCATGTAGTTACGCAGTTGCATATGCTACAATTATCAACATGCCAATTATTTTAGTTACACAGTTGCACTACCCATGTTGCAATTGCCAACACAATGATTAAGTAGTTATCAGGTTGCCCTGCTAAAGTTACCAACATACTAATTATATAGTTACTAGGTCACTCTTGTTATAGTTACCAACCCAATGAATATGTAGTTACCAGGCTAGCCATGCTAAAATTACAAACATAGTGATTTTGTAGTTATCAGACCGCTCATTCTATAATTATTAGGATGCTCATGCTAAAGTTATGAGGCTACTCATGCTGAACTCACTAGGCTTCACATGTTATAATTACAGCATTGCACATGTTGAAGTTATCAGACTGTTCATGCTATACCAGACTACTGATGCAGTCATGCTGAAGTTACCATGTTTCTCTTGTTATAATTACCATTCTGCTCATATTGAAGTTACTAGGCTGCCCATGCTATAATTATCAGCCTTCGCGTGCGATAATTACCACGCTGCTCTTGCTATAGTTATCAACATAGCGATTATGTAGTTATCAGGTTGCTCATGCTATAGTTGCCAACATGATACGAATATAGTTACCAGATGCATGTGCTACATTTGTCGAGTGTGTTAAATCACATTCACCATTGTAGTAATCATGTAGTTACATGGGTGGTTGCGGTGAGGTATAGTTTAGAATCAACTATCCACGAGTAGTATGATAACCTACATATTGTTCATCGGTAACAACACATTAACATTTATGTGTAACTCTTGTAGTACCAAGGTGACAACTTTCAGCCAAAAAATTGGAACACTGCAAAAAAATTCAAGTCTTAATGTCTGGTAATTTGAGTGTAATCAACATGGTAGCATATGTACCTACTTTTGACCCCAAAAGAGTCGTTGAAACATAGCAACATGCGATCTAGTTTTGAAGGTCTTGTACTTTTTTGATAGGCCTACCACAATGTTAGTAAAAAAATACTAGGCCTGCCACAATCTTAGTGCTTTGTTGCTAAATTTCATTCATAGTTTTTTATGGTGTGGTGTTTATTCGGAGTTTTGAAGACAGAGAAACGCATACATTGCTTGATTCATACAAAACATTGGGACATTCGAGCTTACGAATACAAGATATTCAAGTACTAAATAAACAAGTTCATACATAATTGTCAGTGACACCACAGATTCATACAAAATTATCAAGGGTAAAGGAATCCCATCAAGCGAACCCTAGTAGTTGGTTGTGGATGTATGTTAGTCGAATGAATGACTGTATCCAGTGGGCAACACCTGCTCATACTCTTGCTTGGTGACGAACTTTAGTATCATGTTGGACAACCGGCGCTTGTAATCCATCGAGTTATTGGCCAAGGCGCCCTCGGTCTCCGTATCGATGCCCTTAGCGCGCTCACCTAGATGGTATCCACTTCGTCCTCTATCAAATCACCAAGTTTTGGATCCATCCTGCTAGTGTTCATAGTAGTGGGGTGGCGGCTAAGTAAACTGGGTAGTGGATACAACTACTGGGAGGGTGGGGGTTTTATTGATAATGCTTGGGGTGGCTGGGGTAGCTTTGGGTTTTAATGCAAGAGAAAATTAAACCAAGGCAGTTTATAACCCATTTGGCTACATATCAGGTCATAACTCAACACAACACAACATTACAAAATCAGTAAACTGTACCTGCCATGAAAAAAATCAAGCGAATTATGTGCATCAGAAGATCACATATTAACCCATACACTACATCAGTACATCACACCAACCCATACATAGAAGTAGGTGGTTCAATAGTGGTATCATAAGAAGTCTAGTAACATACAGTTCATTATTGTACCTGATACCAAACAATTCATAACTTATGGTAGAAGGTCTTAACTAAAGCATGTCGGTCCTTACACGTAACAGCATAGCATAACTTACTAGTTCTAACAAGATATCACAAAAACATACACCTCCCACCACAGGTTTGAATGCCAACTATATATAGGCCTAACAGTTACTTAACCACTAGCATTAATTGCTAGCACTTCTAATTCCTTCATTATAGCCTTGATCTTCTCCTGTTTCTCCTTGCTTCCATGCACATCTTTTAGAAGGTCGGTAATGATATATCCAAGCTTCTTCTTCTCTTCTTTCAGTAGATCCATGTACTCATTGACTCGTCTCCTTACTAGTATTTCTTATGATATCTTCTTGAGATCTCAGGATGCACTTTTTCTCCTTGGCTAGCTTGACCTGCTTCATCCACTTGTCTACCTCCATCTAAGCCCTCTCTAAGTATTTTTTTTCTTCTTCACGTGTGCATCATCCTTTTATCTCTGGATAATGTAGTTGATTTCATTCGTGTGCCTAGCTACCTTCTTGCCAATCAAAAAGATTGGAAACATCGTCCACAAGTTGGCTATACTAATTTGCAAGTTGCTCATTCTCCAAAGATTGGCAATCTCTCTATCATAAAACCCCCTTGGCATTCAACATGCTGGTATTTTTCTCATGATACATTTCCCAAAGCTTGACAAGGCACTTCTGTAGTATGACAAGACAAGGCCCATCAATCCACTCTGCAACTCCATAGTTCACACCTCGTGCCTGCAAATACAATTGGCAAATTACAACATAATTGAATTTGGCAAATACAATTGGCAAATTGCATGCCATATTACTTTTCTAATCATATTAACACACCACCATTGCATAGAGGCTACAAGTCATTGATGTCTACTATGCAACTTTATTCTTGTAGACTTTGTTGGGCCTCCAAGCGCAGAGTTTTGTAGGACAGTAGCAATTTTCCCTCAAGTGGATGACCTAAGGTTTATCAATCCGTGGGAGGTGTAGGATGAAGATGGTCTCTCTCAAACAACCCTGCAATCAAATACAAGAAATCTCTTGTGTCCCCAACACACCTAATACAATGGCAAATTGTATAGGTGCACAAGTTCGGCGAAGAGATGGTGATACAAGTGCAATATGGATGGTAGATATAGGTTTTTGTAATCTGAAAATATAAAAACAGCAAGGTAGCAAGTAACAAAAGTGAGCACAAACGGTATTGCAATGCTTGAAAACAAGGCCTAGGGTCCGTACTTTCGCTAGTGCAATCTCTCAACAATGCTAATATAATTGGATCACATAACCATCCCTCAACGTGCAACGAAGAATCACTCCAAAGTTCTTATCTAGCGGAGAACATAAGAAGAAATTGTTTGTAGGGTACGAAACCACCTTAAAGTTATTATTTCCGATCGATCTATCCAAGAGTCCATACTAAGATAACACCAATTTATCCTTTCCGATCGATCTATCTAAGAGTTCGTACTAGAATAACACCATATGATACGCATCAACCAACTCTAATGTCACATAGGTACTCCAATGTCACCACAAGTATCCATGAGTTAATTATACGATACGCATCAAACAATTTGAGATTCATAATACGCAATCCAACACAAAGAAATTCAAGGAGCACCCCAAGATTTCTATCGGAGAATGTAGGACAAGAACGTGTATCAACCCCTATGCATAGATTACCCCAATGTCACCTCGGGAATCCGCAAGTTGAGTACCAAAACATATATCAAGTGAATCAATAGAACACCCCATTGTCACCACGGGTATCCACATGCAAGACATATATCAAGTGTTCTCAAATCCAATATTCAATCCAACATAACGAGATCTCAAAGGGAAAGATTCAATTCATCACAACAAGATAGCAATGGAAACATCATATGATCCGACTATATTAACAAAGCCCGTGATACATCAAGATCGTGACATCTCAAGAATACGAGAGAGAGAGATTGAACACATAGATACTAGTACATACCCTCAGCTCCGAGATGGATTACTCACACATTATCATGGTGAGAAATAGAGAGTTGTTGATGGAGAGGTGCAGCCCCAAATAGATGGAGGCGATGGCGGCCACGGCGCCGGCGACGGGCCCTTGCCCCCCCCCCCCTTCTTCCTTGGTCTTGGTGCTGCAATGGAGGAGACTTTGGTGCTGCAATGGAGGAGCCTCTCCCCTTCTTGGCGGCTGCCAAGGGAAAGGCAAATTCGTGGCTCTTGGTGGCTCTCCCAAAATTAGGGTTTTTCTCTCCTTATATGTGCCTCTGTGGTGCTCTATGGCCCTCCGATGGATGGACCCTTGATCCAATGGCTCTTGGGCACCTCTAGAACCTTCCTAGGGACTCCTCACAGCCTGAGTCCTCAAAGTCGTGGCTTGGCCGAATACATCAGATATGGTAAGAGTTGGACTCAATCACGTCATCAATTCTCGTAATCCCGTAATCAGATATTTTCCTCCAGTAAAACGGGTCTACAGATCGCATCCGAACTCCGTTTTGGACGAATTTGGAGTCCAGAATCAATGCCATAAAATTCCCCACACTTTCCTAGTTTTAGCTTTTTCCATTTGACGCCGTCTTCGGGGGTCAAACTGACGATCTCTAAAAACTGTTTGTGGACAGATTTCAAGAAAGTCAGAGTCCTCCTCCAACAAGGCTCCTTTTGCGTTTTTTCGCCAATTTCCAATTAATTCCTACACATCAAAGTGTGAAACAAGAACTTGTGCAATTTTACAACTATTAATAGGTTAGTACCAATAAATCATAAAATCATAGTAAAAACATAGGCAAATCTGACATGAATACTTCATAAATTATCGATACGTTGGAGACGTATCAGTCATGCTTCATATAATTAACTAATTCATTCATTCTAGATGAGGTTCAAGTGTATTTAGGTGTTATGCGGCTTATGCCTGTCAGTGAGAACTACATCCCAAGAAACATAACACACCAACTAATTCATTCATAACTAATAGTGCCTCCAACATTTTAGGAACTACTTTGTCCACTCTGGATATTCAAGTTCTTATAATGAACTAAAAGACACACCAAACAGATAGAATACAAGTAGATTCTACAAATTCAGATACATAATGCACTATACAAATTAATACATAGTTTTGTTACAAGTTCATGTTGCAAATGCGGTTAAATTTAGTTACATCAAATACAAGTGCATATTGCAAACTGACAGACACACTACACAAAATTTGTTCAATATACATGTGTTGTTCAATATGGTGTTGAATTGATCAATCTGCAAAGTTACCTACTTCTAGTACTATGCAAATTCAGTTACATGTGTTGCCTAGGTTCAGTGAGCATTGCACATACCAAGAAACTATGCTAGACCCGACTTATGTTGCAAGCAGAGAACAAAACTCGCCTGCACTGGACATCCATAGAATCTCCTCCCCATGTCAATTCCTTCAAAAGCCACACACTTGTTCAGACTCAAGTTGTGTAGCATGCACTTAGGATCCTAATCCAACACTTGGCCACAGAAAGAGAGCTCTACAATGGTGTCGGGGAACTCCTGCAGCCGCATTACATCGAAAATCGATTGAATGCGACTGAATTTGAGGTCAAATCGGCCAAATACCCAAATCCAAATAAACCTAACCATATGGCACAAAAAACAAACGAAATGCTCTAAATACATGTTCGTGATGTCAAGGTCGTCGTTTGTGCTCTCCTTGCTGTCCTTCCACGACGGCATTCCAAAGTGGGGGCAAGCTTGGATCCGATGGTGGTGTCGAGCTTAGTGGAGACAGATAGAGTGAGCAAGAGGCGAGAGAGTGAGGGAGTGAGGGAGAGAGGCAGACAACTTGGTCTGGTTTTGACCGGGGTCTAACCTCACAGTCCAACAGCCGTTAACGAATGTGTCGATTCTCCCCCTACGCACATGGCCTGGCTGGTGGGCTGGTTATGTCGGTAAACGGTTCAATTTCTAAGCACACATCATTTTTTGTTTTCTCAAACGAAAAAACACTTTTGTGGTAGGTATCGTCGTGTTTTACAAACATGGTAGTTTTGAGGAACCCTAATATATAAAGTGGTAGTTTTGTGCTATTTACTCAAGAAACTAGTACTGGTTGTATTTCTTACCAATGTAAACCCTAGCCGCTTCCATCCAGCGGACCTCCTCTGTAGCATCCTCAACTACCTCCTCAAACACAACATCATCTAGATCATCTTCTTTTAGTCCCAGTTGTTGCATCATAGTCTTGAAGTCTCCCTGATCTGCCCCACTAGACACTAAAAGTAGCCGCCACAACCATGGAGAAAATTGTAGATTGGATCCAACGAACACCATCGAAGAACACCTCATGAGCAATTGCAAGGCCGGGAAGCAGGTTTAGCATGCCCCTTGATCATCCCGAATAGAACCGACGAGGGTATCTGATGGCAGCATGGACAAAAATAATAATACCGCCAAGTCGGCGAGAGGAGCCTCAAAGCCTAACACTCTAATGAGAGGGAATTGTTGTCGGTATATGTGGACTCTGCTAGAATTTTCTCTAACAAATTAACTTAACGATCGGTGTCCCCAGAGGCCCAAACTATTTAAAACTCGTATGTAGACAAGGAAGTCAATGCAAATCCCGCACAACCCTCACCCTGGGGAGCGGCTATGTGCCGCCCGCTGCGACCCCGAGGGATGGTTTTTTTAGACACGCCCCCTAGGAATGTTCTATACACGTTGTTGCCAATTATAAATTATAGCTGCAAGGAGCAGGAGTTGGGTCGGCCCAGTAAGTAGTTGTTGCGTTGTGCTAATGTCATGGTGACATTATGCGTGTTCTTTCGTTTTTCCTTCACATACTTATTTTATTTGTTACTTTTATTTATATTTTGAAATATTTTAAATATATATATACAAAAAATACTTTACATAAATTTGAAAATGTTAATCTTGCATTTGAAAATGTTAAACGTGTATAGGAAAATATTTCGGCTGTATGCAAAAAATGTATAAATATGAATGTCAAAAGTAGAAAACGTTTGTCATGTATAAGAAAATTGTTAATCATATGTACAAAAAAATGACAATTATAAAATGCCGCACATTTCGAAAGAAATTTATGCGAAAAAAATGTCCGTATAATTCAATAAAAATGTTTCAAACATTCACAAATTGTACGTTACATTTAAAGAAAAAACTTCACAAGCTTCAAAAAATGTAGGTGGCGTTTCCTAAAATGTATGTACAATGTACAAAAAAGTTTGTATAGGTCAAAAAGAACGGTTTCTATCATTCAAAAAATGTTTCAACATGTACTTAATAAAATAGCTCATTTGAAAATTTATTCAAAACATGATTGGGTAAAAAAAGATTATTTTAGAAAATCTTAAACGTGTATAAAAAATATTTACATTTATGTGAGAAATATAGAATATTTATGAAAAAATAGACATGTGTTAAGAAAAGAAGAACCAAAAAACTGACAAAGAAACAAAAAGAAAAGGGAAGATACCAAAAAATCCAAAAAAACAAATAAAACCAAAATATGAAGAAGAAGAAGAAGAAGAAGAAGAAGAAGAAGAAAAAGAAAAACCGAAGAAATCCATTGAAGAAACAAAGAAAATCGAAGCACAGGGAAGGAAAATTAAAAATCAAAGAAACCGACGAAAAAAGCAAAGAAAACAAAAAAACTGAACCGATCGAACGCAGCAACCCGACGCGGTTGAGCGAAGGCATTAAATGAAGGGCTTTGCTACACCTACGAGAAATAAAGGATTAGTTGGCAGGTTTTGATTAGAGGAGAGGGGGGAGTTTGATGAGAGAAGAACATGTTTTTTTTATTTTGTTCTTTTGAGTCTGAACTCAAAAACGAAAATCCTATGGAAAACGTTTGAAATCAACTGGATGATTTCTCGCAGAAATCATTCGGGTCGCCTGGACGCCACGCGGCGTGATGGGGCCATGCACGACGCCCCTCTTTCTCGCAGAACCACTCATTTTCTATCCTTACCTCTCTCTCTCTCTCTGACGGTCGTCGTCTCCTAGCTCTTTCCTTCTCTAACCTCACCGTCCATCTCTCCTTGCCACCACACTTGCGAGGAGACGCAGCCTGCTGCCACACTAGAGCGCCGACGAGGTCGTTGAGCTCTGCCACGGCTTCATTGAAGCGCCATGCATCGCAGATTCCATCGTCGTCTCGTGCTGCATCACAGATACTGCCATGGCCACCGCGTGCTGCATCGCAGCATCCGCCGTCATCGCCAGCGTTGGGGTTCAATGGAGCGCCACCTTGGGGTCGTTGGAGCTTTGTCTCGGCTGCAATGGAGCTTTGTCGGAGCTTCAATGGAGCGCCATCGGGATCGTTGGAGCTCGTCGCAACTGCAATGGAGGGTGCGAGGGGCTGCAATGGAGCGCCGCCGGGGTCGCTGGAGCTCGCCCGGCTGCAATGGAGCTTTCACTGGAGCTGCAATGGAGCGCCGCCGGGTCGTTGGAGCTTGTCGTGGCTGCAATGGAGCTTTCACCGGAGCTGCAATGAAGCGCCGTCGGGGTCATTGGAACTCACCGCAGCTGCAATGGAGATTTCACCAAAGTTGCAATCGAGCGCCGCCAGTGGTCGGAGTTTGTTTTCGCGTCGTGGTGCAGGGGGGCAGCCGCCCGCAGGGTTGGTGCTGCCGCGAGCGCGAGCAACGTTGCTGCAAGGCGAGGAACGACGCTAGGGCCAAGCCTGGTGTTGCGAGCGAGCGAGGCATGACGGCTGCGACTGCAAGCTTGTCGGAGTTTCACTGCCTATCTAGGGATCCCGTGCGTGGAGGGAGTTTTTGTGTTGGCTGCTAGTCGAGGAAGACGAGGCCCTGGCGGTGTTGTACTGCATGAGAACGACGAGGCCGGGGGGAGGTTTGCGTTGGCTTAATCCTATGTTTGTCGGGGCTTTGATCGAATGGCTGGGGACCCGACTGATTTCCCTAGGAAATCAGTCAGTTGATTCGTAACAGCCGCCAAATCCTATACCTAGTTATGTAATAGTGCGTGTTACTTAAATCGATTTTGCTAAATCACATCTAGATGTGACATAAGTATTGCACATCTATGTCATATATCATTGTTCTTACGTGGAGATTCGTATGGATTTTTTTTTCCTTTTTCTTTTTTTTATGCTTCATTTAGTCATTTAAATGTGTAATAATTATGTCACATCTAGATGTGTCCTAGACACATCCTACTTAAATTCATGTTAGGGATTGATACGAGAGAGACATCTGGCGCTCACCCCGCACGAACGCCGTCATACACCGGCCCCGATCGACACCATAAAAATAAGGGTTTTTTACATCTGTGCCCCTCGTTCCTTAGCTGTACTCATCCATCCCCACGCTCTTAGAATTTGCTCACTTTTCCCCACTCTCTTGTCCAAAACCCTCACGAAAGGTCACAACGGAGGATGCCGTCGGGTCAATGGTTTGACCGTTAACTCTGACTAGTGGGGCCGCGTCGTAAGGGCAACTCCAAATCGTACGCCCACGTCCGCTTGGGGCAAAACGGACAGACGGGCCGTCACTCGTGGCGGCGTCCAACCTACCCCCATCGCCCAAAGTAAATGCGCACGCGCGGTGGGGCCCGGTCGTCAGCCACCCACCTTCGTGTCGTCGTCCTACTTTAAGTGGAAACCCGTGGACCGGCCAGTCACACTCCACACAGTAGCATCCGCTTCCAAAGCCAATCCTGCCCCCTCCACCCCCGGCAGTTTCTAGAAACCCTAGCCCGCCGTTGTCGCCATGACCTGGCCGTGGTCCGGGAAGGGGAAGCACGGCCATGAGGCCGGCTCATCCTCTGGTAGGCGTCGCTTCGGTCGCTCTAGGAGCCCACCACCACCACCGCCACCGCCGAAGCCGCCTGCTCTGTCCGCTCCGCTCGCATTTGCAATCGGTCCGCCGACCGCCCCGCAGCGCACGCGCCCGTACGTCGGCACGGAAATATGCCGGAGGTACTGGGAGACGGCCATGCCATTGCCGTGGGGAGATGCCCACCTACCGAACAACTGGCATCTGTCCGCGGATCGGGTTCCAATCCCCCCCGGTGCCGATGAGCGGCCGCGCTCGACGTGAGGAGATCGACCGACGTCGCGCGTGCCTGCCTCCGGATCTCCTCCATGACCCAAGGTATGGCGTCAACTTGTTGCTGTGGGATACATGGCTCCACGACGAGCATGACCTACGGCGGCAGTCTTTTTTTGCCGGTCGTCCACCTAGCCCACGGCGACGACGTGCTGCTAGCCCACCCCAAGTGTGCGGTCGTAGGCGTGTCCGTGGCCTCACCCCGACACCATCTCTGTCCCCGTCACCACCACCTCCGATGACCGAGGAGGAGGAGGCCGAGCTCATTAGGCGTGTCATGGAGGAATCCGCACGCACGCACGACGAGTGTCAATGGACGGACATGGCGAGGGTGTTGGCCCTCTCTGCGTCCGGCGACGTGGCCATCCTTGAGCTGGAGATGGCCGCCGTCGTCAAGGAGGAGGTGAAGGAGGAGGTGGCGGAGGAGCCGGCCCTTGCGGCGTGGAACTCCCGGCTGGTGGGCCAGTCGTGGGGATGGTCAGCCACTGCGTCGGAGATGGCCGACGCGCTGGCTGTCCAGCCGTGGGCACCCACGCCGCCGCGGTCACCCGAACCGGAGCAGGAGCCACAGGAGGAGGTGTTGCAGGCACCGCAAGCGCCTCCGGCCTGGCAGGGGCCGCCAGCCCACCTTTGGCAGCCGCCTCCCTACGTCGACCTCACCAGCAACGACGACGAGTAGGACGGTGCTCCTAAAGACAGCGGCGGCTTCACCGGCAGGCGGAATTGTCTATATTTTACATGTGTTATATTTTTATTTGTGTTTTTATATTAGTTGCTACTGGCATTGTGCATAATGCACTAGAACTATCACCGGCCTCTGTGGTCGGCATTGATGTTTAATTAAAGCTAATGCATGGTGATGTGATGTGATGTGATGTGACCGGTATCACACCCGCGCCAGACTGAACAGCAGAGTTAGAACCCAACCAAATACGATTCTTATATTATCTTACCGAAAGGTTTGATAGGGTTAGGCAGATGCCCCATTATTCGTAAACAAGAAGAAATCCAGTGAATAAATACATGCATCTGCAATAAGATAGATGGCCATCATCTAACCACTTATATGCCACCAATCCTATGTGATGTTTGAATATGATGTGATTTGATGATTAATTAAGGTAAAAACTTGAATTTGAACTAACATTTGAATTATAAGCGACATGTTGAAAGAGGCATAAGTTGTAATGATCATGTTACCCTATGTTGAAATGATCTAACAGCAAACAAAACAAAAATAGACTCCTAAAACCTAACTCTAAACCCTAACCCTAACCCTTTATTACAAAACCCATTTATATGAAGACAGTTTAAAATTTCAAAAATGGAAAATGCGTTCGGATCCTTCTTACTCACACTGAAATGGAGCTCTGGTGATTTTTTAATTTTTATTTATTTTTCGTAAACATAAACCCACTGTCGCTCTCTTCTCAAACTCTATACAACCCCGTACGTGATAGCCCATATGTGTGAAGGAGTTTTCATGGAAATGCCCATAAACCAAGATTTTTATTTTTTGCCATAACCATGTCACATACAAAGGCATTGTGAGCAGGTTTACATTTTTTTGAATTTTTTTGAATTTAGTTCTGATCATTTGAACTTGGAAACAGTAGCTCATCTCAAAAGAAGTTTTTTCTTAAAAAAGTCCCTAAACCGAGGCTTATATTTTTTAGGGTAACTATGTCTTATAAAACGACGAACAGGGAAGGTTTCATATATTTTTTTGATTTTTTTTTAATTAGTTAAGGTCATTTGAAAGTTGGTCAAACTTAAGATAACCCCGCTAACCGGCTCAAAACCCCGCAGCATCTCTACAAACCCTAACGTCGAACTGCAGCCGTCCGATCATACCCTAGCGCCATGCGAAAACCGTCGGATATGGTCTTCTAGAAGGATACGGGCAGGCTGCATGCAGGCTCCGCGTCGTTGGATCACATGGACGGCTCTGCATCGTTGGATCGTTGGGCGATCCGCGAGACGTTGGTTTTGCTCACCCACTCGCCCGCGGGAAATAAAAAAAGTCTTGGTTGGTCCTTCGCTATGCGTTGACTGTCAAGGGAGGAGGCAACGATCCGGCTCCCCGTCATTATCCATAGACGGCTATTTAAGCCGGACGGCGTCCCCCAGCCCTAGCTCATCCGCCTGCTCCCTCTCCCCGCCGGCACCCGAGCACTCCCCTCTCCGAGCCCATCAGCCATGCCACCACGCCGCTCAGTACTACACAGTCGAACACCGTCTCTTCCTCCTTCGGCAGGCCCAAATTCGGAGGCAAGCGAGGCTACCTCTGGAACCGGAGGAGGATTTCGAGGAGGGGTTGGAGATGGGGGAGGAGGAGCCAGAGGAGGCGTCGCCGCGGCAGCCGGAGGAGGAGGCGCCGCCGCAGGAGCCGGAGGAGGAGGCGCCGTCGGAGGAGCCGGAAGTGGAGGCACCGCCGGTCTACTATCTGTGGCCCGACCAGGTGGTGATCCTCAACTCCATCCAGTCAGAGCAGGCCCGGCGTCTTCATCAGCAGCAGATGGAGGCAGCACGGGCGGCGCAGGAGGAGGCGCAGGCGGTGGCGCAGGCGGACTAGGCTCCCGCGCAGGCGGATCAGGCCATCTCCGACTACGAAGACGCGTAGTGCACTACGTAGTATGTAGGATATATATTGTATGCTGCTATTATGCTCTCTAGGCTATGTTTAGCTGACTCTGCTTGCTGGTTCTATTCTATGCTTCAAACAATATATTGCATGCTTTTGTACATGGAGGGAGTGACATATGGGTGGGTAAAAAAGGTGGGCGAAGCCCGCACGTAGTACTGCACCCTAGCCTCGGTCTGTGGCACCTGGAAGGTGGAGACGCGTGCGAGAAGAGAGGAACCAGCGGCAGCGACCGTTGCTGCGTTCGTGGCAGCGCGCATCGGCGCATGCAGGCAGGCTTCTATATCGTGGCGGCGCACGTCGATCGGTATGCCCTAGAATTTAATTGCCACGCTGAATTCATGCTGCGGAGGTCAAAGGCTGAGACGGTGTGAACTGTGAATCGATCGAGGAGGCGCGTGCGAGAAGAGACGAACCGGCAGCAGCGACAGTCGCTGCGTCCGTGGCGGCTCACAGGAAGGCTACGTCCGTGGCGGCTCGCATCGGCGCATGCAGGCAGGCTAGCTGGATCATGTCGCGCATGCATAGCAGGCTTCTCGTGGCGGCGTGCATCAGCGCATGGACGCGGGCGTTTAATTCAACGGCCCAAACGAAATCACGGCCCAACGGTCCAACCAGCGCCACCGTCCAACGGGCGACACAGTCCAGCGCGGCCCCACATGTCAGAATGGTCAAAGGAGGGCGACACAGTCCAACGCGGCCCCACTTGGCAGGTCCAATGTGTGACACAGTCCAGCGCGGCCCCACACGTCAGAGTTAACGGTCAAACCATTGACCCGACGGCATCCTCCGTTGTGACCATTTCTGAGGGTTTTGGACAAAGGAGTGGGGAAAAGTGAGCAAAAGTTAAGGGCGTGGGGATGAATGAGTACAACTAAGGAACCAGGGGCACAAGAATAGAAAGCCCTAAAAATAAAATCGTCCCCTATCTTCCGACGAGTGCATGCCGCTCCTCCGACTACTAGCAAGCATGGAGGGATCCTCCTTGCCCGCCTCCTCTTTCCAGCCCCCAGCCATCGCCCGCGCTAGCGCCCGTTACGCCCCCGGGCCCTCCTCGACAGCAAGGCCTACTTCGCAACCCACGAGAACGACACCACCGCCGAGGCCACCAGCAGCACCGGTCATGCCGTCAGGTCACCTTCTGCCTCGCCGACGAGCCGCCATCTCCCACTTGTGCATCCACGGCCCCGAGCTCGACCGCGAGGACTTCACGATGGAGCCCCAAGTCCACTCCTCGGCCAAGGGCCTCGTCCTCCTCCGCTTCGCCTTCACCTTCGGCCCCCGGGCCGCCCACCGACACTCCCGCCTCGCCGAGTACTACGTCTACAAGGCCGGCAGCGGCAAGCCTCCGTCGCTCACGCCGATCCCGCGCACTCCTCCGGGCACCGTGAGCTCGTTCCACAGCTGCGTCCTACCCCTTCACGACGACGACGATGATGCCGGGGAGTTCCTGTGAATAGATGAAGGGATTCAACACACTTTGGATTGGCCCTTTGGCTGAGTATATATACGGTTACAAGCCTCAACCAGAGGTGATCGTGTGCCACTACCACACCGGGCATGAAGCCCACTCACGCACTACCTAGCGCACGTACACGAGAGGTCATGCATGGTGACTGGACACACCCATGCACGAGTACACTACGCTAACACCCCCCTGTTGGAAATATGCCCTAGAGGCAATAATAAATTAGTTATTATTATATTTCCTTGTTCATGATAATCGTTTATTATCCATGCTATAACTGTATTGATTGGAAACTCAAATACATGTGTGGGTACATAGACAACACTGTGTCCCTAGTAAGCCTCTAGTTGACTAGCTCGTTGATCAAAGATGGTTAAGGTTTCCTAGCCATGGATATAAGATGTCATTTGATAACGGGGTCACATCATTAGGAGAATGATGTGATGGACAAGACCCAAACTATAAACGTAGCATGTGATCGTGTCAGTTTATTGCTATTGTTTTTCTGCATGTCAAGTATCTGTTCCTATGACCATGAGATCATGCAACTCCCTGACATCGGAGGAGTTCCTTGTGTGTATCAAACGTCGCAACGTAACTGGGTGACTATAAAGGTGCTCTACAGGTATCTCCGAGGGTGTCTGTTGGGTTGGCATGGATCAAGACTGGGATTTGTTACTCCGTGTGACGGAGAGGTATCTCAGGGCCCACTCGGTAATACAACATCACAATGAGCCTTGCAAGCAATGTGACTAAAGTGTTAGCCACGAGATCTTGTATTACGGAACGAGTAAAGAGACTTGCCAGTAACGAGATTGAACTAGGTATAGAGATACCGACGATCGAATCTCGGGCAAGTAACATACCGAAGAACAAAGGGAACAGCATACGGGATTAACTGAATCCTCGACATAGAGGTTCGACCGATATAGATCTTCGTAGAATATGTAGGAGCCAATATGGGCATCCAGGTCCCGCTATTGGTTATTGACCATAGAGGTGTGTCGGTCATGTCTACATAGTTCTCGAACCCGCAGGGTCTACACACTTAACGTTTGGTGACGATTAGTATAGTTGAGTTATTGTGTTGGTGACCGAAGGTTGGGCGGTCCGATGAGTATTGAGGCGCGCGGTGGTTATCGTTACTTTCTCACCTTCACTGATGACTTAAGTAGATATGGGTATATTTACTTAATGAAACACAAGTCTGAAACATTTGAAAAGTTCAAACAATTTCAGAGTGAAGTTGAGAATCATCGTAACAAGAAGATTAAATTCCTACGATCTGATCGAGGGGGAGAATATCTGAGTTATGAGTTTGGCAGTCACTTAAGACAGTGTGGAATTGTTTCACAATTGACACCGCCTGGAACACCACAGCGTAATGGTGTGTCCGAATGTCGTAATCAAACCTTATTGGATATGGTGCGATCTATGATGTCTCTTGCCGATTTGCCACTATCGTTTTGGGGTTATGCATTAGAGACAGCTGCATTCACTTTAAATAGGGCACCATCGAATCCGTTGAGACGACGCCTTATGAACTTTGGTTTGGCAAGAAGCCAAAGCTGTCGTTTCTTAAAGTTTGGGGATGTGATGCTTATGTCAAAAAGCTTCAGCCTGAAAAGCTGGAACCCAAAGCGGAGAAATGCGTCTTCATAGGATACCCAAAAGAGACAGTTGGGTATACCTTCTACCTCAAATCCGAAGGCAAAGTGTTTGTCGCTAAAAAACGAAACGTTTCTTGAGAAAGAGTTTCTCTCGAAAGAATTGACTGGGAGGAAGATAGAACTTGATGAGGTTGTTGAACCGTTACTTCAACCTGAGAGTAGCGCAGCGCAGAAAGATGTTTTTGTAGAGCCTACATCAGCTGAAGAGGAAGTTAATGATGATGATCATGAAGCTTTGGATCAAGTTGCTATCGAACCTCGTAGGTCGACAAGGACGCGTACTGCTCCTGAGTGGTACGGCAACCCTGTCTTAGAGGTCATGTTGTTGGACAACGATGAACCTACGAGCTATGGAGAAGCGATGATGGGCCCGGATTCCGAGAAGTGGTTAGAGGCCATGAAATCCGAGATGGGATCCATGTATGAAAACAAAGTGTGGACTTTGGAAGTATTACCTGAAGAGCGTAAGGCCATTCAGAACAAATGGATCTTTAAGAGGAAGACGGGCGCGGACGGTAATATCACCGTCTATAAAGCTCGACTTGTGGCAAAGGGTTTTTCACAAGTTCAAGGAGTTGACTACGATGAGACCTTCTCACCCGTAGCGTTGCTTAAGTCCGTCAGAATCATGTTAGCAATAGCTGCCTTTTTCGATTATGAAATTTGGCAGATGGAAGTCAAAACAGCGTTCCTTAACGGTTTCCTTAAGGAAGAGTTGTATATGATGCAACCAGAAGGTTTTGTCGATCCAGAGAATGCTGACAAAGTTTGCAAACTCCAGCGATCCATTTATGGACTGGTGCAAGCATCTCGGAGTTGGAATCTTCGCTTTGATGAGGTGATCAAAGCGTTCGAGTTTATACAAGTTTACGGAGAAGCTTGTATTTACAAGAAAGTGAGTGGGAGCTCTATAGCGTTTCTAATATTATATGTGGATGACATATTACTGATTGGAAACAATATAGAAATGTTGGAAGGCGTGAAGGAATATTTGAACAAGAGTTTTTCAATGAAGGACCTAGGAGAAGCTGCTTTCATATTAGGCATCAAGATCTATAGAGATAGATCAAGACGTTTAATAGGACTTTCACAAAGCACATACCTTGATAAAATTTTGAAGAAGTTCAAAATGGATCAGTCCAAGAAGGGGTTCTTGCCTGTCTTGCAAGGTGTGAAGTTGAGTAAGACTCAATGCCCAGTGACTGCAGAAGATAGAGAAACGATGAGTGTCATCCCCTATGCTTCAGCCATAGGCTCTATCATGTATGCGATGCTGTGCACAAGACCCGATGTCAGCCTTGCCATAAGTATGGTCGGAAGGTTTCAAAGTGATCCAGGAATGGAACACTGGACGGCGGTCAAGAATATCCTGAAGTACCTGAAAAGGACTAAGGACATGTTTCTCATTTATGGAGGTGATCAAGAGCTCGTCGTAAAAGGTTACGTCGATGCAAGCTTTGACACTAATCCGGATGACTCTAAGTCGCAAACCGGATACGTATTTATTCTTAATGGGGGTGCGGTTAGCTGGTGCAGTTCCAAGCAAAGCGTGGTAGCTGATTCTACATGCGAAGCGGAGTACATCGATGCCTCGGAGGCGGCGAAGGAAGGTGTCTGGATGAAGGAGTTCATGACAGATCTTGGAGTAGTGCCTAGTGCGCTTAACCCAATGACTCTGTTTTGTGATAATACTGGTGCCATTGCTCTAGCCAAGGAACCAAGATTTCACAAGAGGACCAGACACATAAAGCGACGTTTCAATTCCATCCGCGATTACATCAAGGAGGACGACATAAATATTTGCAAAGTACACACAGATCTGAATGTTGCAGATCCGATGACTAAACCTCTTCCAAGGGCTAAACATGAACAACACCAGAACTGCATGGGTGTTCGATTCATTACAATGTAAATCACATAGTGATGTGAACTAGATTGTTGACTCTAGTGCAAGTGGGAGACTGTTGGAAATATGCCCTAGAGGCAATAATAAATTAGTTATTATTATATTTCCTTGTTCATGATAATCGTTTATTATCAATGCTATAATTGTATTGATTGGAAACTCAAATACATGTGTGGGTACATAGACAACACTGTGTCCCTAGTAAGCCTCTAGTTGACTAGCTCGTTGATCAAAGATGGTTAAGGTTTCCTAGCCATGGACATAAGATGTCATTTGATAACGGGATCACATCATTAGGAGAATGATGTGATGGACAAGACCCAAACTATAAACGTAGCATGTGATCGTGTCAGTTTATTGCTATTGTTTTTCTGCATGTCAAGTATCTGTTCCTATGACCATGAGATCATGCAACTCCCTGACATCGGAGGAGTACCTTGTGTGTATCAAACGTCGCAACGTAACTGGGTGACTATAAAGGTGCTCTACAGGTATCTCCGAGGGTGTCTGTTGGGTTGGCATGGATCAAGACTGGGATTTGTTACTCCGTGTGACGGAGAGGTATCTCAGGACCCACTCGGTAATACAACATCACAATGAGCCTTGCAAGCAATGTGAATAAAGTGTTAGCCACGAGATCTTGTATTACGGAACGAGTAAAGAGACTTGCCAGTAACGAGATTGAACTAGGTATAGAGATACCGACGATCGAATCTCGGGCAAGTAACATACCGAAGAACAAAGGGAACAGCATACGGGATTAACTGAATCCTTGACATAGAGGTTCGACCGATATAGATCTTCGTAGAATATGTAGGAGCCAATATGGGCATCCAGGTCCCGCTATTGGTTATTGACCGTAGAGGTGTCTCGGTCATGTCTACATAGTTCTCGAACCCGCAGGGTCTACACACTTAACGTTTGGTGACGATTAGTATAGTTGAGTTATTGTGTTGGTGACCGAAGGTTGTTCGGAGTCCCGGATAAGATCCCGGACATGACGAGGATCTCCGGAAGAGTCCGGAGGTAAAGATTGATATATGTGATAATAGTGTTTTGATCTCCGGAAGGGTTCCAGAATTCACCGAAAGGGATTCCGGATGTTTACCGAAGTGTTCGGGTGCAGCAACACTTTATATGAGCCAAAGGGGTAAAGCCCACGAGGTATTGGAAAGTGCAAAAGGAAGTTTTGCTGCTGCCGTAAGCGGTACTACCGCTGGTAAGGCAGTACTACCGCTTGTGTGAAGCGGTACTACCGCTTGTGCGCGGTACTGCAGGGATCCGAGTTGGACTCTTTCCCTGCGGGCCAAACCGACCTTGTGCGGGCAAAACCGACCTGGAGGAGGCTTTTACTCCAAGTTTAGACCCCCAAGGCTCAACATATAAATAGAGGGGCAGGGCTAGCACACGGGACACATTAAGATTTCCCAAGCCGTGTGTCGGCAACCCTAACCCTCTAGTTCTCCCGTCCTAATCTTCGTAGTGCTTGGCGAAGCCCTACAGAGATTGTTCCTCACCATCATCACCACGCCGTCGTGCTGCCGGAACTCATCTACTACTTCATCATCGCTCGCTGGATCGAGGAGGTGAAGGCGTCATCAAGCCGTACGTGTGTTGAACGCGGAGGTGCCGTCCGTTCGGCACTAGTTCGTGATCGGATCGAGGGACGACTTGCGATTTGGATCGCGGAGACGTTCGACTACATCAACCGCGTTTCTTAACGCTTCCGCTTAGCGATCTACAAGGGTATGTAGATTCACTCTCCCTCTCGTAGATGCTCATCACCATGGATAGATCTTGTGTGTGCGTAGGAAAATTTTTGTTTCCCATGCAACGTTCCCCAACACCCCCCCCCCCCTCGTAGTCTGGATGTCGAGAGTAGAGACGCAAAGACTGGAATGAAACTCCCTGAAAACATCGGCTGGTAGCCCCTTCGTCATCACATCCGTGAACTGCTGGCGTGTCGGGATATGGAGAACTCGGAACTCGCCGAGCGCCACACGCTCGCGGACGAAGTGAATGTCCAACTCAATGTTCTTTGTGCGCCGATGGTGGACAGGGTTGCTAGAGAGGTAGACAGCCAATATGTTGTCGCAGAACACCAGCGTGGCGGAGCGCACCGGACAAAGAAGCTCGCCGAGTAGCTGGCGCAACCAGACGCACTCAGCGACTGCGTTGGCAACACCACGGTATTCGGCCTCAGCACTGGATCGCGAGACAGTAGGTTGCCGCTTCGACGACACTGACGAGGGCGTCGCCGAGGTACACGCAAAACCCGGAGGTGTAGCGGCGCATATCGGGGCAGCCGGCCCAGTCGGCGTCGGTATAGGCACGCAAATCCAGCATACCCGAAGCACGCAGGTGAAGGCCGAGGTCGGTGGAGCCACGGACGTAGCGCGGGACGCGTTTGAGCAGAACCAAATGACAATCACGAGGATCATGCATGTGGAGGCAGACTTGCTGCACAGCATACGCAAGCTCCGGACGTGTGATCGTCAAGAGGGCACCAGCGAGGCTCCTGTACGATGTCGGATCATCGATGCGAGGTCCATCGGCAGAGGGCAGCTTGGCCTTGGTGTCAACCGGCATGGCGATGGGCTTGCAGTTGTCCATGGAGGCGCGCTCGAGGATATCATCGGCGTATTGCTGCTGGGAAAGGAAGAGCCCAGCGGGCGAGCACGTGACATGGATCTCAAGGAAGTAGTGGAGTGTCCCAAGGTCCTTCATCGCGAACTCGCCAGTGAGCTTGTCGACGATGCGGCAAAGAAGAGCGGAGTTCGAAGCCGTGAGGACGATGTCATCCACATAAAGCAGCAAGAAAGCTGCATCAGAGCCGTGGGTGAAGACGAAGAGGGAGTTGTCGGAGCGCGTGCCGATGAACCCGATCGTCTTGAGGAAGCCAGCGAAGCGAAGGAACCACGCCCGCGGAGCTTGCTTCAGGCCGTACAAGGACTTGGAGAGGCGGCAGAAGTGATACGGCTTGGAGACATCAACGAAACCCGCCGGCTGCAAGCAGTAGACCTCCTCATCAAGTGTGCCATGAAGAAACGCATTCTTCACGTCAGGTGCACTGGCCAAGCACGCGACGCGGCGAGGGTGAGGACTGTGTGAATGGTCGCAGGCTTGACGACTGGCGAGAATGTCTCATCGTAGTCAACGTCGGGGCGCTGATGAAACCCCCTCACAACCCAGCGGGCTTTGTAGCGGTCGAGGGTGCCGTCCACGTGGGTTTTGTGGCGAAACACGCACTTGCCTGTGATGATGTTGGTAGGCGGCGGTCAAGGCACTAGTTCCCAAGTACGATTGCTGACGAGTGCGACAAACTCATCACGCATCGCAGCGAGCCAGTTCGGGTCGCGAACAGCGGTGCGTACAGAAGTGGGTAGCGGGGAGGCACCCGATGGCGGTGAAGTGGCGGCGATGCAGGCGCAGTCGTCGCGTAGAGCAAGTTGGGGAAGAAAACGTCGGCGCAGGCATGGGTGATGATGGTGCGTGCCGCAGGCGGCGCCGGTGGTGAAGCAAGCTGGACCAACGATGAAGTAGCAGAGCTATCCGACGACAATCGGATGTCCTCGCTGGAACTGCCCGTGTGTGTGGTTGAGGAAGGGATGCCCGAGATGCCTGATGTAGATCCCACGGCGGAGCTTGAGTCCGCCGAGCGTGGGCTCGACGACAGTGTGCCATCGCCGTAGGAGGATGATCGCACGCCCCCGCTTGAACGCGCTGAGCACGCGGGCGGGGAGGAGGCGCGCAATGGAGATCGTGGTGCATCCTCGACGCGGCGATCACCGCCGCCAACCTGCATAACCATTGGCGCGAAGTACGGGACGACAGTAGCCGGAGGTGAGGGAGCGACGGCGAAGGGAAACACCTTTTCATCAAGGTGCACGTGGTGCGATGTGATCACGCGGCTGGAAGCACGGTCGAAGCACCGGTAGCCGCGATGGTCAGAGGGATACCCGAGGAACACGCATGTGACGGAGCGATGGTCAAGCTTGTGTCGCGATGTGGATGAGGCGTTTGGATAGCATAAACACGCGTAGGATGGTGTAATCCGGAGCAACGCCAAGGAGAAGTTCATGCGGTGTGGCCGGCAAGCTCGTGCGGCAAGGCCGGCGATTAAGCAAAAATGTGGTGGTGCTAAGGGCTTCGGCCAAGAAACGGGCCGGCATGGAAGCATGGAAAAGAAGCGCACGCACACCATCATTGAGAGTACGCAGAGTTCTCTCGGCTTTGCCGTTCTGCTGGCTTGTGTATGGACATGACAATCGAAAGAAGGAGCCGTGAGTAGCTAAGAGCGCGCGGACGGCAGTATTGTCAAACTCTCGTCCGTTGTCTATTTGAAAGGCAAGAATGGGACGCTGAAACTGAGTTTGGACGTAGGCGTAGCAGTGAATTAGTACAGACAAGACATCAGACTTGCGATGCAAGGGGAAGGTCCATACATAATGGGTGAAATCATCGAGAATAACAAGGTAAAATTCATATCCTGAGACTCTTACAACTGGGGATGTCCAAACATCTAAGTGCAACAGTTGGAAAGGGAAAAAACTACAGCTAGCCGAAGACTGAAACGGAAGACGCGCATGTTTGCCGAGATGACATGCTTGACAGGAGTGTGGCGAAGACTTGGTGCACGCGAACGGAATCTGATGAAGCAAATCACGACCAGGATGCCCCAAACGCTGATGCCAGAGATCTGCGGTGACCATGCTAGCAAAGTGCCGAGTAGGACGAGCCGCAAGAGCGACAACAGGGTACAGGTCGCCCTCTTAATCACTTCGGAGAGTCACCATCCCGGTGTTGGGGAACGTTGCATGGGAAACAAAAAAATTCCTACGCACACGCAAGATCTATCCATGGTGATGAGCATCTACCAGAGGGAGAGTGGATCTACATACCCTTGTAGATCGCTAAGCGGGAAGCGTTAAGAAACGCGGTTGATGTAGTCAAACGTCTTCACGATCCAAATCGCCGAGCGTCCCGCGATCCAATCACGATCTAGTGCCGAACGTACGGCACCTCCGCGTTCAGCACACGTACAGCTCGATGACGATCTCCGCCTTCTTGATCCAGCAAGAGGGAGCGGAGAGGTAGATGAGTTCTCCGGCAGCGCGACGGCGCGGCAGCGGTGGTGGTGGAGGAACTATTCCAGCAGGGCTTCGCCTAAGCGCTGCTGAAAACTAGAGGATTTGATCTATCGGGGAGAGAGGGCTGCACCGTGGCTAGGGTTTCTTGTGATGCTGCCCTCTCTCCCCTCTAGTATATAAAGGAGGGAGGGGAGGGGCTGTCCGACCTAGGAAGCCTCCTAGGAGTCGGCCGAAGGAGGTGGAGGTGGAGGAGTCCACCTCCAATCCTACTCCTAGTAGGACTCCTTCCCTTCCCCACTTGGACTTTCCCTTTCTCACAAGTCCAGCCGCATAGGCCTTCTTGGGCCGGCCGCCCAGCCCACCAGGGACTGGTGCGCCACCCTCAGGCCCATGTGACCCACTTGGGGTGGGGTGGGCCCACTTGGTGGACCCCCGAAACCCATTCGTCACTCCCGGTACACTCATCTTTTCTCTATCTTGATAGAGCCTATGGCTGAAGCATAGGGGACGACACTCATCTTTTCTCTATCTTCTGCAGTCACTGGGCATTGAGTCTTACTCAACTTCACACCTTGCAACACAGGCAAGAACCCCTTCTTGAACTGATCCATGTTGAATTTCTTCAAAACTTTGTCAAGGTATGTGCTCTGTGAAAGTCCTATTAAGCGTCTCGATCTATCTCTATAGATCTTCATGCCTAATATGAAAGCAGCTTCTCCTAGGTCCTTCATTGAAAAACTCTTGTTCAAATATTCCTTCACGCTTTCCAAAATTTCTATATTGTTTCCAATCAGCAATATGTCATCCACATATAATATTAGAAACGCTATAGAGCTCCCACTCACTTTCTTGTAAATACAAGCTTCTCCGTAAACTTGTATAAACCCGAACGCTTTGATCACCTCATCAAAGCGAAGATTCCAACTCTGAGATGCTTGCACCAGTCCATAAATGGATCGCTGGAGTTTGCAAACTTTGTCAGCATTCTCTGGATCGACAAAACCTTCTGGTTGCATCATATACAACTCTTCCTTAAGGAAACCGTTAAGGAACGCTGTTTTGACATCCATCTGCCAAATTTCATAATCGAAAAAGGCAGCTATTGCTAACATGATTCTGACGGACTTAAGCATCGCTACGGGTGAGAAGGTCTCATCGTAGTCAACTCCTTGAACTTGTGAAAAACCCTTTGCCACAAGTCGAGCTTTATAGACGGTGACATTACCGTCCGCGTCCGTCTTCCTCTTAAAGATCCATTTGTTCTGAATGGCCTTTCACCCTTCAAGTAATACTTCTAAAGCCCATACTTTGTTTTCATACATGGATCCCATCTCGGATTTCATGGCCTCTAACCATTTCTCGGAATCCGGGCCCATCATCGCTTCTCCATAGCTCGTAGGTTCATCGTTGTCCAACAACATGACCTCTAAGACAGGGTTGCCATACCACTCAGGAGCAGTACGCGTCCTTGTCGACCTACGAGGTTCGATAGCAACTTGATCCGAAGCTTCATGATCATCATCATCAACTTCCTCTTCAACTGATGTAGGCTCTACAGAAACATCTTTCTATGCTGTGCTACTCTCTGGTTGAAGTAAAGGTTCAACAACCTCAACAAGTTCTATCTTCCTCCCACTCAATTCTTTCGAGAGAAACTCCTTCTCAAGAAATGTTCTGTTTTTAGCGACAAACACTTTGCCTTCGGATTTGAGATAGAAGGTATACCCAACTGTCTCTTTTGGGTATCCTATGAAGACGCATTTCTCCGCTTTGGGTTCCAGCTTTTCAGGCTGAAGCTTGTTGACATAAGCATCACATCCCCAAACTTTAAGAAACGACAACTTTGGCTTCTTGCCAAACCATAGTTCATATGGCGTCGTCTCAACGGATTTCGATGGTGCCCTATTTAAAGTGAATGCAGCTGTCTCTAATGCATAACCACAAAACGATAGTGGCAAATCGGCAAGAGACATCATAGATCACACCATATCCAATAAGGTTCGATTACGACGTTCGGACACACCATTACGCTATGGTGTTCCAGGCGGTGTCAATTGTGAAACAATTCCACACTGTCTTAAGTGACTGCCAAACTCATAACTCAAATATTCTCCTCCTTGATTAGATCGTAGGAATTTAATCTTCTTGTTACGATGATTCTCAACTTCACTCTGAAATTGCTTGAACTTTTCAAACGTTTCAGACTTGTGTTTCATTAAGTAAATATACCCATATCTACTTAAGTCATCAGTGAAGGTGAGAAAATAACGATATCCACCGCGCGCCTCAATGCTCATCGGACCGCACACATCTGTATGTATGATTTCCAACAAGTCACTTGCCCATTCCATTGTTCCAGAGAATGGGGTCTTAGTCATCTTGCCCATGAGGCATGGTTCACATGTGTCAAGTGATTCAAAATCAAGTGACTCCAAAAGTCCATCAGCATGGAGTTTCTTCATGCGTTTTTCACAAATATGACCTAAACGGCAGTGCCACAAGAAAGTGGTACTATCATTATCAACTCTACATCTTTTGGCATCAATTTTATGAACATGTGTATCATCACTATCGAGATTCAATAAGAATAAACCCCTCACATTGGGTGCATGACCATAAAAGATATTACTCATATAAATAGAACAACCATTATTCTCTGATTTAAATGAGTAACCGTCTCGCAATAAACAAGATCCAGATATAATGTTCATGCTTAACGCAGGCACTATATAACAATTATTCAGGTTCATCACTAATCCCGATGGTAATCGAAGAGCGAGCGTGCCGACGGCGATCACATCAACCTTGGAATCATTTCCCACGTGCATCGTCACTTCGTCCTTTGCCAGCCTCCGTCTATTCCGCCGTTCCTGTTTTGAGTTGCAAATGTGAGCAACCGCACCGGTATCAAATACCGAGGCACTACAACGAGAGTTGGTAAGGTACACATCAATAACATGTATATCATATATACCTTTTTTGTTGTTGGCCACCTTCTTGTCAGCCAAATACTTGGGGCAGTTCCGCTTCCAGTGACCAGTTCCCTTGCATTGAAAGCACTTAGTTTCTGGCTTGGGTCCAGCCTTGGGTTTCTTCACTGGAGGGGCAACTGCTTTGCCACTCTTCTTGGAGTTACCCTTCTTTCCCTTGCCATTGTTTTTGAAACTAGTGGTTTTATTGACCATCAACACTTGATGCTCCTTCTGAATCTCAGACTCAGCGACTTTTAACATCGCAAACAGCTCGGCGACTGACTTGTTTATCCCGTGCATGTTATAGTTCAACACGAAGCTCTTGTAGCTAGGTGGCAATGATTGAAGAACTCTGTCAGTGATCGCCTCTGCTGGAAGGGGCATCCCCAATTCAGCCAGACGGGTGGAATAGCCAGACATTTTGAGTATGTGTTCACTGACAGACCCATTCTCCTCCATCTTGCAGGCATAGAACTTATCGGAGGTCTCATACCTCTCGATCCGGGCATTCTTCTAAAAGATGAACTTCAACTCTAGGAACATATCATATGCTCCATGATGTTCAAAACGTCTTTGAAGTCCCGGTTCTAAGCCATACAACATTGCACATTGAACCATTGAGTAATCATCAGAACGAGCCTGCCAGGCGTTCACAACGTCTGGAGACTCAACTAGAGCGGGTGGATCACCAAGCGGTGCATCAAGGACATAACCCTTTTGGGAAGCCGTAAGGATAATCCTTAGATTACGGGCCCAGTCCACAAAGTTACTTCCATCATCTTTCAACTTAGCTTTCTCTAGGAACGCATTAAAATTCAGGGGTGCTACTGTGCGAGCCATTGATCTACAACATAAATTTTGCAAAGACAACTTAGACTATTGTTCAAGATAATGAGTTTAGTTAATAAAAAACTCCCACTCAAATTGACATCCCTCCGGTCATTCGAGTGTCACATGATCCAAATCCACCAACTCAAGTCCGATCATCACGTGAGTTGAGGTGGTTTCAATGGTGAACATCTTCATGTTGATCATATCTACTATATGACTCATGTTCGACCTTTCAGTCTCTTGTGTTCCGAGGCCATGTCTGTACATGCTAGGCTCGTCAAGTTTAACCCGAGTGTTCCGCTTGTGCAACACTGGCTTGCACCCGTTGTATGCGAACGTAGAGTCTATCACACCCGATCATCACATGGTGTCTTGAAACGACGAACTTTCACAACGGTCCACACTCGGGGAGAACACAATTTTATCTTGAAATTTAAGTGAGGGATCACCTTATAATGCTACCGTCGTCCTAAGCAAAATAAGATGCATAAAAGAATTAACATCAAATGCAAATCATAATTGACATGATATGGCCATGAACTTGTGCTTTTGATCTCCATCTCCAAAGAACCGGCATGATCTCCATCGTCACCGGCATGACACCATGATCTCCATCATCTTGATCTCCATCAATGTGTCGCCATGAAGTTGCCGCGCCAACTGTTGCTTCTACGACTATTGCTAACTCATAGCGATAAAGTAAAGCAAAATGGCGAAAATAATTAAAGACAACCCTATGGCTCCTGCCGGTTGCCGTACTCATCGACATGCAAGTCGCGATATTCTATACAATACATGATCATCTCATACATCACATATATCTCATCATGTAATTGTCCATATCACATCACAACATACCCTGCAAAAACAAGTTAGACGTCCTCTAATTGTTGTTGCATGTTTTACGTGGCTGCTACGGGTATCTAGCAAGAACAATTCTTACCTATGCAAAAACCACAACGGTGATACGCAAATTGTTATTCAACCTTCTCAAGGACCGCCTTTGTCGAATCCGATCCAACTAAAGTGGGAGAAACAGACACCCGTCAGCCATCTTTATGCAACGAAATTACATGTCAGTTGATGGAACCGGTCTCTCGTAAGCGTACGAGTAATGTTGGTCTGGGCCACTTCATCCCACAATACCGCCGAATCAAGAAAAGACCAAGGGAGGAAGCAATCTGAATATCAACGCCCACAAACTCCTTTGTGTTCTACTACTGATCTCATCTACACATAGACCTAGCTCATGATGCCACTGTTGGGGAACGTTGCATGGGAAACAAAAAATTTCCTACGCACACGCAAGATCTATCCATGGTGATGAGCATCTACCAGAGGGGGAGTGGATCTACATACCCTTGTAGATCGCTAAGCGGGAAGCGTTAAGAAACGTGGTTGATGTAGTCCAACATCCTCGTGATCCAAATCGCCGAGCGTCCCGCGATCCAATCACGATCTAGTGCCGAACACACGGCACCTCCGCGTTCAGCACACGTACAGCTCGATGACGATCTCCGCCTTCTTGATCCAGCAAGAGGGAGCGGAGAGGTAGATGAGCTCTCCGGCAGTGCGACGGCGCGGCGGCGGTGGTGGTGGAGGAACTATTCCAGCAGGGCTTCGCCTAAGCGCTGCTGAAAACTAGAGGATTTGATCTATCGGGGAGAGAGGGTTGCACCGTGGCTAGGGTTTCTTGTGTTGCTGCCCTCTCTCCCCTCTAGTATATAAAGGAGGTAGGGGAGGGGCTGGCCGACCTAGGAAGCCTCCTAGGAGTCGGCCGAAGGAGGTGGAGGTGGAGGAGTCCACCTCCAATCCTACTCCTAGTAGGACTCGTTCCCTTCCCCACTTCGACTTTCCCTTTCCCACAAGTCCAGCCGCATAGGCCTTCTTGGGCCGGCCGCCCAGCCCACCAGGGACTGGTGCGCCACCCTCAGGCCCATGTGACCCACTTGGGGTGTGGTGGGCCCACTTGGTGGACCCCCGGAACTCATTCGTCACTCCCGGTACACTGCCGGAAATGCCCAAAACTTTTCCGGAGTTCAAACACCACTTTCCTATATATCAATCTTTACCTCCGGACCATTCTGGAGCTCCTCGTGACGTCCGGGATCTCATCCGGGACTCCGACCAACCTTCGGTCACCACCATACATAACTCTATACTACCGAAACGTCACCGAACGTTAAGTGTGCAGACCCTGCGGGTTCGAGAACTATGTAGACATGACCGAGACACCTCTACGGTCAATAACCAATAGCGGGACCTGGATGCCCATATTGGTTCCTACATATTCTACGAAGATCTTTATCGGTTGAACCTCTATGTCAAGGATTCAGTTAATCATGTATGTTGTTCCCTTTGTTCTTCGGTATGTTACTTGCCCGAGATTCGATCGTCGGTATCTCTATACCTAGTTCAATCTCGTTACCGGCAAGTCTCTTTACTCGTTCCGTAATACAAGATCCCGTGGCTAACACTTTAGTCACATTGCTTGCAAGGCTTATTGTGATGTTGTATTACCGAGTGGGCCCTAAGATACCTCTCCGTCACACGGAGTAACAAATCCCAGTCTCGATCCATGTCAACTCAACAGACACCTTCAGAGATACCTGTAGAGCATATTTATAGTCACCTAGTTACGTTGTGACGTTTGATACACACAAGGTATTCCTCCGGTGTCAGTGAGTTGCATGATCTCATGGTCATAGGAACAGATACTTGACATGCAGAAAACAATAGCAATAAACTGACACGATCATATGCTACGTTCATAGTTTGGGTCTTGTCCATCACATCATTCTCCTAATGATGTGATCCCATTATCAAATGACATCTCATGTCTATGGCTAGGAAACCTTGACCATCTTTGATCAACAAGCTAGTCTACTAGAGGCATACTAGGGACACAGTGTTGTCTATGTATCCACACATGTATCAGTGTTTCCAATTAATACAATTATAGCATGGATAATAAACGATTATCATGAACAAGGAAATATAATAATAACTACTTTTATTATTGCCTCTAGGGAATATTTCAAATACCCGGTACGGAGGTCCTTAACAGAAAAACCAAAAGCGTCAAACTCGACAGAAACGGAGTTGTCACGACATAATTGACGAACAAAGAGGAGGTTTTTGATCAATGATGGGGTAAGAAGGACATGGCGAAGGTGCAAAGGGGATGAGCTAGTGCTAATGAGATCGTCACCAACATGAGTAACGGGGAGATGAGCACCATTGCCAACGATAATGGGTGGAGAGGAGGAAGATGAACGAACAAAGAGAAGGTTACCCGGGTTGGAGAACATGTGTGCGGTGGCGCCTGTGTCAAGGTACCAGTCCGACGAACTGCCAGATGACAAGGAGCCAGCGGTGGCACTGTGAAGAGCAGCCTGGAGAGACGCCATGTCCCACGGCTGTGGAGGCGTATGCTGGCTAGCAGGAGGAGGCGCGTAGACACCCGGAGCGTCGTAGTCGGGTGGGGCACCACCATAGCCACCGTAGTTGTACGGTGACGGAGCCGGGAGCGGCGCGTGGGCGGCCATCATGGCCTGCTGGTGAGGCGTGCCGGGACGAGGGCCAAGAACACCGGCGCCAGGGGCGCGCCAAGCGACGGGCCATGCCTGAACCAGACCAGTCCAGGAGTTGGAGCCCGGCGCCGGCGCGGGATTGTTGGAAATATGCCCTAGAGGCAATAATAAAATGGTTATTATTATATTTCCTTGTTCATGATAAATGTTTATTATCCATGCTAAAATTGTATTGATTGGAAACTCAAATACATGTGTGGGTATATAGACAACACTGTGTCCCTAGTGAGCCTCTATAGGACTAGCTCGTTGATCAAAGATGGTCAAAGGTTTCCTGGCCATAGACATGAGTTGTCATTTGATAACGTGATCACATCATTAGGAGAATGATGTGATGGACAAGACCCAAACTATGAACGTAGCATATGATCGTGTCAGTTTGTTGCTATTGTTTTCTGCATGTCAAGTATATGTTCCTATGACCATGAGATCATGTAACTCACTGACATCGGAGGAGTGCCTTGTGTGCATCAAACGTCACAACGTAACTGGGTGACTATAAAGATTCTCTACATGTATCTCCGAGGGTGTCTGTTGAGTTGGCATGGATCAAGACTGGGATTTGTTACTCCGTGTGACGGAGAGGTATCTCAGGGCCCACTCGGTAATACAACATCACAATGAGCTTGCAAGCAAAGTGACTAAAGAGTTAGCCACAGGATCTTGTATTACGGAACGAGTAAAGAGACTTGCCGGTAATGAGATTGAACTAGGTATAGAGATACCGACGATCGAATCTCGGGCAAGTAACATACCAATAAACAAAGGGAACTACGTACGGGATTAACTGAATCCTTGACATAGAGGTTCAACCGATAAAGATCTTCGTAGAATATGTAGGAGCCAAAATGGGCACCCAGGTCCCGCTATTGGTTATTGACCGTAGAGGTGGCTTGGTCATGTCTACATAGTTCACGAACCCGCAGGGTCTGCACACTTAACGTTTGGTAACGATTGGGTATTATTGAGTTTATGTATGTTGGTGACCAAAGGTTGTTCGGAGTCCCGGATGAGATCGCAAACATCACGAGGAGCTCCGGAATAGTCTGGAGGTAAAGATTTATATATAGGAAAGTGGTATTCGGGTTCCGGAAAAGTTTCGGGTGTTTCCGGTAGTGTACCGGGAGTGCCGAAAGGGTTCCGAGGGTCAACCGGGAGGGGCCCACCCACCCCGGGGGGGAACATGGGCCCATGAGGTGGCGCACCAGCCCCTGGTGGGTTGGGCAGCCGACCCCATAAGGGCCCATGTGCCCAAGAGGAAAAAAAGTGGAGGGTGGGAGGAGTCCTGGAGGAGAGGGACTCCTCCCTAGCGCCCCACCTCCTTGTTGGAGGTGGATTCCACCTCTTGGCCGGCGGCCAAGGCCCTAGGGGAAACCCTAGGGCGCCTCCACCTACCCCCTCCTCCTATATATAGTGGAGGAAAGAGAGGGCAGCCACACCTGAAAAAGCCACGTGTTGCCCTCTCTCCCTCTAGATAGTTTTCTCCTCTAGATCGGTTCGGTGGAGCTCGGCGAAGCCCTGCCGGGTCAGTTCACCACCGCCGCCACCATGCTGTTGTGCTGCCGGAGAACTCATCTACCTCTCCGCCCTCGCTTGTTGGATCAAGGAGGCGGAGATCGTCATCGAGATGTACGTGTGCTAAACGTGGAGGTGTCGTCCGTTCGGCGCTAGATCGTGATTGGATCGCGGGACGGCTTGCAATTTGGATTGCGAAGACATTCGACTACATCAACCACGTTTCTTAATGCTTCGCACTTAGCGATCTACAAGGGTATGTGGATCCGATCTCTCCTCTCATAGATGCTCATCTCCTAGATTGATCTTGGTGAAGCGTAGGAAAATTTTTGTTTCCCATGCAACGTTCCCCAATAGTGGCATCATGAGCTAGGTCTTTGCGTAGATGGCATCACGAGTAGAACACAAAGGATTTTGTGGGCGTTGATATTCAGATTGCTTCCCTCCTTAGTCGTTTCTTGATTCAGCGGTATTGTGGGATGAAGCAGCCCGGACCAACCTTACTCGTCCACGTACGAGAGACCGGTTCCATCAACTGACATGTAACTCTGTTGCATAAGATGGCTGGTGGTTGTCTGTCTCTCCCGCTTTAGTTGAATCGGATTCGACAAAGGCGGTCCTTGCAGAAGGTGAAATAGCAAATTGTGTATCACCGTTGTGGTTTTGCGTAGGTAAGAATCGTTCTTGCTAGATACCCATAGCAGCCACGTAAAACATGCAACAACAAATTAGAGGACGTCTAACATGTTTTTGCAGGGTATGTTGTGATATGATATGGCCAAAGGCATGATGTGATATATGTGATGTATGAGATGATCATGTTTTGTAATAGTTTATATCGACTTGCATGTCGATGAGTACGGCAACCGGCAGGAGCCATAGGGTTGTCTTTAATTAATTTGTGTCATTTGCTTTACTTTATCGCTATGAGTTTGCAATAGTTGTAGAAGCAATAGTTGGCGTGACAACCTCATGGCGACACGTTGATGGAGATTAAGATGATGGAGATCATGGTGTCATGTCGGTGACGATGGAGATCATGTCGGTGCTTTGGAGATGGAGATCCAAAGCACAAGTTCATGGCCATATCATGTCACTTATGATTTGCATGTGATGTTAATCCTTTTATGCATCTTATTTTGCTTAGGACGATGGTAGCATTATAAGGTGATCCCTCACTAAAAATTTCAAGATAAAATTGTGTTCTCCCCGAGTGTGCACCATTGCGAAAGTTCATCGTTTCGAGACACCACGTGATGATCGGGTGTGATAGACTCTATGTTCGCATACAACGGGTGCAAGCCAGTGTTGCACATGCGGAACACTTGGGTTAAACTTGACGAGCCTAGCATGTACAGACATGGCCTCGGAACACAAGAGACCGAAAGGTCGAACATGAGTCATATAGTAGATATGATCAACATGAAGATGTTCAGCATTGAAACCACCTCATCTCACGTGATGATCAGACTTGGGTTGGTGAATTTGGATCATGTAGCACTCAGATGACCGGAGGGATGTCAATTTGAGTGGGAGTTTTTGAGTAATATGATTAACTAAACTCATTATCTTGAACAATAGTCTAAGTTGTCTTTGCAAATTTATGTTGTAGATCAATGGCTCGCGCAGTAGTTCCCCTGAATTTCAATGCGTTCCTAGAGAAAGCCAAGCTGAAAGATGATGGAAATAACTTTGTAGACTGGGCCCGTAATCTGAGGATTATCCTCACGGCTTCCCAAAAGGCTTATGTCCTTGATGCACCGCTCGGTGAGCCACCCGCTCCAGTGTCGTCTGCAGACGTTGTGAACGCCTGGCAGTCGCGTTCGGATGATTACTCAATAGTTCAGCATGCATTGTATGGCTTAGAACCGAGACTTCAAAGACGTTTTGAACGTCATGGAGCATATGAGATGTTCCAGGAGTTGAAGTTTATTTTTGAGAAAAATGCCCGGATCGAGAGGTATGAGACCTCCGATAAGTTCTATGCTTGCAAGATGGAGGAGAACGGGTCTGTCAGTGAACACATACTCAGAATGTCTGGGTATTCCAACCGTCTGGCTGAGTTGGGAATTGCTCTCTCGCCGGAGGCGATCACTGACAGAGTTCTTCAATCACTGCCACCTAGCTACAAGAGCTTTGTGTTGAACTATAACATGCAAGGGATGAACAAGTCAGTCGTCGAGCTGTTTGAGATGCTGAAAGTTGCTGAGTCTGAAATCCAAAAGGAGCATCAAGTGTTGATGGTCAATAAAACCACTAGTTTCAAGAAGAATAGCAAGGGCAAGAAGGGTAACTCCAAGAAGAGTGGCAAATCAGTTGCCCCTCCCGTGAAGAAACCCAAGGCTGGACCCAAGCCAGAAACTGAGTGCTTTCATTGCAAGGGTACTGGCCACTGGAAGCAGAATTGCCCCAAGTATATGGCCGACAAGAAGGCGGCCAACACCAAACAAGGTATATATGATATGCATGCTATTGATGTGTACCTTACCAACTCTCGTTGTAGTGCATGGGTATTTGATACCGGTTCAGTTGCTCACATTTGCAACTCAAAACAGGAACTGCGGAATAGACGGAGGCTGGCAAAGGACGAAGTGACGATGCGCGTGGGAAATGGTTCCAAGGTTGATGTGATCGCCGTCGGCACGCTCGCTCTTCGATTACCATCGGGATTAGTGATGAACCTGAATAATTGTTATTTAGTGCCTGCGTTGAGCATGAACATTATATCTGGATCTTGTTTATTGCGAGACGGTTACTCATTTAAATTAGAGAATAATGGTTGTTCTATTTATATGAGTAATATCTTTTATGGTCATGCACCCAATGTGAGGGGTTTATTCTTATTGAATCTCGATAGTGATGATACACATGTTCATAACATTGATGCCAAAAGATGTAGAGTTGATAATGATGGTACCACTTTCTTGTGGCACTGCCGCTTAGGTCATATTGGTGTAAAACGCATGAAGAAACTCCATGGATATGGACTTTTGGAGTCACTTGATTTTGAATCACTTGACTCATGTGAACCATGCCTCATGGGCAAGATGACTAAGACCCCGTTCTCTGGAACAATGGAACAGGCAAGTGACTTGTTGGAAACCATACATACTGATGTGTGCGGTCCGATGAGCATTGAGGCGTGCGGTGGATATCGTTATTTTCTCACCTTCGCCGATGACTTAAGTAGATATGGGTATATTTACTTAATGGAACATAAGTCTGAAACATTTGAAAAGTTCAAGCAATTTCAGAGTGAAGTTGAGAATCATCGTAACAAGAAGATTAAATTCCTACGATCAGATCGAGGAGGAGAATATCTGAGTTATGAGTTTGGCAATCACTTAAGACAATGTGGAATCGTTTCACAGTTGACGCCACCTGGAACACCACAGCGTAATGGTGTGTCCGAACGTCGTAATCAAACCTTATTGGATATGGTGCGGTCTATGATGTCTCTTGACGATTTGCCACTATCATTTTGGGGTTATGCGTTAGAGACAGCTGCATTCACTTTAAATAGGGCACCATCTAAATCCGTTGAGACGACGCCGTATGAACTGTGGTTTGGGAAGAAGCCAAAGTTGCCGTTTCTTAAAGTTTGGGGATGTGATGATTATGTCAAAAAAGCTTCAGCCTGAAAAGCTAGAACCCAAAGCGGAGAAATGTGTCTTCATAGGATACTCAAAAGAGACGGTTGGGTACACCTTCTATCTCAGATCCGAAGGCAAAAGTGTTTGTCGCTAAAAACGGATCATTTCTCGAGAAAGAGTTTCTCTCGAAAGAATTGAGTGGGAGGAAGATAGAACTTGATGAGGTTGTTGAACCTTCACTTCAACCAGAGAGTAGCGCAGCGCAGAAAGATGTTTCTGTGGAGCCTACATCAGTTGAAGAGGAAGTTGATGATAGTGATCATGAAGCTTCGGATCAAGTTACTATCGAACCTCGTAGGTCGACAAGGACACGTACTGCTCCTGAATGGTACGGTAACCCTGTCTTAGAGGTCATGTTGTTGGACAACGATGAACCTACGAGCTATGGAGAAGCGATGGTGGGCCCGGATTCTGATAAATGGTTAGAGGCCATGAAATCCGAGATAGGATCCATGTATGAAAACAAAGTGTGGACTTTGGAAGTATTACCTGAAGGATGAAAGGCCATTCAGAATAAATGGATCTTTAAGAGGAAGACGGACGCGGACGGTAATGTCACCGTCTATAAAGCTCGACTTGTGGCAAAGGGTTTTTCACAAGTTCAAGGAATTGACTACGATGATACTTTCTCTCCCGTAGTGATGCTTAAGTCCGTCAGAATCATGTTAGCAATAGCTGCATTTTTCGATTATGAAATTTGGGAGATTGATGTCAAAACAGCGTTCCTTAACGGTTTCCTTGAGGAAAAGTTGTATATGATAGAACCAGAAGGTTTTGTCGATCCGGAGAATGCTGACAAAGTTTGCAAGCTCCAGCGATCCATTTATGGACTGGTGCAGGCATCTCGGAGTTGGAATAAGCGTTTTGATGTGGTGATCAAAGCGTTTGGGTTTATACAAGTTTACGGAGAAGCTTGTATTTACAAGAAAGTGAGTGGGAACTCTATAGTATTTCTAATATTATATGTGGATGACATATTGCTGATTGGAAACAATATAGAATTTTTTGGAAAGCGTGAAGGAATATTTGAACAAGAGTTTTTCAATGAAGGACCTAGGAGAAGCTGTTGTCATATTAGGCATCAAGATCTATAGAGATAGATCAAGACGCTTAATAGGACTTTCACAGAGCACATACCTTGATAAAGTTTTGAAGAAGTTCAAAATGGATCAGTCCAAGAAAGGGTTCTTGCCTGTGTTGCAAGGTGTAAAGTTGAGTAAGACTCAATGCCAAGTGACTGCAGAGGATAGAGAAAAGATGAGTGTCATCCCCTATGCTTCTGCCATAGGCTCTATGATGTATGCAATGTTGTGCACAAGACCAGACGTCAGCCTTGCCATAAGTATGGCCGGAAGGTTTCAAAGTAATCCAGGTGTGGATCACTGGACAGTGGTCAAGAATGTCCTAAAGTACCTAAAAAGGACTAAGGAAATGTTTCTCGTTTATGGAGGTGATCAAAAGCTTGTCGTAAAGGGTTACGTCGATGCAAGCTTTGACACTGGTCCGGATGACTCTAAGTCTCAAACCGGATACGTGTTTATTCTCAATGGAGGAGCGATAAGCTAGTGCAGTTCCAAGCAAAGCGTGGTAGCTGATTCTACATGCGAAGCGGAGTACATAGTTGCCTCGAAGGCGGCGAAGGAAGGTGTCTGGATGAAGCAGTTCATGACGGATCTTGGAGTTGTGCCCAATGCACTGGACCCAATGACTTTGTTCTGTGACAACACTGGTGCCATTGCTCTAGCCAAGGAACCAAGGTTTCACAAGAGGACCAGACACATAAAGCGACGCTTCAATTCCATCCGCGATTACATCGAGGAGGGAGACATAAATATTTGCAAAGTACACACGGATCTGAATGTTGCAGACCCGTTGACTAAGCCTCTTCCATGAGGGAAACATGATCAAGACTAGCTCGTTGATCAAAGATGGTCAAAAGTTTCCTGGCCATAGACATGAGTTGTCATTTGATAACGGGATCACATCATTAGGAGAATGATGTGATGGACAAGACCCAAACTATGAACGTAGCATATGATCGTGTCAGTTTGTTGCTATTGTTTTCTGCATGTCAAGTATATGTTCCTATGACCATGAGATCATGTAACTCACTAACATCGGAGGAGTGCCTTGTGTGCATCAAACGTCACAACGTAACTGGGTGACTATAAAGATGCTCTACAGGTATCTCCGAGGGTGTCTGTTGAGTTGGCATGGATCAAGACTGGGATTTGTTACTCCGTGTGACGGAGAGGTATCTCAGGGCCCACTCGGTAATACAACATCACAATGAGCTTGCAAGCAAAGTGACTAAAGAGTTAGCCACAAGATCTTGTATTACGGAACGAGTAAAGAGACTTGCCGGTAACGAGATTGAACTAGGTATAGAGATACCGACGATCGAATCTCGGGCAAGTAACATGCCAATAAACAAAGGGAACTACGTACGGGATTAACTGAATCCTTGACATAGAGGTTCAACCGATAAAGATCTTCGTAGAATATGTAGGAGCCAATATGGGCATCCAGGTCCCGCTATTGGTTATTGACCGTAGAGGTGTCTCGGTCATGTCTACATAGTTCTCGAACTCGCAGGGTCTGCACACTTAACGTTTGGTAACGATTTGGTATTATTGAGTTATGTATGTTGGTGACCGAAGGTTGTTCGGAGTCCCGGATGAGATCCCACACGTCAAGAGGAGCTCTGGAATAGTCCGGAGGTAAGGATTTATATATAGGAAAGTGGTATTCGGGTTCCGGAAAAGTTTCGGGTGTTTCCGGTAGTGTACCAGGAGTGCCGAAAGGGTTCCGGGGGTCAACCGGGAGGGGCCCACCCTTCCCGGGGGCACATGGGCCCAAGAGGTGGCACACCAGCCCCTGGTGGGCTGGGTAGCCGACCCCATAAGGGCCCATGCGCCCAAGAGGAAAAAAAGTGGAGGGTGGGAGGAGTCCTGGAGGAGAGGGACTCCTCCCTAGCGCCCCACCTCCTTGTTGTAGGTGGACTCCACCTCTTGGCCGGCGGCCAAGGCCCTAGGGGAAACCCTAGGGCGCCTCCACCTACCCCCTCCTCCTATATATAATGGAGGAAAGAGAGGGCAGCCACACCTGAAAAAGCCATGTGCTGCCCTCTCTCCCTCTAGATAGTTTTCTCCTCTAGATCGGTTCGGTAGAGCTCGGCGAAGCCCTGCCGGATCAGTTCACCACCACCACCGCCACGCCGTTGTGTTGCCGGAGAACTCATCTACCTCTTTGCCCTCGCTTGCTGGATCAAGGAGGCGAAGATCGTCATCGAGCTGTACATGTGTTGAACGCGGAGGTGTCGTCCGTTCGGCGCTAGATCGTGATTGGATCGCGGGACGGCTTGCGATTTGGATCGCGAAGACGTTCGACTACATCAACCGCATTTCTTAACGCTTCCCGCTTAGCGATCTATAAGGGTATGTTGATCCGATCTCTCCTCTCGTAGATGCTCATCTCCTAGATTGATCTTGGTGAAGCGTAGGAAAATTTTTGTTTCACATGCAACGTTCCCCAACAGGGATAGCCGGCTGGTGGGTGTGGGGGTTGAGGGTCGGACGGGTTTGGCGCCCCACCGTTGCCACGGCCGCGCTTCCTCGGACGCCCACTGCCACGACCAGCACCGGGCGATGCGTCAGGGGAGACGGCGGGCGGCGCGGGAGAGGTGGGACGCGCGGCAACCAGCGCATGCGCGGACTGTTGACGGACGGCCTGCTCGGCACGGTGCTCCTCCAGGAGCAAGAAGGAGCATGTCTGCAAAAAGGTGGGAAGCGGGACGCGCGAGGTGATATGAGGGATGGCGGCGTGGTACTGGCGGCCAAGGCCGCGCAGCAGGTGAAAGACCTGGCGCGTCTCCGTGACGGGTTGGCCGAGGTCGCGCAGCTGGTCAGCTTGCATCTTGAGCTTGGTGCAGTACTGCATCACCGTCATGTCGCCTTGCATGACGGCGTGGTACTCAGCGTCGATGTACACGGCACGAGAGAGTTGGTTGGCGGAGAAGATGCCGTCGACGGCTGTCCAGACCGTGAGCGTCGTGTCTTCAGGCTGCATCACAGCATCAAGGAGCTCAGGAGAGATCGTCGTGTAGAGCCAATGAACGACCGCGTGATCGGCCATCCCCCAGTCGGGGTCGACGGGGCGAGGAAGAGCCGCGGCATCGACGTGGTCGCGGAGTCCGAACATGCCAAGCACCGTGTCGAAGTGCCGGCGCCACTGGACGTAGTTGCCGGCGGTGAGGTCGAGGACCACCGGAACATGCCGGCGGATGTCCACCGTCTGAAGAACGGAGGAGGAAGCAGGTGCAGCTACCGCAGCAACAGGGGCTGTCGCAATGCGGAGAGAAGCAACGGCAGGAGCAGCCACTGGAGGAGGTGCGTGGAAAGCATCGCCGATGTCGGCGTCGTCACCGGCGTGGGAGGTGGCGGGGTACTGGACGGGGTTGAAATCCATGGCAGCGGAAGAAGGATCGACAGCGAAAGGATTGTGCTCCTCTGCGTCTGATACCATGTGAACAGATGAAGGGATTCAACACACTTTGGATTGGCCCTTTGGCTGAGTATATATACAGTTACCAGGGCCGGCCCCACAGTTGTGCCAACTGTGCGGCCCGCACAGGGCCCATAATTTTGAAGGGCCCAAATTTTTTGTATAGGCCTACTATTTCTAAAAGAAAAAATATCCTGGGCCCTGTCAAACTGGGCCACTGGGCGCTGGTGATGGGCCGCTGGGAGCTGGCGCTGGCGCTTCGCGAGGGCCAACGTATCGAGCGCTGGTGCAGGGTGCTCGATCGTTGTTTCTTAAAAAAGAAAACTGTTGGATCTTTCGTGATGGGTAGGATGGAAACGTGATAGACGGTTTAAAGAAACAACGGGATCAGGGGAATTGATCGACCGCGAAACCACAACCGGTAGCGAGTCCTCTTTTCCGATTAACTTCGACTCCTAATTCCTAATTAGTAATTTTCTAATTAACTTTTGACACAAATTTTTTTTTTTGAACACAGTACAGACGCAAGCGCTCATATACACGCGTATACACTCACCCCTATGAACGTACACACGCACACCCTACCCCTATGAGCACCTCCGAGAGACTGAGCCGGCATATCATCTTGAAATTTACGAAGTCACCGTAGGCACCTCGTCGTTGACGGGAACGTCTCCTCCCACTGAATGCGCATCACCGGAAATCCTGAAATAAATCCAGAAATAAATGCGAGCACCAGGATTTGAACCCTGGTGGGCTGGGGATACCACAGTCCTTCTAACCATCCAACCACAGGTTGGTTCGCCAAATTGTTACTTTGTTATAGATTGATTTTTGCCTATTCAGTTAAAGATCATGGTGTAGCAGTTTAATGGGACAGGATACGAAACTAGACGAGTTAAATGGTTCCTCTAATTGCAAAATTTTGACGCATGATCTCCATTTAATATCAGCTACCGTATGACTCTAATTTTATTTTATTCATCTTTTGTATTTTGTATTCTAATAATACAAATTGAAGTCATTATGGAAACACATATTGATGTTAACTTGAATAATACTCCCTCCGTCCCAAAATAAGTGTCGCAGATTTTGTACTAAACTATTATATTTTTTGTATTAGATCATCGACACTTATTTTGGGACGGATGGAGTATGAGATAGGGCCCCATTTTTAGTTTCGCACAGGGCCCTGGATTTTTTCGGCCCGGCCCTGACAGTTACAAGCCTCAACCAGAGATGATCGTGTGCCACTACCACACTGGGCATGAAGCCCACTCACGCACTACCTAGCGCACGTACAGGAGAGGTCGTGCATGGTGACTGGACACACCCATGCACGAGTACACTACGCTAACAGTTCCTCCTCGCCGAGCTTGGCATGACGGTGTCCAACTCCGACTACGAGCTCCACGTCTTCTCCTCCAAGACCGGCGAGTGGACCGTCAGCCAGTTGCGTCTGCAGACGCCTCCCGGGGTCAGGAGCGAGGACCTGGGCCCCCACATGGACAAGGTGATCGCGCTCGGGGGAGGCGCCGTGGGCTGGGTGGGCCTCTGGCGCGGCATCGTCACCTGCAACGTGCTTGACGAGAGTCGAGAACCGCGTTCTAACTCTCATCCCCGTGCCCATGTGGCAAGGTAAGCTGCGGCGGCTGGCCCGGGACATCACCTGCTGCGACAATGGCTTCATCAAACTTGTCGACCTGGACCTCTGTTTCAAAAAGATGGTTGTCCATCATAACCACAAGACTCGCAAGGTGACCGAGGATCTCGACAGCGTAGACATCATCTACTATTCAGACCTGCTCCTCTACGACGACGCTGCATCCGCCAAACATGCTTCGGTGAGTGATGGCTGGAAGATCCGAACGTGCTACCGGCCTACTTCCTGGGGCGCAAGGGGCACACCGTCGACATCGATGAAATCTCGATCAACAACCCTGGTCACTTTATGTCGCTCCCATGGCTGTGGGATGCTAAGGCCAACTCCAACGCACGATCCCAAATCGTCCGTCCATGTCCGTTTGGGGTAAACAACACAAATCGCGGCCGAACGCGCGGCCGCAAACGGACAAGTGTCCGTTTTTGGTCCGCTTTCGACCCATTCCCGGCCAAGTTTGGGTCGCGTTTCCGGCCAAACGGACACGCGCGGACGGGCGTGTCGTGTGGCCTTGTCCTCCCCTAGCCGCCCGTTGGGGGCACAGCCCATTTTATTGCTCCACTGTCCTCCTCGCTCCTGGCTCCTCGCTCCGCCCTCAGCCCCTCGCCATCATCGACGCCACCCACGCCGTCCACCTTGCCCGTCGGCGGCACGGCCCCTTTTCTTCCTCCACCTGTTCTTCCTCCACCTTGCTTTGCTGCCGCGTCTCCACCACGGCCACAAGGTGTCCTTTCCGGCCGCGTCTCCACCACGGCCACAAGGTATTCGACGATTTACTCGCAAGGTACCATGGATAGCGGGGATGAGTATTTCTTTCACAACTTTGTTTGTTCATCAGATGAATCATCCTCGGACGATGAGGACATAGTGGTGGCATCATTGGTTGTCCATGACCACATCAGTAGGATGCGGCCTCGGTTCAGGGGATCAATCCCCGGCCATGCTCCGGCCTTGAACCGTAATAGGGAGAAAGGGCACCACCTCCTATATTCCGATTACTTTGAGAGAACCACACTTTACAAACCGCATCAATTTCGTCGTCGTTTCCGAATGAGGAGGCATGTGTTCAATCGTATCCGGGAGGCAGTTGTAGCATATGTTCCTTACTTTGACTACAAAGAGGATGCCCTTGGAAAACTTGACTTCTCTTCTATCAGAAATGCACTGCGGCTATTCGCATGCTTGCATATGGAATTCCTGGTGATTTTGTGGATGAATACGTTCGTATGAGTGAGTCCACGTGTCTGCAATCAATGTACAGTTTCTGCAAGGCCGTGGTGGCTGTGTTTGGCCCCGAATACCTGAGAGAGCCAAATGCCGCATATACAGAGAGGTTGTTGACAATCAATGCAGATATGGGTTTTCCGGGAATGCTTGTTAGTATTGATTGTATGCACTGGAAGTGGAAGAATTGTCCATTTGCTTGGCAGGGCAGTACAAGGGGCATGTGAAAGGTGCCACTGTCATACTAGAAGCGGTAGCTTCACAAGATCTGTGGATATGGCATTCTTTCTTTGGCATGGCTGGTTCTCACAATGATATTAGCGTTCTTCAGCATTCTTCAGTGTTTGCAAGGCTTGCGGAAGGCTGCTGCCCGGAGGTCAACTTTGAGATCAATGGCCACTATTACAACAAGGGATATTACGTTGCTGATGATATTTATCCGCAGTGGTCAACTCTTGTGAAGACCATACCCAATCCACAAGGAGAGAAAAGACAAAAGTTTGCCCAAAAGCTGGAGAGTGTTAGAAAAGATGTGGAGCGTGCATTTAGTGTGCTTTAATCTCGATGGGATATCGTTCGAAACTCTGCATTGACATGGAGCACTCAGAAGCTTTGGGAGGTGATGACTGCTTATGTGATCATGCACAACATGATCGTTGAGGATGAACGTGATGGCAGCATCTACGAACAAGGGTTTGATTTCCAGGGTGAGAATGTTGAGCCTGAGCACCCACCTCCTGTCACTTTTCAACAGTTCGTTCAGTTCCATCGTGAGATGCGTGATCGGGACACTCATAAGCAACTGCAAGATGACTTGGTTGAGCACATGTGGGAACATATTGGCAATGAGTAGATCTATCGGTTTAATCTCTGTACGTGCGCAGAAACTATGAATGGTTTTGTAAGATTATTTCATATTTTCAAATCTTTGATTGGGTTGTAATAAAAGACTATTTCGGACATGGAACCATTTATTTTGCATGATTTGAACTAAATTGTACTATGCTTGATTTTTATTGTATTTGGCCTCCGGCGGACAAGATGGGGTCGAAGATGCGGCCGCGCATTGGACACACGACCGACGCAAACAGAAATTCGGATGGACATGGCCCCATTCCCACCCCTAAACGGATGAAATCCGGGCAAAACGGACGTCCGTTTGGGGTCGTGCGTTGGAGTTGGACTAAAGCTGGGAGATCGACACTGAGGAACTTGTATACCGCTTTCCCGAACCTGGGCATTGGCGGCGATGACGATGTTGTTTACCTCATGTCTAAGGTGATATATGATGACAAGAACGCGTGGATGGTTGGTGTTAACCTTGGAAATGGATGTGGTTGTACCAGTTTCTTCCGAGAGAGTCCGTTATTACAAACCGGATTTCCTCGCTTGTGGATTCTCTGAATACCTGAATGCGACTCCAAGGTAAATTTATTTTCTTTGATCATGTTTTCTTAGAGCTGTTCGGTGAACCTCTCAACAGGATGAAGATTTTCTGTTAAAATAGTTGTGTAATTTCTGGTGAGTTCAGGACTCACTAGTTATTCTGCCCGATGACATCTCACACCGTGTTCTTGTTATTTGTTTCAGCAGATGCGTCGATGAAGTTGCCAGCGCGCCGAATCGGGCTCAGGATTATCATCTTTCATCAGACAATCTGGTACGCTATAATCATCTTAATTTTTGATTGATGTGCATGCGTCAATTTGCCCATCTACATGCAGAAATTTTATAACTGTATATTTCCAGCCACCGCGACACAACATGTGGAACAACAATGGGTACTATTACAATGGGTGTTTCTATGGATATGGATATGGCGCACAGCCAAGCAACAGCTACGTCAACTACCAGCATCCGCATGCCTGCTCGGCTAACTTGCCACAACCTCTGCATCCCAATTTCGCCTCGAACGGATCAGGTAAATAACATTGGCAAGCTTTGGTTTTTGTTGTTTCTACCCCAGCATTATTCTTACTCTTAAGATCTCTCAAGTCGGTAACCCCCCCTCCCTCCCACCACCACCGGTCAAAAAAATTGTAAACCTTATTTTTTGGCATCACGCAGCAGTTGCAGTATCGAGGTAGCAAATAATTATGTTGGGCAGTGCATATTGTTCTAATGTGTCAAATGAACCGGAGATACAATAGTACTCCCTTCGTTTTTATTTACTCCGCGTTTTACATTTGGTCAAAGTCAAGGTTCGTAAAGTTTGACCAAGTTTATAATAAAAAATATAAACATTTATCGTCACAAATCTATATGATGCAAAAGTACACTCAATAATGAATCTAATGGTATTGATTTGTTACGGCAAATGTTTATATTTTTTACTATAAACTTGGTCAAACTTTACGAAGTTTGACTTCAGTCAACTCTAATATGCATAGCAAATAAAAACGAAGGGAGTAACAATTGCAAAAAGGAAAATCGTGTTGCAGGACAAGTGTCGATCAAAGGTGTATGCCATACTTTTCTCAAACGAAGAACCATATGCATAATGTATGTTTCGAACGTTCGTAGTGATCTAAAACGTCTTGTATTTGTTAACAAAGGGGATGCTTAATATGACGAAGAGACAGTTGCAGGCTTTGCATGGATAACCAATGTGACTCTTACTAATGGTTTCATTTGCTTGCAGGGTGCGCCTATCCGGTGAACGCCCAGTTCACATGCTACCCGGGATTGTACGCTGATGCCGGTGGCCGACTATTGTGGGTCGCTCTTCCGCAGGGGTCGGCGCCGCCACCCTCGATTTCCCTGGTGCAATGGCAGTTCCCACCCAACCCGGGCCAACTCCACCACCCTGCCGTTTGCCAACCTCCCCCTCGCTCGTATCTGGCCTAGCTCTGCTTGTAACAATTGCTAGCTCCTCGGCCAATTACTGGGAAAGGTGGAAAAAAACCCTGGGTAGGGAAATGGAGAGGGAACTCTGAAGGTGAAAAAGGAGAAAGAAAAAAACTGTTTCTAGCCATTTTCGTTGCTGTGAATGGCAAGATTGCTGGTGGGGTGCATACTGCAGCCTAAAATGGGTTACGTTTATGCTTGCAGAGCTGCTGCTCTCATATTTGTGCCTTGGGTATCGTGATTATTCCTGACCATGTGGCAATTCTAATAGTACTAATTACTGCTAGTTTGCACACAAAAAATGCACTAAAACTTACTCCAAACAGTGAGATAACAAGCGACAGGAGGACCAAGAGCAATAACTTTACGTGTTCGTCATGGCCAGCGCAAATGGGCTTCACAACATTCTGAGATAATACATCTTGTCACTCCGGATGATAAGGGACACCCTCCGAGGAATTTGCCAAAAAAATAAAAAAAAACAGCATCTATTTTCCTTTGATACCCTCCCTTGGTCACACACAATACAACATTCCTCCACGTCGTAAGCACAGAAACCGTATATATTGATAAGCTTCCAGCAAATTCAGCAGCACTAATGAATAATTTCTCTGGGGCGGCACATGATCAAGTAGAGTTATCCCCGCTACAGTCCTCCACGGCAAAATCACATTCGACAGGATATGGGGTCAGGCTATATCCAAAGTTCAAAAGGAAAATATATATCACCACTTCTCTCCTTATAGTAAACACTCGGATGACCATTTATTTAAGGCAGGGCTCAACAAAACCGACAGGCCAGTGCAACTGCTGAATTACCACCATTATCCCCCATAGCTCAAAACGAATTTTGTATTCTATCGCTAACCTTCAGTCACCAGGAAAAACCTATATCTCAGAAGACATGTTAACCACGCGCCACGCCACGGCACAGCACAGCACCCTTGAACTTTGAAGAAAATTAATTTGCAGCTTCAAAGAAGAGCACTTGAGGTTGTAAATGACCTTTCTCACACATAATGACCACATCGGCCCAGCTACCAATAACCTACACAAACAAGGAACAAACAAAAGATGATTTTTCTTGACTAGGTAGGGTACAAAAAATAGGAAGGGAGGTTTGCTTCAGTGGGTAGGTTTATGTATCTTGTTACCTTAACAGTCTGGTCATCATACATGACCCAGTGCTCATCCTCAAAAGCAAAGCAATGATAATGCTGCCCATAGTAACAAACCTGTATGTGTAAGAAATATCAAAATACAACTCGCATTAGATGCTTTAACTGATACATTTCAATACTCTTGAATTACTGGATTTTAGTACTTGCAGAAATACAGTGATAGTTCATGCTGCTACAATTACGTGCCCTGATACAATGGTTTAGAGATGACCAAGCAAATATCAGTTTCTACTGAAAATCTAACTTGAATGGACTCTACATCATACCACAAAAATGCAGAATAACAAGTCTAGACAAACATGTCAGTATATGATACATGTAGCAGTTGACTACTGCAGGTAACGTGGCACGCGAACATGACATTGCTACTACCTCCTGTCATTCACAGGAACTGATTTGTAAAATACGAATTTTTTAGCAGCAGCAGCAGCATATTATAGCTACTTAAGTGGTACTCCCTCTGTACCGAAATACTTGTAGTTGGGGGAACTTGTACTAGTTTCCCCAGCTACAAGTATTTCGGTACAGAGGTAGTAGTAAATATACTGCCTCTACTGCAATAGAAAGGAATCCCAACAGAATATGCTCACTGCTTGCTCTTTGTATACTGACAGGTATAGCTTAGCCTTCCCAATAACTCAGCAATACGCAATACTAGCATATTCACATATGATACAGTGAGCTCTGAGGGTAAAATAATAATTACCCAAACATATTTACAGTTTTTGTGACTTAAGTCCATCCTGTAGTGCATAGTGCAAATACAACAGGAACACTAGAGATCTCTAGAGCTACATGTCTGACTTGCACCATAAGCAGAACATGTTTACTGTAGGTTTAAGGAAGCAGCAATTACAGTACCATCAGATGTCCATTAAAAATGGGAAAGAACATAACAGGTTATTAGTAGCCATACCACTGACACCAGAAAATGTTTGCTTCCTCGATGTAGACCACGGTAGAAAACACTGATGTCTATCTCAGTCGAAATACCAGCCAAGGTTGCAGCTATGTCATCAACACTCTCTTTGCTGTTCTGCCATCCCAAAACTGAAAAGGAAAATTGAAGGGTAAGAGATCCGAGTCAATAAATGATTTCATCGAACACAAGACATGCAAGAACTTGCACACATGCACACTCACACATAAGTGAATAGCAAATGTAGAGGATATGCAGGAAAAGGATTTAATAGAGGTTCCTTTATTGATGATGGTAAACTAAATAGTGAAGCAGGCAATCCTACGCTACTAAAATGCATTTTAAGAGAGTATTACATGATCATCTATTAGAACTACTGGACTAAAAATGAATAATTGCATGTAAATGTATGTTTTACATGCGTAATGAAAAAACGGTTTACCAACTGTAAAAACATGAGGGGAACTAGAAAGAATGTGGTGTATATGATTTGGTTTTCCGCAACCGCCAACGTCAGGATCACAAGCTAGCTGATCATTCATTATCACTGTCTTCAAAAGATCATCAAATGGATCTGGGCACATCATCTGTAGCATGGAAGAAAATAATAATTTCAATCAAAGCATATCAGAAACCACAGAATACAAAGCAGATCCAATATAGACCCCTTATCTCTTTCCCAAGATCAATTTATTGCCCTAAAACACTACAACCATTTACTTAAGGCTTCAATGTATCAAAACCTTGAGTCGCTTCTCTCAAGCAAATCCTAGTTTTGGTTTTGCATAACATCACGGCAGCTTTGCTGCTTAACATGGCTACCAATTGCCAATGTTTTTAGCCTTTTAGGAGAGTTCGATCTTGCCTAACTCTCCTACTTGATCCAAACAGCGGCCACTATGCGGCAAAATTTCGTGTTTTGACCCTTTTCTGAAAGTTGATCCAGATCTGACCCTACTTTGTAAAAAATTTGAGATCTGACCCTTTTCCTACCGCCGGGGTCCATGGCGGTAGGGTATAACAGACTACCGCCAAGGTCCCTGGCGGTAGGCATGCACCCCTACCGCCAGGGTCCTTGGCGGTAGGTTGTTATACCCTACCGCCATGGAGGCTGGCGGTAGGAAAAGGGTCAGATCCCGAAATTTTTGCAAAGTAGGGTCAGATCTGGATCAACTTTCGAAAAAGGGCCAAAACACAAAATTTAGCCCCACTATGCTACCCGCGGGTGGCACGAATTCTAACCTCGGTCCAGATTTTTTTATACAGTGGTTGTACTCTAATTTCTTGACCATGGGACCCAATGCCAGCAAGGATCCAGTCAATGCCACATGGGACTGAAGTCCGGATTGTTTTGCGCCAGGACATTCTGTAGGTTTATGACACATGGGAGACCTAAAGTACGCAATTTGAAGTTTTTCACCATTAAACTTGAGAAAGAGACGAGGGAGGAAAACAGCCCGTTCATCCAGAAAATAAAGGGACACGAGAATAATAAGCATGAGATTCAACATAAGGAAAATAACTAACCTTTGCAGTTCGAAGTGAACTAGCATTGATATTGTGGAAGAATGAGGTATACTTAAGTCGTCTAGACTCTAATCCACAATTGTGGCAGTTCATCCGTTCATAGACATCCATTCCAAAAAGGCAATGTGCAATGCAAAAATCGCTTGCACAGTCCCATGAGCCGATAGAATTGCCCTCGTGAGATTTAGCATGGCAGTCAGCCTGAGAAGTGTACGACTTATGCAAGCACTCAAAGATCACACCCAATACCTCAGATGCATCATTCATTTGTCCCTGCAATAAAGAAATATTATACAACGGTCAGAAAATAGTGATAATTCCAGATTAACAAAAGAGCGATTTTATATATCAGGTGGGCATTTGGATAAGAAAATTATGTAGAAATGTGCCCAGCACCCCTAGCCATGAGATAACAAACAGAAATATACCTCCTGAAAGAACCTGTTGTTGGGATAAGATTTGCTCAAAGCTATCCTCAAAGAAGTAGGCGCAACAGCTTCTCCTTGCCCCTCAGATGCTTTGCTCAAGTCAACGAATATATTATATAATGCACAGACAGCACAAGGATCTTCAATATGCTTATGCAGTGATGATGTTTTAAGGAACTCGTGTCGAAACCGCTTCAAATGCCACAATGACTGCATGTGGAGGAACATTATGTAAAAAAACAAAGCACACTTGCATAAGCTTCACAAGTATTGACATTTACCTGGATAATCACATTCAGGAAACAGTTGTATTCTCCAGCAGCATTTTTAAGGCCAGCACCATACACTTCTTTCCCATTTGAAGCGCCTGCTGCATCATCATTAGTGGAAGAATAAGCTTAAAGTAGAATTCCAAATTACAAACGACCAACATAACAGACATAAATTATCATATTAGCAGTGATAGATCATGCTGGAAATGGAAATGGGGCAGGGACTACAGAGAATTAATATCGGAGTGTCGTGTTTATAGGATAGAACTTATCATGTAGTAGCACCAGCAGACAATCCAGAAATCTACAATGATAATGAAGCCACAGAAAAATAACAAAAGGCCTACTCTTCTAAGTCCTAACTAAGCATAGATCCTTCAAAATTGCAGCTTTTATAGGTAATATTTAATGCATAGCCTTGTAAAATTACAGATCTTATCAGATTTACATTTGAATCCTACAATTCTAGATCTCACAAACCGTCTAAGTTGTGTTGGTGCTAAAGTCAAACTAGATGTCACCATACATGCTCCAATTCAAGTCAAACAGTTGATACAAGGAAAGAATGCTCCGTGTAATCTAAATCACAACTAAACACTTGTAGCAATTAAAGAACACCTTAAAACAATACAAGAGCTTATTAATGATGCTAAGTTGTGGAATAGATATATCCATGGGCTTTCAATGCCCAAGACAAGAGATTGTGCAGAGAGAAAGAGAACAGGAGTTGAAGAACAGCATTGATGTACCAAGGCTTTGGTGCACTGCTTTTCTGAGGTCTTCTTCAAACCTTTTGTCAGAATCATCCTCGATACATACAATTGCAGGTGAGATTGACCCCTTGTCAGCTGGATATGGAAGGAAAGAACAATGAGGAAATATTTGACATACTATGCATATATAACAAGTTTGCATTTTAGAAAAATTACAAGATATAATGCAAGAGCAGAGAACAAAATTGGAAAGTAATATGCAGATGCAGGGCATGGTTTTAGTGAACAAGTACAAGATACAGGTGGCTTGCTCAAAAGGACACGTCAATAACTAATACTCCATCCTGTTAACAAATGCAGGTTTGGATTATGCACACTCAAACATTGCTTAAAGAAGACTTTGTGAAGATAGGTCCATAACTCCATATGCACCCCTTCATGAGTTTCTATATTTAAACAGATTAGAACATCCATAGCACTACCAAAATGTTAAAGTATGCCGGTTTGGATTATGTGCACTCGAACATTGCTTAAAGAAGACTTTGTGAAGATAGGTGCATATAAAGACATTTTAGGAAGTCCATAGTACTACAAAATATTAATGTAGACACATACAAAGTTTCATGAAAAAACATAACCATATGATTACTGTGCCAAAAAGACAAGATATCAAGTTATATAACGAAGAGATGTCCATATTTTTGTTTTCGTACAGAACACATGGTGATATTTTTTATCAAAAAAATTGTACTCTCTCCGTTCCAATTTGAACTAAAATGACAACACATATTTTGGAACGGAAGGAGTATGTGCTAAATTAATATCATGGGTTCATTGTCACCTCTGCCAAACTTTTCCTGTTAGTACCATTTTGGATATTACGATCGGACACATGGGAATGATGTGTCAATTTGCCTCCAAAAATTACGATCACCAATCTTAATGGTGTGCAAACATGGCATGTTTTTATGGAGTGGGGGGTAGAGATGATAAGCGGCAAGCAAGCCGTGCATGACCATCCTCTAATGATTCAGTAACACGAGAACATGGTGCTTCAATCTGTTTAACGATTTCACAAACTTTTAGCTGTACTCAGGAACGAATTTCTCATGGTAGAGCAAGAAAACATTCCACGAATTAGTTTTGAGTTAAATGATAAGTACTCCGGTACTACTTAAAAGTTGAACGACATATACCTTTCTCAGCTTTATTGGCATTCCATGGATCATCCAAAGAAAGCACAGGTGGCAACTCATTTTGTCTTCCATCCTGATAACTGTTACTAGAACAGTCGGCTACTTTGCCAGAACTGCTCCATCTTGGAGCTGTTGTACCATTTTGTCGACTAGATGCACTATCATCACCATTATGAACAGCACCTGGCATATAAGCAACAACAAACATAAAATAGTTGGACCACGGTAACAAAGGAAATTAAAACAAAAGGAGAAATTTCGACAGGACATAACCAACAACCTTGGATGTATTTCTTATGTGGTTGGCTAGTACTGCTCTTAGACCTTTGGATGAGAGGATTAGTTGCAAGTTTTGTATTCTGAGCATATTTCCCAACTCCGTTCATTTTCAGTGCTGGCTTCGTGAAGTCCATATTGTTGCTGGTTAATGCATGTGCTCCAGGAGAGCGCAGTCCATTCGGTTTCTCCCTGCGATTGTTCTCAGTCTTTTGTGGCAGGTCCACACCACAAAAATCGGAACTAGAATTCTTTTCCCGCGAGGGAACTTTAGGAAAGCGAAAATCACCAAACTTTATCCCTTCAAGATAAGCAGGTGAGACATTATTGGGTGCGCTTTGATGGTTATCCTGATGCACGCTTGAATTTACATCAGTTGAATAACCATTTGTTCCAATATCAGGAGCTGACGAAGTACTTCTGGACTGTTCGGCAAGATGCTTCTGCTTTGCCTCCTCCTCTATCCGCCTTTGGTACTCCAAAGTTTCCTCCAGTTTTCTTTCCTCTGCTTCAAGTTGTACTCTATGCCTAAGCTCTTCCTCTTGTTCATTTGAGTACTCATCACTTAGTGAAAGTTTGCCGTCAAAGTCATCACAATCAACAAGAGTCTGACTGCACATTTAACATGATCAGATAATTTAAAGACATGCACATATAAATGTCCTAAACCAAAGAAACATGATGTTGAAAACCATGATTCTATTGCTGACTGTTTTAGTTCAGACTGAGTGTGCTAAAAAGCGAAGAGAACTACTCAATCCTCACTATTTGTTTGACCACTATTTACCCTAAAGAACTCTAATGATGAAAGGAGTGTGCCAACTACAAAATAGATATGGAAAACAATGCACAACGTTGGGTGAGGTTTACATGATTCAGCAGCTCTACAAAAGTAAAGTTTACAAGATCAGTAGACCTCGGTAATTCATTATGCAGCTAACTTTTCGTGGGTAATTATATAGAAAACCTGCTATATAATCAACTCTGACATGGGTTTAAACTAGTAATGTGAATTAACTACAAATATGCACAGGAAAAAAACACTACAGGCATTTCACTGGACAGGTCATTTGGCAAGTGAAGAATGCAACACATATCAGAACATGGAGGGTACAATCATTACTTACACTTGCTCTGATGTTTCCTCATCTGCACTGTTCTGGCGAACAATGTATTGATCACTCCAGCTCAAATCCTAGAAAAGTAACAAAGCGAGAAACTAAATTCAGTTGTGTGCAAAAGTAGAGCATACAATATGATCATACTAGTAAGTCATAACTACCTTGAGATCCTTGGATCTCCGAGAATCCTTCATTCTCTTCTTGTCCTTTGATTTCTCATGGGATGGTTTTTTATCAACCCCTTTGTTTGCATTCTTCTCAGCGTCTAAAGCAAGTTCAGCTAGAAAGGCGTCTCTTGCTGCATCAGATCTCTCTCTAGCATCCTTGTCCGCGAGCTCTTCCAAATGGTTCTAGATCACCACACCATAATCATAGTTAAGAAATGAACAAAACCACAAAGCAATAAAACAATCAGGTGTACGGGGATGCAGTATACAAACTCGCAAGAAGGATTTCAGGAGGGGGAGAAGAATTGATCGATAATCAACGAAAGCAGCAGGTTCAAGCTTGAGATCCAGTTGCTGCATCAGAGCTACACTTCGCATAATCCTAGCGTCTATCTTGCCAAGCTGCAAGTGGAACAGTTAAAAGAGAACAGATACCATTATTGCATATTGAAGATTATATAATTTCTGCAGATAAATGCAGTACCTCCGTAGTTGCGTGTTCCTTCATCCTCAAAACAATCGACGGCACCACTGAATCACTTGGGTGCATAAAGTCATGCAACCTCCAATCATCTATTACTGCCCCATCAAAGTCACATTGGCGCGAGGTCATCCCAGAAAAACCTTCATCATAACCAAAGTGTGAGGCGCGAACTTCCTTCAAGATGTTTGAGATTGCATCATACTCAGGGCTGCGAAATCTGGTCTCCAACAACTCCTCCTGACGGTTCCTCAGGAGATCCTCGAACCCTTGATATGAATACCGCCCCCCACGGTCCCTTAGCCGTTGCTCCTCAAGTATAATATTGTTCACAGCAAGCACACCCTCCTCGATGCTCAATTGTTCATGCTTCATTTCACAGAAGTTTTTCAAGGCAGATGCCTCCTTGTCGATCATATCAAGAATCTGCATCCCTTGACTTGTCCTATCAACAAGCATACAGTTCCACTCTGATAGCTGCTCTCCTATTGGAGGAGATCCAGCATACAACCACGAAAGGAATTCATCAGTATCAACATTCTCAGGACCAGACTTCGACTTCCCGCCAAATACCCGGCCATCAAGGATCAGTGATGATGAACCAGTATCCAGCGTAACACCCTCCAGGATAGTGTTATTTTTGGGGAAACAATCTCCATCGCCTAGTTCGGCATCCTTCTCAGAGGACCTACTAAGTCCACAGGACAGCATTAGGTCCTGCAAGAACTTGAGAACCTTTTTCAGTGATGAGGCCTCCAAGAAGCAAATGCAGAGCGGCGACTCGTCAATAGAGTGGTTAAGCAACAACGACGCAGAAGGCAACCCTCTAAGTTCGTCCATGGCAAACTGTATCACCCTGTTCAGATGGTTCATTGAAATGTTTTTGTGCTTCACAAGGGTTTGGAACAACGAATGGATCCTCTCCAGAATCTTCGCTCTTTCATCATCATCAGACAGCGGCCATTTCCGGGCACCTTCCCTCATTACCACTCCAAAACCATCACACTCCTCATTATGTGGTGAGGCTGAGGATTCTGATGTGTCCGACTTGTCCTTGATACTCCAATTATCAGACGACATTGAATCTTTATCCCTGTCTTGGCCGATATTGTCCCCTTGCTCTTCCTCAAGCGCTTTGAGTGCCGCAGCAACATCCACCGGCCTCCAGCTCGAACCAATGAGCATTGCTGCCCAGTCAGCATCAACCTCCTGTGGCAACATAGCCTGCACTTGACGTGGTAGCGCACTTACATGCTCCCGCAATGAATGCGCCACGTCTGGGTAGCGCTCCTCACAGATGCCACATAACCAGAACTCCCAACACCCGTGTGAAGTGGCAAACTCTACCACCTCATCAAGCACAGCAGGTGCCGCAGCGGCAACATCTTTGTCCTTATGAGTTTTGTAGTACGACTTGAGCTCAGAAATGCTAGTTTTCAGTAAGGCCAGCCTCCGGTCGACAGGCAGAGCGGACCAGAACGCACGCACCTGATTCCTTTGGTCGGATGCTGATGAGACGGTTGCCCTTTTGGACCCTCCCTTTCTCCGATCAGCACGATGGCCAGCGGCGGCAGACTGAGATGATGAGGATGGGGGCTCATCTCCCTGATGTGACTGTGGTGGTGAGGAGGAGAGAGCGGCGGCGGCATTGTGCTGCTGCTGCTGCTGCTCCATCAGCCTGAGAGCAGCGACCTGCACCTCGATCTCCTTGCGGCGCTCCTCGACGGTCTTGGTGGCCTTCTTGATCTCGTTAGGGCGGCGCGGGGCTGGGGCCGCGGGCAGGAGCTGGAGCTCCAGGGGGTCATCGGCCAGGCGGAAGAAGCCGAGCTTGTCATCAGAGCCGCCGAGGGTCTTGACCCAGGTGGATATGGATGCGAGATTGGCCTTCTGCACGAGGTTTCGGAGCTCGGCCCGGAGCTGGTCGGGGTCGGGGGCGGGCAGCCTGAGCGAGTGGGGCTCCGGGTCGTCGGGGTCGTCGATCCTGAGCCCGCGCTCGCACTCGGCGATGACCTCCTCGTAGGCGCGGTTGTCGGTGGCGGCCTCGTAGAGGAGCAGGGCGCGGAAGTGGGCGAGCTCGAGGGAGTCGGGCGCGAGGTCGACGGCGCGGCGAGCGGCGAGGAGGGCGGCCTGGTGGTGGCGCGCGCGGGCGGCGGGGTCGGTGAGGACGGCGGCGGCGCGGGAGTGGACGGTGCCGTGGGCGCGGAGGAGGAGCGGGGACCCCTCGCCGTGGCGGGCGAGGGCCTCCTTCATGAGGCGCAGCGCCTTGGGCTGGTTCCCCCGCTGCAGGCAGGCGAGCGCCCGGTCGCACTCGGCCCGCACGGCGGCGGGCCCGGGCCCCGGCGCCGGCGCATCGGCGAGGCGGAGGAGGGCGCCGGCGGGCGGGGGCGGGGGCGGAGTAGGGTTTGGTGGGGGGCTGCGCTTCTTTCGGCCCATCGGGGGGGGAATGAGATTTGGGCGAAGCGTTGTGCGGGTGTGCGGGGCAATATAATGTGTCCTGTGTTCATCGGAAATGAAAAAGAAAATGATGGACGACGCCGGGGGAGGATGTATTTCCTGATCTCTCCGTGGGCCCCCACCACCTAACGCGCCGGTACGGGGTGGTGCGGATCGGGAAACGGGGTAGATGGATGGGGGAGGGGGAGTCGGAGTCGTACGCGACGCTGCGTGCGCTCGTGTCGTGTCAGCGTCACGCGGCTTTCTCCTCCCGGCTTCGCTCGCTTGTTTGCGCTTGTCCGTCCCCGTCTCCCTCCCACCGTCACCGACGGGGCATGGCAAACCCTCCCGAATTTCCATGCCAGGTTTAGAAGGTTTTCCCACCTCCGGCAGGTCCTTGGAGGCTAAGGCTCACTGTGATTTCAATCTTTTTTCTTTTCTTGATTGATGGTTGAAATGCGATGGCAATCTCCTCCCGTGCTGCGATGCGCGTGAGATTTCTTCTTTCTACTAGGCACGTGCATTTGTTTTATCACCCTCACCCTTGCCGCATGATGTGTACTTCATTTTTTGTTGTTGAAAAAATGATGTTTTCACAAAAAAAAAAAGTGTTAGTATTATTGTCGAGTGTGATAATTTGACACCCCATACGGTTTATCTCTCTCTTTGCCGTGCACACGAGTGAATGATTGTTACACGGAGCCATTGATTGCTCCACAACGTGTTTCGGGTTTTTTTTTCTTGAACAATGAAAACACCTTGTCAACTTGAGATGTTTTCATGAATACAAATAATGTCTGATTTATTAGCTAACCAGACATGTTGACCACGAGGTAAAGTTGTCGCCACCCTTGCCAATACATGAGCTTCTACATTCATGCTTCTGTTCTCATGGACAACCTCCATTGATGCAAACAATTGCATACGTCTCTTAATCTCATGGATGATAGCAGCTGAGTTTCCCAAGTATCCCTCCTTGATATGACTCCCGTGGCAGAACAATCAGTGGTTGTGACTGCGATACTACATGCAAGATCACTAGCTAGTGATAAGCCTTCATTTGTAGCCATTGATGTAGGGGACGTTGCATGGGAAACAAAAAAAATTCCTACGCACATACAAGATCTATCCATGGAGATGAGCATCTACGAGAGGAGAGATCGGATCCACATACCCTTGTAGATCGCTAAGCGGGAAGCATTAAGAAACGCGGTTGATGCAGTCGAACGTCTTCGCGATCCAAATCGCAAGCCGTCCCGCGATCCAATCACGATCTAGTGCCGAACGGACGGCACCTCCGCGTTCAGCACACGTACAGCTCGATGACGATCTCCGCCTCCTTGATCCAGCAAGCGAGGGCGGAGAGGTAGATGAGTTCTCCGGCAGCACGATGGCGTGGTGGCGGTGGTGGTGGAGCTGATCCGGCAGAGCTTCGCTAAGCAACGCCGGACCAATCTATACTAGAGGAGAACCAATCTAGGGGAGAGGGAGGGCTGCGCCGTGGCTAATGGTGTGGTAGCCCTCCCTCCCCTCTCATATATATAGGGGGAGAGGGAGAGGGGGTCGGCCCCCCTAGGGTTCCCACCCCTAGGGGCGGCGGCCGAGAGAGAGAGAGAGAGGGGCGGCGGCCAAGGGGTGGCTTGGCCCCCAAGGCAAGGTGGCCGACCCCCTTTAGGGTTCCCCCCCTTGACCCTTCGGCCGCATGGGCCTTGTGGGAGGGGCGGCCAGCCCACCAGGGGCTGGTGCGCCCCCTCTCACTGCCCATGGGGCCCTCCGGGGCTGGTGGGCCCCTTCCGATGGACTCCGAAACCCTTCCGGCACCCCCGGTACATTACCGGTGACGCCCGAACCTTTTCCGGTGACCAACATGTTGGGAACGTTGCATGGGAAACAAAAAATTTCCTACGCACATGCAAGATCTATCCATGGTGATGAGCATCTACGAGAGGGAGAGTGGATCTACATACCCTTGTAGATCGCTAAGCGGAAGCGTTAAGAAACGCGGTTGATGTAGTCGAACGTCTTCGCGATCCAAATCGCAAGCCGTCCCGCGATCCCATCACGATCCGTCTCGCGATCCAATCACGATCCATCCCGCGATCCAATCACGGTCCTTCCAATCTAGTGCCGAACGGACGGCACCTCCGCGTTCAGCACACGTACAGCTCGATGACGATCTCCGCCTTCTTGATCCGGCAAGAGGGAGCGGAGAGGTAGATGAGTTCTCCGGCAGCACGACGGCGCAGCGGCGGTGGTGGTGGAACTATTCCAGCAGGGCTTCGCCTAAGCACCGCTGAAACTAGACTAGAGGAGAAACGATCTAGAGGAAGAAGAGGGCAGCACGTGGCAATTAGGGTTTCTTGTGTTGCTGCCCTCTCTCCCCTCTAGTATATATAGGAGGAAGGGGAGGGAGGCCGGCGTCCCTAGGGTTCCCCCTAGGGTGCGGCCGAAGTGGGGAGGTGGAGGAGTCCAACTCCAATCCTACTAGGAGTAGGATTCCTCCCCCACTTGGTTTTCCTTTCCTCCACTTGGGCTTTCCCACCCCTAGCCGCATGGGCCTTGTTGGGGGGGTTCGGCCAGCCCACTAGGGGCTGGTTTACCTCCTCCCACAGCCCATGAGGCCCTTTGGGGCGAGAGGCCCCTCCCGATGGTCCCCCGATACCCTCCTGGCACTCCCGGTACACTACCGAAGTACCCGAAACTTTTTCGGTGACCAAAACGAGACTTCCTATATATCAATCTTTACCTCCGGACCATTCCGGAGCTCCTCGTGACGTCCGGATCTCATCCGGGACTCCGAACAACCTTTGGTCACCAACATACATAACTCAACTATACCGAAACGTCACCGAACCTTAAGTGTGCAGACCCTGCGGGTTCGAGAACTATGCAGACATGACCGAGACACCTCTACGGTCAATAACCAATAGTGGAACCTGGATGCCCATATTGGTTCCTACATATTCTACGAAGAACTTTATCGGTTGAACCTCTATGTCAAGGATTCAGTTAATCCCGTATGCTGTTCCCTTTGTTCTTCGGTATGTTACTTGCCCGAGATTCGATCGTCGGTATCTCTATACCTAGTTCAATCTCGTTACCGGCAAGTCTCTTTACTCGTTCCGTAATACAAGATCCCGTGGCTAACTCTTTAGTCACTTTGCTTGCAAGGCTCATTGTGATGTTGTATTACCGAGTGGGCCCTGAGATACCTCTCCGTCACATGGAGTAACAAATCCCAGTCTTGATCCATGCCAACTCAACACACACCCTTGGAGATACCTGCAGAGCATCTTTATAGTCACCCAGTTACGTTGCGACGTTTGATACACACAAGGTATTCCTCCGGTGTCAGTGAGTTGCATGATCTCATGGTCATAGGAACAGATACTTGACATGCAGAAAACAATAGCAATAAACTGACACGGTCATATGGTACGTTCATAGTTTGGGTCTTGTCCATCACATCATTCTCCTAATGACGTGATCCCGTTATCAAATGACATCTCATGTTTATGGCCAAGAAACCTTGACCATCTTTGATCAACGAGCTAGTTTACTAGAGGCTTACTAGGGACACTTTGTTGTCTATGTATCCACACATGTATTTGAGTTTCCAATCAATACAATTATAGCATGGATAATAAACGATTATCATTAACAAGGAAATATAATAATAACCATTTTATTATTGCCTCTAGGGCATATTTCCAACAGTCTTCCACTTGCACTAGAGTCAATAATCTAGCTCACATCACCATGTGATTAACATTGTAATGAATCTAACACCCAATGAGTTCTGGGGTTCGATCATGTTTTGCATGTGAGAGAGGTTCTAGTCAACGGTCTGCAACATTCATATCTGTGTGTTCTTTGCAAATCTATATGTCATACTGCAGATGCTACCACGCTCCACTTGGAGCTATTCCAAATGACTGCTCCACTATACGTATCCGGACTGCTACTCAGAGTCGTCCGGATAGGTGTCAAAGCTTGCATCGACGTAACCCTTTACGACGAACTCTTTATCACCTCCATAATCGAGAAACATTTCCTAAGTCCTCTAGTTACCAAGGATAATCTTGACCGTTGTCCAGTGATCCACGCCTAGACCACTCTTACCCCTTGACAGACTCATGGCAAGGCACACACCAGGTGCGGTACACAGCATGGCATACTATACAGAGCTTATGGATAAGGCATAGGGGACGACCTTCGTCCTTTCTCTTTCTTCTGCCGTGGTCGAGCTTTGAGTCTCACTCAACTCCACACCTTACAAATCAGGCAAGAACTCTTTCTTTGACTGATCCATTTTGAACTCTTTCAAAATCTTGTCAAGGTATGTACCCATTGAAATTTTTATCAGGCGTCTTGATCTATATCTATAGATCCTAATGCCCAATATTTAAGTAGCTTCATTCCAGATTTTCCTTTGAAAAACTCATTTTCAAACAACCCTTTATGCTTTCCAGAAATTCTACATTATTTTCGATCAACAATATGTCATCCACATATACTTATCAGAAATTCTATAGTGCTCCCACTCACTTTCTTGTAAATACAAGTTTCTTATAAACTTTGTATAAACCCAAAAGCTTTGATCACCTTATCAAAGCATATATTCCAACTCCGAGATGCTTGCTCCAGTCCATAGAAGGATTGCTGGAGCTTGCATACATTTTAGCATCCTTAGGACTGACAAAACCTTCCGGTTGTATCACATACAACCTTTCCTCAAGAAAACCGTTAAGGAAACGATGTTTTGACATCCATCTGCCAGATTTCATAATCGAAAAATGCAGCAACTGCTAACATAATTCCAACAGACTTTTAGCATCGCTACGTGTGAGAAAGTCTCATCGTAGTCAACTCCTTGAACTTTGTCGGAAACTTCTTTGCGACAAGTCGAGCTTTATAAATGGTGACATTTACCATCAGCGTATGTCTTCTTCTTAAGGGTCCATTTGTACTCAACGGCCTGTCGTTTAACGGGCAAGTCTACCAAAGTCCATACTTGGTTTTCATACATGAATCCTTTCTCGGATTTCATGGCTCCTAGCCATTTGTTGGAATCCGGGCCCACCATCGCTTCTTCATAGCTCGTAGGTTCACTGTTGTCTAACAACATGACCTTCAAGACAGGATTGACGTACCACTCAGGGGCGGTACGAGTCCTTGTCGACCTACAAGGTTCGGTAGTAACTTGATCCGAAGCTTCATGATCATCATCATTTGCTTCCTCTTCACTTGGTGTAGGCGTCGCAGAAACATCTTTCTGCGTTGTGCTACTATCCAACTGAAGTGACGGTTCAACAACCGCATCAAGTTCTACTTTCCTCCCACTCAATTCTTTTGAGAGAAACTCTTTCTCGAGAAAGGACCCGTTTTTAGCAACAAACACTTTGCGCTTGGATCTGAGATACAAGGTATACCCAACTGTTACGTTAGGGTATTCTATGAAGATGCATTTTTCCGCTTTGGGATCGAGCTTATCAGACATAAGCGTCGTATTCCCAAACTCTGAGAAATGACAGCTTAGGCTTCTGCCAAACCAAAATTCATACAGTGTCATCTCAACGAACTTAGATGGTGCCCTATTTAAAGTGAATGTAGTTGTCTATAATGCATAACCCCGAAACGATAGTGGCAAATCGATAAGAGACATCATAGTACACACCATATCCAATAGAGCACGACTACGACGTTCGGACACACCATCACACTATGGTGTTCCAGGTGGCGTGAGTTGTGAAACAACTTCCACATTGTCTTGAGTTGTATACCAAACTCGTAACTCAGATATTCACTTCCACGATCATATCGTAGACATTTTATCTTCTTGTCACGATGATCTCAAACTTCACTTTGAATTTGTTTGAACTTTTCAAACGTTTCAGACTTGTGTTTCATTAAGTAAATATCCCCATATCTACTTAAATCATCAGTGAAGGTAAGAAAATAGCGATATCCACCGCACGCTTCAACACTCATTGGATCGCTACATCAACATGTATCATTTCCAACAAGTCACTAGCCCGCTCCATCATATCGGAAAACGGGGTCTTTAGTCATCTTGTCCAAGAGGCATGGTCCGCATGTCTCAACCGATTCGAAATCGAGTGAGTCAAAAGATCCATCAACATGGAGTTTCTTCATGCGCTTTACACCAATATGACCTTGGCGGCAGTGCCACAAGTAAGTGGTACTATCATTATTAACTTTGCATCTTTTGGCATCAATATTATGAACATGTGTATTACTACGATTGAGATTCAATAAACCATTCACATTGGATGCATGACCATTGAAGATATTATTCATGTAAACAGAATAACCATTATTCTCTGACTTAAATGAATAACCGTATTGCAATAAACATGATCTAATCACGTTCATGCTCAACGCAAACACCAAATAACATTTATTTAGGTTCATCACTAATCCCGAAGGTAGAGAGAGCGTGCGATGGTGATCACATCAACCTTGGAAACACTTCCAACACTCATCGTCACCTCACCCTTAGCTAGTCTCCGTTTATTCCGTAGCTTTTATTTCGAGTTACCAACATTTAGCAACGGAACCGGTATCTAATACCCAGGTGCTACTAGGAGTGCTAGTAAGGTACACATGAACAAAGCGTATATCAAATATACTTCTGTTGACGTTGCCAGCCTTCTTATCTACCAAGTATCTAGGGTTGTTCCGCTTCAGCGACCGCTCTCCTCATAATAGAAGCACTTAGACTCGGGTTTGGGTTCAACCTTGGGTTTCTTCACTGGAGCAGCAACTGACTTGCCATCCATGAAGTTTCCCTCCTTGCCCTTGCCCTTCTCGAAACTAGTGGTTTCACTAACCATCAACACTTGATGCTCCTTTTTGATTTCTACCTTCGCGGTGTCAAACATCGTGAATAGCTCAGGGATCATTATTTCCATCCCTGGCATTTTATAGTTCATCACGAAGCTCTAGTAGCTTAGTGACAGTGACTTGGAGAACTATATCAATCACTATCTTATCTGGAAGATCAACTCCCACTCGATTCAAGCGATTATAGCACCCAGACAATCTGAACACATGCTCACCGATTGAGCTATTCTCCTTCATCTTGCAGGCAAAGAATCTTGTTGGAGGTCTCATACCTCTCAACACGGGCACGAGCCGGAGATCCCAATTTCAGCTCTTAGAACATCTCATATGTTCCGTGACGTTCAAAACGTTTTGGAGCCTCAATTCTAAGCCGTAATGCATGACGCACTGAACTATCAAGTAGTCATCAGAACGTGCCTGTCAGATGTTCACAACATCTACAGACGACGCTTGAGGGGGTGGCACACCGAGCGGTGCATTAAGGACATAAGCCTTCTATGCAACAATGAGGACAATCCTCAGATCATGGACCTAGTCCGCATTATTGCTACCATCATCTTTCAATTCTATTTTGTGACGCCCCCAATTTCGACCGTACGCTAATCATACACGCAATGCGTACGACCAAGATTAGGGACTCACTGATTGATATCACAACACAACACTAGACACAAATTAAAGTCATACAACTTCATATTACAAGCCATGGGCCTCGAGGGCTCGAATACAAAGCTCGACAAAGCACGAGTCAGCGGAAGCAATTAATATCTGAGTACAGACATAAGTTTGACAAGTTTTGCCTTAAGAAGGCTAGCACAAACATAAGCAGCGGATCGAAAGAGGCGAGGCCTCCTGCCTGGGAACCTCCTAACTACTCCTGAGCGTCGACACTCTCCACGTAGTAGTAGGCTCCAGCGGTGGTGTAGTAGTCGTCTCCGGCGTACTCCATCTCCTGGGATCCATCGTCTGAACACGGCAATCGTATCGAGGGGGAAAGAGAAAGCAAAGCAGCGGTGAGTACTCATCCAAAGTACTCGCAAGACTGACATCAGAACTATGCTAAGTATGCATCAGTATCAAGGAATGGGGTTATATCTGGACTGACTGCAGAAAGCAAGAATAGGGAGAAGGCCTAGTCCTATCGAAGGCTAGCATCTTCAACATCTTGCAGCATTAGAAGAGTGCAGATTGGTATCTCACATATAGTCATATTATTGTAGCAATTTTATTAAGTAACCACGCCCAGAGATTCTTCCTCGACTCCCTGCGAGGAAGCAATCTCGGAGCCAACATTTATTTCAATTTAAAGTCACAATTATAGTTGTAGTAGGCCAAGGTATAACTCCAAGTCGTCCTGTTACCATGGACACGGCTATTCGAATAGATAATTTCTTCCCTGTAGGGGTGCACCACATTCCCCAACACGCTTGATACCTCTGGCTGGACACACTTTCCTGGGTCATGCCCGGCCTCGGGACATCAACACGTCGTAGCCCTACCTAGGCTCAACGAAGAGGCCAGCCCGCCGGTCTAAATCCTAAGTGCGCAGGGGTCATGGGCCAATCGCCCTTTGCACTCCTGCACGATGCGAACGCGGCCGAGGTCAGTCCTAGCACCCCTTAGTAACAAGCGCGATGCCGTTGCGGACCACTCGGGCGTGCGCCACTCCATTGCTGACGTCCGAAGAGCTTTGGCTGAAACCACGACGCTGAGTACCCATAACTTCCCCACGTGAAGGTTAGTGCGTATTAAGGCCAACGACCCAACTCAGATCAAATACCCAACCCATTAGCATTTTATTAATGCGGGGCAAGCGCGACCCATGAAGTACGGTCCCGTCGCCCCGTCTCGAGGATGTGTGGCAAGGGCCTCTCCTGCCCGTCTACGCCTCATCATCAGCAAACCGTGGGTACCCCTCAGGGCCGACCCATCACCAACATGTTTCTTTAACCCGGTCATAGTAACTGTGTGTATAAAACATCAAGACGGAACCTGAGGAATCACCCTCAAAGGGCCCCACTTGACGAAACCGTCAAGGTGGACTTAGAGGAATCACCCTCGAGGGTCCCACACTTGAGGGGTTGCACGACAGAGTCATCGTCGGGAGTGGCAAAGGAGGAATCACCCTCGATAACCACGACCGACTAGCTACACCACAGAGCTAGCATCAATGAGTACTTCACGAGGTGTCACCCTCGGTACTCGATAGTAGCGCTGCAGAGTCGTACAACTAAGGGGCGTGCGGTGATGTGAGGGGCCTGGCTCGTCGATCGGTTGACTGAGTCTTTGGGTCGTCGAGTCGTCAATGAAGAAGCAGGGGCAACTGGGACTAAGGGGACACTGGGGATTCACTGATCAACCTATACTAAGCAGTTGATATGATTGCAGGTATAGTTGCAGTTTATCAAAAATAGGCTATGCATCAGAATAGGAGCTAGCTAATACAGTAGCAAAATCTAATGCAAGAATGAGAAGGAAGAAATGGGCGATATCGGAATGCTCAAGGGGGGGTTGCTTGCCTTGCTGCTCTGCGGCAAAAGGCTGATCGTCGGCGGTGTAGTCGTACCCGGCAGCACCGTCAGTCTCGGGGTCTACCGGAGAGAAGAAGGGGGGAAGAAACAATAAATATAAAGCACAGATGCAACACGATGCATGACATGGCAATATGCAGGGCTAGGCATGCACTAACGCAGTACTACACGTGTTAGACGGAGCGGGAGAATATCTGACGATATTTCCCGGGTCTTTGGATTTATCACACAGATGATCCGAAGGGGGAAAGTTCCATGTTCATCATGCTAGGAGCATGTGACAGGTGAACGGATAGCGTATTCGGATTCGTGGGATTTTTCTGATCAACTTTCATGTATAAAACTTTTTCATCTGAGCTACGGATTATTTTCTATTAATTTCTAAAGTTTTAATCAATTTCTGAAATTAACAGATTATTCTAAATTCGAAAATCCAATTAATGACGTCAGCATGACCTCAGGCTGAGGTCAGCAGTCAACAGCACTGTGCCAGGTCGAACCTGACCAGTGGGACCCTCATGTCATTGACTCTAACTTAATCCAGTGTTAAATTAATCTAATCAGAGACTAATTAGTAAGTGGGGTCCACTGTCAGTGAGACATTAGTTTAACTAATCATTTTTATTAATCTAATTAACTATCTGACAGGGCTGGCCCACTGTGACGCCCTGGGTTTGTGTTACAGTAATCTCTGTAATTAAGCTACAGTAATCCCACGCTAATGATGCCACGTCACCACAATTACTGTCGCTAATCTCGCGTTGGAATCAAACCCCGTTCAAATTCAAATTTAAAATAGAGTCGAACGATAAAAGTTTTCAAATATCAAAACTAAATGTTCGGAGTGTGTCAAATAATGCATAGGCAATTGTATTGTAAAAACCAACATTTAAAAAAATATTTTGGTGCCACAAATTAAATAAAACGGAGGCCAAAACTATTAATTAAATGCCCTTTTGAATGGTGGTAGTTTTCAAATAATTTCAAAAAGCCCCAAAACTTTTTGTGGCTTTGCCTAATATTACAACATTGATAATCGACTAGGTGACATTTTTTTATAAAAGTGCTATGTTACTAGAATTAAATAAAACAAAGATAATAAAAGAAAATCTAAAACAAAAATAATTAAAGGAAAAAAAAGCCTACTGGGGGCCAGGGGCAACAACCCTAGCGCCCCAGCCCCCGATCCCATCCCCCCCCGCGCCGCCGCTCGCTCTCTCGCTCGCGGCGCCCGAGCCCCCCCCCCCCATGCCCCCCCCCCCCCCCGCCGAAGCCTGCCGCCGGCCCGGCCCGACTCCCTCCGCCCCCGCTCATCCCCCCCGACGGCCAGCGCCGGCCCGCGCCAGGCTGCCAGCCCCGCAACGCCCCCCCCGGGACGACGGCCAGGGGCGACCGGTCCCGACCCGTCCCGCGCCACCGCCCGCCTGGCGTCTGCCCCGCCGCCGTCGCCTCCCGTCAGCCCGCCCCGTCGCCCGCACCGCCGCCGCCTCCCGCCGCCGGCCACCTCTACCCGACCCTCCCCGTGAGCTGTCCCCCCCCCCCCCGGCGGCGGCCGCCGCGCCGCCGCCCGAGCTGCTGCTGCTGCGGCTGTGGTGCTGCTGTGTGTGCGTGCGTGCATGTGTGTGTGTGTATGTGTATGCATATGTATGTATATACATACGTATGTATGTACGTATACGTGTACGTATACGCTAAAAAGAAAAAAGAAAATAAAAAAAATATTAATAAAAACGAATTTAGAAAATAAATAAATAAATAGATATTAATATTAATAATTAATTAATTAAATTAATTAATTAGGTAATTAATTAATTAATTAGGTGGTTAAGATTAAATAGATTAATTAATTAATCTGTTAATTAATTAGTTAAACAGTAATTATTACTGTTTTGGATAATTCGAATTTATTAATTAAAAGAAATTCAGAATATTGTTTAATCTTTAGAAATTGATATAAAATAAACCGTAGTCCGGATTAAAAAGTTTTGAACATGAAAGTTGCTCAAAATAATTCCACGAATCCGAATACGTAGTCCGTTAGTCTGTCACATGCCTCTAGCATAGCAAACATGGAACTTTTCCATCGATTTCGTCTGTCCGGTAGTAGCTCGAGACCCGGGAAATATCGTCAGATATTCCTTCGATCCGTCTGCGACGTATAATACTGCGTTAGTGCATGCCTAGCCCTGCATATTGCCATGTCATGCATCGTGATGCATTTGTCTGCTTTGTATTTATTGTTTCTCCCCCCTCTTCTTACCGGTAGACCCCGAGACCGACGCTGCTGCCGGGTACGACTACGCCGTTGACGTTCAGCATTTTGCCGCAGAGCAGCAAGGCAAGCAACCCCCCTTGAGCATTCCGATATCGCCCATTCCTTTCCCTCTTATTCTTGCATTAGATTTTGCTACTGTATTAGCTAGCTCCTATTCTGATGCATAGCCTGTTTTTGATAAACTGCTACTATACCTGCAACGATATCAACTGTTTAGTATAGGTTGATCAGTGAATCCCCTGAGACCCCCCCTTAGTCCCAGTTGCCCCTGCTTCTTCATCGACGACTCGACGACCCGAAGACTCGAAGACTCGGTCAACCGACCGACGAGCCAGGCCCCTCACATCACCGCACCCCCCTTAAGTATGGCACTGCAGAGCTACTATCGAGTGCCGAGGATGATATCTCATTTAGCACTCCCGATGTTAATTCTGTAGCATAGCTAATCGGTCGTGGGTATCGAGGGTGATTCCTCCTTCCCATTTATCGATAGCGACTCTTGCCATACACATACCTCGAGTGGGATCCATCGAGGGTGATTCCTCGGATATCCACTTGGTGTATAACCACACAGTTACTTTAACTTGACATTGTTTACATGTGAAAGACGGGACTGGAGGGACAGGCGGTACCACCCTGGTTGACGTGGACCTGAGTTCCCGACAGTCTTGAGACGGGTCGGCCCCAAGGGTACCCGTGTGTGAGATGTGGTGGGATGCGCCGGTAAGGCATCCAAAGGGTTATGTTGAGGCGTGGACGGGCAGGAGAGGCCCTTGCCACACATCCTTGAGTCGGGGTGACGGGACCGCACTTTATGGGTCGCGCTTGCCCCGCATTAATAAAATGCTAATGGGTTGGGTATTTGATCTGAGTTGGGTCGTTGGCCTTTTTACGCACCAAACCATCGCGTGGGAGAAGTTATGGCTACTCAGCGTCGTTGTATCAGCCGAAGCTCTTCGGACGTCAGCAATGGAGCGGCGCGCGCCGGATTGGACTGGACGGTGCAGCTCTTGGACTGGAGTGTACTAGGTCTGCTTCCGGCCACCCACGCATCGTGCAGGAGCGCAGAGGGCAAGTGGGCCCATGACCCCTTTGTGCTTAGGATTTAGACCGGCGGGCTGGCCTCTTCGTTGAGCCTAGGTGGGCGACGACGTGCTGCTATCCCGAGGCCGGGCATGACCTAGGAAAGTGTGTCCGGCCGGAGGTGATCAGGCGTGTTGGAAATGCGGTGCACCCCTGCAGGGATGAATAATCTATTCGAATAGCCGTGTCCACGGTAACATGACGACTTGGAGTTGTGCCTTGACCTTATACCCTATAATTGTGACTTTAAATTTGAAATGAATGTTGGCTCCGGGATTGCTTCCTCGCAGGGAGTCGAGGAAGAATCTCTGGGCGTGGTTACTTAATAAAATTGCTACAATAATATGACTATATGTGAGATACCAGTCTACTCTCTTCTAATGCTGCAAGATGCTGAAGATGCTAGTCTTCGATAGGACTAGGCCTTTCCCCCTCATTCTTGCTTTCTGCAGTCAGCCCAAATATAACCCCATTCCTTGATACTGATGCATACTTAGCATAGTTCTGATGCCAGTCTTGCGAGTACTTTGGATGAGTACTCACCGTTGCTTTGCATTCTCTTTCCCCCTCGATTCGATTGCTGCGTTCAGACGATGGAGCCCAGGAGATGGAGTACGCCGGAGACGACTACTACACCACCGCTAGAGCCTACTACTACGTGGAGAGTGCCGATGCTCAGGAGTAGTTAGGAGGTTCCCAGGCAGGAGGCCTCGTCTCTTTCGATCCGTTGCTTATGTTTGTGCTAGCCTTCTTAAGGCAAAACTTGTCTAACTTATGTCTGTACTTAGATATTATTTGCTTCCGCTGACTCGTGCTTGTCGAGCTTTGTATTCGAGCCCTCGAGGCCCCTGGCTTGTAATATGAAGCTGTATGACTTTAATTTGTGTCTAGTGTTGTGTTGTGATATCAATCAGTGAGTCCCTAATCTTAGTCGTACGCATTGTGTGTATGATTAGCGTACGGTCGAAATTGGGGGCGTCACACCAACTGTCATACACAAGGGGGGGGGGTCGGGCCCCACTTGTCATTGACTGGACCAGGTCCAGTCAGCAGTTGACCTGGTCAACAGGTCAACGGGGTCGGCCTGGCCCACTGGCCAGTGACCCTGACCGTGGCCCCGACCTGGCCACATCGGCGGCGGCGCCGTCCGGCCACCGGAGGAGCTCCGGCGAGCACCAGAGACGGCGAGGGGGCTCGGGAATCGCCTACAGGGCACCAAATCGAACGCCGTTTCGTGCGTTCGCGAGCTGGCGTCGTCGCCGATCCATTTCGGCCATCAGGGCGGGCTGTGGTGGTCGGAATCGAGCTCTACGTCGACGGCGGTGAAGGAGCTCTCGGGCGCCGATGGCAGCAAGCAATGCAGCACGCTTTCGGGCTAGCTAGCGCGCGGGATCGACGCAACGGTTGCTCTGGAGCACGCCCGTGGCACGTACGCGTGCTCAAATGCACGCACGGCTCATGCTCGACGACAATGGTGGCGAGCAAAGCTCGGTTGCGGGGGCGGCTTGCTACGGCGGCCTACGGGAGCTAACAGAGGAAGAGGAGGCCGCAGGGAGGCTCACTAGCGGTGATGGGAAGGCCCGATGCAGTGACGGAGCAGCGACGGCGATGAATCGACGACGGCGAGCTCCTGGATCCGAGGAGGAAGACGATCGATGGCGAAGGCGCGAGGGCTTCCGGGGTTCGATCCAGCGGTCGAGGAGGACGTGGTGGTCGGTGCGGAGCTTCTAGGCGCGACGGCAAGGCGCGGGAGGCACGGTGGCCGCGTCTAACCGACGGCCATGGCGGCGGTGGCGCTCGGGAGAGGGAGGAGCGGGCGAAGGAGAGGGAGAGAGGAGTGGCAGAGACGTCCAGAGGGGAGCGCGGCGACGCTCTTATCCATCCACGCACACAGGAGGAAAAGATCTCGCGAGGGGGGGCCGGGCGAGCGCGCGCTCGCTCTCTGCTCGACAGCGAGCTCTGGCGGGCGTCAGGAGGTTGAAGGAGGAGCCTCGCGGGCTGGGCCGTGCACTGTTCCGTTGGGCCTAAGTGCACAGTCCGTTTTTCCTTTTCTTTTCTTTTTCGGATTTCTTTTCCAGCACCTTTTCCATTTATTTTTGGCCACATTTCTTCATTGCAAAAATGTGTAACATGGCCCATCAAATACTTTGCAATATTCCACATAGCCACCACTAGTTTGAGGATTTTTGAATTCTGTTTGAATTTTCCAAATGAATTTAATATCACTTTAAAATGCAATTTGGGGGTTGTTTTGGATGGTGGGGTCCACACCAACATCAAGGTGATGTTGTTTTCCTCAACAACATTTGTTGTATGATTTTTCATAAGTGTGCAACATTTTATTCTTGCTGTTTGCAACTTTATTTTATCACAATAAAATTCAATTGGCTTTTGAAGTGAAATTTAAATTGAGATATGAATTTTCAACTTGATCATATCTTGTTTAGCAAAATGATTAGGCACTGATCATGGTCATCACTGTGCTTAATTACAATGATCACTGTAGCCAAAATCTAGGGTGTCACATATTTTCTCTAGGAACGTATAAAAAACAGGGGAGTTACAACGCGAGCTAGTGATCTACAACATAATTTGCAAAGACATTTTGACTTTGTTCATGATAATGAGTTCAATTAATCATATTACTAAAGAACTCCCACTCAAATTGACATCCCTCCGATCATCCGAGTGTTACATGATCCAAATTCACCAACCCAAGTCCGATCATCACGTGAGATGAGGTGGTTTCAATGGTGTACATCTTCATATCGATCACATCTACTATATGACTCATGTTCGACCTTTCGGTCTCTTGTGTTCCGAGGCCATGTCTGTACATGCTAGGCTCGTCAAGTTTAACCCAAGTATTCTGACATGTGCAACACTGGCTTGCACCCGTTGTATGTGAACGTAGAGTCTATCACACCCGATCATCACGTGGTGTCTCGAAACGACGAACTTTCGCAACGGTGCACACTCGGGGAGAACACAATTTTATCTTGAAATTTTAGTGAGGGATCACCTTATAATGCTACCGTCGTCCTAAGCAAAATAAGATGCATAAAAGGATTAACATCACATGTAAATCATAAGTGACATGATATGGCCATGAACTTGTGCTTTTGATCTCCATCTCCAAAGCACCGGCATGATCTCCATCGTCACCGGCATGACACCATGATCTCCATCATCTTGATCTCCATCAACGTGTCGCCATGAGGTTGTCGCGCCAACTGTTGCTTCTACGACTATTGCTAACTCATAGCGATAAAGTAAAGCAAAAACGGCAAAAATAAATTAAAGACAACCCTATGGCTCCTGCCGGTTGCCGTACTCATCGACATGCAAGTCGTGATATTCTATACAATACATGATCATCTCATACATCACATATATCTCATCATGTAATTGGCCATATCACATCACAACATACCCTGCAAAAACAAGTTAGACGTCCTCTAATTGTTGTTGCATGTTTTACGTGGCTGCTACGGGTATCTAGCAAGAACGATTCTCACCTACGCAAAAACCACAACGGTGATACACAAATTGCTATTCAACCTTCTCAAGGACCGCCTTTGTCGAATCCGATCCAACTAGAGTAGGAGAGACAAACACCCGCCAGCCATCTTTATGCAATGAAGTTACATGTCAGTTGATGGAACCGGTCTCTCGTAAGCGTACGAGTAAGGTTGGTCCGGGCCGCTTCATCCCACAATACCGCCGAATCAAGAAAAGGCCAAGGGAGGAAGCAATTTGAATATCAACGCCCACAAACTCCTTTGTGTTCTACTCGTGATCTCATCTACACATAAACCTAGCTCATGATTCCACTCTTGGGGAACGTTGCATGGGAAACATAAATTTTCCTACACACACGCAAGATCTATCCATGGTGATGAGCATCTACGAGAGGGAGAGTGGATCTACATACCCTTGTAGATCGCTAAGCGGAAGCGTTAAGAAACGCGGTTGATGTAGTCGAACGTCTTCGCGATCCAAATCGCAAGCCGTCCCGCGATCCCATCACGACCCGTCTCGCGATCCAATCACGATCCATCCCGCGATCCAATCACGGTCCTTCCAATCTAGTGCCGAACGGACGGCACCTCCGTGTTCAGCACACGTACAGCTTGATGACGATCTCCGCCTTCTTGATCCAGCAAGAGGGAGCGGAGAGGTAGATGAGTTCTCCGGCAGCACGACGGCGCGGCGGAGTTGATGGTGGAACTATTCCGGCAGGGCTTCGCCTAAGCACCGCTGAAACTAGACTAGAGGAGAAACGATCTAGAGGAAGAAGAGGGCAGCACGTGGCAATTAGGGTTTCTTGTGCTGCTGCCCTCTCTCCCCTCTAGTATATATAGGAGGAAGGGGAGGGAGGCTGGCGTCCCTAGGGTTCCCCCTAGGGTGCGGCCGAAGTGGGGAGGTGGAGGAGTCCAACTCCAATCCTACTAGGAGTAGGATTCCTCCCCCACTTGGTTTTCCTTTCCTCCACTTGGGCTTTCCCACCCCTAGCCGCATGGGCCTTGTTGGGGGGGTTTGGCCAGCCCACTAGGGGCTGGTTTACCTCCTCCCACAGCCCATGAGGACCTTTGGGGTGAGAGGCCCCTCCCGATGGTCCCCCGGTACCCTCCCGGCACTCCCGGTACACTACCGAAGTACCCGAAGCTTTTTCGGTGACCAAAACGGGACTTCCTATATATCAATCTTTACCTCCGGACCATTCCGGAGCTCCTCGTGACGTCCGGATCTCATCCGGGACTCTGAACAACCTTCGGTCACCAACATACATAACTCAACTATACCAAAACGTCACCGAACCTTAAGTGTGCAGACCCTGCGGGTTCGAGAACTATGCAGACATGACCGAGACACCTCTACGGTCAATAACCAATAGCGGGACCTGGATGCCCATATTGGTTCCTACATATTCTAGGAAGAACTTTATCGGTTGAACCTCTATGTCAAGGATTCAGTTAATCCCGTATGTTGTTCCCTTTGTTCTTCGGTATGTTACTTGCCCGAGATTCGATCGTCGGTATCTCTATACCTAGTTCAATCTCGTTACCGGCAAGTCTCTTTACTCGTTCCGTAATACAAGATCCTGTGGCTAACTCTTTAGTCACTTTGCTTGCAAGGCTCATTGTGATGTTGTATTACCGTGTGGGCCCTGAGATACCTCTCCGTCACATGGAGTAACAAATCCCAGTCTTGATCCATGCCAACTCAACACACACCCTTGGAGATACCTGCAGAGCATCTTTATAGTCACCCAGTTACGTTGCGACGTTTGATACACACAAGGTATTCCTCCGGTGTCAGTGAGTTGCATGATCTCATGGTCATAGGAACAGATACTTGACATGCAGAAAACAATAGCAATAAACTGACACGATCATATGCTACGTTCATAGTTTGGGTCTTGTCCATCACATCATTCTCCTAATGATGTGATCCCGTTATCAAATGACATCTCATGTCTATGGCCAGGAAACCTTGACCATCTTTGATCAACGAGCTAGTTTACTAGAGGCTTACTAGGGATACTTTGTTGTCTATGTATCCACACATGTATTTGAGTTTCCAATCAATACAATTATAGCATGGATAATAAACGATTATCATTAACAAGGAAATATAATAATAACCATTTTATTATTGCCTCTAGGGCATATTTCCAACAGAACACGGAACTTCCTATATATCAATTTTTACCTCCGGACCACTCCGGAGCTCCTCGTGACGTCCGGGATCTCATCCGAGACTCCGAACAACCTTCGGTCACCAACATACATAACTCAATACTACCGAAACATCACCGAACGTTAAGTGTGCAGACCCTGCGGGTTCGAGAACCATGCAAACATGACCGAGACACCTCTACGGTCAATAACCAATAGCGGGACCTGGATGCCCATATTGGTTCCTACATATTCTACGAAGATCTTTATCGGTTGAACCACTATGTCAAGGATTCAGTTAATCCCGTACGTTGTTCCCTTTGTTCATCGGTATGTTACTTGCCCGAGATTCGATCGTCGGTATCTCCATACCTAGTTCAATCTCGTTACCGACAAGTCTCTTTACTCGTTCCGTAACACAACATCTCGTGGCTAACTCTTTAGTCACTTCGCTTGCAAGGCTCATTGTGATGTTGTATTACCGAGTGGGCCCTGAGATACCTCTTCGTCACACGGAGTAACAAATCCCAGTCTTGATCCATGTCAACTCAACAGACACCCTCGGAGATACCTGTAGAGCATCTTTATAGTCACCCAGTTACATTGTGACGTTTGATACACACAAGGTACTCCTCCGGTGTCAGTGAGTTACATGATCTCATGGTCATAGGAACACATAGTAGTAATAAACTGACACGATCATATGCTACGTTCATAGTTTGGGTCTTGTCCATCACATCATTCTCCTAATGATGTGATCCCATCATCAAATGACAACTCTTGTCCATGGCTAGGAAACCATAGGCATCTTTGATTAATGAGCTAGTCCATTAGAGGCTTACTAGGGACACATTGTTGTCTATGTACCCACACATGTATTTGAGTTTCCAATCAATACAATTATAGCATGGATAATAAACATTTATCATGAACAAGAAAATATAATAATAACCATTTTATTATTGCCTCTAGGGCATATTTCCAACAGTCTCCCACTTGCACTAGAGTCAATAATCTAGCTCACATCACTATGTGATTTTACATTGTAATGAATCTAACACCCATACAGTTTTGGTGTTGATCATGTTTTCCTCATGGAAGAGGCTTAGTCAATGGATCTGCAACATTCTGATCCGTGTGTACTTTGCAATACTTATGTCTCCTCCCTCGATGTAATCGCGGATGGAATTGAAGCGTCGCTTTATGTGTCTGGTCCTCTTGTGAAACCTTGGTTCCTTGGCTAGAGCAATGGCACCAGTGTTGTCACAGAACAGGGTCATTGGGTTCAGTGCACTGGGCACAACTGCAAGATCCGTCATGAACTGCTTCATCCAAACACCTTCCTTCGCCGCCTCCGAGGCAGCTATGTACTCCGCTTCGCATGTAGAATTAGCTACCACGCTTTGCTTGGAACTACACCATCTTACCGCTCCTCCATTGAGAATAAATACGTATCCGGTTTGAGACTTAGAGTCATCCGGATCAGTGTCAAAGCTTGCATCGACGTAACCCTTTACAGCGAGCTCTTGATCACCTCCATAAACGAGAAACATTTCCTTAGTCCTTTTCAGGTACTTTAGGATATTCTTGACCGTCGTCCAGTGATCCACTCCTGGATTACTTTGAAACCTTCCAGCCATACTTATGGCAAGGCTGACGTCTGGTCTCGTGCACAACATTGCATACATGATAGATCCTATCGCAGAAGCATAAGGGATGACACTCATCTTTTCTCTATCTTCTGCAGTCACTGGGCATTGAGTCTTACTCAACTTCACACCTTGCAATACAGGCAAGAACCCTTTCTTGGACTGATCCATTTTGAACTTCTTCAAAACTTTATCAAGGTATGTGCTCTGTGAAAGTCCTATTAAGCGTCTTGATCTATCTCTATAGATCTTGATGCCTAATATGAAAGCAGCTTCTCCTAGGTCCTTCATTGAAAAACTTTTGTTCAAATATTCCTTCACGCTTTCCAAAAATTATATATTATTTCCAATCAGCATTATGTCATCCACATATAATATTAGAAACACTATAGAGCTCCCACTCACTTTCTTGTAAATACAAGCTTCTCCATAAACTTGTATAAACCCAAACGCTTTGATCACCTCATCAAAGCGCTTATTCCAACTCCGAGATGTCTGCACCAGTCCATAAATGGATCGCTGGAGCTTGCAAACCTTGTCAGCATTCTTTGGATCGACAAAACCTTCTGGTTGCATCATATACAACTCTTCCTCAAGGAAACGGTTGAGGAACGCTGTTTTGACATCCATCTGCCAAATTTCATAATCGAAAAATGCAGCTATTGCTAACATGATTCTGAAGGACTTAAGCATCACTACGGGAGAGAAAGTCTCATCGTAGTCAATTCCTTGAACTTGTGAAAAAACCTTTGTCACAAGTCGAGCTTTATAGACGGTGACATTACCGTCCGCGTCCGTCTTCCTCTTAAAGATCCATTTATTCTGAATGGCCTTTTGCCCTTCAGGTAATACTTCCAAAGTCCACACTTTGTTTTCATACATGGATCCTATCTCGGATTTCATGGCCTCTAACCATTTGTCGGAATCCGGGCCTACCATTGCTTCTTCATAGCTCATAGGTTCATCGTTGTCCAACAACATGACCTCTAAGACAGGGTTACCGTACCACTCAGGAGCAGTACATGCCCTTGTCGACCTACGGGGTTCGATAGTAACTTGATCCGAAGCTTCATGATCACTATCATTAGCTTTCTCTTCAACTGATGTAGGCTCCACAGAAACATCTTTCTGCACTGCGCTACTCTCTGGTTGAAGCGAAGGTTCAACAACCTCATCAAGTTCTATCTTCCTCCCACTCAATTCTTTTGAGAGAAACTCTTTCTCGAGAAATGACTCGTTCTTAGCGACAAACACTTTGCCTTCGGATCTGAGATAGAAGGTGTACCCAACTGTCTCTTTTGGGTATCCTATGAAGATGCATTTCTCCGCTTTGGGTTCCAGCTTTTCAGGCTGAAGCTTTTTGACATAAGCATCGCATCCCCAAACTTTAAGAAACGACAACTTTGGTTTCTTACCAAACCACAATTCATACGGCGTCGTCTCAACGGATTTAGATGGTGCCCTATTTAAAGTGAATGCAGCTGTCTCTAACGCATAACTCCAAAACGATAGTGGCAAATCGGCAAGAGACATCATAGACCGCACCATATCCAATAAGGTTCGATTATGACGTTCGGACACACCATTACGCTGTGGTGTTTCAGGTGGCGTCAACTATGAAACAATTCCACATTGTCTTAAGTGATTGCCAAACTCATAACTCAGATATTCTCCTCCTCGATCAGATCGTAGGAATTTAATCTTCTTGTTACGATGGTTCTCAACTTCACTCTGAAATTGCTTGAACTTTTCAAACGTTTCAGACTTATGTTTCATTAAGTAAATACACCCATATCTACTTAAGTCATCGGTGAAGGTGAGAAAATAACGATATCCATCGCGTGCCTCAATGCTCATCGAACCGCACACATCAGTATGTATGATTTCCAACAAGTCACTTGCCCGTTCCATTGTTCCAGAGAACGGGGTCTTAGTCATCTTGCCCATGAGGCATGGTTCACATGTGTCAAGTGATTCAAAATCAAGTGACTCCAAAAGTCCATCGGCATGGAGTTTCTTCATGCGTTTTACACCAATATGACCTAAGCGGCAGTGCCACAAGAAAGTGGTATTATCATTATCAATTCTACATCTTTTGGCATCAATGTTATGAACATGTGTATCATCACTATCGAGATTCAATAAGATTAAAACCCTCACATTGGGTGCATGACCATAAAAGATATTACTCATATAAATAGAACAACCATTATTCTCTGATTTAAATGAGTAACCATCTCGCAATAAACAAGATCCAGATATAATGTTCATGCTTAACGCAGACACTAAATAACAATTATTCAGGTTCATCACTAATCCCGATGGTAATCGAAGAGTGAGTGTGCCGACGGCGATCACATCAACCTTGGAACCATTTCCCACGTGCATCGTCACTTCGTCCTTTGCCAGCCTCCGTCTATTCCGCAGTTCCTGTTTTGAGTTGCAAATGTGAGCAACCGAACCGGTATCAAATACCCAGGCACTACAACGAGAGTTGGTAAGGTACACATCAATAACATGTATATCATATATATCTTGTTTGGTGTTGGCAGCCTTCTTGTCGGCCAGATACTTGGGGTAGTTCCACTTCCAGTGGCCAGTACCCTTGCAATGAAAGCACTCAGTTTCTGGCTTGGGTCCAGCCTTGGGTTTCTTCATGGGAGGGGCAAATGCTTTGCCACTCTTCTTGGAGTTACCCTTCTTGCCCTTGCCATTCTTCTTGAAACTAGTGGTTTTATTGACCATCAACACTTGATGCTCCTTCTGGATTTCAGACTCAGCGACTTTCAGCATCGCAAATAGCTCGGCAACTGACTTGTTCATCCCTTGCATGTTATAGTTCAACACAAAGCTCTTGTAGCTAGGTGGCAGTGATTGAAGAACTCTGTCGGTGATCGCCTCCGGCAGGAGGGCAATTCCCAACTCAGCCAGACGGTTGGAATACCCAGATATTCTGAGTATGTGCTCACTAACAGACCCGTTCTCCTCCATTTTGCAAGCAAATAATTTATCAGAGGTCTCATACCTCTCGATCCGGGCATTCTTCTCAAAGATAAACTTCAACTCCTGGAACATCTCATATGCTCCATGACGTTCGAAATGCCTTTGAAGTCCCGGCTCTAAGCCATACAACATAGCACACTGAACTATTGAGTAATCATCCGAATGCGACTGCCAGGTGTTCGCAACATCTGGAGACGACACTGGAGCGGGTGGCTCACCAAGCGGTGCATCAAGGACACAAGCCTTTTGGGAAGCCGTGAGAATAATCCTCAGATTACGGGCCCAGCCTACAAAGTTACTTCCATCATATTTCAGCTTAGCTTTCTCTAGGAACGCATTGAAATTCAGGGGAACTACTACGCGAGCCATTGATCTACAACATAAAATTTGCAAAGACAACTTAGACTATTGTTCAAGATAATCAGTTTAGTTAATCATATTACTTAAAATACTCCCACTCAAATTGAAATCCCTTCGGTCATCCGAGTGCTACATGATCCAAATTCACCAACCCAAGTTCGATCATCACGTGTGATGAGGTGGTTTCAATGGTGAACATCTCCATGTTGATCATATCTACTATATGATTCATGTTCAACCTTTCGGTCTCTTGTGTTCCGAGGCCATGTCTGTACATGCTAGGCTCGTCAAGTTTAACCCGAGTGTTCCGCATGTGCAACACTGGCTTGCACCCGTTGTATGCGAACGTAGAGTCTATCACACCCGATCATCACGTGGTGTCTCGAAACGACAAACTTTCGCAACGGTGCACACTTGGGGAGAACACAATTTTATCTTGAAATTTTAGTGAGGGATCACTTTATAATGCTACCGTCATCCTAAGCAAAATAAGATGCATAAAAAGGATTAACATCACATGCAAATCATAAGTGACATGATATGGCCATGAACTTGTGCTTTTGATCTCCATCTCCAAAGCATCGTCATGATCTCCATCGTCATTGGCATGACACCATGATCTCCATCATCTTGATCTCCATCAACGTGTCGCCATCGGGGTTGTCGCGCCAACCATGCATCTACTACTATTGCTACCGCTTAGCGATAAAGTAAAGAATTACATAGCGCTTAATGAGTGACTCGGAGGCCACATGATTAATTAAAGACAACCCTATGGCTCCTGCCGGTTGCCGTACTCATCGACATGCAAGTCGTGATAATCTATACAAAACATGATCATCTCATACATCATATATATCTCATCATGTTTTTTGGCCATATCATATCACATCATATCCTGCAAAAACAAGTTAGACGTCCTCTAATTTGTTGTTGCATGTTTTACGTGGCTGCTATGGGTATCTAGCAAGAACGATTCTTACCTACGCAAAACCACAACGGTGATATACAAGTTGCTATTTCACCTTCTACAAGGACCGCCTTTGTCGAATCCGATTCAACTAAAGTGGGAGAGACAGACACCCGCCAGCCATCTTATGCAACAAAGTTACATGTCGGTCGATGGAACCGGTCTCTCGTACGTGGACGAGTAAGGTTTGTCCGAGCCGCTTCATCCCACAATACCGCTGAATCAAGAAAAGACTAAGGAGGGAAGCAATCTGAATATCAATGCCCACAAACTCCTTTGTGTTCTACTCGTGATCTCATCTACGCATAGACCTAGCTCATGATGCCACTGTAGGGGAACGTTGCATGGGAAACAAAAAAATTTCCTACGCACATACAAGATCTATCCATGGAGATGAGCATCTACGAGAGGAGAGATCGGATCCACATACCCTTGTAGATCGCTAAGCGGGAAGCGTTAAGAAACGCGGTTGATGCAGTCGAACGTCTTCGCGATCCAAATCGCAAGCCGTCCCGCGATCCAATCACGATCTAGTGCCGAACGGACGGCACCTCCGCGTTCAGCACACGTACAGCTCGATGACGATCTCCGCCTCCTTGATCCAGCAAACGAGGGTGGAGAGGTAGATGAGTTCCCCGGCAGCACAATGGCGTGGTGGCGGTGGTGGTGGAGCTGATCCGGCACAGCTTCGCTAAGCAACGCCGAACCAATCTATACTAGAGGAGAACCAATCTAGGGGAGAGGGAGGGTTGCGCCGTGGTTAATGGTGTGGCAGCCCTCCCTCCCCTCTCATATATATAGGGGGAGAGGGAGAGGGGGTCGGCCCCCTAGGGTTCCCACCCCTAGGGGCGGCGGCCGAGAGAGAGAGAGAGGGGCGGCGGCCAAGGGGTGGCTTGGCCCCCAAGGCAAGGTGGCCGACCCCCTTTAGGGTTCCCCCCCTGGACCCTTCGGCCGCATGGGCCTTGTGGGAGGGGCGGCCAGCCCACCAGGGGCTGGTGCGCCCCCTCTCACTGCCCATGGGGCCCTCCGGGGCTGGTGGGCCCCTTCCGATGGACTCCGAAACCCTTCCGGCACCCCCGGTACATTACCGGTGACGCCCGAACCTTTTCCGGTGACCAACACAGAACTTCCTATATATCAATTTTTACCTTCGGACCATTCCAGAGCTCCTCGTGTCGTCCGGGATCTCATCCGGGACTCCGAACAACCTTCGGTCACCAACATACATAACTCAATACTACCGAAACGTCACCGAACGTTAAGTGTGCAGACCCTGCGGGTTCGAGAACCATGCGGACATGACCGAGACACCTCTACGGTCAATAACCAATAGCGGGACCTGGATGCCCATATTGGTTCCTACATATTCTACAAAGATCTTTATCGGTTGAACCTCTATGTCAAGGATTCAGTTAATCCTGTACACTGTTCCCTTTGTTCATCGGTATGTTACTTGCCCGAGATTCGATCGTCGGTATCTCCATACCTAGTTCAATCTCGTTACCGGCAAGTCTCTTTACTCGTTCCGTAACACAACATCCCGTGGCTAACTCTTTAGTCACTTCACTTGCAAGGCTCATTGTGATGTTGTATTACCGGGTGGGCCCTGAGATACCTCTTCGTCACACGGAGTAACAAATCCTAGTCTTGATCCATGTCAACTCAACAGACACCCTCGGAGATACCGGTGGAGCATCTTTATAGTCACCCGGTTACGTTGTGACGTTTGATACACACAAGGTACTCCTCCGGTGTCAGTGAGTTACATGATCTCATGGTCATAGGAACACATACTTGACATGGAGAAAACAATAGCAATAAACTGACACGATCATATGCTACGTTCATAGTTTGGGTCTTGTCCATCACACCATTCTCCTAATGATGTGATCCCATCATCAAATGACAACTCTTGTCCATGGCTAGGAAACCATAGCCATCTTTGATTAACGAGCCAGTCCATTAGAGGCTTACTAGGGACACATTGTTGTCTATGTACCCACACATGTATTTGAGTTTCCAATCAATACAATTATAGCATGGATAATAAACATTTATCATGAACAAGAAAATATAATAATAACCATTTTATTATTGCCTCTAGGGCATATTTCCAACAATTGCCTCATGTACTTTTGGGTCCATCAGTCCAGGAACAGAGACTGCAGATGCACCCATATAGTTCACTGCTTCCTCTCAGCATATGCCAGCCATAGCACCGCCATCGTCATGATGGCCGACGGACAGGGGCGAATTCAGTGTAGAAGCAATGGGGGCAGCTGCCCCGACTCAATTTTTAGTATCTTTGTAATGTGTCAGGCTAAATAGTGATTTGCCCCCACTTAGTAAAGATTTTTTTCCCCATTTGACACATCATTTCCCCCTCTAAAATTTGATCCTGGGTCCGCCCCTGCCGACGGATGCATCTACATAATTTTTTAAGGTGACGCCTTCCACTTGGTTTGAACTCTCGAGCATTGTACTCGTCCATGATGTTTTCTTGATGCTTCAGCCAGATAAGATAATTTACTTGTGATGAAAGAAAAGGTCATCAATGAAGATTGAAACATGTCCTCGTGTATAGCCTTTCTCCGCGTCCACCAGATCGACCATAAGGTCACAAGCATCTTGACAAAACTCTCGCTATACATTGAATCCTGAAGCTCCCATATTACAACAAGTTGGCCTGTAGTCATTAGAGCCTTCACCCGGGATCTCGAAACTGGAGCCATCGACGAGGCCATCTCAACGGGGAGACTAATCGGCACATGAGGCAGTGTCTTCACCACCCTTTGGACGCCAAACATGACATATCAACACCACCCAATCGCGTCGAAAGGAGCTTCCTGCCCCCTCTCCTTGGATTGAAAGGCATCGTACCGCAGACGATGAGGATGCTCCCCTTGAGCCTGGATGGAGGTAGACGCTGGGACCCCAAGAAGAGGTCTCCGAACACAAGCACCTCGCTGCACCTAGCTCCTCATGTGAGTGCCACTGTTGAAGCTGTCGCCATGAAGAGAAGAGGTTTTTCGACAACATTAATGGAGAACAGAGGAACAACTCCTCGGAATGGCGCGCACGCACATACACCCCACCTACAATCCCAAGATGGCGTCTTCAAGAAGAACGTGATTGTTTTGAATTATCAGGAAGAAGGGAGATTCTTCATGGACCAAACAACGTTTTGCGCAATCGAAGTGCATGTCAAGATTGGTTGTGACACCCCTATAGTCGGCAGCCACTTTGTTACCATGGCTTTTGATGGGTGGGGGGAGGGGAAGTCCAGATCAATCGATCCTGCAGGGAGGGGAATAAATTGCTTCTGTTGGATTTACATGCAATTCCACGAAAGACCTCAATGTTTTTGTGTTGGGGAAAGGGGGAGGGGAAGTCTACATCGTTCGATCCTGCAGGGAGGGAATACATTGCTTCCGTTGGATTTGCTTGCAACTTCACGAAAGATCTCAATGTTTTTGTGTTCAGTTTAACTCATTTGATGATGGTACATTTGTTGCACCAATAAGCTCGAGGAGGCAGGTTATGTGGTTATTAACAATGTTGCACATATACCTTTCAAGATAGAAATGGGATGTTGCTGTTCCAACTCATCTAGCAAATATAAAATTGTGGCGTTTCAATGCGCTTGAATCTCATGGAAAGATAATACATGCAAATACGCATATACTAATACAAATACTCTTAGGCAAGTTAGTAGCAATATACTCCCTCCGTCCCAAAATAAGTGTCTTAAGCTTAGTACAATTTTGTACTACAGCTAGTGCAAAGTTGAGACATTTATTTTGGGACGGAGGAAGTATTAGGTAATTCAAGGATGGTCTGCATAGTCGAATTCAAAATCATAACACTTGCAAATCTTGTCAATATTAAAAAATATAAACATAAAATATAATTTTATATCCAATTCCACATGTTATGAGCACCTGTAACAAGCAGCGTCCCTGATACATACATACATACATATATATATATATATATATATATATATATATATATATATATATAGCAGGACCAACTTAGCATTGTAATACAGGAAGAGCTTTGATCGAGGCAATTCAATATTCAGATATACTTATTTTTTACAAAAGAAACACAATATGCAACTTGAAAACTCAATAGTTTGGCAAAAAATGTGATAGGAAAACAGTACAACGCAGCTAGTAACAATAAGCAACTTGGCACTAAAGTAAGCAAATCTAGAAGTGCTATTTTCCAGAACAAATATTGTTGAGACAACTGCACAAAACTCTCTTTACTACCCATCCTCTATTTTCTTTTTTGGAACATCCAAGTGTGGACCAAGCAAGTTAATTGTTCCATCACATTTATACTTCCAGAAAGAAACAAACTCGTGATACCCAACAGACAAGTAGAAACTTAACATTAGGCAAGTCGGAGACATATTTGGTGCACAGAGCTTGTGGTGCACCCAATTTCGGTACTCTCATCCGGAAGTTGTCAAAATCTCTGAAATAAATTAGCACAAGACACATACACACCATATATCTACCGAAGTCAAAATTCAAAACACAACCTGAGAAACAGAAGGACAAATATATCTTTGAGTAAAAGCTAATCTAAATCGGGCCATGACCTCAGCCCCATTAGCACTGTTAACACTGAATTTGATGTTTCTGTTTCCCGAGTATTGTTTAACTGTTTGATATTTTGAGGAATGTTGCATATATGTTTCTCTTTACTCTATTTATTAAGAATTTTCTGTAGTTCATAAATATTTAAAACCGAGGTTGGGTACATCAGGTGCACCGCAGGTCCCGGTGCACCAAATACTTTCTCAGGCAAGTTAGTGGCAACATATGGAATAGCATACACAAATTCACATTTCGGGCAAATTACTTTCACATGGAAGAAAAAAAAAAAATGAAACCTGAAGGCAATTGGAAACTATAAAAGCAACCTAGCTAGCAATACTGAAAAAGCAAGTTCACGGTCCTAATACACAGACTTCCACACATAAACAACCATATGAAAGTTAACAAGCAACTAGAAACTAGTATAACTTTAGGAAATTCAGTAGCAGTAATTGGCAACTTAGCAGTATTTAGGCTTGTAGTTCCATCAACACTCTTACATTCGCAGAGAAACAACCATATCGAACCTGACAGATTAATATTTTAGATAAATGGACATAGCAAGAAAAATGCAGCACATCTGATAGAAAGCAATGGTACACAAACTGGCTCATTGACGGGTTCCAACACTCTGCATTCGCAAAGAAACGACCATATCAAACCTGAAAGATCAATATTTTAGACGAATATATAGCAAGAAAAATGTAACACATCTGATAGCAAACGATGGTACACAAACCTAATGTTAGCCAACTTAGGCAAATCCATTGATAACAAAACACCCTCCCAAGAGCAAGAAACTGTAACCTTCATCCCAAAATGTCTTCTAGAAACATATGACAAGAGATGCACGAGTATTGAACAGAAAAAATTGTATGGCGGTGTTGTCGGGTAATTTTACAGATGCTAGTCAGCTATGGTTACATCACTTGAATAAAAGCAACTCACAAAGTGGGACTCAGAATGGTGGTACAGTAGCCATCAGCTTTGTTGTGGACAGCACCATCCCAGAACATCATGTTGAGGTCTCCGTCGCACAACTCATGCACAAAACCCAGTGTCGCCTCTTACAATCCCTTCAAAGTCCATTTTCAGGCAAAAGAGAATCAATCGAATGAACACAACAAAACAAAATCTAATTGTCATTGTTGGGGTCAGGACACAATCCCCAATATCCATATAGTATCAGTATGTAGTGACACATCATTGACTCTTTAGAAAAACTGCTCCTGGTTAATTGTATTCTGATAGTCATGATTGGCATGGATGTTATTCAGAAGGCCTACACAATAAACATGAACGACCACATAGAGAATGTCCCACCTAGATAGCACACTATATTGATATGAAAGAAAAATTAAATTGTAACAACTAATCGGCACACATGCAGTTAAAGTAGACTCCAGTTACTTAAATTTCTCAATGCATTGTTCACAAACTCAGTTAACTACGTGCTGGAAGCAGTAAGAACTTGACAGCTATAGTTACCAACTAGAAGTAGCACAAACGATTAGCGAAGGAAAGGGGTGCCATTTTGGCTAGTCCCTAAGCAACCTAAAGTTCACATGAAACGAACGGAAGGAAGAATCAAGAGCGCCGCAGTTTCACACCAGACTGACATGATGAGCAGGGGGCCTCATCTTCCTCTGACCGCGGTGGTGAGGAGGCAACGACAGCAGGATTGTGCAGCAGCTGGTGCTGCTCCACCAGCCTCATCGCAGCGATCTGCACCTCGATCTCCTTGCGGCGCTCCTCAGGGGTCTTGGTGGCCTTCTTGATCCCGATGGGGCATAAAAGTGGGGCTGGCGCTGCAGGTAGGGGATGTAGCTCCAATGGTTCATCAGCCAGGCGGAAAAACCCAAGCTTGTCATCAGTGCCGCCGAGGGTCTTGACCCAGGTGGATATGGAGGCGAGATTGGCCTTCTGGATGAGGTTGCGGAGGTCGTCTCGGAGCTGGTCAGGTTCAGGGGCGGGCAGCTTGAGGCAGTGGGGTGCCGGGTCGGAGGGCAACTCGATGCTGAGACCGCGCTCGCACTCGGCGACGACGTCCTCGTAGTCGGGGTTACCGGAGGCGGCCTCGTAGAGGAGCATGGCGTGGAAGTGGGCGAGCTCGAGGGAGTCCGGCGCGAGCTCGACGGCGCGGCGGGCGGCCTGGAGCGCGGCCCGGTGGTGGCGCGCGCGGGAGGCGGGGTCGTTGAGGGGGGCGGCGGCGCGGGAGTGCACGGTGCCCTGCGCGCGGAGGAGGAGCGGCGACCCCTCGCCGTGGCGCGCGACGGCGTCCCTCAGCAGCCGCAGCGCCTTGGACGGGTTTCCGCGCTGGAGGTACGCGAGGGCCTTGTCACAGTCGGCGCGCACGGCGGCGACGGCGGCCGGGGGAGGAGGAGTAGGGTTTGGAGCGGGGCTGCGGTTCTTTCGGCCCATCGGGGAGTGAGGTTTTCGCTCTCGGACGGGGGAGTGGGACTTGGGCGGAGCAGTGGTGCGGGTGGAGGTTGCAGAGGGGAGGGACGGGGTAGTCACGGGCAGTGGCAGGGAACAGGAACGGCTCGTCTATGCACAGTAAAGAGAAAGGGCGTGTTTGGTATGCGTAGTTGCTGGGACTGTCCCGTGGAGTCTGGGTAAACAAGGTCTAGCTAACGTAAAACAGACAGAAAACTAAGGGCAACTCCAACCGGCCGACCCATTTCGTCCGCCCGCGTCCGTTTGGGTCGCCGCGGACAGAAAAGATGGCCCAACGCGCCGACCCAAACGGACGCGCGTTCGTTTTTTGTCCGCCCGCGACTCATTCGCGAATCAAATTTGGGCCGCATTTGCGTCGGCGCGGACACGAGACGGACGCGCGCGTCGCCCGCCCTTCTTCTCCCCCTGGCCCGCCTGTCGGCAGCACATCGCCACCATTTCCCCTCAAAAACCGAAAAACCTCCCGCCCCCCGCCCGCGCGTGCGGCATGGACGACGACCTCGACGCCGCCGCCGGGCTAGCCTCCCTCGCCTTCGCCGACCCCGTCTCCGGCAAAGGCCGCGGCGCCCGCAAGGCGCCGACGGTGGCCAAGAAGAAGAAGGCGCCGCTGACGGAGGAGCAGCGCAACGCGCGCCGCGCCATCGAGTCGGCCAAGAGGAAAGCGCGCCGGCATGAGCAGGAAGCCCAGACGGAGTCAGCGGCCGCGTCGGCCCTTCTGATGGCCGCGGACAGAGAGTCCGCCGCCGCGCACCAAACCGATCTCGTTCGCGAGGCCACGAGGCAGGCACTGGTTCTCCTAGGGTTAAACCCTGGGCAGCACTCCACCATCGCTGCCGCCGTCGCCGCTGCCAGCACTGGCTCGTCGCGCCTGCCATACCACGAGCGCCATGTGTTTTTTGTATGCTGGCATGTGTGCCGGCATGACCACGGCCCAGCTGACGTGGTAGACTTCAGTCTCACTTTTTGTGTCCTGGCATGTGTTTGCCGGCCGCTGGCTTGCGCGCCCAGCGAACTGCGTGCTCTTTTTGGAGGCTGGCATGTGTTTGCCGGCCGCTGGCATGTCGCCGGCGCGAACTCTGCCTGGGATGGCATGGCCGCTGGCTTGATCGATGGTCGCGGGCCCTTTTTATTTGAAAACTGAAAATTGCGGACGAAAAATGGGTCGGCGCGTTGGGCGACCGGCCGACCCATTTAGAAAAGGGGGCGGACATGCCGACCCAAACGGACAAAAGGCGGACAAACCGCGCGTCCGTTTGGGTCGCCCGGTTGGAGTTGCTCTAACATCCACACTTAGTTTGATTGCCTGCATAAACTCTAGGCTGCATGAGGTGACACTCTAGCCATGTTGTTTGGTTGCTCGCTTGTGCACGCGCAAACACACAGCTTACTGTTTGGTGGCATGCACCGTCTGTTGTATGGTAACCTCTTCGACACGGTGGTGAGCTTACCAACACACAGCGGCTTCAGGAAGAACACACATAACAAAACATAGAGCAAATATAAATATTGTGCCACACATAACATATCAGTTCAAAATAGCAGTTCGATACTAAAGTAAAGCAGGTGGAGCATGTCGGAGCTGTCTTATGGGTTCACGACGAAGGCGTCGTCGTGCTTCCCGCACCTGGTCACCACTTCAATGTCGTCGTCATCAAACATGATAACCTTCAGCATGTCGGGAGTGAGCAGCTTGAAGGTCACCATGAAGCCTATCTTGATCTGATGGGCAACGACGAAGGTGGCCCAGCCCTAATCGAGGGTGACCCTGCCGTTCAACAACCGGACAGTCACCCTCCAGGAGCAGCCGGTGTTCGTCTTCAGCTTGAACTCCTGTGGCACCGACGGGAAGTGCTTCGTGAAGTCCAACGACATAGGTATGGTCTCCAGCCGGGGGGCCATGATCACCTTGCAGAAGTTGGTTGGCCCTCCCACCTCATGGTAGTGAATGTAGTTCCGGCGCTTGCCGCTGGGGGCCTCCTTCAGCTGGTCATCATCCCTGCCAGGGGTCTGGACGGGCGTCACCTCCGAGGGCGGCACCACGTCCTTGCCCTTGTCTTGCTCCTTTGGTGGCACCACCTCCTTTCCCTTGCTCTTCGTGTCGATCTGCATTATGAAGAGGTTCAAATGGTCAGGATCTGCGATATGAACGTTGCAACATCGTCGCCCACGTGCCTCGATAGGGCCTGGCTCGCGAGAAACTGTCGATTCGAGCGTGCCTCGTGGGACGGGCCCAGAGCTGCTTTAAAGTTCGCGCTATGCAGGCTGAAAGGACGTGGATGTCGCCTAGAGGGGGGGTGAATAGGCGCTTTCAAATAATTACGGTTTAGGCTTGAACTAATGCGGAATAAAACTAACGTTTAATTAGTCAAGCACAAAACCTAAAACAACTAGGCTCACCTATGTGCACCAACAACTTACGCAAAGCAAGATAAACAACTAAGTGATAGAAAGATATATACCATGAAACAATATGACTATCACAAAGTAAAGTGCATAAGTAAAGGGCTCGGGTAAGAGATAACCAAGGCACGCGGAGACGACGATGTATCCCGAAGTTCACACCCTTGCGGATGCTAATCTCCGTTCGGAGCGGTGTGGAGGCACAATGCTCCCCAAGATGCCACTAAGGCCACTGTAATCTCCTCACGCCCTCGCACAATGCAAGATGCCGTGATTCCACTAAGGGACCCTTGAGGGCGGTCACCGAACCCGTACAAATGGCAACCCTTGGGGGCAGTCACCAGTACCCGTACACTTTGGCAACCCTTGGGGGAGGTCACCGGTACCCGTACAAATTGCTCGGGGCAATCTCCACAACCTAATTAAAGACCCCGACGCTTGCCCGGAGCTTTACACCACAATGATTGAGCTCCGAGGCACCACCAACCGTCTAGGGTGCCAAGGCACCCAAGAGGAACAAGCTCTAGGGTGCTCAAACACCCAAGAGTGATAAGCTTCTCAAACTTCACTTCCACGTATCACCGTGGAGAACTCAAACCTATGCACCAAATGCAATGGCAAGGGCACACGGAGTGCCGAAGTCCTTCTCTCCCAAATCCCACCAAAGCAACTAATGCTAGGGAGGAAAATGAGAGGAGGAACAAAGAAGAACACGAAGAACTCCAAGATCTAGATCCAAGGGGTTCCCCTCACATAGAGGAGAAAGTGATTGGTGGAAATGTCGATCTAGATCTTGATACGTCTCCATCGTATCTACTTTTCCAAACTCTTTTGCCCTTGTTTTGGACTCTATTTTGCATGATTTGAATGGAACTAACCCGGACTGACGCTGTTTTCAGCAGAATTGCCTTGGTGTTATTTTTATGCAGAAATAAAAGTTCTCGGATTGACCTGAAAATTTACGGAGAATATTTTTGGAATTAATAATAAATACCGGCGAAAGAATCAACCGGAGAAGGTCCACCACCTGGCCACAAGCCAGGGGAGCGCGCCCCCCCTAGGGCGCACCCCCTATCTTGTGGTCCCCCTGGAGCTCCGCCGACCTCAATTCCAACTCTATATATTCCTATTCGTGGAGAAAAAAAATCAGAGAGAAGAGTTCATCGCGTTTCACGATACGGAGCCGCCGCCACCTCCTGTTCTTCCTCGGGAGGGCAGATCTGGAGTCTGTTTTGGGCTCCGGAGAGGGGAAATCGACGCCGTCGTCATCACCAACCATCCTTCATCACCAATTTCATGATGCTCTCCGCCGTTCGTGAGTAATTCCATCGTAGGCTTGCTGGACAGTGATGGGTTGGATGAGATCTACCATGTAATCGAGTTAGTTTTGTTAGGGTTTGATCCCTAGTATCCACTATGTTCTGAGATTGATGTTGCTATGACTTTGCTATGCTTAATGCTTGTCACTAGGGCCCGAGTGCCATGATTTCAGATCTGAACCTATTATGTTTTCATGAATATATATATGTGTTCTTGATCCTATCTTGCAAGTTATAGACACCTATTATGAGTTATGATCCGCATCCCCCAGGGTGACAATAACTGGGATTCTTTCCGGTGATTACCGTAGTTTGAGGAGTTCATGTATTCACTAAGTGCTAATGCTTTGGTCCGGTTCTCTATTAAAAGGAGGCCTTAATATCCCTTAGTTTCCATTAGGACCCCGCTGCCACGGGAGGGTAGGACAAAAGATGTCATGCAAGTTCTTTTCCATAAGCACGTATGACTATATATGGAATACATACCTACATTACATTGATGAATTGGAGCTAGTTCTGTGTCACCCTATGTTATAACTGTTGCATGATGAATGCCATCCGACATAATTATCCATCACTGATCCATTGCCTACGAGCTTTTCATATATTGATCTTTGTTAAGTTACTTCTTCGTTGCTACTGTTACAATCACTACAACACTGCTACTGTCACTTTGCCATTGTTACCGTTACTTCCATACTGCTTTGCTACTGAATACTTTGATGCAGATACTAAGTCTTTCAGGTGTGGTTGAATTGACAACTCAGCTGCTAATACTCGAGAATATTCTTTGGCTCCCTTTGTGTCGAATCAATAAATTTGGGTTGAATACTCTACCCTCGAAAACTGTTGCGGTCCCCTATACTTGTGGGTTATCAAGACCTTTTTCTGGCGCCGTTGCCGGGGAGCATAGCTCTATTATCTGAGTCACTTGGAATTTATATCTGTTGATCACTATGAAGAATTTGAAAGATCCTAAAACTAAGATCTACCCCTCAACTACGAGGACAGGTAAGGAACTGCCATCTAGCTCTGCACTTGATTCACCTTCAGTTATGAGTAAACTTGCGACACCACCACCTGCTATTGAATCTGATATGTCGGAAGTAATTGATGATGCCACTTCTGCTATGCCTGATGCTTATGATGATACTTTGCTTGATACTACTGTGCCACTGGGTGAATTTCTTGATGAACAAATTGCTAGAGTCAATGTTGCAACTGATGATGTTTCTGAAACTGATGAAATTACTGAAACTGAACACTATGAGACACCTGCTAGACCTAGCTCTCCTAGATATGAATTGCCTAATATACCTAAGGGTTATGTTATGGAAGGAGAGGTAGCTAGTGAAGGGTAACGCAGCAGAAAACAAAAAATTTCCGACCTACGCACCAGCCCAGGATCACTATGGAGACTGCATACAAGGTTTGATCTGTTTCGTTACCGACTCGTAGCGCAGCGGAAGTAGAGTCGATGACGATCGGCGGTGCAGATCCCCGCAGCTAGGATTTACAACCTCCCAACCGCGAGGATGTATACCCTCATCTGCCCCTCGGACAGCCCTCTGGGAGGCGGTCGGACAGCCCTTCGGGAGGACCTCCAAAACTTGGACTGTCACTCGGACAGCCCTTCGGGAGGACCTTCGAAACTCGGATGGTCACACAGACAGCCCTTCGGGAGGCACTCTCGAACTAAGACCGAAACTACGATCTCTCTACAGAGTTGCACACATACGGTGTCATCTATCTGGCAGGGCTTCGCCGTCCAGAACTAGTTCCCACCGGAACCCAGACAGCCTTTCGGCTCTACGAAACTATTTCGCTGGGAGGGAGAGAGAATGCCAGATCATGCATGGCTTGTGTGAGAGAGTTGGAATGAGGATGGAGAGCTCCTCTCCACCTCCTTATATAGTGGTGGAAGGGGTGAGGGGGGGCTGAAATTCAGCCCACAAAACATGCACCCACCAAACAAGGAAACATGTTCCCACCAAACATGGAGAAAACATGTTCCCTTGTCCATGGTGTTCCCCCATGGGGCCCCACCTTCCTCCCAACACTCTCCACCATTTGTGGAGGCTGCCCCCCACCATGGGCCCCCCCCCAACACCTTTGTCCAGCCACAAGGGGCTGCCCCCTAAAGGGGGCGCCCCCAAAAACAGCCCCAAAACAGCCCCCACGTAACGTGGGATCTTGTCCCCTCACGCTGGGACAAGATGTTTTCCGCGACTATTACTTCTGAAAAATTCTGGAAGGTCCCAGAACATTTCCGGCACCCTCTAAAATTATCTGGACGCGCTCCGGAACATTTCCGGTATGGTGGTTTAATTTAAAACCATCTTCATTTACCCGGTAAACAATTCCGGTAGCTCCGAAACCTTTTTTCGGTTTTTTCTCCGGAAAAATTCCAGAAATTACCAGACCAATCTGGCAACCTCCAAAACATTCCTGGTGCTTGCCGAAACCTTTTTGGATCAATGGTTTTATCCGAAACAACTTTTCGGTTTTACCGAAACTTTTCCGGTGTTCTCTCCGGAACTTTTCCGTTGTTTCCGAAACCTTTTCAGTGACTTTTCTCTCGGACTCCTTGTCTAGTATTCAGCAGATAGATGACCCTTAAGCGTGTGACCCTATAGGTTCGGTGAAGTATAGACATGACCGGAACACTTTCCGATCAATGATCAGCATCGGAGCCGTGGACACCCATATTGACCCCTATACCCACACGAATAAATATTCGAGTGAACCTCCAGTTGCCGTGTGCTATTCCTGTTGCTTCGCGATATGTTACAAATACCCGAGGTGAGACATGTTTGCATCCCCGTGGATCAACAGCTTGTCCACTATGCCAGTTACCTCGTTACCGGTATTGTTATCTTTTCTCGTTTCCGTGTTCCGGCATCCCTGTGATCAAATCACAAAGTGTCTGGCCAGACGATGATGGATACCGTAACACCGAGAGGGCCCGAGAATATCTCTCCACCGTCGGAGGAGCAAATCCCAATCTTGAGCTATCAAGTCCCTTGACATACTTTTCCATGAACCCGTAAGCCGCCGTAATAGCCACCCATTTACGGATGACGTTTAACAAACCCCAAAGTTCATGAAGCAAGCATGAAGAAACTCGATACTCTCATGGTCTAAGGAATTATGCAAACGTTAATTATCTCTGTGTTATTAACCATTAACTAGTGACGATTGTATCTCATAGCATAACATCAATTCGGGTCGATTCAACACAAGTGTTCTACCAACATTGCGCCCTCAAAATTGCCGGCATAGCCATGCCCATGATCAGGAAAATAGGATCATCATGCAATACTTGAGCCAGTCTTAGAGGCCAGACTAGGAATACATTTTACCGTTTATTATTCCACACGTGCATATGAGTCTTCCTCCGAGCCTCGTGGTTATTGTAGACTCGAGAACCATAGCAGTTATAGCATGGAACATAAACATAATTATGAACAGGGAGATAATCAATAACATTTATTATTGCCTCTAGGGCATATCTCCTACAGACTCCCACTTGCACTAGAGTTAATAATCTAGTCAATGCTAATGCACTTTACACCTATGGCATACTGGTGTAAAAAATGCTTCGCATGTGGTATAGCCTGATGTCCAACGGATCTGACGTCTTCAGCTCCGTGTGTAACTTTGCATATCCTCGCGTTTTCACGCTTTCACAAAATTCATATTTTGTGTGGACTTGGCTTTGCATATGTGTGAATCATTGGTCGAAACCTGATTCCTCAGACTGAGCTATGGAGCAACTATCTGCAGTAGTGTCCCATAGACCAAAGCCATCTTGGAACCATACTAAGTTCATGAATGAACTATATGATTCAACAACTTCTTTGTCGCTTCTTAAGCGTCAACATACTTAGCCTTTGTTATAGAATTCGCCACAGTATCTTGTTTGGAACAATTTCCAACTACCGTGCCATCATATTGTGTATTACACAAAACCCTTAACTTAAATCGAAAATCGCATGGAGCATTGATGAAGACTGTATCGATGTAATTACTTACAATGAGCACTTCATAATCTCTGCTTGCGAGAAAACATGTCATCACTACTACTCTAGTACTCAATGACATCTTTCACTGTTGTCCTATGATCAGTACTTTGATCACTTTGGTATCCATACTCGCAACAACTTTTGGAGTATCGGACATATCTGGTTGTTTTACATACCATGGAATACATGATTAATCCAAACACAAGAGTGTGTGGAATCTCCATCATGTATTTTACTCATCAGTGTTTTGGGACACCGAGTCTTGCAAAAACTCTTTCCATGTGACTTCGGCAAGAATCACTCCTTGGCATTTTAAATACTAAAAAGTTTTAGCATCTTGTCAATATGTATTCATTGCTTAGCCCCATTAGGTTAATCTATCTCCATAGATCATCATGCCTAATATTGAGGCTATTTAGCCCAAGCACTTCATCGGAAAAACTATTTTCAAATGAAGTCCTAATTCGTCTCAAGAAATTTATTTCCAATTAACAATGTGTCAAGTACACAAGGTTTTTAGAAATATTATTATGCTCCCACTTACTTTCTTGAATCACAAGCATCTTCGATACCCATTTGATGAAGTCAAACCCCTTTGACCATTCCATCAAAAACGAAGATTCCAACTCCACTTTGCTCTCTTCTGTCCATCGCTGGAACTCTGAAGTTTGCATACTTACTAGCATCCTCTGGAACGACAAATTACTTTGGACTGTATCACATACAAGTCCTAGGTTTCATTTCCATCAGATGGAAATCCTTTTGTCATCCATGTTTCATATCTCATGATTGAAATATGTATTAATTGCTAGTTCAACCCGAACCGACTTCAAGCATCGCTACGGTGAGACAATCTCATCGTAGTCAACTCCTTGAACTTGTTAATGCAACAAGTCGAGCTTTATGGATAAAACATTTTATCCGTATCAGTTTTTAGTTCCATAAATATTCGTTAGACTCTAAGTCTTCCGAAAGGTGTATCAAGATTTTAATCTCGAATCACATATATGGAAACTATCTCGGATTGTATTGGCATTTAGCCAATTCCGGAGTCAGGGCCCATCAACGCTTCCTTGTGTATTGTAGGTATACTGTTGTCTAACAACAATATCTCGTTTGCGCACCTGATAGGTTTGCACGAGCTTTGCCTACGTGGTTCAGCTGCAAGTTCGACCGAAGTCCATACATTTTATTGTAGAGACTTCCGAATCAGTCGCAGTAGGAAACTCCGGAATCACTTCCAAGGTTTCTTTCCTTTGATCTGCTATCGAAGATACTGGTTATCTCGTCGAGTTGCACTGTCCTCCCACTCACCTTTTGTAAGAACTATTCTCTTTAAAAGCATACCGTTTTGTGGCAAAAATCCTTTGCCTCGGTATAGTGGTGGGGGAATACCCAATGACTTGGGATAACCTACAAAGTAGCACTTGTCTGATTTGGAATAGGTTTGTAACCTTTTACACAAGCCCCATATTCCAAATGTTAAGAAAAGATATAACATGGTTGGGCGTACCATACCATGGCGTCATTTCAACAGACCTGATGGATCTCTTTTCAGTGTAAAAGCCGCAGTCTCTAAAGCATCACTCTTTAAAAGGGGTAATGGCAAATTTATTTATGTCATCTTTGATCTTACCATGTCATAAATGGTTCGATTACATCTTCACGGACTTTCCACTTGCAGTGGTGTTCCGAGAGGTGCAAGTTATGAAACCCCTTTCACAACTCATCAGACATTCGCTAAACTTGTAACTCAAATATTCCTTTCTGCAATCGAATTGTAGAAACATAATTTTCTTGTTACAACAACTTCTACTTCATTTTTGAAAACCTTATGAATGAATTCAAAAGATCCAGACTTACGTCTCATCAAGTAAATATCAATATATCTACTTGAGTCATTTCCGAAGATAGATAAATCCACTACTTGCAACAACATTTATTGAACTACACACATCAAAATGTATGATCACCAATAAGTTTGTTGCTCGTTCCTTATGGCCTGTGAACAGTATTTCAGTCACTTCACTTTTTGGAGGAAAGTTGCAGGTGTCAGATGATTCAAAATCAAATGACTTCAAAATCCATCATAATGGAATTTTCCATGCGGGTTTCTCCAATGTGACCAAATGCAGTGCCACACTTGTGTGGTATTCTTTTAGTCTTGCGACATTTAGCGTCAGTGTTATGGATGTATCATATTTCCATCAATATTCATAACATACATCCCATTTAGGATGGAAGCATGTCCCTTCATGTTATTCATAATACTGAACAACAATTGTTGTTTTTATGAACAACTCTTTTGCAACAAACATTGTGCAATGGGCTAGAGTGTATGAAACTCTAAAATGAATTATGAAAGTAAACACAGAGGTTATGTATTATTATCAATATTCATAACATACGTCTCATTCATAATGAAAGTATGGCCCTTATGTTATTCATAACACCGAACATCAAAAGTTCTCTTATGAACAACCTTCTTTCAAGATACCTTATGCAAAGGGCTAGAGTGTGAAACTCTAAAATGAATTATGAAAGTAAATACATAGGGAATACACCTATGGATGGCATAGTAACATTTACTATGTTCCCTGCGTGTATCTAATCTCATTCCTGGCTAGTCTTTCAGGCCATAGTAGTTCTTACATCGAGTTGCAATAGAATGCAATCGAGCGGGTATCTTTGTGATTAACTCACAATACCCAAGAATTAGTGATTAACATGTTTAATCATAATTCCCAAGAACTATTTCTTTGACCAGCCTTCTATACATCAATAACTTGTATGACTTTCATACATGAGCTGGATATTCTAGTCTTCTCTCTATTTGCCTTTATACTTCTAACAGTTTAACTTTTAGTATTTCTTCTACTCTCAGAAGAAGCATCCAACTTAAGAGTGGCGTTAGCCCCGGACTTCCTAGGCGTGTAAGTCATACTAACACCCTTTGGACATTTCCTTTAAGTTGTTGTTTTATTCACCTTCATCATATGACAAGCGTTCTAATGGATCCCTCTGTTATTAGTCAAATGCATAGTAAACACTTTTACTAACAGTTTGCAAAACAAACATTGTTTTGGATATCAAATATCTTTTAGCCTTTGTTTGTGTCTGAAAATGATTTTCAGTTCCATGAATATCACATAGCTATCCCAAACTTTTGAAGTTCGGGTTTCATGGAATCAAACATATTGCACTTGACCGAAATGGAATTCTAGCTTTTGGATCGCAGGACGAGAGTCATATGATCCATAGCATTAGCGGGAGAATACCGAAAGCATGCGATAGGACAAAGTCCTTCTCGGCACTCTTGAGGACAATCCTCACATTACGTTACCAACCGTAAAGTTTTAACCAGATATTTAACAGCTATTCAATTTTAATAGGGAAGGTGGAAACGCGAGCCATTATTCTACAACTATTATGCAAACCACATTTAGACAGTGTTCAAAATTAATTGCACTGAGAATTAAACAAGTTAATTCTACAGTGCGCTCCCACTCAAATCAATATCTCTCATAATTGATTGTGAGTGATACAAGATCCACATTTCAATTCAACGCCACGGTTCGAGATGAACTCAAATGGTGCGAACTTCAATCGGTAGGCAAACTTGCCGATCACATCTCTATGTGATTCTTGTTCATCTTTCGATGCGTGTGTTCCGAGCTCAGGACTGTCCTGCCTGAACGTCAAGACAACCAAGTGATCTCGCTGCGAGGTCTCAACTCACCCGCCTCACACTTCTCTAATCGTTCGCACCCATGGAGATCATGTGATGCCCCGAAGAGATAGGTGCCGTGACGGTGCTACACTTGGGAGAACATTAACTACTTGATATTTTAAGTGAGAGATCACCCTAATAAAAAGCGACTACCTCGCAATCAAAAAGGGTGCATCATAAGGGATAAACATCTCAGGCAATTCATAATAGCATGATATGGTATAGCCCTTTCTGACGGAGAAGTCTTGTATTTCTTTGTCTTCGGCATTCGCGTCGGTGTTCACCTTCGCGAAGATTGCCACCACCTTGTCGATGCACCAGATAATATTGCTATCTCTATAGCTAATAAAATAAGTGCATTACTTAAGGTTGACACGCAGGTCGTGTTAATCAAATTACATCATATAGTCATCTCATACATAATCAAATTATTATGAGCACTGCTATACCACATCATATGCACATGCAAACCATCCTGCAAAACCAAGTTAGACGCCTCTAATCGGTTCATGCAAAATTTTATTTTTCATGGCTTCTAAGGTTTCGAAACAAACCGAAGCTACCAACGTCCATCATCAAGTATGATAATTCAAGTTGCTAGATTAACTTTCCAGGGTGTATGAAACACGAGATAATAAAATCTCGAGCCCCATACTAAACTTCGTCATACGCGTGACCCCCGTGCAGATCATATCTGCATTGCCCTTTCGTCTACGAAACATCCATCTTTCTTTAACTATGGTGGAACCCAAAGAACTGTTAGCACTTCGTTGATCTGTCAATCAGCATACTCAGGAGCAGCATGAAAGGATCGCGGATTGCCAGAACTTTGTGAGATTCCACCATGCCGTCAAGATCAGGACTACGCAAATTCAGGGGAAGCAACAAGAACAACGGGTAACAGATTTCATCTGCTACCCGCACAAATAATTTACAGTAATAGAACTCATCTACTACCTAATTATATTGTGCAACACCCATACATCTCTATGTATTCTAGATCGCAACCTGCATCTACGCATAGCACGGCTCTTGATGCCACTGAAGGGTAACGCAGCAGAAAACAAAAAATTTCCAACCTACGCACCAGCCCAGGATCACTATGGAGACTGCATACAAGGTTTGATCTGTTTCGTTACCGACTCGTAGCGCAGCGGAAGTAGAGTCGATGACGATCGGCGGTGCAGATCTCCGCAGCTAGGATTTACAACCTCCCAACCGCGAGGATGTATACCCTCATCTGCCCCTCGGACAGCCCTCCGGGAGGCGGTCGGACAGCCCTTCGGGAGGACCTCCAAAACTTGGACTGTCACTCGGACAGCCCTTCGGGAGGACCTTCGAAACTCAGATGGTCACACAGACAGCCCTTCGGGAGGCACTCTCGAACTAAGACCGAAACTATGATCTCTCTACAGAGTTGCACACATACGGTGTCATCTATCCGGCAGGGCTTCGCCGTCCAGAACTAGTTCCCACCGGAACCCAGACAGCCTTTCGGCTCTACGAAACTATTTCGCTGGGAGGGAGAGAGAATGCCAGATCATGCATGGCTTGTGTGAGAGAGTTGGAATGAGGATGGAGAGCTCCTCTCCACCTCCTTATATAGTGGTGGAAGGGGTGAGGGGGGGGGGCTGAAATTCAGCCCACAAAACATGCACCCACCAAACAAGCAAACATGTTCCCACCAAACATGGAGAAAACATGTTCCCTTGTCCATGGTGTTCCCCCATGGGGCCCCACCTTCCTCCCAACACTCTCCACCATTTGTGGAGGCTGCCCCCCACCATGGGGGCCCCCCCAACACCTTTGTCCAGCCACAAGGGGCTGCCCCCTAAAGGGGGCGCCCCAAAAAACAGCCCCAAAACAGCCCCCACGTAACATGGGATCTTGTCCCCTCACGCTGGGACAAGATGTTTTCCGCGACTATTACTTCTGAAAAATTCCGGAAGGTCCCAGAACATTTCCGAATCCCTCTAAAATTATTTGGACGCGCTCCGGAACATTTCCGGTATGGTGGTTTAATTTAAAACCATCTTCGTTTACCCGGTAAACAATTCCGGCAGCTCCGAAACCTTTTTTCGGTTTTTTCTCCGGAAAAATTCCAGAAATTACCAGACCAATCTGGCAACCTCCAAAACATTCCCGGTGCTTGCCGAAACCTTTTTGGATCAATGGTTTTATCTGAAACAACTTTTCGGTTTTACCGAAACTTTTTCGGTGTTCTCTCCGGAACTTTTCCGTTGTTTCCGAAACCTTTTCAGTGACTTTTCTCTCGGACTCCTTGTCTAGTATTCAGCAGATAGATGACCCTTAAGCGTGTGACCCTATAGGTTCGGTGAAGTATAGACATGACCGGAACACTTTCCGATCAATGAAAAGCATCGGAGCCGTGGACACCCATATTGACCCCTATACCCACACGAATAAATATTCGAGTGAACCTCCAGTTGCCGTGTGCTATTCCTGTTGCTTCGCGATATGTTACAAATACCCGAGGTGAGACATGTTTGCATCCCCGTGGATTAACAACTTGTCCACTATGCCAGTTACCTCGTTACCGGTATTGTTATCTTTTCTCGTTTCCGTGTTCCGGCATCCCTGTGATCAAATCACAAAGTGTCTGGCCAGACGATGATGGATACCGTAACACCGAGAGGGCCCGAGAATATCTCTCCACCGTCGGAGGAGCAAATCCCAATCTTGAGCTATCAAGTCCCTTGACATACTTTTCCATGAACCCGTAAGCCACCGTAATAGCCACCCATTTACGGATGACGTTTAACAAACCCCAAAGTTCATGAAGCAAGCATGAAGAAACTCGATACTCTCATGGTCTAAGGAATTATGCAAACGTTAACTATCTCTGTGTTATTAACCATTAACTAGTGATGATTGTATCTCATAGCATAACATCAATTCGGGTCGATTCAACACAAGTGTTCTACCAACATTGCGCCCTCAAAATTGCCGGCATAGCCATGCCCATGATCAGGAAAACATGATCATCATGCAATACTTGAGCCAGTCTTAGAGGCCAGACTAGGAATACATTTTACCGTTTATTATTCCACACGTGCATATGAGTCTTCCTCCGAGCCTCGTGGTTATTGTAGACTCGAGAACCATAGCAGTTATAGCATGGACCATAAACATAATTATGAACAGGGAGATAATCAATAACATTTATTATTGCCTCTAGGGCATATCTCCTACAGCTAGGGACTTTCTTGCTTGTAAGGATAGAGATGATCTTAAGAAATTACTATGCAAGTGGAAAGAAAAATCTTTGAATGCTAGAATGCAATATGATCCCAAGTTTGCTACTTCACCTATCTTTGTTACTAATAAGGATTATGAATTCTCTGTCGATCCTGAGTTGATTACTTTGGTTGAATCTGATCCTTTCCATGGTTATGAATCTGAAACTGTTGTGACACATCTTACTAAATTGAATGATATAGCCACCCTATTCACTCACGAGGAAAAAATTCGTTATTACTATATTCTTAAGTTGTTTCCTTTCTCATTAAAGGGTGATGCTAAGATATGGTTTAATTCTCTTGCTCCTGGTTGTGTGCGTAGTCCCCAGGATATGATTTATTACTTCTTTGAAAAATATTTTCCTGCCCATAAGAAACAAGCTGCCTTGCAGGAAATATTTAACTTCGTGCAAATTGAAGAAGAGAGTCTCCCACAAGCTTGGGGGAGGCTTCTCCAATTACTTAATGCTTTGCCTGATCACCCTCTCAAGAAAAACGAAATACTTGATATCTTTTATAATGGACTAACCGATGCTTCTAGGGACCACCTAGATAGTTGTGCTGGCTGTGTTTTCAGGGAACGAACTGTTGAACAAGCTGAACTACTATTGAATAATATATTGAGCAATGATAATGATTGGACGATTCCCGAACCACCTCCCAAGCCAACTCCGAAGAAAAGAGGTATTCTATTCCTCAGTCCTGAAGATATGCAAGAGGCAAAGAAATCTATGAAAGAAAAAGGTATTAAAGCTGAAGATGTTAAGAATCTACCACCTATTGAAGAAATACATGGTCTTGATAACCCGACACAGGTAGTAGAGGTAAATTCCCTCCGTAGATTTGATAAAGGTGAAATTCCTTATAATAAGTCTGCTAGCCAATGCTTGGATGAGTTTGATAACTTTATTGTTAAGCAAGAAAATTTCAATGCTTATGTTAGTAGACAATTGAAACATAATGCTTACATGCTTGATTGCTTAGGTGATTATATGAGTAGAACTGTGAATGATCTTAAGCTTATTAGTAAACATGCTTCCATGGTAACTACTCAAGTAGAACAAGTACTTAAGGCACAAAATGATTTGCTTAATGAGATGATTAGTAAGAACAATGATCATTCTGTTAGAGTTGTGACCAGAGGTGGTTGAATGACTCAGGAACCTTTGTATCCTGAGGGCCATCCTAAGAGAATTGAGCAATATTCCCAGAGAGTTAATACTGATGCACCTGGTCATTCTAATAAAAGGAAAAAGAATGATAATAGGACTTTGCATGCTGCTAGTGAACCTGTTATAGATTCACATGAAAACTCAAATGATATTTCTATTTCTGATGCTGAGACACAATCTGGTAATGAGCATGAGCCTAGTGATAATATTAATGATGATGTTCATGTTGATGCTCAACCTAGTAATGATAATGATGTGGAGATTGAACCTGCTGTTGGCCTTGATAACCCACAACCTAAGAACAAAAGATATGATAAAAGAGACTTTGTTGCTAGGAAGCATGGTAGAGAAAGAGAACCTTGGGTTCAGAAACCCATGCCCTTTCCTCCTAAACCATCCAAGAAGAAGGATGATGAGGACTTTGAGCGCTTTGTTGAAATGCTTAGACCTGTCTTTTTGCGTATGCGCTTGACTGATATTCTGAAAATGTCTCCTTATGCTAAGTATATGAAAGATATTGTGACAAATAAAAGAAAGATACCGAAAGCTGAGATTTCCACCATGCTTGCTAATTATACTTTTAAAGGTGGAATACCAAATAAATGAGGAGATCCCGGAGTACCTACTATACCATGCTCTATTAAAGGAAATTATGTTAAAACTGCTTTATGTGACCTTGGAGCTGGTGTTAGTGTTATGCCTTTCTCTTTATATCGTAGACTTGATTTGAATAAGTTGACACCTACTGAAATCTCTTTGCAAATGGCTGATAAATCAACTACTTTACCCATCGGTATTTGTGAGGATGTGCCTGTCGTAGTCGCAAACGTTACTATCCTAACAGACTTTGTTATCCTTGATATTCCCGAGGACGACAGTATGTCGATCATCCTTGGTAGACCCTTTTTGAATACTGCAGGGGCTGTTATTGATTGCAATAAGGGCAATGTCACTTTTCATGTCAATGGTAATGAGCATATGGTACACTTCCCGAAGAAACAACCTCAAGTTCATAGTATCAACTCCATTGGAAAAATTTTAACGATTATTATTGGAGACTTTGAATTCCCTCTCCCTACTGTCAAAAAGAAATATGATATACTTATTGTTGGGGACATGCATATCCCCATTGAGGTAACATAGTGTTATTCGAAAATTCTCCGGTTCCGTGTCATTCGAAAAAAGTTTGTCAATAAGACTTGATCAACCTTATTGATGGATTCTTTTTGATGAGCATGAGATGGATGAATTTAGAAAGCACAACCTTCTGCACCCAACTTTTATTTTCTGTTCTTTAGTTTCAATTTAGTTAAATTGCTATTATTTCTCTATTTTCTGATTTATCTGTGCAATAGAAAAATGACCTGAAAATAAAAATTCTCCAAATGCCCTGAAAATGTAGTATGATTTTTCTGGAATATTTAAGAATTTTTGGCACTGAGAACACATCAGGGGGCTGCACCAGTGGGCCACAAGCCTGCAGGGCGCGCCCACCCCCCTGGGCGCGCCCCCTGGCTTGTGGGTCCCACGTAGGGCCCCCTCACTTATTCCAGCACCCATCCACTTCGTCTTCCTCCAGAAAAAATCCCACCATTGCTCAAACCCGTGTTCTAGCTCATCTTGCTGCCATTTTTGATCTCTTTGCTCAAAGCTCCATTTGCAAAACTGTTTTAGGGGATTGTTCATCGGTATGTGACTCCTCCAATGGTCCAATTAGTTTTTGTTCTAGTGCTTTATATATTGCATATTTTTGCTGCTGTGGTGACCTTGTTCTTGAGCTTGCATGTCAAATTTGTATGGTCCCAAGTAGTTTTGATGCATGACATAGCCTCTAGGCACTTGTGGGAGTAGTTGCTATAAGTTTTGTTGAGCGTTGTTCACTTTTATTTGGAATCACTAAAAATTTCAGAAATTTTTCAGAGAAAGAAAAATGTTAAGGAGAATATACCAAGGTGGTTCCTCGAGCAAGAAGACCCCGAGACTCGCGATACGCGAGCCCGACTTTGAACCACCGAGGGAAGCTCAAGTGCAGCCTTGTGAATGGCCGTCGGATCCATTCATGGTCCATGCCGGATTCAAGGAAGAATTTTACACGTACATACGAAATGCTGGCCTTGAAGAATTTTTTTTTCAGACCAATGCAAGCAATATTATCAACTCACTGATTCCTTCGTGCGGAGGTTTGAATTTTCATCCAGACGTAATACGCATTCCATTCTATTTAATCTTTATGATGAATCTTATACTATGGACCTAGAGGATTTTAACCATGCATGCAAAATTCCACAATGGGGCAGCCATAGTGATCCTCACAAAACTGAATATAATGATTTTCTTGCTAGCATGTGGGAGAAACTAGAAACATTACACAGGCCACCTTGGGGAGCATTCACTTTACGGCCATACATTACTTTGCTCTCTTCATAGGTAGATGTATTAACGATAAACATGACCATAGCCACCTTTGCGTACCTGATCTTAGTATTCTTAAGAGTGCGGTCATGGGTGATAGACGATATAACTTGGGAGCTATTATTACTAGAAGGCTACATAAAAATGCTAAGGATGGAGATTTCTTTGGTGGAATTTATGCCACCCGTGTAGCTAATTATCTTAGGATACCCATAAGGGAGAATGATATTGAGTTACCACCTGCTTTTCTTGATTTTGAGGCTATGGTGCGCTATCAGTTTCTTGAGAGAAACGAACAACCCCTCCTGTACCGACTAATTTTTGACAGACAGCGTGCTGTCCATATTACCCTTCCTGCTCCCGCCTTCTTTAACTTTCAGGAAAAACGGAGATACTTTATAACAAGAGAGGATGCAAACGAGTACGAGAGAGAGGCGGAAGCCGTCCGCCTCCGCTCTGCAGCCGCTCAGGCAGTAGCTGCCGCAGCCCAGTTTAACCCCAATTATGACTTTGGATACTATCCGGGCCAGCCGTGGCCGTAGACCAACTTAGGCCAAAAGCCTAAGCTTGGGGGAGTACGTATTTCTCACCGACATTACATTCATGTTCACACACTCATTCCAGTTGTCGGTGTTCATACTTTTTCATTATCCATGGTAGTTTATTTCTTCTTTTTGCTTTCTTCTTGTGTGTTTAATTAACCTTGAGAAAATCCAAAAAATTATTAGTTCTAGCTTTACCTTCTAGTTTGTTTAGTTGTAGTATTAAAAGAAAACCCAAAAATATTTCTCGTTCTTCTTTTGCTTGTTGGGAGCTTTCCCGTGTAAATAGTTTTCCTTTCTTCTTTGGGTCGTAAGGAGAAGACCACGATGACATGTTGAGTGGCTCTCATATGCATTATTGTTTATCTATCAGAGAGCCCATATTACCTTACCTTCTCCTTTGAGTTATTGCTTGCAGATTCCAGCTTAGTCCAATGCACGTGCACTCTTATTATTATTCACACCGTTCGGTCGTGCAAGTGAAAGGCAGTAATGACGATATATGATGAAGTGATTGAGATGGAGAAAAGCTGGTATGAGCTCGACCTATTTTTTTTTTGTAAATATGATTAGCTCATCGTTCTGGATTCAGCTCGTTATGGATTGAACATGTTTGCAATGATAATTAGAGATTATAGTTACTCATGCCATGCTTAATTAGCTAAGAGTGTATAATGGTTTGTCTTGAGTGCCAACATGCATTTTAAAATGGTTGTGATGTAGTATGATAGGATGGTATCCTCCTCTGAATGATTCAAGTGGCTTGACTTGGCACATGTTCACGCATGTAGTTGAAACAAAACCAACATAGCCTCCACGATGTTTATGTTCATGGTGATTTATATCCTACTCATGCTTGCATTCAATGTTGGTTAATCTCAAAGCATGTTTATGACTGTTGTCGCTCTCTAGTTGGTCGCTTCCCAGTCTTTTGCTAACCTTCACTTGTACTAAGCGGGAATACTGCTTGTGCATCCATTTCCATAAGCCCAGAGTTGTTCCATATGAGTCCACCATACCTACCTATATGCGGTATTTACCTGCCGTTCCAAGTAAATTTGCATGTGCCAAACTCTAAACCTTCAAATAATACTCTGTTTTGTATGCCCAAATCGCTCATGTAGTGACTAGGGGCTGTCAGTATCTTCCATGCTAGGTGGGTTATTCTCACGATATGTGTTGATTCACTATCATTCACGAGAAAGTGGCTGGTATTCGGTATGCCCAGTTCCATGCTCAAAAATCAAATCAAATTAAAATGAAACAAAATTCCCCCAGGATTGTTGTTTGTATGGATGGTACCCGTGGATTCGGCCCGCCATGGAGTGTGATCGATTGGTGGAGGGGGAGTAAAAACTTTACTATTCTGTTTGGGAACCGCCTATAATGTATCTAGCATGGAAGATATCGAGATCTTTTAGTTGTTATGTTGACAATGAAAGCATACCTCCCAAAATTATGATTCATCCTTGTTTTAAAAGCTCGAGCTCTGGCACCTCTGTAAATCAATGCTTCCCTCTGCGAAGGGCCTATCTATTTTATTTACTGTTGAGTCATCCTCCTCTTATAAAAGCACCAGTTAGAGAGCACCTCCGTCATTTGTATGCTTTGTTATTACTTGATATTGAGTATGAGTGTGACTGGATCTCTTTTACCATGAATTACAATGTCTAGTCAGTCCTTGTTCTTTAGAGGTGCTCTGCATTTATGTTTTGCGGTCTCAGAAAGGGCTAGCGAGATACCATTATATCATATTGTATCATGATTGTTTTGATAAAATTGTTGTCATCCGAGACTTATTATTATTGCTCGCTAGTTGATTATGCCATTGATATGAGTAAATGTGACACCTAAGTGTTATTGTGAATGTGGTTAGTCTATAATCTTTGCTAAAAATCTGAACATCAGTTAGACATATTTACAACAGCAAGATCAAACAGAGTTTGTAAAAGTTTTTCTTTATCACTTTCAGTTTGTCAACTGAATTGCTTGAGGACAAGCAATGGGTTAAGCTTGGGGGAGTTGATACATATCCATCGTATCTACTTTTCCAAACTCTTTTGCCCTTGTTTTGGACTCTAATTTGCATGATTTGAATGGAACTAACCCGGACTGACGCTGTTTTCAGCAGAATTGCCTTGGTGTTATTTTTGTGCAGAAATAAAAGTTCTCGGATTGACCTAAAAATTTACGGAGAATTATTTTTGGAATTAATAAGAAATACTGGCGAAAGAATCAACCGAAGAGGGTCCACTACCTAGCCACAAGCCAGGGGGGCGCGCCCCCCTGTCTTGTGCCCCCCCTGGAGCTCCGCCGACCTCAATTCCAACTCTATATATTCCTATTCGTGGAGAAAAAAATCAGAGAGAAGAGTTCATCGCGTTTCACGATACGGAGCCACCGCCACTTCCTGTTCTTACTCGGGAGGGCAGATCTGGAGTCTGTTTTGGGCTCCGGAGAGGGGAAATCGATGCCGTCGTTATCACCAACCATCCTTCATCACCAATTTCATGATGCTCTCCGCCGTTCGTGAGTAATTCCATCGTAGGCTTGCTGGACGGTGATGGGTTGGATGAGATCTACCATGTAATCGAGTTAGTTTTGTTAGGGTTTGATCCCTAGTATCCACTATGTTCTGAGATTGATGTTGCTATGACTTTGCTATGCTTAATGCTTGTCACTAGGGCCCGAGTGCCATGATTTCAGATCTGAACCTATTATGTTTTCATGAATATATATGTGTTCTTGATCCTATCTTGCAAGTTATAGGCACCTATTATGAGTTATGATCCGCATCCCCCAGGGTGACAATAACTGAGATTCTTTCCGGTGATTACCGTAGTTTGAGGAGTTCATGTATTCACTAAGTGCTAATGCTTTGGTCCAGTTCTCTATTAAAAGGAGGCCTTAATATCCCTTAGTTTCCATTAGGACCCCGCTGCCACGGGAGGGTAGGACAAAAGATGTCATGCAAGTTATTTTCCATAAGCACGTATGACTATATATGGAATACATACCTACATTACATTGATGAATTGGAGCTAGTTCTGTGTCACCCTATGTTATAACTGTTGCATGATGAATGCCATCCGACATAACTATCCATCACTGATCCATTGCCTACGAGCTTTTCATATATTGATCTTTGTTAAGTTACTTCTTCGTTGCTACTGTTACAATCACTACAACACTGCTAGTGTCACTTTGCCATTGTTACCGTTACTTCCATACTGCTTTGCTACTGAATACTTTGCTGCAGATACTAAGTCTTTCAGGTATGGTTGAATTGACAACTCAGCTGCTAATACTCGAGAATATTCTTTGGCTCCCCTTGTGTCGAATCAATAAATTTGGGTTGAATACTCTACCCTCGAAAACTGTTGCGATCCCCTATACTTGTGGGTTATCAGATCTCCTCTCCCTTTTCCCTCAAGAACTAGCAAGAATCATTGGAGGGATTGAGAGATAGCAAGATCAAAGAAGGTCAACAATGGGGGGGCAAACTCGAGCTCAAAGGATAAGATCCATTGGGGAAGAAGACCCCCTTAAGTAGGTGGGGGGAAATCCAACCGTTACCCCCACAGCCCGCACACAAGCAGTAGTACCGCCCCTCGGAGCGGTACTACCGCCCGCACGCAGATTTTAGCAGTAGTAGGGTGCAACGGTAGTATCGCTTGTTACTACCGCCCTACTACCGCTCTGGTGGCGCGGGGTACCAGACACCAGACAAGGCAGTGTCTGGTGCCCCGCGTAAGGAGACGGGACCCCCCAGCGGTACTACCACTGTGGCCAGCGGTACTACCGTGTAAGGAGCCGAAACCCCCAAGCGGTACTACCGCTGTGGCCAGCGGTACTACCGCGTAAGGAGTTGGAACCCCCCAGCGGTACTACCGCTGTGGCCAGCGGTACTACCGGCCTCGGGAGAGTAACAAAGAACCCAAGCAACCAGATGGAAACAGTAAAATCAGAACTGCCATAACCTTCGCATATGAGCTCCGAATTGAGCAAACTCAAGCTTGTTGGATTCAGGACGACAAGAGCTATCCAACGGTTATCTTAAGAAGAGGCAGTATGAAAATGCCAATGATATAGAGATGTTGTCGGATTTCGGGCTCCGCAAAACCCTTAAGATTCGAACACAGGGGCGTGTGCGAAGATCCCCTGTGGCTTCGCCCAACCTAGCTCGCTAGGCGATGGCTAAGACGATGAACTCACACAATGACGAGGAAGAAGATGAACACGGCAATTTACCCAGGTTCGGGCCGCTGCGAAGCGTAATACCCTACTCCTGCTTTGGTGGATTGCCTCTCGTGGAGGTTTGGTGGATGAACTAGTACAATGGTTTGGAGCCTCGTGAGGGCGCTCCTGAGGTGTTCTTGGCCCTCTGTCGGCTTAGTGGTGGATGAGTGAATCGACTGGTTTCCCATCCCCTCTATGGTGGAGCCTAGCCTCTATATATAGCGGTGGCCCAGGTCCTCTTCCCTTATCGCAATGGCGGGAAGGGATCCCACAACGGCCAATTTTGAAGGGGGACAGGAGTACATGCCCGCCCTGCCCAAAGGCGGTCTTCGCCTGCAAAGTAGCTGTCGATGGTGCAGAGGTGGGCTCGGCGATGACATCCGTCCTGCGGGGCTCGTGGTCGTGGTCTTGTTACACCGGAATGGAAACCTTTGGGAACCCGCGTACGTCCTTGCTCCCTTTGCACCAAAGGGGAAACTGCGCCGCCTGGCGCGCTGGCGCCCGCCTGTCCTTCATTGCGTCATCTTTGACTCCTAAGGCCGGGCTTTGCATAGAGATCTCCGCCGCTCCGGAGGGGGCCTGGGGAGGCCCATCCCTTGCCGGTCTTGACGCCGCTCCTCCTCGCGATCCTAGGGCCCTCGCGAGGGCCTTGTCTTGAGTGGGGCCGCGCCTGGCTGTGTTTGGTTGATGAAGTGGGCCATACCCTGGGCCGCAGGCAAGCAGGTCTGGGTACTCCCGTTTCCAGAATGCCGACTGTAGCCCCCGGGCCCAAGGCGTGCCCGAGCTGGCTTCTAGGCGAAGCCTTGAGGACGACTCGAAGCGCCGTGGGCCCCAAACGCCTGCGGGCCAGGACTGGCGCGCGTCGTGCGTCCTTCGTCCCTTCGGCCACCGCCTGAATCGACAAGAGCCTGACTTCTAGCGCCCGGTCATTATTGCTTTCCCCTCTTGCGCACCTGCTCTTGCTTCCCAGGTCTCCGGCTCTAGCAGAGGCCTCTCCAGATCCGGCGCCGCTCCGTCCTCCTGCTTGCCGCTTTGGCCCCGCGAGCTTCCCGATGGCTTCCGCCGGCAAGCAGAAGCCAGAGGCCCAGAGCTCGGCCTCCGCTCCTATCTCACCGGCGCTCTCAGGGTCCACCATCGCCAAGGACGAGGACCTCGTCCCGGTGCTCCCGTCGACGGCGGATGAGACCAACGAGTGGGGGCGGACCTTGATATGGGGCGGCTCCTCGGAGAAGCGGCCCTCGTCCAAGGCGGTCTACCCCTTCTTTCTCCATAGCGTCTTCGCCGGGCTCGTTCCGCCCTTCTGCGCGTTCTTCACCGCCATCCTCAACCACTACGGGATCCAAGCCCTTCATCTCCAACCCAACTCCATCCTGCTCTTGTCCGTCTTTGCCTTCTACTGCGAGGCTTTCGTGGGCGTGAGGCCTTCGGTGGCCCTCTTCCGCCATTTCTTCAGCTTGCGCTTGCACGACGGCGCTCAACGGTCGGCGTGTGTTTCCTTCGTCGCGGTCCAGAGCGGCAACATGCTCTTGAAGGCTGGGAAGAAGGTGGAGAACTTCAGGCACCGCTGGGTCCTCATGGACCTCAAAGACCCCAACCCCCGGTTGGATCTGCCGAAGGGGCTGCCGGAGAAGACCTCAGCATGGAGCTCCGTGAAGCTCTCCGATTCTCGGGCCAGGCCCGTCCTGGATCGTTTCTCCCGCGATATCAGTGCCAGGAAGCTGACTGGGGGGATGATAGTGAAGGAGTTCTTGGCGCAGCGCCTGGCGCCTCTCCAGTCCCATTCTAGGCCCTTGTGGGACTATCAGGGCAGCGGCGACAACCTCCGGCCCCGGTCCGCACGCATAACCCCCGAGGAACTAAGCAGGGCTGTGACGACCCTGCTCAACGGCGACCCCGGTGATCTTCCTGACACCCACGCCCCGCTATACTGCCGCGACAACGTGGCCGATCTGGTTGCCGCGATGCCCGTCTTCAATGAACTGGGACTCTCCCCAACTGAGGGCCTTGGCTCCCCGATGATGGTGTCCTCCGGTGACACCATGGACGACGATGATGTTGGTGAAGTTTCTGCAGCGGGCTACTCACGCGCCGCCAAGGCCCCTAGGGGGCTAGGGACGGCCCCTCATGCCACATGATCCGCCCGCGTGTCGACTCCCAGGAAGCGCAGAGCGGGGTCTCCTCCGGTGTGCCCTGCCTCTGCCGGCAAGGCGGTTGAAGCGCCGGCCTCACCTCCGCCCGAATCGCAGCTCGCAGGCAAGGTGGGCAAGGCCGGGGCCATGGCGATCCCTTCAGCGGCCGCCCTTGCGGACAGCGCCTCTGCTCCCCCGCGTGGTGGTGCCCCCACCGAGGAAGGCTTGGGCGCCCCCATCGTTGCCGGAGCGGAGAGGAAGAGGAAGTGGGTCGACGTTGAGGAGTAAGTGACCTGACTCGGCTTTGCTTGCCCGCCGATGGCTTGTGTATTGATGACCTTCCTTTGCTTGGTGACCAGGAACGCCGCCGTGCTGAAGATGAGGAAGAAGAAGGCGGGCGTCAAGCCGAAGGCGCCTACCAACGCGCCGCCTGCTCCTGCCGTCCTGCCGTCGCCTGCTGCCGAGGGGGAGGGGGCTCGCGAGGCAACTCCCCTGGTCATCGTCGCGGAGCCCCCTGAGCCCCCGATGCCTGTTGTCGTGGTCGCTCCTACTTTCGAGGACGCGGCGGTGCCGCTGTCCGGAGGGCCAGCCCCTGAGGGCCAGCCGCCCGTCGATCCGTCCGTGTCCGTGGTCGCCGCGCGGCCTCCGGAGCCTCCTGCTCCCCGTACTGCTGTCTACCCGGGGACGTCCCCCGTGATCGCACAGGGGACTCCTCCGGAGGAGGTCTTGATGCCTTTGTCGCGCGGCCTTGACGTCCTAGACGGGGCCTTCGCCGTTCTGGGTCAAGTTCGTGGCGCCCTCGGGGGTGCCGACGATCGCCTCACGAGTGGGCGCCTAGAGCTCCTCTCAGGGTGGCTCCAGGCCGACGCCTCTGCCGTGGCGATCTGGGGTCAGGCCGAGGCTGCCGCGGCGAAGAGCGAGAAGGAAGCCGCGTCTGCCAGGGCAGCCCGCGAGGAGGCACTGGTTGAAGCGGCGTCTGCTGCCAGGCGTTGCGAAGAGGTGGAGGCCCGTCTGAAGGCCCTCCATGAGGAGAAGTCTGAGCTTGCGGAGTAGCTGCGTCAGCGGGAGGAAGATCTCAAGGCCTGCGAGGCCAAGCTTGCCGCTCGGGACTCCGAGCTGTCCCAGGTGGCGACCCACCAGGCCCCGGAGCAGGTGCGCCTGGACGCGCAGGAGAAGGAAGTCGCTTCAAAGAAGGCCCTGCTCGACACCAGGGAGGAAACTCTTGCCGCGGCTGAGGAGAAAAAGGCTGCGGAGTTGAGCGCCTTTCCCACCGTCGAGCTTAAACTTTGCCGAGCGCTCCACTCCCTCTGCCGGGAGGGGTTTGCGGAGCCCCTGGCGACTCTAGAGAGCGGCTTTGCAGTGCTTGCTTCGAAGCTCGTCGAGGCGCTGGAGGGCGCCGTTGTCAAGGTGGTGGGGGTATTGGAGAGCGAGTGCCGCGACCTCTTTTCTGAGGCCGCGACGCGCGTCTTCAGCCATCTTCATCTTTGCGAGCCGGGGTTCGACTTCGACTCCGTGACCCGCCCGGTCGACCTCGAGGCCCGCGCCAGTGCTGCAGTGGCGGTGAAGGGCGCCGTGGAGACGCTGGTGAAGAGGTTCACCCGCATTACGGTTCCCCCGCCTCCTGATGCTGCAGGGGTTGGCGGCGAAGAAGACGACGCCAGCGATGTCGATGACGAGTTCCCCGAGGACGGGACGAGTGGTGGCGGCGGCTCCCTCTGATCCCTCTCCCTTGTTTTTTACTTGCAATGTCCATCGTGCCGCGTGGAGGCGTTAAACTTGTTTGTGTCCGTGAAAACTTTTAATGCTTGTAATAACTGCTGAACTGTGTGATTGCTCTCTTCGCCTTGTTTCCTTCTTGCTTGCTGTGATGCTCTGCGTCGGCAAGGCCCGGCCCCGCGCATACCTCAGCCGCCGTTGGGCCGACCGGATCACCAAGGACGGTCCAAGGGGTGAGGGGCTATGGGGCCAGTGAGGCTCCTGAGTCGCGATGCTCAGGAGTCCCCCTTGACGTACGAGCAGCCCTCATGAAGGGAACATGGTGAAGATTGAGTTAACTTGAAAATTTCGAACACCTTTGGGGCTCTGCGTCGGCAGGGCCCGGCCCCGCGCATACCTCAGCCGTCGTTGGGCCGACCGGATCACCAAGGACGGTCCAAGGAGTGAGGGGCTATGGGACCAGTGAGGCTCCTAAGTCGCGATGCTCAGGAGTCCCCCTTGACGTACGAGCTCCAGCATCCTCCTTAAGGGTTTTTGAGCGGTTTTTTTGAGCGCTTCGAGCTCTGCGTCGGCAGGGCCCGGCCCGCGCATACCTCAACCGCCGTTGGGCCGACCAGATCACCAAGGACGGTCCAAGGGGTGAGGGGCTACGGGACCAGTGAGGCTCCTGAGTCGCGATGCTCAGGAGTCCCCCTTGAGGTACGAGCGGCTCCCATACCTTTCCTCGCCAGCTTTTCCAGAGATGGGCACATGAAGACCAGGTTTGGCAGACCTGGGAAGGTGGCGTGTACCAGGCTTAGCCGGGTAGTAGCCCCCGTGCAGCCCCCTCACGCGTACATCCCTGGGGAACACAGCGGGAGGGGGGCCACTAGGGACCTTCCTGAGGTTGGATGCAGCCGCTGGGGCACCCTCAGTTGTTTATACCCCCGCACGAGGCGTGGGGCTTCGACATTGCGTGGGCATAGTCATTGGTGGACCGTGTTGACCGCCAGCATGGAGCTGTGGCTTCCACATTGCGTGGGCATAGTCATTGGTGGACCGTGTTGACCGCCAGCACGGACCTGTGGCTTCCACATTGCGTGGGCATAGTCATTGGTGGACCGTGTTGTCTTCTCCACCAGCACGGAGCTGTGGCTTCCACATTGCGTGGGAAGGAACCCCTCCGCGTCCTCGGGGGGCTCCGGGCGTGTACAGCCCATAGAGTTCGTACGCGTGGCTGGCACGGCAGAACTGGGAGGTGTATCTGGGAGCTCGCGAGGGCGCTTTGGCCTCGCGAGGTCCCTACCTCAAAGGCGGTTTGCGCCTGAGTCTTCTCATAGGTGGGGCCGTCCGAGGCCCTACAGGCTTCTTCTTCTTCATGAGTGAGGCAGGTTGGGAGTCCTTTTGGCACTCTACGTCTGCAGGCCCCAGTCCCGCACATTTCCCGACCACCATAGTGTACGACCGGATCACCAAGGACGCAACTACGAGGTTAGGCCCCGACACCCTTGACGCCGACCGGATCACCAAGGACGACATCAAGGGGCGAGTGGCTTTGTGACTGGTAAGGCCCCTGAGGCGCATTGCTCAGGAGCCCCCTCTGACGCTCAAGCGGCTCTACGTCGGCAGGTCCCAGTCCCGCACATTTCCCTACCACCGTAGTGTACGACCGGATCACCAAGGACGCAACTATGGGGCGAGGCCCCGACACCCTTGATGCTGACCGGATCACCAAGGATGACATCAAGGGGCGAGTGGCTATATGACCGGTAAGGCTCCTGAGGCGTGATGCTCAGGAGCCCCCTTTGATGCTCGAGCGACCCCTATTTCATCCTGCCGGCTACTGCCTCAGGAGGCCGTGGGGCCTCCCGAGACTCCATGCTGAGGCGCCGCGCTGCGGCTGGAGCCCCCGAGCGGGGGTCGACTTCCCAAAGATGCAAGTCCCTGAGGCGACAGGGCCTTGCGTCCCAGTTCCGAGGTGCCCCGGGGAGGGTCGTAGCGCACGGCCCCTTGCGAAACACCAACTCAGAAAGGGTGGTGCGGCGGCATTCACGTCGGCAAGGAGCCATGCAGGCAAGGTAAAATGTTAGGAAACAAATTAGATGCATGAGAAACTATTGAAATATGCATAAACGAGGCGACTGCAGGGGTGTGCCCTGATCGCCTGAGGATAATGCGGCCCGGTGGGCGCCCTCAAACGGAGTGAACCAAAAAATTACCTGGCAACAACCAACGAAAAGTCACCTGGCGGCCATGCCGCTGAAGAGCCGAAGCTGCCGTCATAGCCTGATCTTACACCTCCACGAGCGCGACCCTCATGGGTCCGTCGTCTCCCGGGGCCCGGGACCTTCGCTCGGTCCGAGCATCTCCTCCAACTCCTCGCCGCGCCCCGCCAGGCAAGGGATGAGCATGGCTCGGTAAAGGCGCTGGAATGTGACGCCTGCGTTCGCCAGTCCGAAGGGCATGCGGACGTAGGCGTTCGGGTAGACCCATCCATGATCGGCATGCGCTGGCCAGAAGGGGCCCTGGGACGCGGCCCTATTGATCGCGAGCGCGTTGACGCAGATGCGCGGCTGGTCGACCGTGCCGAGGACGGCAGCTGCGACTGGTGGTGCTGGGCAGTCCCCGCCTTGCATGGCCTGCACTTCTCAAAGCTCCTCGATCTCTCTGATGACGGACTCTTGCGAGCTCGGCGTCACACGCCGTGCTCCCAGCTCGAGCTTACGCGTGTCAGGACGCGCCTTCAGGTTGTGCCCGAGCACCTCTCTTGTCTCACTGGCCAAGCCGGAAGCTCCCCGGACGGGAGCCCCCGGGCCCGACCCAAGAGGGGCGCCGAGCACGCTTTCCTATGCGATAGGAGGTGGGGCCCCGTCCCTGGGCATAGAGCTCGAGGTTCCAGGATGCCCCACGGGAAGGAGCTGCTTCTTCTTCTTGCGCGAGTCCTCACGAGGCAGGGCGTCCTCCTCTTCGTCCGAGCGCTCGGCCGCCGCGGCGCGGTAAGCACGCTTGAGGGAGCAGACAACATCCTTCTCATCGCAAGCGACGGTGATGACGCCGCCACTCCCTGGCATCTTGAGGACGTTGTAGCCGTGGTGAGTCACCGCCATGAACTTGGCGAGGGCCGGGTACCCCAGGATCACGTTGCACGGGAGGTGGATGTGCGCGACATCGAAGACGATGATCTCGGTGTGGTAGTTCTCGCGTCCGCCGAAGGTGACAGGCAGGCGCACTTGCCCGATGGGGACGGTGGACCCGTCTGTGACTCCCGAGAAGGGCTTGGTCGGCATGAGCTGTTCATACGGACCTGGAGCGTCTCAAAGGTCTCAATGGAGAGGACATTGAGCCCCGCTCCACTGTCGATGAGGGTCTTGGTGCGAGGACGTTGCTGACGGTTGGAGTGCACTGTTGGGGAACGTAGTAATAATTCAAAAAATTTCCTACGTGTCACCAAGATCAATCTAGGAGATGCTAGCAACGAGAGAGAGGGAGTGCATCTTCATACCCTTGAAGATCGCTAAGCGGAAGCGTTGTAAAGAACGCGGTTGATGGAGTCGTACTCGCGGCGATTCAAATCGCGGAAGATCCGATCCAAGCGCCGAACGGACGGCGCCTCCGCGTTCAACACACGTACAGCCTGGGGACATCTCCTCATTCTTGATCCAGCAAGGGGGGAGGAGAAGTTGAGGGAGAGCTCCGGCAGCACGACGGCGTGGTGGCGGTGGAGCTCGTGGTTCTCCGGCAGAGCTTCGCTAAGCACTACGAAGGAGGAGGAGGTGTAGGAGGGGGGAGGGCTGCGCCAGGGGCAAGGGATGCAGCTCCCATGCGCCTCCCCACTATATATAGGGGTGGAGGGGGCTGGTTTCTTTCCCTCCAAGTCCATTGGGGCATTGGCAAAGGTGGGAGGAAAGAAATCCCATCCTTTCCCTTCCCCACCGATTGTTATCCCCCCTTTTTAGGGATCTTGATCTTATCCCTTCGGGATATGATCTTATTCCTTCTAAGGGGGGATCTTGGTGCGCCTTGACCAGGGGTGTGGGGCCTTGCCCCCACTACCCACGTTCATGTGGGTCCCCCATGCAGGTGGGCCCCACTCCGGAAGCTTCTAGAACCTTCCCGGTACAATACCGAAAAATCCCGAACATTCTCCGGTGGCCAAAATACGACTTCCCATATATAAATCTTTACCTCCGGACCATTCTGGAATTCCTCGTGACATCCGGGATCTCATCCGGGACTCCGAACAACTTTCGGTAATCACATACAATTCCCATTACAACTCTAGCGTCACCGAACCTTAAGTGTGTAGACCCTACGGGTTCGGGAACCATGCAGACATGACCGAGACACCTCTCCGGACAATAACCAATAGCGGGATCTGGATACCCATATTGGCTCCCACATGTTCCACGATGATCTCATCGGATGAACCACGATGTCGGGGATTCAATTAATCCCGTATACAATTCCCTTTGTCCATCGGTATGTTACTTGCCCGAGATTCGATCGTCGGTATCCCTATACCTTGTTCAATCTCGTTACCAGCAAGTTTCTTTACTCGTTCCGTAACACATGATCCCGTGACTAACTCCTTAGTCACATTGAGCTCATTATGATGATGTATTACCGAGTGGGCCCAGAGATACCTCTCCGTCACACGGAGTGACAAATCCCAGTCTCGATTCGTGCCAAATTAACAGACACTTTTGGAGATACCTGTAGTGCACCTTTATAGTCACCCAGTTACGTTGTGATGTTTGATACACCCAAAGCATTCCTACGGTATCCGGGAGTTGCACAATCTCATGGTCTAAGGAAATGATACTTGACATTAGAAAAGCTCTAGCAGACGAATTACACGATCTTGTGCTATGCTTAGGATTGGGTCTTGTCCATCACATCATTCTCCTAATGATGTGATCCCGTTATCAACGACATCCAATGTCCATGGTCAGGAAACCATGACCATCTATTGATCAACGAGCTAGTCAACTAGAGGCTCACTAGGGACATGGTGTGGTCTATGTATTCACACATGTATTACGGTTTCCGGTTAATACAATTATAGCATGAACAATAGACAATTATCATGAACAAGGAAATATAATAATAACCATTTTATTATTGTCTCTAGGGCATATTTCCAACAGTCTCCCACTTGCACTAGAGTCAATAATCTAGTTACATTGTGATGAATTGAACACCCATAGAGTTCTGGTGCTGATCATGTTTCGCTCGTGGAAGAGGTTTAGTCAACGGATCTGCGACATTCAGATCCATATGTACTTTACAAATATCTATATCTCCATCCTGAATGTAACCACGAATGGAGTTGAAGCGGCGCTTGATGTGCTTGGTCTTCTTGTGAAACCTGGGCTCCTTGGCAATGGCAATAGCTCCAGTGTTGTCACAGAAGAGAGTCATCGGGCCCGACGCATTGGGAATCACTCCTAGGTCGGTGATGAACTCCTTCATCCAGACTCCTTCCTGCCCTGCTTCCGAAGCAGCTATGTACTCCGCTTCACATGTAGATGCCGCCACGACGCTTTGCTTGCAACTGCACCAGCTGATTGCCCCACCATTCAAAATATACATGTATCCGGTTTGTGACTTGGAGTCATCCGGATCTGTGTCGAAGCTAGCATCGACGTAACCCTTTACGACGAGCTCTTCGGCACCTCCATAAACGAGAAACATATCCTTAGTCCTTTTCAGGTACTTAAGGATATTCTTGACCGCTGTCCAGTGTTCCATTCCGGGATCACTTTGGTACCTCCCTACCAAACTTATGGCAAGGTTCACATCAGGTCTGGTACATAACATGGCATACATAATAGAGCCAATGGCTGAGGCATAGGGGATGACACTCATCTTTTCTCTATCTTCTGTCGAGGTCGGGCATTGAGCTGTGCTCAATCTCACACCTTGCAATACAGGCAAGAACCCCTTCTTGGACTGATCCATATTGAACTTCTTCAATATCTTGTCAAGGTATGTGCTTTGTGAAAGACCAATGAGGCATCTCGATCTATCTCTATAGATCTTGATGCCTAATATGTAAGCAGCTTCTCCAAGGCCCTTCATTGAAAAACACTTATTCAAGTAGGCCTTTATGCTTTCCAAAAGTTCTATATCATTTCCCATCAACAATATGTCATCCACATATAAAATGAGAAATGCTACAGAGCTCCCACTCACTTTCTTGTAAATACAGGCTTCTCCATAAGTCTGTATAAACCCAAACGCTTTGATCACCTCATCAAAGCGAATGTTCCAACTCCGAGATGCTTGCACCAGCCCATAGATGGAGCGCTGGAGCTTGCATAACTTGTCAGCATTCTTAGGATCGACAAAACCTTCCGGCTGCATCATATACAATTCTTCCTTAAGGAAACCGTTAAGGAATGCCGTTTTGACGTCCATTTGCCAGATCTCATAATCATAAAATGCGGCAACTGCTAACATGATTCGGACGGACTTCAGCATCGCAACGGGTGAGAAAGTCTCATCGTAGTCAACTACTTGAACTTGTCGATAACCCTTAGCGACAAGCCGAGCCTTATAGATGGTCACATTACCATCCGCGTCAGTCTTCTTCTTAAAGATCCATTTATTTTCTATGGCTTGCCGATCATCGGGCAAGTCCACCAAAGTCCATACTTTGTTCTCATACATGGATCCTATCTCGGATTTCATGGCTTCAAGCCATTTGTTGGAATTCGGGCCCGCCATGGCTTCTTCATAGTTCGAAGGTTCACCGTTGTCTAACAACATGATTTCCAGGACAGGGTTGCCGTACCACTCTGGTGCGGAACGTGTCCTCGTGGACCTACGGAGTTCAGTAGTAACTTGATCCGAAGTTTCATGATCATCATCATTAACTTCCTCTCTAGTCGGTGCAGGCACCACAGAAACATTTTCTTGCGCTGCGCTACTCTCCGGTTCGAGAGGGGGTACAATTACCTCATCAAGTTCTACTTTCCTCCCACTTACTTCTTCCGAGAGAAACTCTTTCTCTAGAAAGGATCCATTCTTGGCAACAAAGATCTTGCCTTCGGATCTGAGGTAGAAGGTATACCCAATGGTTTCCTTAGGGTATCCTATGAAGACGCATTTTTCCAATTTGGGTTCGAGCTTTTCAGGTTGAAGTTTCTTGACATAAGCATCGCACCCCCAAACTTTCAGAAACGACAGCTTAGGTTTCTTCCCAAACCATAATTCATACGGTGTTGTCTCAACGGATTTAGACGGTGCCCTATTTAAAGTGAATGCGGCAGTCTCTAATGCATATCCCCAAAATGATAGCGGTAAATCAGTAAGAGACATCATAGATCGCACCATATCCAATAGAGTGCGATTACGACGTTCGGACACACCATTACGCTGAGGTGTGCCAGGCGGCGTGAGTTGTGAAACAATTCCACATTTCCTTAAGTGCGTGCCAAACTCGTGACTCAAATATTCTCCTCCACGATCAGATCGTAAGAACTTTATTTTCTTGTCACGTTGATTCTCTACCTCACTCTGAAATTCCTTGAAATTTTCAAAGGTCTCAGACTTGTGTTTCATTAAGTAGACATACCCATATCTGCTTAAGTCATCAGTGAGGGTGAGAACATAACGATAGCCACCGCGAGCCTCAACGCTCATTGGACCGCATACATCGGTATGTATTATTTCCAACAAGTTGGTTGCTCGCTCCATTGTTCCGGAGAACGGAGTCTTGGTCATCTTGCCCATGAGGCATGGTTCGCACGTGTCAAATGATTCATAATCAAGAGACTCCAAAAGTCCATCTACATGGAGTTTCTTCATGCGTTTGACACCAATATGACCAAGGCGGCAGTGCCACAAGTATGTGGGACTATCATTATCAACCTTACATCGTTTGGTATTCACACTATGAATATGTGTAACATAACGTTCGAGATTCAATAAAAATAAACCATTGACCAGCGGGGCATGACCATAAAACATATCTCTCATATAAATAGAACAACCATTATTCTCGGATTTAAATGAGTAGCCATCTCGCATCAAACGAGATCCAGATACAATGTTCATGCTCAAAGCTGGTACTAAATAATAATTATTGAGGTTTAAAACTAATCCCAACGGTAGATGTAGAGGTAGCGTGCCGACGGCGATCACATCGACCTTGGAACCATTCCCAACGCGCATCGTCACCTCGTCCTTCGCCAGTCTCTGCTTATTCCGCAGCTCCTGTTTTGAGTTACAGATGTGAGCAACCGCACCGGTATCAAATACCCAGGAGCTACTACGAGCGCTGGTAAGGTACACATCAATAACATGTATATCATATATACCTTTGACGTTGCCGGCCTTCTTATCCGCTAAGTACTTGGGGCAGTTCCGCTTCCAGTGACCGGTTCCCTTGCAATAAAAGCACTCAGTCTCAGGCTTGGGTCCATTCTTGGGCTTCTTCCCAGCAACTGATTTACCGGGCGCGGCAACTGCTTTGCCGTCGTTCTTGAAGTTCTTCTTACCCTTGCCTTTCTTGAAACTGGTGGTCTTATTCACCATCAACACTTGATGTTCCTTTTTGATCTCCACCTCCGCTGATTTCAGCATCGAATATAACTCAGGAATGGACTTCTCCATCCCTTGCATATTGAAGTTCATCACAAAGCTCTTGTAGCTAGGTGGAAGCAACTGGAGGATTCTGTCAATAACCGAGTCATCCGGAAGATTAACTCCCAGCTGAGACAAGCGGTTGTGCAACCCAGACATTTTGAGTATGTGCTCGCTGACAGAACTATTTTCCTCCATCTTACAACTGAAGAACTTGTCGGAGACTTCATATCTCTCGACCCGGGCATGAGCTTGGAAAACCATTCTCAGCTCTTGGAACATCTCATATGCTCCGTGTTGCTCAAAACGCTTTTGGAGCCCCGGTTCTAAGCTGTAAAGCATGCCGCACTGAACCAGGGAGTAATCATCACTACGCGACTGCCAGGCGTTCATAACGTCTTGAGTTGCTGGGAAAATGGGTGCGTCACCTAGCGGTGTATCAAGGACATATGCTTTCTTGGAAGCTATGAGGATGATCCTCAAGTTACGGACCCAGTCCGTATAGTTGCTTCCATCGTCTTTCAGCTTGGTTTTCTCTTGGAACGCGTTGAAGTTGAGGGCAACATTAGCGTGGGCCATTGGATCTACAAGATAGATTGTAAAGACAATTTTGGACTAAGTTCATGATAATTAAGTTCATCTAATCAAATTATTTAATGAACTCCCACTCAGATAGACATCCCTCTAGTCATCTAAGTGATACATGATCCATATCGACTAGGCCGTGTCCGATCATCACGTGAGACGGACTAGTCATCAATGGTGAACATCTCCATGTTGATCGCATCTACTATAGGACTCATGTAAGACATTTCGGTCTCTCGTGTTCCGAGGCCATGTCTGTACATGCTAGGCTCGTCAAGTCACCTAAGTGTTTCGCGTGTGTAAATCTGGCTTACACCCGTTGTATGCGAACGTTAGAATCTATCACACCCGATCATCACGTGGTGCTTCGAAACAACGATCCTTCGCAACGGTGCACACTTAGGGGGAACACATTTCTTGAAATTTTAGTGAGGGATCATCTTATTTATGCTACCATCGTTCTAAGCAAATAAGATGTAAAAACATGATAAACATCACATGCAAATCATAAAGTGACATGATATGGCCAATATCATCTTGCGCCTTTGATCTCCATCTTCGGGGCGCGGCATGATCACCATCGTCATCGGCACGACACCATGATCTCCATCATCGTGTATTCATGAAGTTGTCTTGCCAACTATTACTTCTATTACTATGGCTAACGGTTAGCAATAAAGTAAAGTAATTACATGGCGTTTTTGATTGACACGCAAGTCATACAATAAATTAAGACAACTCCTATGGCTCCTGCCGGTTGTCATACCCATCGACATGCAAGTCGTGATTCCTATTACAAGAACATGATCAATCTCATACCTCACATATATTTCATCACATCCTTTTGGCCATATCACATCACATAGCATACCCTGCAAAAACAAGTTAGACGTCCTCTAATTGTTGTTGCAAGTTTTACGTGGCTGCTATGGGTTTCTAGCAAGAACGTTTCTTACCTACGCAAAAGCCACAACGGTGATATGCCAATTGCTATTTACCCTTCATAAGGACCCTCTTCATCGAATCCGATCCGACTAAAGTGGGAGAGACAGACACCCGCTAGTAGGGCTGGACGCTCGAGCGAGCTGAGCCTGTTTTCGCTCGGTCCAGCTCGGTGGCTCGTTTCGCAGCCCAATCAATTTTTTTTAGGGAACTTGCAGGCAGCCCAGCGTCAAGACAGTAGCAAACACGAGCAGCCCAAGCCCAGCATGAAGCATTCCCCGACTACGCTAGCGAGGGACCCGATGCCGGCCTCCTCTGCTCCCGAAATTTCCCCCATGCTGCTAGGGTTTGTGCCGCGCCGGGTCGCGCCGCCGCTCTTGCCACCACCTGAAGCCGTCCTCCTCGTTGTCACGCCCGATGCCGGCGTCGTCCTCGCCGCGCCCGACGTTGCAGGGCTCGCTTTCGGCACCGACGGCGAGCATGCCCTTTTGTCGCCGCGTTGGACGCCGCCGTTCGTTGCTGACCTGGGCCTGGCCAAGCTTTTGCTGCCGTCCGCAGAGTCTGCCGCCCTTTCATCGTCGCGTTGGCCGCCGCCGTACGTTGCTCGCATGGAGGCACAAGCAGGTATGACCTCCCTGGCTCCCTCCGGTCCTTGCCCCCCTCTTTGTGACAATGACTCGGGCACCCAGCTACACGCCGGTGCCGGCAGAACGCACGCAGACTGCACGCACTCACGCCAACGCACACATCGACGACTAGTAGGTACACAGTATGCATGCGCCGCTACTTAGAGACGCACCTGCATTGCATGTACACACGAGCTGATCGGGCTGGACCGAGCCAGAGGCAAAACGAGCTGAGCCTCTAGAAACAGGCTCGTTCAGCTAGCGAGCCGAGCCGAGTTTGGCTCATTTTAAGCGAGCCAAAGTCAGGCTCGGGCTGAACTCGGCTCGGCTCGGCTCGTGTCCAGCCCTACCCGCTAGCCACCTTATGCAACAAGTGCATGTCAGGCGGTGGAACCAGTCTCACGTAAGCATACGTGTAAACTCGGTCCGGGCCGCTTCATCCCACAATGCCGCCGAATCAAGATAGGACTAGTAACGGCAAGAAAATTTACCAAATCATCGCCCACAACTACTTGTGTTCTACTCGTACATAGAATCTACGCATAGACCTAGCTCATGATGCCACTGTTGGGGAACGTAGTAATAATTCAAAAAATTTCCTACGTGTCACCAAGATCAATCTAGGAGATGCTAGCAACGAGAGAGAGGGAGTGCATCTTCATACCCTTGAAGATCGCTAAGCGGAAGCGTTTCAAAGAACACGGTTGATGGAGTCGTACTCGCGGCGATTCAAATCGCGGAAGATCCGATCCAAGCGCCGAATGGACGGGGCCTCCGCGTTCAACACACGTACAGCCCGGGGACATCTCCTCCTTCTTGATCCAGCAAGGGGGGAGGAGAAGTTGAGGGAGAGCTCCGGCAGCACGACGGCGTGGTGGCGGTGGAGCTCGTGGTTCTCCGGCAGAGCTTCGCTAAGCACTACGGATGAGGAGGAGGTGTAGGAGGGGGGAGGGCTGCGCCAGGGGCAAGGGATGCAGCTCCCATGCACCTCCCCACTATATATAGGGGTGTCGGGGGCTGGTTTCTTGCCCTCCAAGTCCATTGGGGCGTTGGCAAAGGTGGGAGGAAAGAAATCCCATCCTTTCCCTTCCCCACCGATTGTTATCCCCCCTTTTTAGGGATCTTGATCTTATCCCTCTGGGATATGATCTTTTTCCTTCTAAGGGGGGATCTTGGTGCGCCTTGACCAGGGGTGTGGGGCCTTTCCCCCACTACCCATGTTCATGTGGGTCCCCCATGCAGGTGGGCTCCAGTCCGGAAGCTTCTAGAACCTTCCCGGTACAATACCGAAAAATCCCGAACATTTTCCGGTGGCCAAAATAGGAATTTCCATATATAAATATTTACCTCCGGACCATTCCGGAACTCCTCGTGATGTCCGGGATCTCATCCGGGACTCCGAACAACTTTCGGTAACCACATACAATTCCCATTACAACTCTAGCGTCACCGAACCTTAAGTGTGTAGACCCTACGGGTTCGGGAACCATGCAGACATGACCGAGACACCTCTCCGGCCAATAAGCAATAGAGGGATCTGGATACCCATATTGGCTCCCACATGTTCCACGATGATCTCATCGGATGAACCACGATGTCGGGGATTCAATTAATCCCGTATACAATTCCCTTTGTCCATCGGTATGTTACTTGTCCGAGATTCGATCATCGGTATCCCTATACCTTGTTCAATCTCGTTACCGGCAAGTCTCTTTACTCGTTCCGTAACACATGATCTCGTGACTAACTCCTTAGTCACATTGAGCTTATTATGATGATGTATTACCGAGTGGGCCCAGAGATACCTCTCCGTCACACGGAGTGACAAATCCCAGTCTCGATTCGTGCCAACCCAACAGACACTTTCGGAGATACCTGTAGTGCACCTTTATAGTCACCCAGTTACGTTGTGACGTTTGATATACCCAAAGCATTCCTACGGTATCCGGGAGTTGCACAATCTCATGGTCTATGGAAATGATACTTGACATTAGAAAAGCTCTAGCAGACGAACTACATGATCTTGTGCTATGCTTAGGATTGGGTCTTGTCCATCACATCATTCTCCTAATGATGTGATCCCGTTATCAACGACATCCAATGTCCATGGTCAGGAAACCATGACCATCTATTGATCAACGAGCTAGTCAACTAGAGGCTCACTAGGGACATGGTGTGGTCTATGTATTCACACATGTATTACGGTTTCCGGTTAATACAATTATAGCATGAACAATAGACAATTATCATGAACAAGGAAATATAATAATAACCATTTTATTATTGCCTCTAGGGCATATTTCCAACATGCACAACATGGGGAGCTTGCCGGCCATGACCGAGCACCTGAGCTGATCCCTCGAGTTGAAGGTGATGGCAGTCTGGGACCACTTGAGGGGACGCATTGCTTCGGGCTTTGGGAGATCCGCGTTCACCTCCCGCGTGAACTGCTTGAAGGCACGGTTCGATGCTGGGGCCTGTGCGCCGCCCAGGATACGGGCTACCGCCCTGACTTCCTGGAAGCCCCCATCCCCATCGTCCTGCCTGTCCTCTTCCTTCCTTCTGGGTGGCGGAGGTAGTCGAGGTAGGCCGGCCTCACGAGGACGTGCCTCGCGAGGCTGGCCACGGCGTGACCCCTCCAGAGGGTCGTCGCGCCAGCGATCCTCACGAGGCTGATCGTGCCAGCGGTCGTCCCGAGCCTGATCACGCCAGCGGACCTCCTGAGGCTAATCGCGCCACCCTTGACGCGGTTCCCGGTTGTCCCTGCGGCCTCCACCGCGTCCGAAGCCTCGATCAGTGCGTCCAGGGCGCCTGCCGAAGTGCTCGGCGCGGACCAGCCTGAGTTCCTGGCAGTCTGCGGTGTCATGGTTGTTGGTGCCATGGAAGATGCAGGTCGGTCTTCCCCCTGCGGGGTGTTCCTCACCCCGGCTGCGCTTCGCCTCAGGCTCGGCTGCAAGTACCGCTGGGGCCTTGCGCTTCGCCTCCTTGGACTGGGTCTTCTTTTCCTCTGGCTCTGCCGCCGGAGGCCCGCGGAGCGACAGGCGGCCCTCTTCAGCCTTGGCGCACCTGTTCGCCAGATTGAACATCTCTAAGGCTGAGCATAGTTCATTGTTCATGGCGAGCTCCTCCTTCATCTTGAGGTCCGTGACGCCGTCGGTGAACGCGGAGATGATTGCCTCGTCCGACACCTTCGGGATCTTGAGGCGCGTAGTCGTGAAGCGCTATATGAACTTGTGCAGGGTCTCTCCATCCTGCTGCTTAATGCGCCGCAGGTCGTTCACGATGAAGCGCTTGCGCAGGTCATCCCAGGAGGTGATGGACGCCTCCGGGAGGTTGAGGAGCCAGGAGAGCGCTCCTCCCTTGAGTGCCATGGGGAACCAGCACGCCATGACCTTGTCGTCTCCTCCGGCCGCCCGGATGCTTAGGGAGTAGATCTGTAGGAACTCGGCGGGATCCGGGGTGCCGTCGTAGCTCAGGGGCAGGTCAGGCTTGAACTTGCAGGGCCATGCGGTTGGATGGAGCTCCGGGGCGATGGCGAGGCACCCCACCGGTTCGACGGGTGCTGCGTGCGCGGGAGGGACCCGGTCTTGGCGCTCCTGTGGGGCCACCTCGAGTGGAGCCCGGTCGCGACGCTGGGTCGGCAGCGCGGGGAGCGCACACGCGTCGACGCGTGGCCGGGGAACCACCTGGCAGCTTACTTCATCTCCCGCCTTCGCCCGCGGTTCGCGAGGCCGGTCGCGGGGGCGCGCTTCTCGCCTGGGCTCAGGGTCGACATCGCGTTGCGGATGGGCGGCGGCACATCTTGGGCCACGTCGTCTGCCAGGGATGATTGGGGTCGAAGCGAGTAGGAGAGTGCTGAAGCGTCGCCGGCAGCACTGATGAGCTCCGCGATGCGCCGAAGCCAGTCGTCGTAGCGGTCGGGGGCAGGGCGGTAGCGGAACAGCTCGTTAGCCATGGCGAGTGCGCCCTGCCCACGCACCGGCCCGGGCCGAACGTGGGAAGACGACCCGGAAGCTGGGACGATCGATGGAGTAGCGGTGTGGCCATCGCGCCGCGCGGTGACCGGCTGGGATGAGTCTTGCTGCTCTTGGGCGTCAGGGCCTGTGGCGGCGTTTGCCACGGGCGAGGGTGACCTGCGTGCGCCGGCGCGGCCCACAGGTGTCGTCTGGGTGACGCGGGTGGCTCGGCGCTCAGCGCGGGCTCGACGAGCGTCAGACATCGGAACGGCGAGGTGGGAGAAGATCTTGGGTTGAGGAGGACTCCGACACGCCCCCTACCTGGCGCGCCAAATGTCGGATTTCGGGCTCCGCAAAACCCTTAAGATTCGAACATAGGGGCGTGTGCGAAGATCCCCTGCGGCTTCGCCCAACCTAGCTCGCTAGGCGATGGCTAAGACGATGAACTCGCACGATGACGAGGAAGAAGATGAACACGGCAATTTACGCAGGTTCGGGCCGCTGCGAAGCGTAATACCCTACTCCTGCTTTGGTGGATTGCCTCTCGTGGAGGTTTGGTGGACGAACTAGTACAATGGTTTGGAGCCTCGTGAGGGCGCTCCTGAGGTGTTCTTGGCCCTCTGTCGGCTTAGTGGTGGATGAGTGAATCGACTGGTTTCCCATCCCCTCTACGGTGGAGCCTAGCCTCTATATATAGCGGTGGCCCGGGTCCTCTTCCCTTATCGCAATGGCGGGAAGGGATCCCACAACGGCCAATTTTGAAGGGGGACAGGAGTACATGCCCGCCCTGCCCAAAGGCGGTCTTCGCCTGCAAAGTAGCTGTCGATGGTGCAGAGGTGGGCTCAGCGATGACATCCGTCCTGCGGTGCTCGTGGTCGTGATCTTGTTACACCAGAATGGAAACCTTTGGGGATGCTTTGGGAACCCGCGTACGTCCTTGCTCCCTTTGCACCAAAGGGGAAACTGCGCCGCCTCGCGCGCTGGCGCCCTCCTGTCCTTCCTTGCGTCATCTTTGACTCCTGAGGCCGGGCTTTGCATAGAGATCTCTGCCGCTCCGGAGGGGGCCTGGGGAGGCCCATCCCTTGCCGGTCTTGACGCCGCTCCTCCTCGCGAGCCTAGGGCCCTCGCGAGGGCCTTGTCTTGAGTGGGACCGCGCCTGGCTGTGTTTGGTTGATGAAGTGGGCCATACCCTGGGTCGTAGGCAGGCAGGTCTGGGTACCCCCGTTTCCAGAACGCCGACAGATGTGAAACCTCTATGAATGAAGAACCGGCAAAAACTCCAACATCGAAAACATCATAGAAGATGCATATGGACTCCGTTTTCGATGAACTTGAGCTTGTCATGAAGCTGACCATAAGCTCAAGAACCCACATAGAGAAAAGCCAACCAAGAACCAAGAAAGATGATGATGCCAAGAATGCAATGGTTTGAGCTCTCAACGAACGATACGATCAAGCTACTCACTTGAGAGCCCCCCTTGATAGTACGAGTATCGATCCTATAACCCGGTCTCCCAACTACCACCATGAGACCGGTAAAATAGAAAACCCTATCAAGGTCAAACCTTTGCCTTGCGCATAGTCCACTTGAGCTAGATGATGACGATCTTGTCCTTCTCAAGATGGACCACCTTTCTTGATTGCGCCGGCTCAGTGAAGACTAGTAGATTGCTCCCCCATACTCCACTATGGGTGAGCCACTCTTCGGCACATTGCTACTTCTTGAGCTTGCGTTGGTTTTCCCTTGAAGAGGAAAGGGTGATGCAGCAAAGTAGATAAGTATTTCCCTCAGTTGTTGAGAACCAAGGTATCAATCCAGTAGGAGATACAAGCAAGTCCCCAATCTTCGCACCTACACAAACAATCAAACTCTTGCACCCAACGTTATAAAGGGGTTGTCAATCCCTTCACGGTTATTTGCAAGGATGAGATCTGATAGAGATAGATATAAAAGATTGCTAAAATGAAAAGTAAAACAAAAGTAAAAAGATTGCAGCAAAGTATTTTTGGTATTTTTGGTTTATAGATCTGAAAATATAATATGGAAAATAGACCCGGGGCCATAGGTTTCACTAGAGGCTTCTCTCATGAAGGAAAATAATACGGTGGGTGAACAAATTACTGTCGAGCAATTGATAGAAAAGCGCATAATTATGACGATATCCAAGGCAATGATTATGCATATAGGCATCACGTCCGTGTTAAGTAGACCGAAACGATTCTGCATCTACTACTATTACTCCACACATCGACCGACTCCTACCTGCATCTAGAGTATTAAGTTCATGAAGAACAGAGTAACGCATTAGGTAAGATGACATGATGTAGAGGGATAAACTCAAGCAATATGATGAAAACCCCATCTTTTTATCCTTGATGGCAACAATACAAATACGTGCCTCGCTACCCCTACTTTGTCACTGGGTGAGGACACCGCAAGATTGAACCCAAAACTAAGCACTTCTCCCATTGCAAGAATTACCAATCTAGTTGGCCAAATCAAACCAATAACTCGAAGAGACTTGCAAAGATATGAAATCATGCATATAAGAATTCAGAGAAGATTCAATTAATATTCATAGATAATCTGATCATAAACCCACAATTCATCGGATCTCGACAAACACACCGCAAAAGAGTATTACATCGGATAGATCTCCATGAAGATCATGAAGAACATGGTATTGAAGAACAAAGAGAGAGAAGAAGCCATCTAGCTACTAGCTATGGACCCAAAGGTCTGAGGTGAACTACTCACGCATCATCGGAGGGGCAATGGAGTTGATGTAGATGCCCTCCGTGATCGAATCCCCCTCCGGCAGATTACCAGAAAAGGCTCCAAGATGGGATCTCACGGGAACAGAGGCTTCCGGCGGCGGAAAAGTATTTTTGTGGCTCTTTTTGGTATTGGGGGAATATTTGGGAATTTATAGGCCGAAGAATAGGGTTAGGAGACCTGCTGGGGGGCCACAAGCCAGGGGGGCGCCCCCCCCTAGGGCGCGCCCAGGTGGCTTGTCGCCTCCCGGCAGGTCTCCTGCCTTCATCTCCAAGTCTGGCAGGTTTCTTCTGGTCCAAGAAAAATCATATCGAAGATTTTATTCCGTTTGGACTCCATTTAATATTCCTTATCTGCAATACTCAAAAACAAGGAAAAAACAGAAACTGGCACTAGGCTCTAGATTAATAGGTTAGTCCCAAAAATAATATAAAATAGCATATTAATGCATATAAAACATCCAAAACAGATAATATAATAGCATGGAACAATCAAAAATTATAGATACGTTGGAGACGTATCAAGCATCCCCAAGCTTAATTCCTGCTCGTCCTCGAGTAGGTAAATGATAAAAATAGAATTTTTGATGTGGAATGCTACCTAACATATTTATCCATGTAATATTCTTTATTGTGGCATGAATATTCAGATCCGTAAAATTCAAAACAAAAGTTTAATATTGACATAAAAACAATAATACTTCAAGCATACTAACAAGGCAATTGTGTCTTTTCGAAATAACATGGCCTTAGAAAGTTATCCCTACAAAATCATATGGTCTGGCTATGCTCCATCTTCCCCACACAAAGTATTTGAAAAATGCACAACCCCGATGACAAGTCAAGCAATTGTTTCACACCTTTTATGTTCTCAAACCTTTTCAACTCTCACGCAATACATGAGCGTGAGCCATGGATATAGCACTATAGGTGGAATAGAATATGGTGGAGGTTGTGAGGAAATAGGAGAAGATAGTCTCACATCAACTAGGCGTATCAACGGGCTATGGAGATTCCCATCAATAGATATCAATATGAGTGAGTAGGGATTGCCATGCAACGGATGCACTAGAGCTATAAGTGTATGAAAGCTCAAAAAGAAACTAAGTGGTCGTGCATAATGATGAAAAATTCCACTCGTTATATGAAAGTGACAAAATAGGAGACTCTCTATCATGAAGGTCATGGTGCTACTTTGAAGCACAAGTGTGGAAAAAGATAGTAGAATTGTCCCTTCTCTCTTTCTCTCATTTTTTTGGTGGGCATCTTTGGCCTCTTTTTTTTTATTTGGGCTTCATTGGCCTCTTTTATTATTTGTAAAGTCCGGAGACTCATCCCAACTTGTGAGGGAATCATAGCTTCCATCATCCTTTTCTCTCACGGGACAATGCTCTAATAATGAAGATCATCACACTTTTATTTACTTACAACTCAAGGATTACAACTCGATACCTAGAACAAAATATGACTCTATATGAATGCTTCCAGTGGTGTACCGGGATGTGCAACGTTCTAGCCTAGCAAACGACATAAAAAAACGGACAAGCCATGAAAACATCATGCTAGCTATCTTATGATCATGCAAAGCAATATGAAAATGATGGTGCGTGTCATGAAAAACGGAACGGTGGGAGTTACATGGCAATATATCTCGGAATGGCTATGGAAATACCATAATAGGCAGGTATGGTGGCTATTTTGAGGAAGGTATATGGTGGCTATTTTGAGGAAGGTGGGTTTAATGCACCGGCGAAAGTTGCGCGGTACCAGAGAGGCTAGTAAAGGTGGAAGGGTGAGAGTGCGTATAATCCATGGACTCAACATTAGTCATAAAGAACTCACATACTTATTGCAAAAGTCTATTAGTTATCGAAGCAAAGTATTAGACGCATGCTCCTAGGGTAGAGGTTGGTAGGAGTCACTACTAGAAAAAGCCCTATTAGTGGCGCACCTGTTTTCGTTAGTAATGACGCACTATAGGTGCGCCACTATTAACACGCCACTAGTAACAGATAGTAATGGCGCACCTCTGGTGCGCCATTAGTAATCCACATAGTAGTGGCGCACCACCAGGTGCGCCACTACTAACCCTTTGGTGCTCCACTGGTATTCCCTCTAGGTGCGCCACTAATAGCCTTATTGGTGCGCCACTAGTAATAAAGGAAGGTGCGCCACTAATAAGGGCTGAAATGCGCCACTAGTAATGTATTTGGAAAACAAAAAAAAATCCAAATTTACAGAAAATAACCTATAAGGAAAAATAATTTAAAAACAAAAAATGAAATAGAATCATAATTTTTATTATAATAAGAATATTACAATGTCTTTACAAGTATCCAATAAAAGAAAAATTACAAGGAAATAAAAGAAAATTCTAAAACTAATCTTCTAGTAATCTTTTCTTCTTTTTCTTTACTTTATCCCTGCAAAGAATGATAGAAATATGTGAGAATGAACATTGCAGAGAAGTGAAATTGAGCAATTATTTGCATCCGACATCGAAGATCTAAGATACCTTGAATAATAGACATGGGGCATTTCATGAAGCCAAGAAGGGCATTATCCATTCAGAACGATCATAATCAAAGTCAAATTGACACATTAATGCTTCTAAGCCTGCAAATAATAATATGTAATTCGTATAAAAAGGGGAGAATCTGATAGGAACATATCTGTTTATTTAACCAGAAGAACATATCTGGTATTGCCACAAAAAATATCAAAATAGCTAGCATTAGTTCAAACCGGACAATTGCTGTTATTTCTAAATTGCTGCAACTTCCTTCTATTGGTGCCTTGGGTGTGAGTAAGAAAAATGTTCAGTCTAAAAAGACATAAGATAAATGAGAGCAGAAAAATAGAGTAATATACAAATTACATGCACGCCTTATAGATATATACTGATCATATGCACAGTGGGAGACAACCATTTCATTAAATGTATACTGATGTGTTCTTCCAAATTTTCTGCAATAAATTCACTACTAATCTGAATTTCTTTGTTTTTGGAGAGAGAATTCATAACTAAAAAATTGGACATCATTGACACCAGCAGCTAAAGAGTGGCTCAGCATTCTTTAGCGATTCCTCCCTCATATGGATATCCTGTAGCGATGTAACAAACACCGTTAGAGCCACCAAATCAGCTATTTGATTGGGAGAGTTAAACACACCGCCTGACGCTGCTTTAGATATCACATGATTCTCCCTAGGCTTGCCATTTGATCATAAAGCCTAAATTTGAAAATGATCAGCGCTATTAACGTTTGAGTCCTAAAGCACCTTGCAATTCCTCAAATATTTTATTTTATCTCGTTTCCTAATTATGCTATGTGACTAATAGCATGGTGTGATAAGCTTGTAGAGTGCACGCTTATTTGACCTCATTCTACATCTTCGACTTACCTGCCCACCGTGGTACCTCCTCTCTCTCCTCCCTTTTGCTGCTCCCTGTTCTGATCAATCATACAAAAACCTAAAAGCCGGTATTACTTCAATCAAACATAAAACTATATGTATAAATATACTATCAATTTTACCGTAGCCGGTGTACAATGTTTTTTAGAACATAACTCTTGGGGTTAAGCTGGTCAAATGAGTGGATGAGATGAGTATCATAGCAACCTTTTACCTAGCGCTTTGTATTATGACAGGTTAGCACTCCTGATGGTTAATTGGTCTCTCATTTGAGCATCTTGATACTAAGTTACTAACACAATAGGTTGCAGAAAAGAATTAGAAAAAAGGAACAATCTAATGTACTGCTTCAGTATGTACAGGCGGTTGCCATGTCATGTTTGGTTGAGTTACAATCACGTTATTTGAGGGTTATTAAGTTGACAAGCATCAGCTTGGATTGAAACCGAAACTTCTGTGTGCATACTCACATCCTAGTCCTAGCACGAGCTTTCTGAAACCTCATGAGATAGACTAAACTACAGAACGACACCCAGGTGACCGTGGCGCATCTATACAATGAGCCTGTGGAGAGGGAGAAAGTAGGCAAATAAGCACCAGATTTTCTTTACAAGAGATCAAACAACAACAGGATGTTACTAAAGGAGTAAAGGTGAACTTAGTTTAGACCTCATCAATAGCAACGAGACCAAGAAGACCTCTGTTGTAGAGCTTTGTTAACTTTGCCTTGAAGCCAGATGTTGCAACTAACTCAGGAGTGACATACAGCAATTTTAAAGAAGGATTACCAGAATCGAGATCTTCATGTATCTGAGGAAAGAGCGTATATGTTTAATAAAACTTTGAAGTCAAAAGGAAAAGTAAGCATGCAGAAGTTGTTCACTCTTTAGATCCTAGACACCATGATCTAGTTCATGAATTCCAATTCTCAGAGAATTAATACTTCCTCCGATCCATATTATTTGTCGCTGATTTAGTACAGAGTACAACTTGTGCACCACCGGCTAGTGTATGAATTCATAGGGTCAAAATGTCAGTTGGGACAGTTAAAAGATACACCGAAAGCAATGCAAGAACTGAGCATGTCTCATGAGAGCCTTATATCGCAGTGTGTAAAGACCCTTACCTTGTTTTTGTTAGCAATTGTTTGTGTTGAAGAGAGAAATTCAGCTGGAATTCCTTTACTTTTCAAGCTGCTAACCTGATTCTCCTGTAAATTTTGCAGACCAAATGACTTTCAAAGCTATCCCAAGATTTAAGGGTAACAGAGAAAAAGTGGAAGGGGGGATAGTTAAACTTACCATTAGCGCTGATCAGCAGATTTTACATACAAGAAATCAAGAAACTGTTAGTATAAATCAAAAAGTATGTACATACATTCTTTTCAAGTAGTAGAACTTCTGAAACTGAAAGTATGGAAACTTGATGGGTCAATTCACCTATGAAGGGTGAGATGACAAGAACAACGCCTGCCTTCACTAGAGCAGGGATCTGGTAGCACATTGACTTGCCACCTCCAGTTGGCATCAAACAGAAGCAATCCCTTCCTGCAAATTTGTTGTTTGACAGAATAAACAAAGTAAATATTTGAAGTACTAATCTCATCGACATTCAGGGGGTTAAACACGAAAACAGAACACGAATGTGGAAACAGGGGCAGAGTGAGGACCTGAAAGAACAGCCTCTATGGCCTCTAGCTGCCTTCCTTGGAACTCCGAGTACCCAAAATACTGCTTCAAGACGCTCTCCAGCTCCTTGGGAGATTTCGTTCCATGCCTCGAGCCTGCCGACCCGCCTTTTAGGGGAAGTGCCTTCTTCATTTTTAGTTGTACCACCTAAAGCATCAGACTATCAGTATCAGAGGATCCATGAATGTGGCCTGATCATTTGGAGCATTTTAACTGCTGTAGCACACTGTGCTTAAACGCCCTTTGGTATAACAAAAATGATGATTTATATAGTCATGGCAAATCCGTTTGCAAATTCCTCGCATTGTACATCAAACCCAGGGCTCGTTCTTCCATTGGCTGAAAAGTAAATCAGGAGAAACTAAGGCCGACAGTACCCTCCCCAGGCTTTCCTAATCAACCAGCCCGCGGTGCGCCATTGCCAAGCCAATCGAGATACTAATAAAATCGAAACGGAGGTGAACGGGGGAGGAGAGGGACCATAGGCGATGCGGGCAGTTGTCCAGGTGCGACTGGAAGGGGGGTTCTAGGGCTCGGGAACTGGGGGCGGAGGAGATGGCGGGAGCTGTACCTGCGGTTGAGCGGAGGCGAGGAGGCGGCGCCGGCGCGGGAAGCGAGCGCGGCTGGATCGTGACCGTGGCGCGCGGTGGGACCGAGGGAGGCCGGAGGAGAGGTCGGGGAGGCCGGGGACAGGCGGCGGCGCACGGATCTGGTCGCGGGGAGGCCGCCGGCTGGCGGGCTCCAGGGGCGGCGCGGGGCTCGGCCGAGCTCGAGCTCGAGCCTTGGCCATGGCGGGCTCCTGCACGGGGAGAGAGAGGGAGGTGAGAGGAGGAGAGGAAGGAGAAGGGGCGCGGGGAGAGCCGGCGCGGGGGGTCGGCGCGGCGGCTCGGCTGCTGGCGGCGGTGGGCTAGGGGGATGTGTGTGGGGGGGTGGTGGGTGGTGGGTGGTGGCTGCGAGATGAATAGGTGCATATCAATGGCGCACTTCGTGTAGGTGCGCCATTGTTACTTGAAATAGCAATGGCGCATCTATACGTAGTGCGCCATTGTTACCTGAAATAGCAATGGCGCATCTATACGTAGTGCGCCATTGATATGTCTAGGGGATGGGTCAAACCTTGGTCAAACTTAGTAGTGGCGCACCGTGGGTGTGGTGCGCCATAACTAGTTTTAACTAGTAATGGCGCACCACACCACGGTGCGCCACTGGTAAGTCTGGGGAGGGGGGTGTGCCCAGGAGAAACTTAGCAGTGGCGCACCACACACCAGGTGCGCCATTAGTAATATAAACATTAATGGCGCACCAATATTTGGTGTGCCACTGCTATATAGCAGTGGCGCACCACATACATGGTGCGCCATTAATGTCCATATTAGCTATAGCCGTTTTTCTAGTAGTGAGTTAACCATCGCGCGCTCCCGACCCTCACACAAAGGATGACAATCATTAAACAAATCATGCTCCGACTTCGTTACATAACGGTTCACCATACGTGCATGCTACGGGAATCACAAACTTTAACACAAGTATTTCTACCAATTCACAATTACTCACTAGCACGACTCTCATTTTACCATCTTTATATCTCAAAACTATATGCAAGGAATCAAACTTCTCATAGTATTCGATGCACTTAATATGAAAGTTTTTATTATATCCCTCTTAGATGCCCATTACACTAGGACTAAATTCATAACCTAAACCAATTACCATGCTGTTTAAAGACTCTCAAAATAATATAAGTGAGGTACGAGAGTTCAATTATTTCTATAAAATAAAACACCACCGTGCTCTAAAAAGATATAAGTGAAGCACTAGAGCAAAATTGCCTAGCTCAAAAGATGTAAGTGAAGCACATAGAGTATTCTAATAAATTCACGATTAATACGTGTCCCCCCTCAAAAGATGTGTGCAGAAAGGATGATTGTGGCAAACTAAAAAGCAAAGACTCATATCATACAAGACGCTCCAAGCAAAGCACATATCATGTGGTGAATAAAAATATAGCCTCAAGTAAATTTGCCGATGGATTGAAGACGAAAGAGGGGATGCCTTCCGGGGCATCCCCAAGCTTAGGCTCTTTGGTATCCTTGAATATGGCTTGGGGAGCCTTGGGCATCCCCAAGCTTAGGCTCTTGCCACTCCTTATTCCATAGTCCATCAAATCTTTACCCAACACTTGAAAACTTCACAACACAAAACTCAACAGAAAACTCATGAGATCCGTTAGTATAAGAAAATAAATCACCACTTTAGGTACTGTTGTGAACTCATTCTTTATTTATATTGGTGTAATATCTACTGTATTCCAACTTCTCCATGGTTCATACCCCCCGATACAACCCATAGATACATCAAAATAAGCAAACAACACAAAGAAAACAGAATCTGTCTAAAACAGAACAGTCTGTAGCAATCTATAGACTTCGAATACTTCTGTAACTCCAAAAATTCTGAAAAATTAGGAAAATTAGGGAAATTTGTATATAAATCTTTTGTAAAAATTTCAGACTCAGTTGACGCTCTGGTGAATTTATAAAATTCCTTGACTGAGCGCAAAAGTTTCTATTTTTCGGCAAAATCAAATCACAATCACCGTAGACCATCCCAAAGGTCTTACTTGGCTCAAACACTAATTAAAACAAGAAAACACAATTACTACAGAGGTAATAATGTGTAAAGCACTCAAAAACAGAAGAAAAAACAAAAGCATAAAAATAAAATTGGGTTGCCTCCCAACAAGCGCTATTGTTTAACGCCCCTAGCTAGGCATAACGCAATAGATCTAGGTATTGTCATCTTTGGTATGCAATCCATAAGTTGCTCTAATAATCGATTCATAAGGTAATTTTATTTTATTTCTAGGAAAGTGTTCCATGCCTATCCTTAATGGAAATGGGAATCTAATGTTTCCTTCTTTCATATCAATAATTGCACCGATCGTTCTAAGGAAAGGTCTACCAAGAATAATAGGACATGTAGGATTGCAATCTATATCAAGAACAATGAAATCTACAGGCACATAATTCCTATTTGCAACAATAAGAACATCATTAATCCTTCCCATATGTTTCTTAATAGTGGAATCCGCTAGATGCAAATTTAAAGAGCAATCATCAAGTTCATGGAAACCTAGCACATCACATAAAGTTTTCGGAATCGTGGAAACGCTAGCACCTAAATCACACAAAGCATGGCACTCATAATCTTTAATTTTAATCTTAATAGTAGGTTCCCACTCATCATAAAGCTTTCTAGGTATAGAAACTTCCAACTCAAGTTTTTCTTCAAAAGATTTCATCATAGCATCCACGATATGTTTAGTAAAAGCTTTATTTTGATTATAAGCATGCGGAGAATTCAACATGGATTGCAACAAGGAAATACAATTAATCAAAGAACAACCATCATAATTAAAGTCCTTGAAATCCAAAAGAGTGGGTTCATTGCTATTTAAAGTTTTGACCTCTTCAATCCCACTTTTATCAATCTTAGCATTAAGATCTATAAACTCCGAATCATTGGGACGCCTTTTAACTAAAGTTGACTTATCTCCAGTCCCATCTTTATCAAGATTTATATTAGAAAACAAATATTCAATAGGAGTCACAACAATCACTTTAAGATCTTCATCAATATTAGCACGAGAACACACCTTTTCAAGCCATTCACGCTTAGCACGCATTCTAGCGGTTCTTTCCTTACACTCATCAATAGAAATTCTCATAACTTTTAAAGACTCATTAATATCACGTTTGGGTGGAGTAGATATAATTTTGAAAGAATCAATCTCAAGCGAAATTCTATCAACGTTCCTAGCCAAATCATCAATCTTGAGCAATTTTTCTTCAATCATAGCATTGAAACCCTTTTGCGAACTAATAAATTATTTAATATTATTCTCAAGATCAGAGGGCATCTTATTAAAATTTCCATAAGAATTGTTGTAGGAGTTACCATAATTATTAGAGGAATTACTAGGAAACGGCCTAGGATTGAAATTACCTCTATACGCGTTATTACCAAAATTGTTCCTACCAACAAAATTCACATCCATAGATTCATTATTATTTCCAATCAAAGAAGACAAAGGCATATCATTAGGATCAATATGAGCACTCTTACTAGCAAACAATTTCATTAATTCATCCATCTTTTCACTCAAAGTATTTATTTCTTCAATAGCATGCACTTTTTTACTAGTAGGAGATCTTTCGGTATGCCATTGAGAGTAATTTGCCATAATATTATCTAGGAGTTTAGTAGCTTCTCCTAATGTGATTTCCATAAAAGTACCACCCGCGGCGGAATCTAAAAGATTTCTAGAAGAAAAATTCAATCCCGCATAAAAGTTTTGTATAATCATCCATAAACTCAAACCATGCGCGGGGCAATTTCTAATCATTAGTTTCATCCTCTCCCAAGATTGTGCAACATGCTCATGATCAAGTTGCTTAAAATTCATTATATCGTTCCTAAGGGGGATGATCTTAGCGGGCGGAAAGTACTTGGAAATAAAAGCATCTTTACACTTATTCCATGAATCAATACTATTTTTAGGCAAAGATGAAAACCAAGTTTTAGCACGATCTCGTAGTGAGAACGGAAATAGCTTCAATTTAACAATATCATTGTCCACATCTTTTTTCTTTTGCATATCACACAACTCAACGAAAGTATTTAGATGGGATGCGGCATCTTCACTAGGAAGGCCGGAAAATTGTTCTTTCATAACAAGATTAAGCAAAGCGGCATTAATTTCATAAGATTCCGCACTAGTGGCGGGAGCAATCGGAGTACTAATAAAATCATTATTATTAGTATTGGAGAAGTCACACAACTTGGTATTCTCTTGAGTTATCGTGACAAAGAAAGCAATCTAGCACACAAGCAAACAAAAAGCAAACGAAAAGGCGAACGGAAGAAGGGCGAATAAAAAGGCAAATCTTTTTGGTTTTTTTTCTGAAAATCGTTTTAGAAGTGGGTGAGAGGAAAACGAGAGGTAAATGGCAAATAACGTAAATGCAAGAGATGAGTTTGTGATGGGTACTTGGTAGGCTTGATGTAGATCTCCCCGGCAACGGCGCCAGAAATCCTTCTTGCTACTTCTTGAGCTTGCGTTGGTTTTCCCTTGAAGAGGAAAGGGTGATGCAGCAAAGTAGATAAGTATTTCCCTCAGTTATTGAGAACCAAAGTATCAATCCAGTAGGAGATACAAGCAAGTCCCCAATCTTCGCACCTACACAAACAATCAAACTCTTGCACCCAACGCTATAAACGGGTTGTCAATCCCTTCACAGTTATTTGCAAGGATGAGATCTGATAGAGATAGATATAAAAGATTGCTAAAATGAAAAGTAAAACAAAAGTAAAAAGATTGCAGCAAAGTATTTTTGGTATTTTTGGTTTATAGATCTGAAAATATAATATGGAAAATAGACCCGGGGGCCATAGGTTTCACTAGAGGCTTCTCTCATGAAGGAAAATAATACGGTGGGTGAACAAATTACTGTCGAGCAATTGATAGAAAAGCGCATAGTTATGACGATATCCAAGGCAATGATTATGCATATAGGCACCACGTCCATGTCAAGTAGACCAAAACGATTCTGCATCTACTACTATTACTCCACACATCGACCGACTCCTGCCTGCATCTAGAGTATTAAGTTCATGAAGAACAGAGTAATGCATTAGGTAAGATGACATGATGTAGAGGGATAAACTCAAGCAATATGATGAAAACCCCATCTTTTTATCCTTGATGGCAACAATACAAATACGTGCCTCGCTACCCCTACTTTGTCACTGGGTGAGGACACCGCAAGATTGAACCCAAAACTAAGCACTTCTCCCATTGCAAGAATTACCAATCTAGTTGGCCAAACCAAACCAATAACTCGAAGAGACTTGCAAAGATATGAAATCATGCATATAAGAATTCAGAGAAGATTCAAATAATATTCATAGATAATCTGATCATAAATCCACAATTCATTGGATCTCGACAAACACACCGCAAAAGAGTATTACATCGGATAGATCTCCATGAAGATCATGGAGAACATGGTATTGAAGATCATAGAGAGAGAAGAAGCCATCTAGCTACTAGCTATGGACCCGAAGGTCTGAAGTGAACTACTCACGCATCATCGGAAGGGCAATGGTGTTGATGTAGATGCCCTCCGTGATCGAATCCCCCTCCGGCAGATTACCGGAATAGGCCCCAAGATGGGATCTCACGGGAACAGAGGCTTGCGGCGGTGGAAAAGTATTATCGTGGCTCTCTTTGGTATTGGGGGAATATTCCTGAATTTATAGGCGAAGAGTTAGGGTTGGAGGAGCTACGGGGGGCCCACAAGCCAGGGGGGCGCGCCCCCCAGGGGCACGCCCTGGTGGCTTGTGGCCTACCCGTAGGTCTTCTGGCCTCTTCTCGAAGCCTCCTGGGTTCCTTCTGGTCCAAGAAAAATCAGCGTAGAATTTTATTCCGTTTGGACTCCGTTGGATATTCCTTTTCTGCAATACTCAAAAACAAGGAAAAAACAGAAACTGGCACTGGGCACTAGGTTAATAGGTTAGTCCCAAAAATAATATAAAATAGCATATTAATGCATATAAAACATCCAAAATAGATAATATAATAGCATAGAACAATCAAAAATTATAGATACGTTGGAGACGTATCAATTTCCGTGCAATTTGCGTGGATGGGTAACTACAGTTGCGCATGGTCGACTGACATGTAAGTTATGTAGTTGTGTTTGACATGTACAACTATTGCACGTGGCGTGTAAAAAGCACGTGCGACTGTATTTCCGTGCAATTTGCGTGGATGGGTAACTACAGTTGTGCATGGTCGACTGACTTGTAAGTTGTGTAGTTGTGTTTGACATGTACAATTGCTGCACGTGGCGTGCAAAAAGCCAATAAAAAATGTAAATCGATCAAACAAATAAGAAATATAAAGAGAATATGCATACGAATCTCCACATAAATTAGACAACTTGTGGGAGCCTGGTGAGATTTAGTTAATTCTCATGTGATGAAATAAGTAAATATGTATCTTTCCTTCTATTTTTTGAGTATTTTCTCCCTTTTGGTTTTACTCGGTCATTTCACCTTGCATTTTTATCTTTGTCATGTTGTCCATTTTGTATACCCCTGTGGTTTTAAATACAAGGCCACTATAGAAACCAATTTGCATCTATAGATGGTCACTATCTCTTGCTGAGAATAATTGATTAGATTTTTGCCTAGTACACAGATGCTTATTAATGCAAAGTTGCATGTAACCATAGAAATTACTGTCGAGCAATTGATAGAAAATCGCATAGTTATGACGATATCCAAGGCAATGATTATGCATATAGGCATCACGTCCGTATCAAGTAGACCGAAACGATTCTGCATCTACTACTATTACTCCACACATTGACCGACTCCTGCCTGCATCTAGAGTATTAAGTTCATGAAGAACAGAGTAACGCATTAGGTAAGATGACATGATGTAGAGGGATAAACTCAAGCAATATGATGAAAACCCCATCTTTTTATCCTTGATGGCAACAATACAAATACGTGCCTCGCTACCCCTACTTTGTCACTGGGTGAGGACACCGCAAGATTGAACCCAAAACTAAGCACTTCTCCCATTGCAAGAATTACCAATCTAGTTGGCCAAACCAAACCAATAACTCGAAGAGACTTTCAAAGATATGAAATCATGCATATAAGAATTCAGAGAAGATTCAAATAATATTCATAGATAATCTGATCATAAACCCACAATTCATCGGATCTCGACAAACACACCGCAAAAGATTATTACATCGGATAGATCTCCATGAAGATCATGAAGAACATGGTATTGAAGAACAAAGAGAGAGAAGAAGCCATCTAGCTACTAGCTATGGCCCCGAAGGTCTGAGGTGAACTACTCACGCATCATCGGAGGGGCAATGGAGTTGATGTAGATGCCCTCCGTGATCGAATCCCCCTCCGGCAGATTACCGGAAAAGGCTCCAAGATGGGATCTCACAGGAACAGAGGCTTCCGGGGGCGGAAAAGTATTTTCGTGGCTGTTTTTGGTATTGGGGGAATATTTGGGAATTTATAGGCCGAATAATAGGGTTAGGAGACCTGCTGGGGGGCCACAAGCCAGGGGGGCGCCCCCCCCCTAGGGCCCGCCCAGGTGGCTTGTGGCCTCCCGGCAGGTCTCCTGCCTTCACCTCCAAGTCTGGCAGGTTTCTTCTGGTCCAAGAAAAATCATATCGAAGATTTTATTCCGTTTGGACTCCGTTTAATATTCCTTATCTGCAATACTCAAAAACAAGGAAAAAACAGAAACTGGCACTAGGCTCTAGATTAATAGGTTAGTCCCAAAAATAATATAAAATAGCATATTAATGCATATAAAACATCCAAAATAGATAATATAATAGCATGGAACAATCAAAAATTATAGATACGTTGTAGACGTATCACACATCTTCACAAGTCCATTGTCACCACAATGGACGGCAAGCTTCAAGCATGATCTCTCTGTGATGCTTCACTTGAACTTGCACACCGCAGCTTTGATGACGATCACCACTTGATGTCATCTTCCATGGGTTGTATGGGATCTTCCTCTTGATGCAATCCCATGGAAATATACCTAACCCTACAATGAACACTCACGTAGACTATGGGTTAGTACACAAAGTGTAATGGACAAAGCTTACCATACCATATGATCACTTGATCCTTCTCGGTATATCTTGTACGCTTTGTGTGTTGATCAACTTGGTTCACTCTTTGACTTAGTCTTGATCAACCTTGTATCTTATCTTCTCTCTTTGTAAAGATGATGTCTTGAAGATAAACATGAATGCTAACACAATCTTCTTCTTCAAGACATGCTCGCAATAACCTCATTTCTCACATGACCAATCTTTGGATAAAACCTTGAATACCACCTTGGTCATCATATAAACTCCTTGAAACCAACAAATGGACTTCAAGAAGTGCCTATGGAAAAATCCTTCGAATATAACTCAAGGCAACCATTAGTCCATAGGGGTTGTCATCAATTACCAAAACCACAGATGGATAAATGTGCTCTTACACAGGCCGAATAGTGTATGCGGGCAACCAATCAGCCCGTTTTCTTCCTGCTTGGCCCATATACGGGCAACCAAACGCGTCCTAAAAGTGTCCAGAAAATGGTCAAAACCTTATAATTTTTGTGTTTTAAGGTTTTGGTCAAAAAATGTGTCCAGCACAGATACCGTAAAAGTGGTCCAACCCATAATGTTTTTAAAGGGCACCGAAAATCCACACCCGAGACCCTTATATTTGAAGACTGGAAGGTTGAACCGAGGATGACCTATATACCAGACGAACCTCGTCGGAACAAACACGTCGCCGCGGAATATGCTGGAATCCGCCCGAAACTCGCCGGAATTCATCACCGCACACCGGAAAAGGCCCTGGACGCCGGAATCGATCGCCGCCGGTTTGAATTGGACGAGCTCGACCTCGTCGTGGCCTCCCATGACCTCATCCTGGCTGCCGGAATCCTCCTGGCACGGCCGGCAACGGAGCAGGGCGCAGCCGGTGGGCGACGGGGTGTGGCCGGCGAGCGACGAGGCACGACTAGTGGGACTGGGCGCGGTCGGCATGGTGACTGGTCGCGGCAGGGCATGGCGACGGAGCGCGGTGGCATGGCCGGCTAGGGGAAGGGGCGGCACTGGCTGAGCTGGAGGAAGGAGCTCTTCTCTGTATCTGAAGAAAATTTGATTTTAGGTTCGTTTTTACAATGTCTGTTCGGTCGTAGCTAAAATGGACCCTTAAAATGCCCTTTCTCGACCCTTATCCCAGTTTTACAGTTTGTGGTTTTACGAGATCTGCTAGAGATGCTCTAAGGGCATCTCCAACGCCAACCTACAAAATTCTTTTCGCATCCGTCCGCGGACAGGGGACCAGTCTGCGGACATGGATATGGGAGGGTGACATCCAACCGTATCTGCATAGATTTTGATCACAATTCGAACCAACCGGATGAAATTCGTGCAAACACGGCGGATTTCATTCAAACACGATGAATTTCATTACATTTCGGACATATTTTAACTAAAAACTAAGACTATGTGCGCGTACGGTCGCAGGGAGCTCCACTCACACGACACGGATACACTACACTATTCTACGGTCGGCCACGACGGATCCTTTTGTCTTCCCCATGTCCGGCAGCCCGTTCACCGGACTACAGGGAGCCCTGGAGGCATATGCTTCAGCGCAAAGGACGCCTCACTTCCCCACCGCTCGTCGGAGTGGAACCCCCGACTGATGCTTCAATAGGAGGGTAAGCGGGCACCTCCGCTTTCGTGCAGCCCGTGCGGGGTCGGCGAAGGTCCTCGCAAGAGAAGAACAGGGCAAGACACCAGCTGTGTACGTCGGCGTCGCTCCGGTGGTGGCCTTCTTGGGACCCGAGCGATGGCGGCCTCCCGTGTTCTACTTCTTCTTGATGATGGCGGCGGGCGCAGACGCGCTGGCCACCGACTCGCCGCTCTTCGCACAACACACTTCTTTCTATGCCTACATGGCACGGTTACGCGCGCATCGACGGTGGATGGCGCGGTCGCAGGCACAAGAGGCGCGGTTGCCGCCATGCTCCATGCCGGCATGGAGCGGCGAGTTGCTGAACCACACGTCGGCTTGGGGCGGAACTGGCTCCGTCGGGCTAGGCGAGGGAGGCGGAGCAGCGATCTGCCTCGCTCGTGCTCGTATTCAACGGGCTCGGCGGGCCACCTAGCCGGCCTGTATGTCGGAGAACTACTCTTCGGAAGCCATCGGAAGAGTGAAGAAAACAGTGAAAGAGGAGATGTGGGAGCGACGGAGGGGTGTGATTCTTGTCCCGCGTATGGCCTTGTTTAAGTACAGGGCGTACGGGAGGAGCTCGGACAACGTTGAGTTTAATGTCGGCCCGCTCATGAACGTTTGTGTGGCCGGAGTAGGTTTCTCGGCTTCCCCTCGGGTTAAATGGATGTGTTTCAATGCGGCAAGGAGGCGTGTTCAGCCGGACGTGCAGCTAGTGGCGCCCTCGGCCGGTGGGCTGTTTTAATGGCGTGGGCAGTGAGAGGTCACGTCCGCCCTGAGCCGCCTTCAATGTGGAGCGGCGCACTCTGTAGCTGCATGAATGCGGGCAGCTGGCGCCGTACGGGAAGCGCGCGCGAGAGGGGTGGTTTTTTTTGCTGGGCTAGTACGGTCAGAATCATGCGAAGTAGCGGTTCGGACTCCCGCAAACCTCCACAATGTTTGTCTCCGGTTTGCGGGAGAAATCGCATCCGGACAGCTCCACGGACCGACCGTGTTGGATGGCTTCCGCGGTCCAGACGGTTGCGGGAGGTTTGCGGGTCCGCCTTGGAGATGCCCTAAATCTTATCACTATAGGATGGTTTTGTTACGAACCAACTGTATGGTTGGACGGTTTGTAGGATGATTGTATTCCAGCCCTTTCAGCGATGTGTGTTCAGTGGGAGAAGACGTTCCCGTCGACTACAAAGGCGTATGCTGCGACTTCCTCATAGAGTAGGGCGTGCATGTGTATATTCATAGGGATGAGTGTATGCTCGTCTATATGAGCGGCATTGTTTGTACTGCATTCATAAAAAAAGATAGTTTTGCTATTTTATTTGCACTTTCATTTTTTCCTCGACTTTCTATTGTATTTTTAAAAAATACATAAGTGTAGTTGTCCACCATCCGTTTGTGCATTACCCTGGACGTGCGACTGTATTTCTGCTACTTCTTGAGCTTGCGTTGGTTTTCCCTTGAAGAGGAAAGGGTGATGCAGCAAAGTAGATAAGTATTTCCCTCAGTTGTTGAGAACCAAGGTATCAATCTAGTAGGAGGTACAAGCAAGGCCCCAATCTATGCACCTGCACAAACAATCAAACACTTGCACCCAACGCTATAAAGGGGTTGTCAATCCCTTCATGGTTACTTGCAAGGATGAGATCTGATAGAGATAGATATAAAAGATTACTAAAACGAAAACTAAAATAAAAGTAAATAAATTGCAGCAAAGTATTTTTGGTATTTTTGGTTTATAGATCTGAAAATATTATATGGAAAATAGACCCGGGGGCCATAGGTTTCACTAGAGGCTTCTCTCTTGAAGGAAAATAATACGGTGGGTGAACAAATTACTGTCGAGCAATTGATAGAAAATCGCATAGTTATGGCGATATCCAAGGCAATGATTATGCTTATAGGCATCACGTCCGTATCAAGTAGACCGAAACGATTCTGCATCTACTACTATTACTCCACACATCGACCGACTCCTGCCTGCATCTAGAGTATTAAGTTCATGAAGAACAGAGTAACGCATTAAGTAAGATGACATGATGTAGAGGGATAAACTCAAGCAATATGATGAAAACCCCATCTTTTTATCCTTGATGGCAACAATACAAATACGTGCCTCGCTACCCCTACTTTGTCACTGGGTGAGGACACCGCAAGATTGAACCCAAAACTAAGCACTTCTCCCATTGCAAGAATTACCAATCTAGTTGGCCAAACCAAACCAATAACTCGAAGAGACTTGCAAAGATATGAAATCATGCATATAAGAATTCAGAGAAGATTCAAATAATATTCATAGATAATCTGATCATAAATCCACAATTCATCGGATCTCGACAAACACACCGCAAAAGAGTATTACATCGGATAGATCTCCATGAAGATCATGGAGAACATGGTATTGAAGATCATAGAGAGAGAAGAAGCCATCTAGCTACTAGCTATGGACCCGAAGGTCTGAGGTGAACTACTCACGCATCATCGGAAGGGCAATGGTGTTGATGTAGATGCCCTCCGTGATCGAATCCCCCTCCGGCAGATTACTGGAAAAGGCCCCGAGATGGGATCTCACGGGAACAGAGGCTTGCGGCGGCGGAAAAGTATTATTGTGGCTCTCTTTGGTATTGGGGGAATATTCCTGAATTTATAGGCGAAGAGTTAGGGTTGGAGGAGCTACGGGGGGCCCACAAGCCAGGGGGGCGCCCCCCCCAGGGGCGCGCCCTGGCGGCTTGTGGCCTACCCGTAGGTCTTCTGGCCTCTTCTCGAAGCCTCCTGGGTTCCTTCTGGTCCAAGAAAAATCAGCGTAGATTTTATTCCGTTTGGACTCCGTTGGATATTCCTTTTCTGCAATACTCAAAAAGAAGGAAAAAACAGAAACTGGCACTGGGCACTAGGTTAATAGGTTAGTCCCAAAAATAATATAAAATAGCATATTAATGCATATAAAACATCCAAAACAGATAATATAATAGCATGGAACAATCAAAAATTATAGATACGTTGGGGACGTATCAGCATCCCCAAGCTTAATTCCTGCTCGTCCTCGAGTAGGTAAATGATAAAAACAGAATTTTTGATGTGGAATGCTACCTAACATATTTATCCATGTAATATTCTTTATTGTGGCATGAATGTTCAGATCCATAAGATTCAAAACAAAAGTTTAATGTTGACATAAAAACAATAATACTTCAAGCATACTAACAAAGCAATAGTGTCTTTTCAAAATAACATGGCCAAAGAAAGTTATCCCTACAAAATCATATGATCTGGCTATGCTCCATCTTCCCCACACAAAGTATTTAAATCATGCACAACCCCGATGACAAGTCAAGCAATTGTTTCACACTTTTTATGTTCTCAAACCTTTTCAACTTTCACGCAATACATGAGCGTGAGCCATGGATATAACACTATAGGTGGAATAGAATATGGTGGAGGTTGTGAGGAAAAGGAGAAGATAGTCTCACATCAACTAGGCATATCAACGGGCTATGGAGATGCCCATCAATAGATATCAATGTGAGTGAGTAGGGATTGCCATGCAACGGATGCACTAGAGCTATAAGTGTATGAAAGCTCAAAAAGAAACTAAGTGGGTGTGCATCCAACTCGCTTGCTCACGAAGACCTAGGGCAATTTGAGGAAGCCCATCATTGGAATATACAAGCCAAGTTATATAATGAAAAATTCCCACTAGTATATGAAAGTGACAAAATAGGAGACTCTCTATCATGAAGATCATGGTGCTACTTTGAAGCACAAGTGTGAAAAAAAGATAGTAGCATTGTCCCTTCTCTCTTTTCTCTCTCTTTTTTTTGGTGGGCATCTTTGGCCTCTTTTTTTTATTTGGGCTTCATTGGCCTCTTTTATTATTTGTAAAGTCCGGAGACTCATCCCAACTTGTGAGGGAATCATAGCTTCCATCATCCTTTCCTCTCATGGGACAATGCTCTAATAATGATGATCATCACACTTTTATTTACTTACAACTGAAGAATTACAACTCGATACTTAGAACAAAATATGACTCTATATGAATGCCTCCGGCGGTGTACCGGGATGTGCAATGATCTAGCATAGCAAATGACATCAAAAAACTGACAAGACATGAAAACATCATGCTAGCTATCTTACAATCATGCAAAGCAATATGACAATGATGGTGCGTGTCATAATAAACGGAACGGTGGAAGTTGCATGGCAATATATCTTGGAATGCCTATGGAAATGCCATAATAGTTAGGTATGGTGACTGTTTTGAGGATTATGGTGGGTTTAATGCACCGGCGAAAGTTGCGCGGTACTCGAGAGGCTAGCAATGGTGGAAGGGTGAGAGTGCGTATAATCCATGAACTCACATTAGTCATAAAGAACTCACATACTTATTGCAAAAGTCTATTAGTTATCGAAGCAAAGTATTAGACGCATGCTCCTAGGGGAGAGGTTGGTAGGAGTTAACCATCGCGCGCTCGTGACCCTCACACAAGGGATGACAATCAATAAACAAATCATGCTCCGACTTCGTTACATAACGGTTCACCATACGTGCATGCTACGGGAATCACAAACTTTTAACACAAGTATTTCTACCAATCCACAATTACTCACTAGCATGACTCTAATATCACCATCTTTATATCTCAAAACTATATGCAAGGAATCAAACTTCTCATAGTATTCAATGCACTTTATATGAAAGTTTTTATTATATCCCTCTTGGATGCCCATTATATTAGGACTAAATTCATAACCTAAACCAATTACCATACTGTTTAAAGACTCTCAAAATAATATAAGTGAGGTACGAGAGTTCAATTATTTCTATAAAATAAAACACCACCGTGCTCTAAAGAGATATAAGTGAAGCACTAGAGCAAAATTGCCTAGCTCAAAAGATATAACTGAAGCACATAGAGTATTCTAATAAATTCATGATTTATGTGTGTCCCTCTAAAAATATGTGTGCAGCAAGGATGATTGTGGCAAACTAAAAAGCAAATACTCATATCATACAAGACGCTCCAAGCAAAACACATATCATGTGGTGAATAAAAATATAGCCTCAAGAAAATTTACCGATGGATTGAAGACGAAAGAGGGGATGCCTTCTGGGGCATCCCCAAGCTTAGGCTCTTTGGTATCCTTGAATATTCCTTGGGGTGCCTTGGGCATCCCCAAGCTTAGGCTCTTGCCACTCCTTATTCCATAGTCCATCAAATCTTTACCCAAAACTTGAAAACTTCACAACACAAAACTCAACATAAAACTCGTGAGATCCGTTAGTATAAGAAAAATAAATCACCACTTTAGGTACTGTTGTGAACCCATTATTTATTTATATTGGTGTAATATCTACTGTATTCCAACTTCTCCATGGTTCAAACCCCCCGATACAACCCATAGATACATCAAAATAAGCAAACAACACAAAGAAAACAGAATCTGTCAAAAACAGAACAGTCTGTAACAATTTGTAAACTTCGAATACTTATGTAACTCAAAACATTCTGAAAAATTAGGAAAATCTGGGAAAATTGTATATCAATCTTGTGTAAAAAGTTCAGACTCATTCGACGCTCTGGTGAATTTATAAAATTCCTGGACTGAGCGCAAAAGTTTCTGTTTTTCAGCAAGATCAAATCAACAATCACCGTAGACCATCCCAAAGGTCTTACTTGCCTCAAACACTAATTAAAACACTAAAACACAATTACTGAAGAGGTAATAATGTGCAAATCACTCAATAATAGAAGCAAAAACAAAAAACATAAAATAAAATTGGGTTGCCTCCCAACAAGCGCTATTGTTTAACGCCCCTAGCTAGGCATAACGCAATAGATCTAGGTATTGTCATCTTTGGTATGCAATCCATAAGTATCTCTCATAATAGATTCATAAGGTAATTTAATTTTCTTTCTAGGAAAGTGTTCCATGCCTTTCCTTAACGGAAATTGGAATCTAATGTTTCCTTCTTTCATATCAATAATTGCACCAATCGTTCTTAGGAAAGGTCTACCAAGAATAATAGGACATGTAGGATTGCAATCTATATCAAGAACAATGAAATCTACGGGCACATAATTCCTATTTTCAACAATAAGAACATCATTAATCCTTCCCATAGGTTTCTTAATAGTGGAATCCGCTAGATGCAAATTTAAAGAGCAATCATCAAGTTCATGAAAACCTAGCACATCACATAAAATTTTCGGAATCGTGGAAACGCTAGCACCCAAATCACACAAAGCATGGCACTCATAATCTTTATTTTTAATCTTAATAGTAGGTTCCCACTCATCATAAAGCTTTCTAGGTATAGAAACTTCCAACTCAAGTTTTTCTTCAAGAGATTTCATCATAGCATCAACGATATGTTTAGTAAAAGCTTTATTTTGATTATAAGCATGTGGAGAATTCAACATGGATTGCAACAAGGAAATAAAATCAATCAAAGAACAACTATCATAATTAAAGTCCTTGAAATCCAAAAAAATGGGTTCATTGCTATTTAAAGTTTTGACCTCTTCGATCCCACTTTTATCAATCTTAGCATTAAGATCTATAAACTCCGAATCATTGGGACGACTTTTAACTAAAGTTGACTTATCTCCAGTTCCATATTTATCAAGATTTATATTAGAAAACAAAGATTCAATAGGAGTCACATCAATCACTTTAAGATCTTCATCATTATTATCACGAGAACACACTTTTTCAAGCCATTCACACTTAGCACGCATTCTAGCGGTTCTTTCCTTACACTCATCAATAGAAGTTCTCATAGCTTTTAAAGACTCATTAATATCACGCTTGGGTGGAGTAGATCTAATTTTCAAAGAATCAATCTCAAGCGAAATTCTATCAACGTTCCTAGCCAAATCATCAATCTTGAGCAATTTTTCTTCAATCGTAGCATTGAAAACCTTTTGCGAACTAATAAATTCTTTAATATTATTCTCAAGATCAGAGGGCATCTTATTATAATTTCCATAAGGATTATTGTAGGAATTACCATAATTATTAGAGGAATTACTAGGAAACGGCCTAGGGTTGAAATTACCTCTATACGCGTTATTACCAAAATTGTTCTTACCAACAAAATTCACATCCATAGATTCATTATTATTTCCAATCAAAGAAGACAAAGGCATATCATTAGGATCAATAGGAGCACTCTTACTAGCAAACAATTTCATTAATTCATCCATCTTTTCACTCAAAGTATTTATTTCTTCAATAGCATGCACTTTTTTACTAGTAGGAGATCTTTCGGTATGCCATTGAGAGTAATTTGCCATAATATAATCTAGGAGTTTAGTAGCTTCTCCTAATGTCATTTCCATAAAAGTACCACCCGTGGCGGAATCTAAAAGATTTCTAGATGCAAAATTCAATCCCGCATAAAAAATTTGTATAATCATCCATAAACTCAAAGCATGTGCGGGGCAATTTCTAATCATTAATTTCATCCTCTCCCAAGATTGTGCAACATGCTCATGATCAAGTTGCTTAAAATTCATTATATCGTTCCTAAGGGAGATGATCTTAGCAGGCGGAAAGTACTTGGAAATGAAATCATCTTTACCCTTATTCCATGAATCAATACTATTTTTAGGCAAAGGTGAAAACCAAGTTTTAGCACGATCTCGTAGTGAGAACAGAAATAGCTTCAATTTAACAATATCATTATCCACATCTTTCTTCTTTTGCATATCACACAACTCAACGAAAGTATTTAGATGGGATGCGGCATCTTCACTAGGAAGGCCGGAAAATTGTTCTTTCATGACAAGATTAAGCAAAGCGGCATTAATTTCATATGATTCCACACTAGTGGCGGGAGCAATCGAAGTACTAATAAAATCATTATTATTAGTATTGGAGAAGTCACACAATTTGGTATTCTCAGACATCGTGACAAAGCAAGCAATCTATCACACAAGCAAAGAAAAAGCAAACGAAAAGACGAACGGAAGAAGGGCGAATAAAAAGGCAAATATTTTTGGTTTTTTCTGAAAATCGTTTTAGAAGTGGGGGGAGGAAAACGAGAGGCAAATGGCAAATAATGTAAATGCAAGAGATGAGTTTGTGATGGATACTTGGTAGGCTTGATGTAGATCCCTCCGACAACCACACCAAAAATTGGCAAGTTGACGGGAGAGTTCTTGTCTTGACTTGCTATGTATCCTCCCCGGCAACGGCGCCAGAAATCCTTCTTGCTACTTCTTGAGCTTGCGTTAGTTTTCCCTTGAAGAGGAAAGGGTGATGCAGCAAAGTAGATAAGTATTTCCCTCAGTTGTTGAGAACCAAGGTATCAATCCAGTAGGAGGTACAAGCAAGGCCCCAATCTATGCACCTGCACAAACAATCAAACACTTGCACCCAACGCTATAAAGGGGTTGTCAATCCCTTCACGGTTACTTGCAAGGATGAGATCCGATAGAGATAGATATAAAAGATTTCTAAAACGAAAACTAAAATAAAAGTAAATAAATTGCAGCAAAGTATTTTTGGTATTTTTGGTTTATAGATCTGAAAATATTATATGGAAAATAGACCCGGGGGCCATAGGTTTCACTAGAGGCTTCTCTCTTGAAGGAAAATAATACGGTGGGTGAACAAATTACTGTCGAGCAATTGATAGAAAATCGCATAGTTATGACGATATCCAAGGCAATGATTATGCATATAGGCATCACGTCCGTATCAAGTAGACCGAAACGATTCTGCATCTACTACTATTACTCCACACATTGACCGACTCCTGCCTGCATCTAGAGTATTAAGTTCATGAAGAACAGAGTAACGCATTAAGTAAGATGACATGATGTAGAGGGATAAACTCAAGCAATATGATGAAAACCCCATCTTTTTATCCTTGATGGCAACAATACAAATACGTGCCTCGCTACCCCTACTTTGTCACTGGGTGAGGACACCGCAAGATTGAACCCAAAACTAAGCACTTCTCCCATTGCAAGAATTACCAATCTAGTTGGCCAAACCAAACCAATAACTCGAAGAGACTTGCAAAGATATGAAATCATGCATATAAGAATTCAGAGAAGATTCAAATAATATTCATAGATAATCTGATCATAAATCCACAATTCATTGGATCTCGACAAACACACCGCAAAAGAGTATTACATCGGATAGATCTCCATGAAGATCATGGAGAACATGGTATTGAAGATCATAGAGAGAGAAGAAGCCATCTAGCTACTAGCTATGGACCCGAAGGTCTGAAGTGAACTACTCACGCATCATCGGAAGGGCAATGGTGTTGATGTAGATGCCCTCCGTGATCGAATCCCCCTCCGGCAGATTACCGGAATAGGCCCCAAGATGGGATCTCACGGGAACAGAGGCTTGCGGCGGTGGAAAAGTATTATCGTGGCTCTCTTTGGTATTGGGGGAATATTCCTGAATTTATAGGCGAAGAGTTAGGGTTGGAGGAGCTACGGGGGGCCCACAAGCCAGGGGGCGCGCCCCCCAGGGGCACGCCCTGGTGGCTTGTGGCCTACCCGTAGGTCTTCTGGCCTCTTCTCGAAGCCTCCTGGGTTCCTTCTGGTCCAAGAAAAATCAGCGTAGAATTTTATTCCGTTTGGACTCCGTTGGATATTCCTTTTCTGCAATACTCAAAAACAAGGAAAAAACAGAAACTGGCACTGGGCACTAGGTTAATAGGTTAGTCCCAAAAATAATATAAAATAGCATATTAATGCATATAAAACATCCAAAATAGATAATATAATAGCATAGAACAATCAAAAATTATAGATACGTTGGAGACGTATCAATTTCCGTGCAATTTGCGTGGATGGGTAACTACAGTTGCGCATGGTCGACTGACATGTAAGTTATGTAGTTGTGTTTGACATGTACAACTGTTGCACGTGGCGTGTAAAAAGCACGTGCGACTGTATTTCCGTGCAATTTGCGTGGATGGGTAACTACAGTTGTGCATGGTCGACTGACTTGTAAGTTGTGTAGTTGTGTTTGACATGTACAATTGCTGCACGTGGCGTGCAAAAAGCCAATAAAAAATGTAAATCGATCAAACAAATAAGAAATATAAAGAAAATATGCATACGAATCTCCACATAAATTAGACAACTTGTGGGAGCCTGGTGAGATTTAGTTAATTCTCATGTGATGAAATAAGTAAATATGTATCTTTCCTTCTATTTTTTGAGTATTTTCTCCCTTTTGGTTTTACTCGGTCATTTCACCTTGCATTTTTATCTTTGTCATGTTGTCCATTTTGTATACCCCTGTGGTTTTAAATACAAGGCCACTATAGAAACCAATTTGCATCTATAGATGGTCACTATCTCTTGCTGAGAATAATTGATTAGATTTTTGCCTAGTACACAGATGCTTATTAATGCAAAGTTGCATGTAACCATAGAAAAAGAGGCACCATCCTGCAACATGTTTAATTAGTCCGAAACACGAGAGGTTTTTCACACAACTAATCATGCTATTTATTATTCCCCGATGGCAGAGCTAGCGAATTGCCCAAGCCAGGGCACATCCTAAGCTAAAATTTACTTTGGTCTATTAACACCATAAGTATCATATATTTGAATAAATGTCATATGCAATACATACACTAATATTGAAGTAAATAAAAACATGAGACATAATATCAAATAACTCTAAACACCAGTCGCACAACCGAACCTATGATAAAAGTCCAATCTCCTATGTTCATCCTTGTGCACACATGAGAATCTACAAATTATAAAATTTTCATTGAAATTAGAATGAATCGTCCCAATACCATGCTAAGTGGACCTAGTGCTTGTTGAGGTGCCAATAGTGACGAGGACAATGTTAGAATAAATGGGCTTGGCCCATCTACAAATTCTGAAATCTCAAATGAGCCCATGAATAAAATGGCAAGCGGTGGTGTGGTGGTGCTAAAGTTTAGTATCATACCGCTAGTTGAGGAAGAGTTGGACCTCTTTATATAGTGGGTCCTCTCCACCACTCTAAGTGTGTGTTGAGAAGAGAAAAGAGAAGACCACAGACATGCTCGCTCGCCTGGCCGGGGCGTGGCGGCGCGTACGTGCAACATGCGCGTGAATGGTCCGCCAAAATCCGGTCTGTTGCCTTGCGGGGGCGCGCCTTCCTTTTGCCGTTTTATTTTTTTATGTCTTGGCAGACAATTTAGTTATTTCTTGTCCGGTAAGTATACGACTTAGAGACCAAGTCGGTTTGAGATCGTGATCGCGACACGGTGCCGTCTCTGGTCCTCCTATATATACTTCTTACTGCCGTCGGCCAAAGATACACCGAAAACACATAGGGTTTTGCCTCGTCTCGCAACTTGCGTCGTCATCGTAGTCTACCTCATCTCGAACGCCGACGTGCATCGGCGTGCGAGAGAGCAGGTCTCCGAAACCGTTCGGCCTTGCAATCATGCACCAGGAGAGTACGAATTAGGTTTTTGGGAAGCGTTCCGCGCGACTGCTCAAATTCGTCAACACGGGTCGTCTACCTTCCAAGTCGGGCGGTGCTACTCATCGTTGTCTTCATCGCCGTCAACAACAGATCGTTGCCAACATCGTCATCAAGACTGTCGCTCTGCAACAGCTAACGGTCAGTACGTTCTTCGTGATCTATTCATGTTTCTCTCTATAGCTGCCACTTCATGTGCGGTGATGATGTGCATGTTTTTATGTTCTTCTAGTTTGCTAGATTGTTGCATGCTACTATCTGTTCTACTCATGAATTATTTACTGGAATTAATCATGAATTTGCCTAATCTTCCAACAATCCAAAAACCTAATTATAGCCAATTTCCTGAGTTAACTATGGCTGGATTCGCTAATGCACTAAGGCTGGATAAGTTTACCGGTGTGCACTTTAAGAGGTGGGAAGTGAGGTCCACACTCTGGCTTACCACTGTGAAAGTTTTCCATGTTAGTCCTGGCATGCCACAGGGAGCTTCTGATGAAGATCAGAGAAAGTTCCAGGAAGCCAACACTATCTTTGTGGGATGCGTTTTGAGTGTTCTTGCTGACCATCTGTGTGATGTGTACATGCACATGCAAGATGGAAAGACACGGTGGGATGCACTGAAAGCTAAATTTGGTGCGACAAATGCAGGCAGTGAACTGTACATCATGGAGAATTTTCACGACTACAAGATGGTGAATAACCGTTCTATGGTAGAACAAGCTCATGAGGTATAGTGCATTGTAAAGGAACTGGAACTCCTTAAGTGTGATCTACCCGATAAATTCGTGGCTGGGTGCATGCTTGCAAAGTTGCCTCCTTCATGGAGAAACTTCGCCACTACTCTGAAACATAAGAGACAGGAGATATCAGTTGAAAATCAGATTGCTTCTATTGATGTTGAAGAGAAAGCCCAGGCTAAAGACACTACTGAGAAAAGAGGTGAGGTTCAGCCTACCGGCAATATGGTATAGAGGTACCCACAGAACAAGAACAAAGGAAAGAACAAGCCTGTTTTCAACAAACCTATGAAGGCCCTGTTTGGTTCAGCTTTTATCGACAGATTCCGCTGCCGCGCAGCAGAATCTGAACCAAAGGGCGAACCCAGCAGAATCCGATTCCAGAAATCCGCAGCCAAAATACATGCACGAGCGGAAGTAGCCCAGGACGTGCTTTCCAAAATCTGATTCCGCTGCGGGCCACTTCGGACCGTCCCCGTGCCGCCGGACGCCTCTCCACTCCGCCCCCGCCCCCACGCCGCCGCGGACGCCTCTGGCCCCGTCCCCGTGCCGCCGGATGCCTCCGCCCCGTCCCCGTGCCGCCGGTCCCCTCCGTCCCCGTCCCCGCGCCGCCGGACCCCTCCGGCCCTGCCCCCGCGCCGCCGGACCCCTCCACCCCCGTCCCCGCGCCGCCGGACCCCTCCGCCCTCGTTCCCGCGCCGCCGGACCCCTCCGTCCCCGTCCCCGCGCCACTAGACGCCTCCCGCCCCGTCCCCGCGCCGCCGGACGCCTCTCCACTCCGCCCCCCGTCCCCCATCCGCCGGTCTTCTCTGCTGCTGGTGCCACCACTGCTGCTGACCTACAGTCACAGCTCATACAGCTGGTTTGCCAAAGGACCTACAGCTTTTTCACAGCAGATTTTCCACAGCTGTTTTTCCACAACAGATTTTTCACAGCTGCTTTTAGAAATCTACAGCCGAACCAAACAGGGCCGAAGACTACTACCTTCAAGAAGAAGAAGTTCAACAAGGCTGAGCTGGAATGTTGCGCCTGCGGGAAGCCCGGTCACTTTTCCAAGGAATGCCCAGAACATGCAGACTGCAGAGGGAAAATGGGCTCCAAGACTGTCAACATGGTGACCGCTAGCAATATTGATGGGTATGGTAATTTACCTATTATACTTTTAGTTTTTCAATCATCTTCATGGTGGATTGATTCAGGAGCTAATGTTCATGTGTGTGCTGATGTCCCTTTGTTTACTTCTTATCAGGTTGCAAGGGATTCTTCCCTCCTAATGGGGAATGGGTCACATGCTTCTGTTCGTGGCATTGGCACGGTGGATCTGAAGTTTACTTCGGGAAAGATCATGCAACTAAGGAACGTGCAACATGTCCCCACTATGAACAAGAATCTAGTTAGCGGCTCCCTTCTATGTCCGGATGGGTTTAAGATAGTTTTAGAATCGAATAAAGTAATCGTGTCAAGATTTGGACAATTTATAGGCAAAGGCTATGAGTGCGGAGGCTTGTTCCGCTTTTCCCTTTTAGATTTTTGCAATAAGTCAGTAAACCAAATTTGTGTTAGTACTAATGATGATGCAAGTGTTTGGCACTCTCGTTTATGTCATATTAATTTTGGTTTAATGTCTCGGCTATCCAGTATGAGTTTAATTCCAAATTTCACTATTGCCAAAGGTCTAAGTGCCATAGTTTGTGTGCAATCGAAGCAACCTCGAAAGCCTCACACGGCTGCCGAGGAGAGAAACTTGGCACCTCTAGAACTCATACATTCTGATCTATGTGAGATGAATGATGGGTTGACAAAAGGTGGAAAGAGATATTTCATGACGTTGATAGATGATGCGACTAGATTTTGCTATGTTTATTTGTTGCAAACTAAAGATGAAGCTTTAGACTACTTTAAGATCTATAAAGCTGAAGTTGAAAATCAACTAGAGAGAAAGATCAAGCGTCTTAGGTCGGATCGTGGTGGAGAGTATTTTCCCAAAGTATTTGATGAATTTTCTGAGGAACATGGTATTATTCATGAGAGGACACCTCCCTATTGGCCCCAATCAAACGGGGTTGCCGAGAGGAAAAACCGCACGTTGACTGACTTGGTAAATGCCATGTTAGACACTGCTGGTTTATCTAAGGCATGGTGGGGGAGGCTTTGTTGACTTCATGTCATGTCCTGAATAGAGTTCCTAAAAAGAATAAAGAGAAAACCTGTTATGAAGAGTGGGTCGGTACAAGACCATCACTCTCTTATTTGTGAACTTGGGGATGTTTGGCAAAAGTCAATATTCCTATTCCTAAGAAACACAAACTTGGACCAAAGACAGTGGATTGTGTCTTTCTGGGTTATGCTCAGCGGAGCATTGCTTATAGATTTTTAGTGATTGAATCTGAGGTTCCTGATATGCATGTAGATACTATAATGGAATCTCGTGATGCAACATTTTTGAGAACATATTTCCTATGAAAGATATGCATAGTTTTGCTAGATTTTCGTCCGAGATAAATTCTGAATCTAGTACATTTGATGATTATTTTGAACAATCACATGAGGAAGTCCGTGAGAAGGATAACGATGAAGCTCCTGTGAGGAGCAAGAGACAAAGGGTTCTAAAATCCTTTGGAGATGTTTTCTTTGTATACCTTGTGGACGATACTCCTAGGTCTATTGCAGAGGCATATGCATCTCCGGATGTAGGTGATTGGAAAGAAGCTGTTCATAATGAGATGGAGTCAATTCTTCCTAATGGAACTTGGGAGCTAACTAAACGACCCTATGGATGTAAACCCGTGGGTTGTAAGTGGGTGTTCAAAAAGAAGTTAAGGCCTATGAGTTGTGTCCAAGGGCTACACTCAGAGAGAAGGAGAAGATTACTTTGACACATATTCACCCGTTGATAGAATGACCACCATTCGGGTGTTACTTTCCTTGCCTGCCTCTTATGGTCTTATCATTCATCAAATGGATGTAAAGACAGCTTTCCTAAATGGAGAGTTGGAAGAGGAAATCTATATGGATCAGCCTGATGGGTTTGTAGTAAAAGGTGAAGCGAGAAAGGTGTGCAAGTTGTTAAAATATTTGTATGGTCTGAAACAAGCACCTAAGCAATGGCATGAGAAGTTTGAAAGAACTCTGACGCAATCTCACTATGTTGAGAAGGTCTTGAGCCGTTTCGGCTTTATGGATAGCAAGCCTTTTCCAACACCTTATGATCCGAGCGTGACACTTAGAAAGAACAAGAAAGAAACGAGAGATCAATTAAGATACTCTCAAATTGTCGGTTCACTCATGTACTTAGCTAGCGCTACAAGTTCAGACATCTCTTTTGCTGTGAGCAAACTAAGTAGGTTCATGTCCAACCCGGGTGATGATCATTGGCATGCACTAGAAAGGGTCTTGCGCTATCTGAGAGTTACTATGAGTTATGGAATACACTATTCAGAGCATCCTGCTGTGCTAGAGGGATATAGTGATTCAAACTGGATTTCCGATGTTGATGTACTCTACGCCACAAGAAGGTATGTGTTTAATCATGGAGGTGGTGCAATGTCATGGAGGTCTTGCAAACAAACCATATTGGCAAGGTCAACTATGGAAGTAGAACTAACTGCTTTAGACATAGCCACTATTGAGGCAGAATGGCTGCGTGAGCTATTGATGGACTTGCCTATGGTTGAAAAACCTGTACCGGCTATTCTTATGAATTGTGAACTAAACGGTTATCGCTAAAGTGAATAATTCTAAGGATCACGTGAAGTCATCAAGACACGTGAAGAGACGTTTGAAATCTGTCAGGAAGTTGAGAAACTCCGGAGTAATAACTGTTACGTATATCCAAACAGACAAAAACCCGGCAGATCCTTGTACAAAGGGACTATCACGAAATGTGATAGATATTGCATCGAGGGAGATGGGTATGATACCTATAGATGTTACACCATAGTAGTAACCCAACTTTTGTGATCGGAGATCCCGTGAATTAGGACCTGAGAAGAACAAGCTATTGGTTAATAGAGGAGAGTAATAAGTGACTGATACATCTCCAACGTATATATAATTTTTTATTATTCCATGCTATTATATTATCATTCTAGGATACTTTTTGAGTAATAATTTACCAATTTATATTATTTTTGAGCACTAACCTATTGACCCAGTTCCCAGTGTTAGTTGATGTTTTTGCGTGTTTTTTACTTTTCGGGTTTACAGTAGCAAACAAAGTCCAATTGCCCCGAAACTTTTTTACGATTTTTTCTGGACCAAAAGAAGACCTGGAAGCTTCGGGAGAAAACCGGAGGCCACACGAGGGAGGCACAAGCCAGCAGGGCGCGCCCAGGGGGGTAGGCGCGCCCTGATGGCTTGTCCCTCCCTGGTGGCCCTCCTACCCATGTTCTCTGGCCTATAAATTCACATATATTCCAAAAACCCTAGAGGGAATCCCGAAACACTTTTTCCGCCGCTGCAAGTCTTGGTTCCGCCATGATCCCATCTGGAGCTCCGTTCCGGCACCCTGCCGGAGGGGGGATCGATCATGGATGGCCTCTTCATCAACCTTGTTGCCCTCATGATGATGTGCGAGTAGTTCACATAGACCTACGGGTCCGTAGTTAGTACCTAGATGGCTATCTCTCTCTCTTTTGATCTTGTATACAATGATCATCGCATCTTCGCTTTGATCTATCCGATGTAATTCTTTTGTACGGTGTGTTTGTTGGGATCAGATGAATTATGGGTTTATGTTTCAGATTATTCATGAAAAGTATTTGAGTCACCTCTGAATATTATGATTCTTATTTGCATGATCATTATAGCTTCGTAAATCTCTCTGATCTATTGAAATAGTTTGGCCAACTAGATTGATATTTTTTCAGTGAGAGGGGTGCGTTGTAGTGGGTTCAATCTGGCGGTGCTCTATATCCCAGTGACAGAAGGGAACAAGACACGTCTTTGTATTGTTTCCACTAAGGATAAAACGATGGGGTTAGTTCATACTAATTGAATTCTCTTTGTCTACATCATGTCAATGGTCTCCAAGCATTACTCTGTTTTACTTAATACTCTAGATGCATGCTGGTAGCGGTCGATGGGTGGAGTAATAGTAATAAGTGCATGCAGGAGGCGGCCTATTTGCTTATGGACGTGATGCCTATATATACATGATCATTGTCGTGAATATCACATAACTATGCGCTTTTCTATCAATTTCCCAACAGTAATTTTTTTACCCACCATATGTTGCGTACATGAGAGATGCCGCTAGGGAAAACTATGGCCCCTGGGTCTATTCACTTATATCTTTACAAAACCTATCATTACCTTGCTGCCATTATTTACCTTTTATTTTATTTTGAAATTTACAATTATCTACTATTATATACACACTTCACTTGCTTGCAAATAACAAGATCAAGGGGATTGACAACCCTCTTGCCACGTTGGGTGCAAGTTGTTTGCTCTTTTGTGTATAGCCGTTGAAGACGGTTGTGGATTGATATTCCTATTGGTTCGATAAACCTTGGTTTCTTAACTGAGGGAAATACTTATCCGTATTGTGTTGCAATTACCTGTTCCTCTTCATGGAAAACCCAACGCAGATCACAAGTATCAGTGACCGTCTCTAAGTGAAGATGCAAAACTCTCAGAGCTCTAAGGCTCATTGATGTAAGGCAAGTTGGCAACATGCCTTAATGTGATTCTATTGGCTATTATAGCAAAGATGATGTCCTACAGAGGAGCCTTGAAAGAACACACCTATATGAGCTTCGATTGTAAACGTCGCAATCTATGAGACTTGGGTGATCTCTAGTAAGCTCACGAAGAGACCAGGGAGTATGAGGTATATGCTCCAAACCACGGAGTAGCCTACTAGCAGCCAGGTACTTGTTAAGACTTTGAGTGAAACTTGTTCACAAAAAACTAGCAATTCAAGGCATAGTCCATTGTCAAGTTGTGGATGGATGTAGCTTAAAGTTCTAGGCAGAAGTTCAACTTAACAGTCTCTGCAGAAACAATGATATATTAAACAAGTGGGGAGAAAAGGCAAATCTCTAAATGGGTATTTGAGATCTGGTGGGAGATTGTTAGAATAAATGGGCTTGGCCCATCTACAAATTCTGAAATCTCAAATGAGCCCATGAATAAAATGGCAAGTGGTGGTGCTAAAGTTTAGTACCATACCGCTAGTTGAGGAGGAGTTAGACCTCTTTATATAGTGGGTTATCTCCACCACTCTAAGTGTGTGTTGAGAAGAGAAAAGAGAAGACCACACACGCGCTCGCCTCGCCTGGCCGTGGCGTGGCGTGGCATGGCGGCGCGTACGTGCGACATGCGCGTGAATGGTCCGCCGAAATCCGGTCCGTTGCCTTGTGGGGGCGCGGCTTCCTTTTGCCGTTTTATTTTTTATGTCTTGGCAGACAATTTAGTTATTTCTTGTCTAGTAAGTATACGACTTAGAGACCAAGTCGGTTTGAGATCGTGATCGTAACACGGGGCCGTCTCTGGTCCTCCTATATATATACTTCTTACTGTCGTCGGTCAAAGATAGACCGAAAACACCTAGGGTTTTGCCTCGTCTCGCAACTTGCGCCGTCATCGTAGTTTACCTCATCTCAAACGCCGACGTGCATCAACGTGCGAGAGAGCAGGTCTCCGGAACTGTTCGGCCTTGCGATCCTGCACCGGGAGAGGATGAATTAGGTTTTTGGGAAGCGCTCTGCGCGACAGCTCAAATTCGTCAACGCGGGTCGTCTACCGTTCAAGTCGGGCGGTGATACTCATCGCCGTCAACAACAGATCGTCCCCAACATCGTCATCAACATTTTCGTTCCTGCAACCTCTAACGGACAGTACGTTCTTCGTGATCTATTCATGTTTCTCTCTGTAGTTGCCACTTCGTGTGCGGTGATGATGTCCATGTTTTGATGTTCTTCTAGTTTGATAGACTGTTGCATGCTACTATCTGTTCTACTCATGAATTATTTACTGGAATTAATCATGAATTTGTCTAATCTTCCAACAGACAAGCCACCATCCGCCGGAGCCGGAGCCAGAGCCGGACCCAGAGTTGGATTCTCACCATGGGGGTTGCCACTTTGACTTCCACGCTTCCGTTTCCGGTCCCGTTAGTCGCTTGCTGGAGTCATAGCCTAATCGGAGGCCCGGCCGTACACCATCTCTTGTGGTCTGGCCGGCCATCGGTGCTCCTCCAGTCCACCTCGTCGTCCGCTGCCCTCGTCGCCGGAGTTAGAGCATCTACAGCCGGATATGACAAATTCGGCCCCTCAAACGCCCGCGGACGCGCCCGGACGCGTCCGCGGGCACTGACCGGGCACGCCTCAAATCCGTCAATCTGCATCCGCATCTCTCAAATTTCATCCCCTACATCCATACAAAAGCATGCAAAGAAAATCCTACGTACTACCCTAGCTACTCTTCGTCGTCGGTGATGTCCACGACGACGGAGCCGGGCGCCGGCTGGACGGGCGGGGAGGAGGGCTCCGGTTCATCCTCCTCCTGCTCCATCTCATCGATGTAGGACAAGCACTCCGCGTGTTCCGCGGCTTCTTGCGCCTCCATCTCCTGCCGGTGACGGCGTCTTGCATCCGCTTTCGACTCCGATCGGAGGGAATCGAGGATGGCCTGCTGCTCCGCCCGGAGATCCCCGTCGCCAGCGTCCCCCACATCCTCCTCCCCCGGCTCATCCCCCTCCTCCTCCACCTCTTCATCCTCCTCCTCCACCTCCACCTCCTCCTCCTCCTCCTCCTCCTCCTCCGGATCCACTACATCCGGAGGTAGCCCCGCGGCGATCCGGGCTTCGCGCCTATTCAGGATCCGCTCAAGGAGCTTGAGCCGGCGCTCCGGCGTCAGGAACGCCTGGCTCCTCACCCGGCGGCGTGGGGGCATGGCTGCGGATGGGTGGAGTGGAAACTGGCGGCGGCGGCGGACAGGAGGAGGAGGAAGATGTGGATGTAGGGTTTCGGGGTCCGCCGGTGCACTTAAATAGCCGGGCAATGCACTACGCGGCCCGCCGGAGCTGCGACACGCGGCGCGACCAGTCCGGCGGAGGAGACGACCTTCGGACCGCCGGGTTGGCGGGTGTTTCCGGCTGGCCCCGTTCGTCAGTTCGACGTGGCGGGCGTGCCCGGGCGCGCCCGGGCGCCCCCATATCGGCCCCATATTTGGGCTGGATATGGGGGGTGCCGGTCAGCCCGGGCGTTTGAGGGCCGTTTGAGAGGCCCGTCTGGGTCAAAAAAAAGTGACCGGGCAGTGACCGGGCGGCATGCCCGGACGTATAAGGCGGGTTTGAGAGGTCCAGTTGTAGATGCTCTTAATAGGCCACGTCGTGCGACGCAGCGCAAATAAAACGTGCGATGGTAGTCGCCCAGGCGAAGGCGAGCGATGCAACCATCAGCCACGATCGATCGATTCTACCCTGTTGTGGCCTAGGTAAGGTTATTAACGGATGGGCCTTTAGTGTGATAAGCCCAAGAGGCAAAAACAACACCCAAGGCAGCCTACCACGACTCTTATGATAGCACGCTCATCACGATGCGACGCATGGAGTATATGAAACAAAGGCAGTCTCCAGCACGACCCCAAGGCGCGTCACCCCTACCACTCCATTTTGTGGCAGATCCAAATTTGAAGTTACATGTGGAGGACTTTTAAGAAAGCGAAAAAAAAGTCACAATGCAAAATAAGTTAATCAACAAAATTAATTGGTCAACTAGGCATTAAGGCAAGACAATCAACCCAATTAGTTGTTCAAAGTACTTCTATTCTAAGGAATTAGGGGACAAATATATAACGCAACAATTTTTTAATATAAAATCTACCTTGAATTCCGGGTCGTTAAATCTTACATTGGTTTATCTCAGAATGTCTACTCTTCAAGTCCATTAAGTACCTAAAACATGTAAAAAGATCATATTAATATAAATCTTACCATAATATGGCACTTGTTCAAACGAAAGATAAGACAACTATTTACCACTAAGTTTTAGTTCAAACAAGATGTTCTACAATCTTCTGTCCTTCCATCCCAACAAATATATCTCGCCCAACATAGTATACCATCATATCATTTAACCATTCACCACTACTGGCTGTAGCAACACAAGTTTGATGAGTTGATAAACCGAAACATGAGTGCTCCTTAGTTTTAACTTGCTTTGACAGACGAACTTGATAGAATATCACAAGCACAAAAGACGGGAAATCTTCATCACATCAATGTACATGCCAGGCTGACCTCTCAAAATTGGCATTATTTTGGATCGAAGTGTGTTGAGTAAATGCTTACTAGCTCAATTAGCTTCTTATGGTTAAAGTTTTTGAACAAGTCTTTAGGATCTAAACAAGAGATGCAAATCAATAAGCGGGTTGTTATTTCACTTCATCAATTTTTTCATCTCAGCTGTGTTTTATAAGTCACCTCGTTTAATATTACTACCTTGTACTAGTGGAAGCAAGTAACTGACTTACATTACATGAACTCCTTGGATAACCCCTTGCTGAAATATTATCATTCATATTTGGCACCCGTATGTCTCTCTGAACAAAAATGCAATTATAGCCTCCAAAAGTGGTTCCCACCCTTTTATATCTCAAATGATGCAATGACCTTTTCACATACACAATCATATCCATTGCAGTAACCATGTTCTAGTCATTTTTGTTGCAATTATTGTGTAAAATCATTGGTCGGACCAAGATCGTTAATCATATAGTGCAAGATGAGTACGAATTCAAAGACTACCATTTGTTTCATCAAACACGATGCTTTGCCTCCGTCGAAACAAATGGCATGTAGCACTTGGATCACTGAAGCCCACATTTGATAGATACGAACTACAGTCCTCTAGTGTCACCCCCAACATGCATCGCCAAGTCGTGCTATAGTTGTACCTCAATGTTTGCCCCTTCCTTTCATAATCTCCCACTCTCTGATTGGAGCACAATCTTATTATGATGTTTCTGCATCAGTCATATTTTCTTCTATGAGATGCACTTACCGTGGTCACAATGATATGTGTATAGCCAAAGAAACCACTAACAACAAGAACTCCTATTCTCAACAACCACAACTACTAGCTGAAGCCGATGGGCAAAACAATGCACATAAAATGCATGAGGATTATCATCTAGCACTAGTAGTTTCTTTAAACCACTAAGTTTCCCACCCATATTTGAGGCTCCATCATATCCTTGTCGTCTCAGCCTGACTATCTCATATTATGTGTAGCAAACAATTTATCCAATGACCGTTTGAGAGAATCAGATGTAGTGTCAACGCCATGCTAAAGACTCCCCTTGCTTATTCATAGACCTGAAAATCATAGCCATTTGCTCCTCGATTGATGAATCACATGACTGATGCATCTTAAGCGTGTCTATAATTCTTTTATGTTCATGATATATTCATATCATTTATACATGGGTTTGTCACACTTTTATATTATTTTTGTTGGACTAACTTAATAATCTAGAGTCAAGTGATAGTTGTTGTTGTTTGCAACATAAATAAAAAGTTATCGGGGACTAAACAAAATCCAGAAAACCCACTTTACCAAAAAGCATCATCAGGGGACCTAGTAGTGCCAAATGGGTCGAGGTGGGAACAAGGGCCCATACGCCTCCCCCACGCACCCTAAGCATGGGGCTTAACACAAATGTTTGTGGGGCCCATAGGGCTCCACTTGGTGCCTCTCCATCCCACGCCTCTTATATTGACCCCCAAACTCTGCCGCCTTACCTCGAACCAAGGAGATCCAATCTAGAGGTCTTCCCTGGTACTCTGTCGGAGAGGAAAATCGATGTTTGAGCCTTCCTCATCAACTTTGCTGCTTTGATGACCTAGTGCGAGTAGTCCTCCTTGGCCTATGGTTCTATAGCATTATTTATGTACTGTCTACTCTCTCCCGCTCTTCAATACAAAGATCACATGAGCCGCCTAATGTGATTGTAATCAACCTAATGTAATTTCCGGTGTGTTTGTTGCGGTGTTATGAATTGTCACTTTATGATCACATTATATACGATTTGTTTATTGGTTTGTTTTGGTTCTTTGTTGCATGATTTATATATGTGCATACTCTCCGATCTATTAGTTTTGCACTAGCCATATTTAGATGAATGGTCCCCAACAGGGAGTTGTGTATGTTGATTGAGTTTAACCTTGCAAGTAATCTATCTCAGTGACAAAGGAAAAAAAAAGGCTTGTAGTGTGTTATTTCCACTAAGGATGAAAAGACAATCCCCTAGTTGTCTCAGTAATGAACTGGAGGTAAAGAGAGTATACTATCAACATTACGTCACCTTACTTAATGCAATATTATGTATTATTACTTAATACTTTAAGATGCATGATGGATTTCTGTTTTAAAATGGAGTATTAGCTATAGATGCATGTTGGATAGAGGTAATAGACATCAATACTTAATGCATGTATGCAATCATGCCATATACGATCAAACAAAAAACTACAATTTAATAGATACACAACAATTATTTATTTACCATGCATATGATGTTTGGAGAGACTCCACTAGTAAAATTATGGAACCTGTTCATCTATTGCTCATAAATATAACTCATTTTCTCATTTCATTGTTCTTTAATATTCTGAACTTTTTTCTACGCCGATATAAAATTCAATTAAATACACACGACACATTAATCCTGTTAATATTTGTTGATGGTACATTTGTTGCACCAATAAGCTCACACAGAGGGGAGGAGACAGGTGATGTAGTTTTTTTTTTGGAAAAGGAGGTTAAACCCCCGGCCTCTGCATCAGTCGATGCATGCAACCATCTTTATTAATTATTCCACAAAGGTCTGACAAGAACATACATCAATCCACCGGAAGCCACCACTCACACCTACAAACTCGATAATGTGGAGTGCTCTCACTCCCCATATCAGTTGCATCCCTTGCATCTGATGGAAAGATAATACATGCAAATACACATATACTAATACACATACTCTTAGGCAAGTCAGTAGCAATATATTAGGTAATTCAAGGATGGTCCACATAATCGAATACAAAATCATACACTTGCAAATCTTCTCAATATTAAAAATATGAGCAGAAACTATAATTTTCTAGGCAATTCCACATGTTATGAGCAGCAGTAACTGCACCAACTTAGCATCGTAATGGAGAAAGAACTTTGATCGAGCCAATTCAATATTCAGATATACTCCCTCTGTAAACTAATAAGACGTTTTAGATCACCAAAGTCTTATATTTAGTTTACACAGGGTGTGTTTTTTTTAGTACAAAAGAAACACAATATGCAACTTGAAAACCCATTATTTTGACGAAAAATGTGATAGGAAAAAAAAAATATACAGCTAGTAACAAGGAATGGTACAACTGGTAAACAATAAGCAACTTATCACTAAATTAAGCAAATCTAGAAGTACTGTTTTCCAGAACAACAATCTACAAATATTGTTGAGACAACTGCACATGTTCAAAACTTCTTCTTTACTACCTCTCTCTATTTCTTTTGAAACATCCAAGTGTGGACCAAGCAAGTTACTTGTTCCATCACACTTACACTTCCGGACAGAAACAACCTCGTGGAACCCCACAGGCAAGTATAAACTTAACATTAGGAAAGTTGGACAACATATGGTGCACAGAGCTTGCGGTGCCCCCAATTTCGGTACTCTCATCCGGAAGTTGTCAAAATTTCTGAAAACAAATTAGCGCATAAACACATACACACCATATATCAACCGAAGTCAAAATTCAAAACACAACCTGAGAAACAGAAGGATAAATATATCTTCGAGTAACAGCGAATCTAAATCGGGCCTTGACCTCAGACCCATTAGCACTGTTAACACTGAATTTGTTGTTTCTGTTTCTCGAGTATTCTTTTATTGAATTTGATAGTTTGAGGAATGTTGCATATATGTTTGTTTACTCTATTTCTTCCTAATTTTCTGAAGTTCATAAATATTTAAACTGAGGTTGGGTACATCAGGTGCACCAAATACTTTCTCAGGCATGTTAGTAGCAACATACGAAATAGACTACGCAAATTCGCATTTCGAGCAAACTTACTTTCACATGGAAGAAACAAAACCCAATGAAACCTGAGAGGCAATTGGAAACTATAAAATCAGGCAAGTTGGTAGCAATAGTAAGCAACCTAGCTAGCAATACCGAATAAGCAAGTTCACGGTCCTAATACACATACTTCCACACATAAACAACCATATGAAAGTTCTAAAGCAACAATAAACTATTACTTTAGGCAATTCAGTAGCAGTAATTGGCAAGTTAGCAGTATTTAGGCTTGTGGTTCCATCAGCACTCTTACATTCACAGAGAAACAACCATATTGAACCTGACAGATCAATATTTTAGATGAATTTCTCTAGCAAGAAAAATGCAGCACATCTGATAGCAAGCAATGGCACACAAACTGGGTCGTTGACAGTTCCAACACTCTGCATTCGCAAAGAAACGACCACATCAAACCTGACAGATCAATATTTTAGACGAATTTGGATAGCAGGAAAAATGTAACACATCTGATAGCAAACAATGGCACACAAACCTAATGTTGGACAACTTAGGCAAACCCATAGACAATAAAACACCCTCCCAAGAGCATGAAACTGCAACCTTCATCCCAAAATGTCTTCTAGAAACATATGACAAGAAATGCACGAGTATTGAACAGAAAAAATCGTATAGCGGTGCGGTCGCATCAATTTTACAGATGCTAGTCAACTATGGCTACATCACTTGAATAAAAGCAACTCGCAAAGTGGGACTCAGAATGGTGGTATAGTAGCAGCTTGGGTGTGGACAGCATCATCCAGAACATCATCGAGATCAGTGATGTTGTGGTCTTTGTCGCACAACTCAATGCAAAAAAACCAGTGTCGCCTTTTACAATCCCTTCAAAGTACATTTTCAGGCAAAAGAGAAACAACCGAATGTGAATACAACAAAACAAAATAATGGTCATTGTTGTGGTCAATACACAATCCCCAATAACCATACTAGTGTAAGTAATAACACATCATATGACTCTTTAGAGAAGGTGCTGCTGGTTGGTTGTATTCTGATACAGAGTCATGATTGGCATGAATGTTATCCAGAATGCCTACACAATAACCATGAACGAGTATATAGAGAACGTCCCACTTGGATGAAAGCAAAATTAAATTGTAGCGAGTAATCGGACAAACACATGCAGATAAAGTAGACTTTAGTTACTTAAATTTCTCAGTGCATTGTTCACAAACTCAGTTAACTAGGTGCTGGAAGCAGCAAGAACTGGACACCTAGTTACCAACTAGGAGTAGCGCAAACGGTTAGCTAGCGAAGGCAAGGGGTGCCATTTTGCCTGTCCCCTAAGCAACCTCAGGTTCACATGAAACGAAGGGAAGGAAGATTCAAGAGCGCCGCAGTTTCACACCAGACTGACATGATGAGCAGGGGGGCTCATCTTCCTCTGACTCTGGTGGTGAGGAGGAGGCAGCGCCGGCAGCATTGTGCGGCAGCAGCTGCTGCTGCTCCACCAGCCTCATCGCAGCGACCTGCACCTCGATCTCCTTGCGGCGCTCCTCAGGGGTCTTTGTAGCCTTCTTGACCCCTTTGGCCTGGCGCGGGGCTGGCGCTGCAGGCAGGAGCTGGAGCTCCAAGGGGTCATCAGCCAGGCGAAAAAACCCAAGCTTGTCATCAGAGCCGCCGAGGGTCTTGACCCACAGGGATATGGAGGCCAGATTGGCTTTCTGGACGAGATTGCGGAGCTCGGTTCGGACCTTGTCGGGTTCAGGCGCGGGCAGCATGAGGCAGTTGGGTGCCGGGTCGGAGGGCTCCTGGATACCGAGGCCGCGCTCGCACTCGGCGATGACCTCCTCGTAGGCGCGGTGGTCGTTGGCGGCCTCGTAGAGCAGCAGGGCGCGGAAGTGGGCGAGCTCCAGGGAGTCGGGCGCGAGCTCGACGGCGCGGCGGGCGGCCTGGAGCGCGTCCCGTCGGTGGCGCGCGCGGGCGGCGGGGTCGTCGAGGGACGCGGCGGCGCGGAAGTGCACGGTGCCCTGCGCGCGGAGGAGGAGCGGCGGCGGCGGCCCCTCGCCGTGGCGCGCGACGGCGTCCCTCAGGAGCCGCAGCGCCTTGGGCTGGTTTCCGCGCTGGAGGTACGCGAGGGCCTTGTCGCAGTCGGCGCGCACGGCGGCAATGCCACCGGCGACGGCGCCGGCCGCCGGGGGAGGAGGAGCAGGGTTTGGAGCGGGGCTGCGGTTCTTTCGGCCCATCGGGAGAGCGAGGTTCAGACGGGGGAGTGGGATTTGGGCGGAGCAGTGGTACTGGTGCGGGTGGAGGCTGCAGAGGCAGGGGAGGGGGTAGTCACTAGTCACGGCCTCACGGGCGGTGGTAGGGGTGGCCACGGCCGGGCGCGCTCCCCCCTCGCCGTTTCCACCCTACACTTTGTTTTGTTATTTTTCTCTGGCTCTCATTTTCCCACCGGAAAAATTCGGTGGTCATTGCAAAAACATGCCTAAAGAAATTTACAAATACATCAAAATGGTTCAGCCTTACCACCTATGGACCTTCGTCTCAGCGGAGGGAAATTTCTTTAAACTCAAAAGCAGCGGCAGAAGATGCCAGTGGTCGTGATCTTGCATAAAAACTGTCCTTCTGAAGAAAAAAACATTAAATAGGCTCTCTAGTTCATCCCACAAATCTCTCGCGCACCACGGCGAGGCCGAGGTTAGCCAGCCTTTGTCGGTCAGAACTCAAGACGCGCAATCACATTGTTCACTCCATGGGACAGCGCGACCGATACAAACCAACAGAAAAAAAGAAGTCAGACCCGGAGAACAAGATCTAGGGTCACACCATCTTCCACACCCCTCGTGACGATACAAAGAAGCATCACTGAAATAAGAGTGATGAAGGAGGGCATTATTCCACGCCGACGACAACACCATCGTTTCGTCACCATTGAAAGTTCGCAAATCCTAAATTTATTCCAAACCTACCATCATCGGACTGAATGCAAGGGTCCCCGTCCCCTCCCATTGCCGGAGCGACAGACGAAAGTTGGGGGAAGCAGTGGCCAGACTACATCGCTAAATCTGGGCGGGCCACAAGAATGAAAGGCCACTATATTTGCACTCACAACCGAGTATACTCTCAATCCCTCACTGCATATTTCAAGGACTGGGCGGGCCGTGACCCTTTTCGGTAACACATAGCTCCGCCAGTGGAAGAGAGCGCTCAAACTCGCCGGAGAGTACAATAGACCAGTTGCTATTAACACCTGGCCGGGGAGTAGGAGGGGAAATAACGCCCGTGACTCTCTAGGAACTTCCATTCTTATTGACTAGTTCTCTAGCTCTCATCTACGTATGTGAGTTGAGTAAATCTCACCGCTAAAGGATTATTTTGTTGTTGCTGTCTTTTCGTTTTTATTTTTTCTTATTTTATTTTTATTTATCCTCTTTTTATGTATATTTTTTGAAAAATATGTAAAAGTGGCTCGCATGGTCAACATGCATGCAACTGCAGTTATACGTTGTGGGTAGGCATGCACTTGCGCACAATCGGTGGACGTGTAACCGTAGTTACACACTATCAATTGACAGGGCCAGGCCGGCACAATTTGGGGCCCTGTGCGAAAGTGTAAAATGGGCCCACCTCATTAGAAATTTGACTTTTTTTAATAACGTAACGACAGTAGAGTGGTCAAGTAAGATAATTTTTTTCGCTTTGACACAATCCGTGTACAGACTTGGTGGTTTGTGCTTTGCAGCCTTGAGCTCTAGAACCATGGTTTGATTCCTCAGTCTTGCACCATATTTTCTATTTTTTTAACTTAGGCTGAAAAAAGAACGGAGTGAGCCTTGCTGAAATAGGGTTAGTACACAGGCGGAATGATGGGCTGCGGAAGCCCAAAAATTGTTCAAAGGCTTAGAAAAAAATAAGGGAAAATTTTGTTTTTGCCACTCTAGATTTTGCCAATTTTTCTTATGCCACTTTAGATTTTGACATTTCACTTTTGCCACTCTTAGTTTTTGAAAATTATCACAACTGTCATTTTGTGGCAAAAACAAAAAATTCTGAGTGGCAATTATGATAATTGTCAAAAGCTAAGAGTGGCAAAAGTGAAATAAAATTATTTTGCTTTTGTCATTGAATGGCAATTGTGATAATTGTCAAAAGCTAAGAGTGGCAAAAGTGAAATGTCAAAATCTAGAGTGGCATAAGAAAAATTGGCAAAATCTAAAGTGACAAAAACAAAATTTTCCCAAAAAATAAGGGCCCCTTGAGAATTTGGGGCCCTATGCGGACCGCATAGGGCACACCCATGGGCCCGTGCCTGTCAATTGACATGTTGTTGTACAAACTCAATGAACATGTAACTGCAATTGTGCATGATCAGTGGACATGCAATTGCACATTGTCGAGACTGTGTAACTATCGTTGCACGCGGTTGGTGGACACACAACTATAGTTGTGCGCGAGTGTGTGGGTGAACAACTGCAATTTCACATAGTCGACTGTGTGGTTGGCTAGCTAACTGGTTATTATAGATGCACGCGACATGGAAAAAGCAATGGAAAAGAAAAAACTAGAAAATAAAAATCAATTAAATGGAAAAAATAATAAAAAAGAGAGCATACACAGGAATCTCCGCATAAAATTAGACTGCATGGGAGCTGAGTAGGATTTAGTCAATTCTCATAAAGAGGAAAAATAGTAAATACCCTCCGCTGGGATAGGCTCTACCCCGGTGTTTTCACCTTGCATTTTTTAATCTTTTGTCAGGTTGTACATTTTACATATGTTTTTCCCCAACCGAAGCCGGAGAAACAACATACATATGAAATAAATGGAAACACAACTTTATACAAATAGTGCGGGGTTGTGTCAAACATACTCAATCTCCCGCATGAGCCGAAAGCATGGTGCCCCTGCCGCTCCAACCAGTGGTGGATCTAGGATTTGAACTTATGTGAGGCTGACTTTTAAAGGAAACAAAAATGATCGAAGCCATAATGCAATCATATAAGACAATCAACAAAATTATTTGGTCAAGTAGTATTCATTCATGCAAGACGACCAACACAATTAATTGTTTAAAGTATTCGTTCTCAACACGACCACTCAAAATTGACGATCTTCTAGATCAAAGTCCAAGTAAATGCTTACATGCTCAATTAGCTTTGTTGGAAATATGCCCTAGAGGCAATAATAATTTAGTTATTATCATATTTCCTTGTTCATGATAATCGTTTATTATCCATGCTATAATTGTATTGATTGGAAACTCAAATACATGTGTGGGTACATAGACAACACCGTGTCCCTAGTATGCCTCTAATAGACTAGCTCGTTGATCAAAGATGGTCAAGGTTTCCTAGCCATAGACATGAGATGTCATTTGATAACGGGATCACATCATTAGGAGAATGATGTGATGGACAAGACCCAAACTATGAACATAGCATATGATCGTGTCAGTTTATTGCTATTGTTTTCTGCATGTCAAGTATCTGTTCCTATGACCATGAGATCATGCAACTCACTAACACCGGAGGAATACCTTGTGTGTATCAAACGTCGCAACGTAACTGGTTGACTATAAAGATGCTCTACAGGTATCTCCGAGGGTGTCTGTTGAGTTGGCATGGATCAAGACTGGGATTTGTTACTCCGTATGACGGAGAGGTATCTCAGGGCCCACTCGGTAATACAACATCACAATAAGCCTTGCAAGCAATGTGACTAAAGTGTTAGCCACGGGATCTTGTATTACGGAACGAGTAAAAGAGACTTGCCGGTAACGAGATTGAACTAGGTATAGAGATACCGACGATCGAATCTCGGGCAAGTAACATACCGAAGAACAAAGGGAACAACATACGGGATTAACTGAATCCTTGACATAGAGGTTCAACCGATAAAGATTTTCGTAGAATATGTAGGAACCAATATGGGCATCCAGGTCCCGCTATTGGTTATTGACCGTAGAGGTGTCTCGGTCATGTCTACATAGTTCTCGAACCCGCAGGTTCTGCACACTTAACGTTCGGTGACGTTTTGGTAGTATTGAGTTATGCATGGTGGTGACCGAAGGTTGTTCGGAGCCCCGGATGAGATCCCAGATGTCACGAGGAGCTCCGGAATGGTCCGGAGGTAAAGATTGATATATAGGAAGTCCCGCTTTGGCCACCGGAAAAGTTTCGGGTATTTCCGGTAGTGTACCGGGAGTGCCGGAGGGCCTGAGGGGTGGTGCACCAGCCCTTAGTGGGCTGGGAAAACCAGCCCCACAAGGCCCATGCGGGGTGGGAGAAGGAAAAACCCCAAGTGGGGGAGGGATTTTCCAAGTAGGATTGGAATCCTACTTGGAGTAGGATTGGAGGTGGACTCCTCCACCTCCTCCTTGGTTCGGCCGAAGCCACTAGGGGAAACCCTAGGGGCTGCCTCCTCCTCCCTCCCTCCTATATATACTAGAGGATTTGAGGGCAGCCCCAACCCTAATTGCCACGTGCTGCCCTCTTCTTCCTCTAGATCGTTTCTCCTCTAGTCTAGTTTCGGCGGTGCTTAGGCGAAGCCCTGCCGGAATAGTTCCACCACCACCGCCACCGCGCCGTCGCGCTGCCGGAGAACTCATCTACCTCTCCGCTCCCTCTTGCTGGATCAAGAAGGCGGAGATCGTCATCGAGCTGTACGTGTGCTGAACGCGGAGGTGCCGTCCGTTCGGCACTAGATTGGAAGGACCGTGATTGGATCGCAGGACGGATCGTGATTGGATCGCGAGACGGATCGTGATGGGATCGCGGGACGGCTTGCGATTTGGATCGCGAAGACGTTCGACTACATCAACCGCGTTTCTTAACGCTTCCGCTTAGCGATCTACAAGGGTATGTAGATCCACTCTCCCTCTCGTAGATGCTCATATTGTCTGGGTGCTACAATCGCTTGAATCGAGTGGGAGTTGATCTTCCAGATAAGATAGTGATTGATATAGTTCTCCGAGTCACTGCCACTAAGCTACTAGAGCTTCGTGATGAACTATAAAATGACATGGATGGAAAGAATGATCCCTGAGCTATTCGCGATGTTTGACACCGCGAAGGTAGAAATCAAGAAGGAGCATCAAGTGTTGATGGTTAGTAAAACCACTAGTTTCGACAAGGGCAAGGGCAAGAAGGGAAACTTCATGGATGGCAAGCCAGTTGCTGCTCCAGTGAAGAAACCCAAGGTTGAACCCAAACCCGAGACTAAGTGCTTCTATTATGAGGAGAGCGGTCGCTGAAGCGGAACAACCCTAGATACTTGGTAGATAAGAAGGCTGGCAACGTCAACATAAGTATATTTGATATACGTTTTGTTCATGTGTACCTTACTAGTACTCCTAGTAGCACCTGGGTTAGATACTGGTTCAGTTGCTAAATGTTGGTAACTCGAAATAAAAGCTACGGAATAAACGGAGACTAGCTAAGGGTGAGGTGACGATATGTGTTGGAAGTGTTTCCAAGGTTGATGTGATCACCATCGCACGCTCTCTCTACCTTCGGGATTAGTGATGAACCTAAATAAATGTTATTTGGTGTTTGCGTTGAACATGAACGTGATTAGATCATGTTTATTGCAATACCGTTATTCATTTAAATCAGAGAATAATGGTTATTCCGTTACATGAATAATACCTTCAATGGTCATGCATCCAATGTGAATGGTTTATTGAATCTCGATCGTAGTAATACACATGTTCATAATATTGATGCCAAAAGATGCAAAGTTAATAATGATAGTACCACTTACTTGTGGCACTGCCGCCAAGGTCATATTGGTGTAAAGCGCATGAAGAAACTCCATGCTGATGGATCTTTTGACTCACTCGATTTTGAATCGGTTGAGACATGCGGACCATGCCTCTTGGGCAAGATGACTAAAGACCCCGTTTTCCGATATGATGGAGCGGACAAGTGACTTATTGGAAATGATACATGTTGATGTAAGCGATCCAATGAGTGTTGAAGCGTGCGGTGGATATCGCTATTTTCTTACCTTCACTGATGATTTGAGTAGATATGGGGATATTTATTAATGAAACACAGGTCTGAAACATTTGAAAAATTCAAACAAATTCAGAGTGAAGTTTGAGATCATCGTGACAAGAAGATAAAATGTCTACGATATGATCGTGGAGGTAAATATCTGAGTTACGAGTTTGGTATGCAACTTAAGACAATGTGGAAGTTGTTTCACAACTCACGCCACCTGGAACACCATAGTGTGATGGTGTGTCCGAACGTCGTAGTCGTGCTCTATTGGATATGGTGCGTACTATGATGTCTCTTATCGATTTGCCACTATCATTTTGGGGTTATGCATTAGAGACAACTACATTCACTTTAAATAGGGCACCATCTAAGTCCGTTGAGATGACACCGTATGAATTTTGGTTTGGCAGAAACCTAAGCTGTCATTTCTTAATGTTTGGGGCTGCGACGCTTATGTGAAAAAGGTTTCAACCTGATGAGCTTGAACCCAAAGCGGACAAGTGCATCTTCATAGAATACCCTAACGTAACAGTTGGGTATACCTTCTATCTCAGATCCAAGCACAAAGTGTTTGTTGCTAAAAAGGGTCCGTTCTCGAGAAAGAGTTTCTCTCGAAAGAATTGAGTGGGAGGAAAGTAGAACTTGATGCGGTTGTTACGCCGTCACTTCAGTTGGATAGTAGCACAACGCAGAAAGATGTTTCTGCGACGCCTACACCAAGTGAAGAGGAAGCAAATGATGATGATCATGAAGCTTCGGATCAAGTTACTACCGAACCTCGTAGGTCGACAAGGACTCATACCGCCCCTGAGTGGTACGTCAATCCTGTCTTGGAGGTCATGTTGTTATACAACAGTGAACCTACGAGCTATGAAGAAGCGATGGTGGGCCTGGATTCCAACAAATGTCTAGGAGCCATGAAATCCGAGAAAGGATCCATGTATGAAAACCAAGTATGGACTTTGGTAGACCTACCCGTTAAATGGCAGGCCGTTGAGTACAAATGGACATTTAAGAAGAAGACAGACGCTGATGGTAAATGTCACCATTTATAAAGCTCGACTTGTCGCAAAAAGGTTTCCGACAAAGTTCAAGGAGTTGACTACGATAGAGTTTCTCACCCGTAGCGATGCTAAAATCTGTTGGAATTATGTTAGCAGTTGCTGCATTTTTCGATTATGAAATCTGGCAGATGGATGTCAAAACAGAGTTTCCTTAACGGTTTCCGTGAGGAAAGGTTTTATGTGATACAACCAGAAGGTTTTGTCAGTCCTAAGGATGCTATAATGTATGCAAGCTCCAGCGATCCTTCTATGGACTGGAGCAAGCATCTCGGAGTTGGAATATACGCTTTGATGAGGTGATCAAAGTTTTTGGGTCTATTCAAAGTTTATGAGAAACTTGTATTTACAATAAAGTGAGTGGGAGCACTATAGAATTTCTGATAACTATATGTGGATGACATATTGTTGATCGGAAATGATGTAGAATTTCTGGAAAGCATAAAGGGTTGTTTGAAAAGGAGTTTTTCGAAGGAAAACCTGGAATGAAGCTACTTAAATATTGGGCATCAGGATCTGTAGAGATAGATCAAGACGTCTGATAAAACTTTCAATGAGTACATACCTTGACAAGATTTTGAAAGAGTTCAAAATGGATCAGTCAAAGAAAGAGTTCTTGCCTGATTTGTAAGGTGTGGAGTTGAGTGAGACTCAAAGCTCGACCACGGTAGAAGAAAGAGAAAGGACGAAGGTCGTCCCCTATGCCTTATCCATAGGCTCTGTATAGTATGCCATGCTGTGTACCGCACCTGGTGTGTGCCTTGCCATGAGTCTGTCAAGGGGTACAAGAGTGGTCCAGGAGTGGATCACTGGACATCGGTCAAGATTATCCTTAGTAACTAGAGGACTGAGGAAATGTTTCTCGATTATGGAGGTGATAAAGAGTTCGTCGTAAAGGGTTACGTCGATGCAAGCTTTGACACCTATCCGGACGACTCTGAGTAGCAGTCCGGATACGTATAGTGGAGCAGTCATTTGGAATAGCTCCAAGTGGAGCGTGGTAGCATTTGCAGTATGACATATAGATTTGCAAAGAACACACGGATCTGAATGTTGCAGACCGTTGACTAGAACCTCTCTCACATGCAAAACATGATCGAACCCCAGAACTCATTGGGTGTTAGATTCATTACAATGTTAATCACATGGTGATGTGAGCTAGATTATTGACTCTAGTGCAAGTGGGAGACTGTTGGAAATATGCCCTAGAGGCAATAATAATTTAGTTATTATCATATTTCCTTGTTCATGATAATCGTTTATTATCCATGCTATAATTATATTGATTGGAAACTCAAATACATGTGTGGGTACATAGACAACACTGTGTCCCTAGTATGCCTCTAATAGAGTAGCTCGTTGATCAAAGATGGTCAAGGTTTCCTAGCCATAGACATGAGATGTCATTTGATAACGGGATCACATCATTAGGAGAATGATGTGATGGACAAGACCCAAACTATGAACATAGCATATGATCGTGTCAGTTTATTGCTATTGTTTTCCGCATGTCAAGTATCTGTTCCTATGACCATGAGATCATGCAACTCACTAACACCGGAGGAATACCTTGTGTGTATCAAACGTCGCAACGTAACTGGGTGACTATAAAGATGCTCTACAGGTATCTCTGAGGGTGTCTGTTGAGTTGGCATGGATCAAGACTGGGATTTGTTACTCCATATGACGGAGAGGTATCTCAGGGCCCACTCGGTAATACAACATCACAATAAGCCTTGCAAGTAATGTGACTAAAGTGTTAGCCACGTTATCTTGTATTACGGAACGAGTAAAAGAGACTTGCCGGTAACGAGATTGAACTAGGTATAAAGATACCGACGATCGAATCTCGGGCAAGTAACATACCGAAGAACAAAGGGAACAACATACGGGATTAACTGAATCCTTGACATAGAGGTTCAACCGATAAAGATCTTCATAGAATATGTAGGAACCAATATGGGCATCCAGGTCCCGCTATTGGTTATTGACCGTAGAGGTGTCTCGGTCATGTCTGCATAGTTCTCGAACCTGCAGGGTCTGCACACTTAACGTTCGGTGACGTTTTGGCAGTATTGAGTTATGCATGGTGGTGACCGAAGGTTGTTCGGAGCCCCGGATGAGATCCCGTACGTCACGAGGAGCTCCGGAATGGTCCGGAGGTAAAGATTGATATATAGGAAGTCCCGTTTTGGCCACCGAAAAAGTTTCGGGTATTTCCGGTAGTGTACCGGGAGTGCCGGAGGGCCATCGGGAGGGGCCACCCACGCCGGGAGGCCACATGGGCCTGAGGGGTGGTGCACCAGCCCTTAGTGGGCTGGGAAAACCAGCCCCACAAGGCCCATGCGGCTAGGAGGTGGGAGAAGGAAAAACCCCAAGTGGGGGAGGGATTTTCCAAGTAGGATTGGAATCCTACTTGGAGTAGGATTGGAGGTGGACTCCTCCACCTCCTCCTTGGTTCGGCCGAAGTCACTAGGGGAAACCCTAGGGGCTGCCTCCTCCTCCCTCCCTCCTATATATACTAGAGGATTTGAGGGCAGCCCCAACCCTAATTGCCACGTGCTGCCCTCTTCTTCCTCTAGATCGTTTCTCCTCTAGTCTAGTTTCGGCGATGCTTAGGCGAAGCCCTGCCGGAATAGTTCCACCACCACTGCCACCGCGCCGTCGCGCTGCCGGAGAACTCATCTACCTCTACGCTCCCTCTTGCTGGATCAAGAAGGCGGAGATCGTCATCGAGCTGTACGTGTGCTGAACGCGGAGGTGCCGTCCGTTCGGCACTAGATTGGAAGGACCGTGATTGGATCGCAGGACGGATCGTGATTGGATCGCGAGACGGATTGTGATGGGATCGCGGGACGGCTTGCGATTTGGATCGCGAAGACGTTCGACTACATCAACCGCGTTTCTTAACGCTTCTGCTTAGCGATCTACAAGGGTATGTAGATCCACTCTCCCTCTCGTAGATGCTCATCACCATGGATAGATCTTGCGTGTGCGTAGAAATTTGTTTGTTTCCCATGCAACGTTCCCCAACAAGCTTCTCATGGTATTTTTTTGAATGACTAGGATCTAAAAAATGAAATGCAAATCAATAAATGGGTTTTTATTTTACTAAATCAAATGTTCATCTTAGCTATGTTTCTACCAATCACCTCATTGAACATTTCTAACTTAGTGATGGAAGCAAGTAACCGATTAGCGGGAACTCCTTGGATAACCCCTTGCTAAAGTATTATTATTTATATCTGACACTCGTCTATATCTCTAAACACAAAATAGAACTATTGACCCCAAACACGGCTCCCGGACACAATAATGTTCATTGCACTAACTACGTTATGGTCCTTTTGTTGCAATTCTTGTGAAAATCATTAGTCAACTAGTGCAGGAGGAGTATGAATCCAAAGACTTCCATGTGTTTCGTCAAACCTGATGCTTTGCCTCTATCATCCTCATTTTCACCATCGAAACAAACATGATGTAGCAATTGGATCACTAAATCCCCCATATGAGATATACTAACTAGAGATCTGTAGTGTGATCCCCAACGTGTATCATGGGGTCGTGCTATACTTGTCCCTTAATGTTTGCCCCTTCCTTTCGTAATCTCCTATTCTCCAATTAAGCACAATCTTGTCATGATGTTTCTATAGCCATGCATAGTTTATTCCACAAGATACACTTATCGTGATCACAATGATATTTGTATAGCCGAAGAAATCACTAACAACAAAAACTCCTTTCACAACGACCATGATTACTAAGTTGAAGCTGATGGGCAAACCAATGGACATAAAATGCATGAGATTTATCATACGACACTAGTTTATTAAAACTATTAAGTTGCTCATGAATATTTGAGGCTCCATCGTATCCTTGCCTTCCCAATCTAGAAATTCTCAAATTATGGGTGGCAAACACTTGATCCAAAGATCATTTGAGGTAAGCTGATGTAGTGTCACCAACATGCTCAACACAAAGCACTATTTCTAAAGTCCCCCCTGCTTATTCATACACCTCAAATTCACAACCATTTGCTCCTCGATTGATGGATCAAGGGACTCATCAAGAAGAACTGAGAATTGACCATCCCCATGCTCATTCATCATGATATTTGTAGTTCTTTCAGCAAGAACTTGCACTAGTTGGGAACAAATTTTGAAATTCCCAAACATATTTCAACCTTTGCAAGCATTTAAAAAAAATTCATGAACACTTTCCATTTATGAATTGAATTCCTATAACAAGTAACAAATCTTTTATTCCAAGATTAAGTTATTACTGAACAAACAAAATTTTCCAATATATTATAAAGGATGAGATCAACTCCGAAGCGCTTTTCTTATTCTAGCAGACGGAATTCTTTTGGTCTAATTTAGGACTTTCAAATCTATTTTATTTTACCTAATTCTATCTACGCCCGAGGGGCTAGGAACAAAACAATCCTTTTCTTTTTCTGATCATAGAGAAAACTTTCCGAATTCACGAATTTTTGTTCAAATTTATGATTTTTTAATAAGTGATTTGTTTTCAAAATCATGAACATTTTTTATCTCACGTGTATGTTTTTCAAAATCGTGAACACTTTTTGAACATGCAAACATTTTCAATCCGCGAACATTTTATGATTTCTAAAACATTTTTCAAAATCATGAATAATTTTTACAATTAACATTTCGTTTTCAAAATCCACAATTATTTAGAATATTGGAACATTTGAAATCCCAAATTATTTTAAAGATGAAAATAAAATAAAAAGATTTTTAGAATTAGCAAAAGGTGAACAAGAAAAACAGGGGGCATCCCGCCTCATGCATTGGTCGACCCAAAAGGGTGCGGGTATGTGTTCGCTTGGTCGGCATGAGGATAGGGGGTTGATACGTTCATTTTGCATCATGTTTTTCTACTGTGATTGATAATGTTTTTATCAATATTTCACTTTATAATGCAATTCTTATGCCTTTTCTCTCTTATTTTGCAAGATTTACTTGAAGAGGGAAATTGCCGACAGATGGAATTCTAGACGTAAAAGAGCTACAACAGAGATAATTAGTCTCCAGAATTCCAAATGACCTGAAATTTCATGGAGATTTACTTTAGAATATATAAAAAATACTGGAAGAAAGAAGTACCAAAGAAGATCAATCATGGGTCCACAAGGTAGGGAGCATGCCTATCCCACAGGACGCACTCTGCCCCCTTGTGAAGCCCACGGGGGCCCTCCGGTGACCGCTTTCTCCTATATTAGGCCATTTGCCCTAGAAAAAAAATAAGAGAAGAATTTCGGGGTGAAGCGTCGCCGTCTCGAGGTGGAAACTAGGCAGGTGCACTTTTGCTCTCCGACGGAGCTTCCATCGGGGAAACTTCCCTCTAGGAGGGGGAAATCGAAGTCTTCGCCATCACCAATGTTCCTCTCATTGTGGGAGGACTCATCTCTAACATTATATTCACCAACACCATCTCATCTCCAAACCTTAGTTCATCTCTTGTATTCAATCTTTGTCCCAAAATCTCAGATTGGTACCTATGGGTTGCTGGTAGTGTTGATTAAATCTTGTAGTTGATGCTAGTTATTTTACTTGGTGGAAGATCATATGTTCATATTGTTAATCATATATTATCTCCTCTGACCATGAACATGAATATGATTTGTGAGTCGTTCCGTTTGCTTCTTGAGGACATGTGACATGTCTTGTTATAAATTATTGATACGTCTCCAACGTATTTATAATTTTTGATTGTTCCATGCTATAATATTATCATTCTAGGATACTTTTTGAGTATTTATTTACCAATTTATATTATTTTTGAGCATTAACCTATTGACCCAGTGCCCAGTGCTAGTTGTTGTTTTCTGCATGTTTTTGGCTTTTCAGGTTTACAGTACCAAACGAAGTCCAATTGCCCCGAAATTTGTATATGATTTTTTCTGGACCAAAAGAAGACCTGGAAGCTTTGGGAGGAGACCGGAGACCGCACGAGGGAGGCACAAGACAACATGGCACACCCAGGGGGGTCGGTGCGCCCTGGTGACTTGTCCCTCCCTGGTGGTTCTCCCGACCCCGTTCTCTGGTCTATAAATTCACATATATTCCAAAAACCCTAAGGAGCATCTCGAAACACTTTTTCTGCTGCCGCAAGTCTTTGTTCCACCGCGATCCCAAACGGAGCACTTTTCCGGTGCCCTGCCGAAGGGGGAATCGATCACGGAGGGCCTCTACATCATCCTTGCTGCTCCCATGGTGATGTGTTAGTAGTTCACCACAGACATACGGGCCCGTAGTTAGTACCTAGATGGCTCTCTCTCTCTCTTGATCTTCAATACAAAGTTCATCGCATCTTCGCTTTGATATATCCGATGTAATTCTTTTGTATGGTGTGTTTGTTGGGATCCGATGAATTGTGGTTTTATGTTCAGATTATTCATGAAAAGTATTTGAGTCATGTCTGAATATTATGATTCTTATTTGCATGATTATTATAGCTTCGTAATTCTCTCCGCCCTATTGATTTTCTTTGGCCAAGTAGATTGATCTTTCTTCAGTGAGAGGGGTGCGTTGTAGTGGGTTCAACCTGATGGGTTTCTATATCCCAGTGACAGAAGGAGACAAGATACGTCTTTGTGTTGGTGCCACTAAGGATAAAACGATGGGGTTCATTCATATTAATTGAGTTTACTTTGTCTACATCATGGCATTATTCTCTAAGCATCACTCTATTTTACTTAATACTCTAGATGCATGCTGGATAGCGGTCGATGGGTGGAGTAAGAGTAATAGCTGCAGGCAAGAGTCGGCTATGCACATGATCATTGCCGTAAATATGAACATAAATATGCGCTTTTCTATCAATTGCCCAAGAGTAATTTGTTTACCCACCGTATGCTTCCTACATGAGATTTGCCATTAGGGAAAACTATGCCCCCCCGGTCTATTCACTTATATATTGACAAACGCTTTCAATACCTTGCTGACATTATTTGCATTTTATTTTATTTTGCAATTTATATTTATCAACTATCATCTACGTATTTCACTTGCTTGCAAATAACGAGTCCAAGGGGATTGAGAACCCTTTTGCCTGCGTTGGGTGCAAGTGTTTGTTTCTTTGTGTGCAGTCGTTGAAGACGGTGGTTGCGTGTTACTCCTATTGGTTCAATAAACCTTGGTTCTTAATTTAGGAAAATACTTATCCATATTGTGCTGCAATAACCCGTTCCTCTTCACGGAAAACCCAACGCAGATCACAAGTATCAGGAAGGATTTCTTGCGCCGTTGCCTGGGAGTATCATCAACCAACCATGAAGTAACTTCAGACAAATTATCATTCACTTGTTCTTCTTTTTATTTGCTGTTATATTTTGCTTGCTATAAAAATAAAAAATACAAAAATATTTTTATTTGCTTAGTTGCCTAGTTATTTATCTTTATCTTTATCACACCAAAACAGAAAGTAAAATGCAAGAAAAATAATATAAATGGATCCTCATCCACTTGCTAATCTTTTCAAAAGACTAGATTATGTTGAACCAATTGCTAGTGAATCGAGTGCACTAGATTATCTTTATGAAGTCTTTCTTGAAAATCATGAATCTAAAAATTGTGATGAAATTTATAAAGTGATTCATGATAGTTCCTTGAATGAAAAGCATGATTGCCATGTTGTTAGTATAAATTCTATGAATATCAATTGTCCTAATGATCATGATTGGGGTGATAATCATGATGTTTCCTATGATCTTGATAATTCTATGCTTCATGATGAATCTATTATTGATTATGATATTTGCAACACTACTAAAGTGGGTTTGGAAGAGCATCAACTTTAGGTAATAATGATCCCACTATCTTGGAAGGTGATAGTGGCGAGGGTCCCGATCTTTCAATGTGATGATAACTATCGATTTGATGGAGACGACTTTGACAATCTGGCTACAAACGTGCACGACGTTGCGCCTTAGCAATCGCTAAACCAATATCCAAGAGGTTATTGACCTTGCCGTAGCACGATCAACCTGACCACGAAGGTCTATTCCTGCAAGCAATTGAAGAACAAGCAAGAATATGATAAAGCAATCTGAATATTGCGAATATAGATGAAGTATTGATAAAGGTGGGGTTCCGAAAGCGGTCTTAGTCTGGTCGTTGGACACAAACGAAGTACACGAGGTTGCAATGGCTAACTTTTAACTAAACAAAACCCAAAGAAAAAGCTACTAGATCGATCTACTTATATAGGAGCAAGGGGTGGCGGCCAAGTAGGTGGGAGGACGTCCCAAGGCAGCCTAAAACTAACCCTAGGTCGCACAGGGCCCATGGGCCCAAGTGGAGGTGATGCAACACCTTTGGACTTGTAGTTTGACTCGGATTCAGATGCAATGTCAGATTGTTTTGTCAATATCTCCAAGCTACGGACGAATTTTAAGGTGATTCCAATTGGGCTGGAACGCATATGAAATCTACTTTCCAACAAAAAAAGAATCACCCAATTCGGAGTCCAGATGAAAAAGTTCTTGACGTTTTGATATAGGTGTATCTGTGTAGTCCGAATCTGAGTCCAGAACATGAGAGACTTGGACTCTATCTTCTCTTGGGCAAAAAGTGACGTGAGAGAATTTCTTGAACAACACTTAATTATTTCCTTTGACGTGAGAGGACCTCTTGAATAGCACCCAACCATTTCCTCTTCCTTTGTCATCACACGTGGTTCATACAAGTGTTCGACCATTCTGCATTTAGGCATAAAATAAAAATAGGTGAAGTATTTTTGTTCCGGATAACATAAATAAATTATTGCATAATTCTTATAAGAAATCACCTCACAAATATGCACGTATGCAATATTTTTGGTCGTATCCAAGGTAGTCATGTCCTCATCACCCTCCCCTTCTTGAAAACAAAGCCGTCCTCGGCGTTGCTTAGTCTGAAATGTGGCTAACAAAAGAGACAAGGTGTACATGTTGTATATGTATATGTCATCTATTTTTATTGATCTCAGTTGTGGCACATGTGACACATTTATACAAGAGCACATTTCAAATGTCATGAAATATAAAGCCAAAATATTAACACAAGAAGTAGAAGACATGAAAATATTGTAACTCAGTTTGCACATATAAGTAAAGTCCTTATTCATATCAAAAGATTGACAAAGTTCATCATTAAACCATCCCAACATTGGTAAATAAAGTTGAATTATTCCAAATTTAGATGCTACAACATGCTTAAATAAGCAAACATGCAACATGTCATTTGACACAAAATCATCACCAAAATTGGAGGTCATATCAAAATGATTAAACAGTGACAGAATTATTTTCAAACATATTTGAACCAAATTTGATTTATTTCCTGATTCACATGGTTCTTTCTGATCAACAGTTAATTCAATAGGTGCACTCAAAATTGTTGATATATGATCACATGGCAAAGTCAAATCATGAACATAGACCACTAAAATAGGTGGTGTTATCAAAGTAATGGGTAGCTCATCACATGGTACATTGGAATTGACAAGGCATTCGTCATACTCCTCTGGAGGTGGAAGATCAGTACCTTTGTCATTACCTCTTATGATCAACTCAGATGATGTAGGCACTCTCGATGGTGACGTGTCACATGGTGAAGGTGATGTAACCCTCACAACAATTGATGTGGTTGGCATAGTATGCCTAGTAGTTGAAGGAACAACCGTATCAACTCTTGGAATATGCACCTTACGCTCATTCTCCTTGTGGGCAACACGTTGTTTTATTTCCTGTTCAGCTTTGTAAGCAAGACGAAACAAACGATCCATAGTATAACATTTTTCATGAATTAGTATCGCCTGAATATCACGGTTTAATCCTCTCCAAAATCTATCCATAAAATCTTCTTCACTTTCTTCTAATGCGGAATGCAACAAGGTCGTTTGTAAATCATCATAATATTTTGTTACGGTGTCACTATCTTGTTTTAAATGTTGTAACTTTTTAATCATGTCATGAGTATAATAAGTAGGGACAAATATGTGTCTCATAGAAAGTTTCAAATCATCCTAAGTGGTAGGTATATAATCAGGGTGTAACCGACAATATTCGCTCCACAAAACTGAAGCATAACCAGTGAATGACCCAACTGCGAGCTTAACTTTCTTATGTTCAGCAAAATTATGGGAAGCAAATATATCATTTATTTCAAACTCCCATTCAATATATAAAGCAGGTCTAAAACGTCCATTAAATGGTGGTATAGAAACATTAACCTGATCATGAGCATTTCTATCTATTTGCACCTTTCGTACGGTTGTTGTGGTGGCATGTCTCCCACGATCGACGAAGCCCACAAACTGACAACTCTGGATCCTATCATGGTTAGTAGAAATAAGAAACAAAATCCAAGAATATTGTTGCTATGTACTACTGGGATGTGGTGGTAAAACGCTCACAGTAAAGCAAATATCAATGTCTTACAAATTCTTACCATGCAGCAGGTGGTGACTGGCAACCGACGGTGTCAATATCTCCCAAGATTGAGTAAAGCGATTACTAGGTGAACGTATGTATACACGGTGTAGAAATATGTGGAGCTTGGAAGGCTTAATATATGATAGCAAAAGATTAGCAATAATCAATTCAGAGATGCAATGTTGAATAAATGCTCAACGACGGTACTGTGCTGGTCCTAGACTAGACCGTACTAGAGACACGAGCCTAGAACACTAATGGAGTCACGACGTAGCACAAATAGAAGCAACGGATGATATGAAGTATCTCTGGATAGCAAGATATAAGTGAAGATCACAATGGCAGTAAAGACGATGATGAGAAATAACCGCCAAGCAGGATATAACAAAATCTCTCTACAACTTTCCTATCGAAAATATTATACCAATTTTTTGATATTTTTTCTCCAGATTTCTACTGACTCAAACTTTTCAATGCAAAAAGAATCACTCAATTCCGAGTTCGTATGAGGAGCCAAAAAATTCAGGAACGGACCTGAAAAATATTGACAAACTGTGTTCGCGACCTTCGGAGGGGAAAAAGTCCTATTTAGAAGTCGATTTGGAGATGACAATAATGATCTTTCTTGATGAACTATTCAGATGCGGCTCGTCAATAGCTCGAATTTGGGTACTCATGGAACCAAAACGGACTTCGTATGAGGAAGATACACCTGTTTTACTGAACACTGCACAAAACAGATTTCAATCCGAATTCAGATACGAGATTGAGTCTATGTAGATCCGAAATTTGTTTTTCTTCTCTCTATTTTTTTCTCACGTTTTTGTACTTTTTTTCTTCTCTCTATTTTTCTCTCACTTTTTTTGTTCTTTTTTCTCTTTCTTTTTTCTCTCACTTTTTTTTCTCCAACAGATAAGACGCAGATTGGATCAAGCATAGATGTGAAGGACCTCAAGTATGACTATGACAATGAACGATGGGGAGCACGTGATAGAAATTGATGGATGATGGTGGGCAACAACGGAAGGAATGACGATGGCGTGGTGGTGGTATATGGCAGCAGCGATGAAGATGGCGCGACGACGGCGTGACAACTTGTGAACAGAACTCGAAACTCTAAAAGACTAGACGCTAAGACCAGCAACTCGACACGACGATGCAATCGTAAATTCAACAAAGCAAAACACCGAATAGAAAATTGCAAAAAAGGCTCAGATTGGTTCGGATATGATGATCTAACCCTAACTTTTTTGTGTGGCTTATTTGTGGACTATGGGTATGAAGAATAGATGCGATCTAAACTACGAAAAACTGGTAAAATCTCACCGAGCAATCAGGAAACTGATACCACTTGATAGAGGCGAGGGTCTCGACTTTCGATGAGATGATAACTATCGATTTGGTGGAGACGACTTTGACAATCCGACTACAAACGTGCACGACATTGCGCCTTAGCAATCGCTAAACCAATCTCCAAGAGGTTATTGACCTTGTCGGAGCACGATTAGCCTGACCACGAAGGTCTATTCCTGCAAGCAATCGAAGAATAAGCAAGAATATGATAAAGCAATCTAAATATTGCGAATATAGATGAAGTATTGATAAAGGTGGGGTTCCGAAGGCGGTCTTAGTCTGGTCGTTGGACACAAACGAAGTACACAAAGTTGCAATGGCTAACTTTTAACTAAACAAAACCCAAAGAAAAAGCTCCTAGATTGATCTACTTATATAGGAGCAAGGGGTGGCGGCCAAGGAGGTGGGAGGACGCCCGAAGGCAGCCTAAAACTAACCCTAGGTCGTACAAGGCCCATGGGCCCAAATGGAGGTGATGCAACACCTTTGGACTTGTAGTTTGACTCGGATTTGACTGCAATGTCAGATTGTTTCGTCAATATATCCAAGATACAGACGAATTTTATGGTTATTCCAATTGTGCTGGAACGCATATGAAATCTACTTTCCAACAAAAAAAGAATCACCCAATTCGGAGTCTGGATGAAAAAGTTCTTGGCGTTTTGAGACAGGTGTGTCTGCGCAGTCCGAATCTGAATCCAGAATGTGAGAGACTTGGACTCTATCTTCTCTTGGGCTAAAAGTGACGTGAGAGAATTTCTTGAACATCACTTAATTATTTGCTTTGATGTGAGAGGACCTCTTGAATAGCACCCAACCATTTCCTCTTCCTTTGTCATCACACGTGGTTCATACAAGTGTTCGGCCATTCGGCATTTAGGCATAAAATAAAAATAGGTGAAGTATCTTTGTTCTGGATAACATAAATAAATTATTGCATAATTCTTATAAGAAATCACCTCACAAATATGCACGTATGCAGTATTTTTGGTCGTATCCAAGGTAGTCATGTTCTCATCAGAAGGTTATAAGACTTGTATACATATGGATCATAAAGAGAATGTTTTACGTGATAGCTATATTGTTGAGTTTGATTATGATCCTACATGTAATTATTATGAGAGAGGCAAATATGGTTATAGGAATTTGCATGTTACTCAATTATCTGTATTTGTGTTGACATTATTAATGCTTCACTCTCCCTATTTGCATATGCTAGATATTAATTGTCTTGCTAATTTGTTTTACTATAAAATGCCTATGCATAGGAAGTATGTTAGACTTAGATGTGTTTTTCACATGCTTTATGATGCTCTCATTGTGCTTCAATTCTTGTCTTTTATGTGAGCATCATTATTATCCCAAGCCTATCTTCATGGCTATAAAGAAAGAGCTTGTTGGGGACAACCCAATACTTTCTGTTTGTGTGTGATAACATGATTATTACCTCTGTAATGATTGTGTTTTTGTGTTTAAATTAGTGTTTGTGCCAAGTAAAGCTTTTGGGATGACTCACAAGATAAGTAGAATTGATACGGTGCAAAAACAGAAACTTTAGCGTTCAGTGCAGAATTTCTCTGATTTCACTGGAACGTCTTTTTTATCTGATTTTTTACACAGTATTTCTATACAAATTCTTCAGGCTGTCCTAATATTTCAGAATTTTGGGAGATACATAAGTATGGTTTCTTTACAGATTTTTACAGACTGTTCTGTTTTAGACAGATTCTGTTTTTGCTTGCATAGTTTGCTTGTTTTGATGATGCTATGGATTGTATCAGGGGTTTGATGACCCACAAGTATAGGGGATCAATCATAGTCCTTTCAATAAGTAAGAGTGGCGAACCCAACGAGGAGCAGAAGGAAATGACAAGCAGTTTTCAGCAAGGTAATTTCTGCAAGCACTGAAATTGTAGGTAATAGATAGTTTGGTAGCAAGATAATTTGTAACGAGCAAGTAACGGTAACGGTAAACAAGGTGCAGCAAGGTAGCCCAATCCTTTTGAGGCAAATGACATGCCAGGACAATCACTAGTAATAGGCAAAGTGTTCTTGAGGGTACACGGGAATTTCGTCTAGTCACTTTTGTCATGTTGGTTTGATTCGTGTTCGCTACTTTGATAATTTGATATGTGGGTGGGCCGGTGCTAAGGTGCTGTTCTTACTTGAACTAACAACCTACTTATGATTAACCCCCTCGCAAGCATCCGCAACTACGAGAAAAGTATTAAGACAAAGTCTAACCATAACATTAAACATGTGGATCCAAATCAACCCCTTACGAAGTAGCGCACAAACTAGGGTTTAAGCTTCTGTCACTCTAGCAACCCATCATCTAATAACTACTTCACAATGCATCCCCTTAGGCCCATGAATGGTGAAGTGTCATGTAGTCGACGTTCACATGACACCACTAAGGGAATCACAACATACATATCATCAAAATATCGAACACATATCAAATTCACATGATTACTCGCAGCATTACTTCTCCCGTGACCTCAAGAACAAAGGTAACTACTCACAAATAATAATCATGCTCAAGATCAGAGGAGTAATGAATAGCATAATGGATCTGAACATATAATCTTCCACCAAATAAACCATATAGTAATCAGCTACACAAGGTAATCAACACTACTAGTCACCCAAAGGTACCAATCTGAGGTTCCGGTACAAAGATTGAACACAAGAGATGAACTAGGGTTTGAGAAGACATGGTGCTGTTGAAGATGTTGATGAAGATTGGCCTCCCAAAGATGAGAGGGGTGTTGGTGATGACGATAGCTTCGATTCCCCCCTCTGGGAGGGAAGTTCCCCCGGCGGAATCGCTCCGCCGGAGGGCAAAAGTGCTCCTGCCCAAGTTCCGCCTCGAGGCGGCGACGCTTCGTCCCGAAAGTCCTCTTCCTAATTTTTCCCAGAAGATGGGCTCCAGAGGTGGGCCAGGGTGAGCACCACCCACCAGGCCACGCCAGGGGGTGCCTGGTGCGCCCTGGTGGGTGCTCCTCACCAGGTGGCCCCCCTCCGGTAGATTTTTGCTCCAGTATTTTTTATTAATTCCAAAAATAATCTCCGTAAAGTTTCAGCTTCATTGGAGTTGTGCAGAATAGGTACCTCTGACGTGCTTTTCTTGGGTCCAGAATTCCAGCTGCCGGTATTCTCCCTCTTTGTGTAAACCTTGCATATTATGAGAGAAAAGGCATTAGAATCACTCCCCAAAGCATTATTATTCAACAAAACAAAGTAAATAACAGTAGGAAATCATGATGCAAAATGGACGTATCAACTCCCCCAAGCTTAGACCTCGCTTGTCCTCAAGCGAAAGCCGCTATTAAAAAGCATGTCCACATGGTTTGAGAGAGAGGTGTCGATAAAAACAAAAATACGGACATAGAAGCATCATGCTTATTAACATAACAGCAACAAACTCTAACATAAGAACTTATTTCAATATATTTTTATCATAAAGCTTCTCATGAACAAGTAACAATTCATCACAACATAGAAGTATGAAGCATAAACCTTATTGGAAACCAACAAACTATGTTTTCAGTCAACTTTGCAACTACAATTCATCATATTTTCAGGAAGGGTCTCATGTCGGAGCCTTTTGGCAAGTCCACATACTCAACCATCATTTAGACTTCTATGATTGCTAACGCTCACGGCATACCCATGAACAAAAAGTTTCAGCCGGACACATAGGAAGATAGGGACTTATAGTTTTGCCTCCCAACTCACTCACCTCAAGGGTGATGTCAACAATAATAACTCACGCCCACCCATATCCAACTGGATATATGTGCCTAGATCTTTCCTCACCACATGATGCTTGCAAATGAAAAAGTAAAAAGGAATAGAGAAGAATACTTTGACTCTTGCATAAAAGTAAGTGCATAAAAGTAAAAGATAGGCCCTTCGCAGAGGGAAGCAGAGGTTGTCATGCGCTTATTGGTTTGTATGCCCAATCCCTTAATGTAAAAGAACGTCACGCTATATTGCCCCCTATGATAGCAACCTTTATTATGCAGTCCGTCGCTTTTATTACTTTGCCATCATAAGTTCGTATAACGCTCAATTTTCTCTTACACTAATTGATCAAAACATTTTTAGAAGCAATTTTTATTGCCTTATTGCACCGATGACAACTTACTTGAAGGATTTTTCTCGATCCATAGGTAGGTATGGTAGACACTCAAGGAAAGAGTTTGGGTTTGGGTTTTTGGATGCACAAGTAGTATCTCTACTTAGTGCGGAATTTTTGGCTAGCAAAGATATTGAGCAAGCACCACATGTTGAAGGATCTATGACAATATAACTTCTATGTGGATATGAACAAACATAAATCATTACGTTGTCTTCCTTGTCCAACATCAACAATTTTGACATATAATACTTGATGGGGGCTCATAATCATAAAAGATGTCCAAGATAGTGTATTTGCATGTGAATCTTCTCTTCCCTAATTAATTCTTTCATGAATTGCATTATTGACCAATGCTATGTTTGTCAATCTCCAATAAATTTTACTACTTATACTTTTCCTTATGTGATGTCATTACTCACCATAAGACTAGCATATGATTTATTTGTCTTTCTTTTATTTGATTGCAACAAGAAAGTAGGGAAGCAAAAACTCAAACTAAACTTTATTATATAACTCTCACTCGATTACATAGATAGGTAGACCACAAAACTAACACACGAAAATAGATCACACTAAACTTTTATTCCACTAAGGCAAAGGGAACTAAAGATAAAACTAGAATAGGTAAAGGTGAATAAAAGTGGTGGTGATACGATACCGGGGCACCTCCCCCAAGCTTGGCTCAAGCCAAGGGGAGTGCCCATACCCATGTACTTAAGTCTCCTTTGGTGGTGGTGATGAAGAAGGTGGAGGTGTTGATGAAGCCTTCTTTTTCAACTTATATTTAAGCATAAAGTTTTCCTCCCTTAGATCATCATTCTCCAATTCAAGCTTTAATATCCTTTGGCATAAGGCCTCCTTGCTTTCCTGCAGAAAACGAGACAGTATAAATTGGACCTTAGGTTTGTATCTTCTAGGGAGGCTTGACTTCTTGAATTCCACATGCATGTCTCCGGGTGTAACAGCCCGAGACCGACGCTCCAGAAGATTCCCGTTTATTTTCGTGGTCATCGTGTGATTCGTTTGGTTGTCGCATTCATCATCGCATCATACGCATCATCTGCATAGCATCGTCACTCGTTTTTGAAAAATTGCATCCGTTCGTAGTCGCCGGTTCTCTTCGCTCTCATCGACGACCGTTTCTAGTCCAACCACACACGCACGCGCCCGCGGCATCGTTGTAAAAAATGTTTTAAAAGCGCGCGGAAAATATTCTCGGATTGGGTCGAAAGTTGGCATGCGGTATTGTTATATTGTAGGTAGACCGCTTGCCAAATTTCGTCGCAATCAGAGGTCGTTTGATACCCCAAGGGTCAACCGTAGCAGTGCGGTCATCGGTTTATTCGTCAGGCGTTTTCGGTTTATGAAAACAGGTCACGGGCCTCACACTTCCCTCTCATCTTGGCCCAAACCCCTCTTCACAGCCCAACACCACCCACCTAGCCTACCCCGCGTTCACAGCTGTCCGATCGAGATCTGAGGCTCCAAAACGCCCTCAAACAGCTAACCCTAGCCTCTCCTACTATAAATAGATGCCTCCCCGTCCATTTTTAGTCTTCTCCTACCTCCACCTCAAATTCCGTGCTGCCCAACCCTAGCTCCGCCACTTGTCGGCGCCCCAACGGCCGCGCCGCCACCTGAGCCGCCGCAGCCACACCCCGCGTCCAATCCAGCGGCACCACGTGGGCGCCCAGCGCCCCAGCCAGCTCCTCCCACCGCCGAAGCCCGCCGAGCCCGCGACCGGCCCGCCCCGGGCCCAAAGCGGGCCGAGCCAGCCCGAGCCGCCGCCCGCGAGGCGCCGCCAGCCGCCCCGAGCTCCTGCTCCTCCGCGCCCCGCGTCCGACCCCGCCGCCGCACCACCGCCCGCCGTGCCACCATCCGAGCCACCGCCGCCCGCCGCGCACCTCGCCTCCAG